>CANSZD010003024.1:610000-1210000 GCA_947648045.1 Beta corolliflora | reverse complement strand
AAGAGCGTAGAGAGAAAGAGAAATGAAATGTGTATTATTCTGATGTAGTAAGAAGTAAAAGTGAAGTATTAGAATATTACAACCTATCTATTTATACAATTACAATTAGTAACAAAACTAATTATACTAATTCCATCTAACAACCTAACTAACAACAACTAATTATACTAATTCCATCTAACAACCTAACTAACAACAATAACTAAAACTCTATACTCCAACACATCTCAGTATCAATTTCCTTCAACTAAAAATTTCAAAACCATGGTGGATCCATGGAATTCGAAAATCAGACTAAAATCAGGGGGTTTTAGCAAAATTTGGTGGGTATGGTTCAAATGTGATAGCAAGAGTTTGGTAGAAATGTTTTGCTGGTTTTGTAATGCAAGGGAAAATGAAAAAACCATGGTTTTGCCATGGAGGAGTTCGTACGCAGAGAAGAAAGGAGGGAGAGAGAGAAGAGAGAGTTTTCGCCATTTTAAATTATTATCATTTTCATTTCATTTCCCATTTTTTTCCTTTATTTTTGTTTTCAGAATTTTGGATTGAGGTTGGCTAATTCATCACATGGGTTTTCTCTTGTTTGGGCTCTAGGCTTTGACAATGGACTATTGAGATTTATTGCATGACCCAAAGTCCACTTCTTATATTTGCAAAGTATTATAAGTTATAACCTTAATGACTATCATTTGTTAAATTAATTATTACTTAAGAAAAGTGTAATTGAGAATTAGCTTAGTTTAAGGTAGAGTCGCTTTTAATTTAATAATCGAATTTATTCCCCTCAAAAAAAAAAATTGGAATTTAGTTATTAATAAAATAAAATTGAACTCGGGATATTACAAGAAGTCACAACTCTATCCCAGAGGAGTCACGGCCTCATAACATTCAACGACGACAACCTCAGAGACGAAAGAGACATTCATCACAACGGCGTAGTTATATTGGTCACTATCAACAATTGTCTACTGAAGAGAGTATTGATTGACAACAACAGCTCAGCTAATGTACTCATGAGAGATGCCTTAGAAGACATGGGAATCGACGAATGCGATGTGATCCGAAAATCCATAATGTTAGTAGGGTTTAGCGAGAATCCAAGGACACCATGGGAGAGGTCACAATACCAACTTACGCTAAAGGGGTGAATATCTAGACAAAGTTATATGTCTTTGACTGTTCATCATACAATGTCATCTTCAGCAGACCATGGATTCACAACACGAAAGTTGTAATACCCTTCATGATTGCTTTAAAGGAATTTAGTAGGCTACTTATTCCAACAAGATGCATCTTTCTTTTAGGGAGCTCATTTCCTAAGTTACTCCACAATTAAGCGTGCTTGGGTGTGAGTAGTTCAAGGATGGGCGACCTCCTGAGAAGTGTCTCAGGGTGCGCATGAGTGAGGACAAAATACACCGGAAGAACTGGTGTTGGTTATTGAGGACAGTTGTTGGCCCTGGATGCTCATTGGTGACGATAGACCCGACTCTGTATGGGTCGAGTGTTAATAATGGTGTCAGAGCAACTCTGCGACCGCGTGCTGATAGTGTGGATAATTAATCCAAGGTTAAACGCATAGTGGGGGAGGATTCTGGGGCTATATCACCGGCTGCGGTCGAATATGTGATTAGTTTCCTGGCTGGGGTGACCCACAGGTCGTTGTGGCCTAATATGTGGAGTTCTCAGGCGCAATGAGGCGTTGTTGTCCTCAAGTAGAGGTGTCTGTAATACCTCTCATGATTACTTTAAAGGGATTTAACAGGCTACTCATTCCAACAAGATGCATCTTTCTTTTAGGGAGCTCATTTCCTTAGTTACTCCATATTTAAGCATGCTTGGCTGGGAGTAGTCATGGGATGGGTGACCTTCTGGGAAGTTTCTCAAGGTGCTTATGAGTGAGGACAAAATGCGCTGGAAGAACTTGTGTTGGTTATTGAGGACCGTTGTTGGCCCATGATACGCATTGGTGATGATAGAATCGACTCCGTATGGGTCGGGTGTTACAAAAACCCGTCTTGTCCACATACCATATCAGTCCTTAAAATTCCCTATTAGGTGTGGAGTATAGGAGATCAAAGACGACCAACAAATTGCCAGAGAATGCTAAAAGACATCTCTTAAACTAACCAAGTTACAGGCATAGCAATTACAACATCGGACTTTGGGGGAACAGGACTATGACGAACAACATGTAGACGAAGTAACATTAGACCAAAGCAAGCCGGAGTAAACTGTAAAAGTCGAGGCTACCATGCCTCCTGACGTCTGACACAGGTAATTGAATTCCTTGCAGCTAACACTGATTGTTTTTCGTGGTCGCATGAAGATGTAACATATATCAATCCCGACGTGATGACACATAAAGTCAACGTCGACCCATAACACAAACCGATGAAGCAAAAACGAGGTAAGTTTGCTCCCGAAAGAAAACAAATAATCAACGATGAAGTTTAGAAATTGATTGACAGCGGAAAGGTAAGGGAAGTTAAACATCCACATTGGCTTTCTACCGTCGTTTTTGTAAGAAAGAATAACATAAAGTGGAGAGTCTGAATTGATTTCAAAGACCTCAACAGAGCATATGCCCAAAAGGCTCATTCCCTTTACCACACATTGACACGCTTGTTGACGCCACTTCAGGACATGAGCTCTTGTCGTTCATGTATGCCTTCTATGGATACAATCAAATACTTATGCACCCAGACGACCAAGAGAAGACGTCATTTGTGACTGATAGGGGCACTTACTGTTACAAAGTCATGCCATTTAGATTGGAAAATGCCTGAGCCACCTACCAACGGTTGGTCAACGCGATGTTCAAAGATCAATTAGGGGACGACATAGAAGTATATATCGACGACATGCTAGTAAAGATTAAGTTGGCACAAGAACACTTTTGCATCTGCGACAAGCCTATGACGTCATCCGCAGGTATGAAATGTAATTAAATCCTACTAAATGTTCTTTAGGAGTGTCGGCAGAAAAATTTCTAGGGTACATCGTCACGCAACATGGCATAGAAGCAAGTCCAGACCAAATTCAAGCTATCATCAATATTCAATCTCCCATAAACATAAATGAGGTCCAAAAACTCACAGGTTGCGTTGCAACACTAAACCGATTTATTTCTAAGTCTTTAGATAGATGTCGATTGTTCTATGCCGTGTTGTGAAAGAACAAAGGCTTTAACTGGATAGAGGAACATGAGAAGGCGTTGGCAGAATTAAAGCACTACCTAACGTCAATGTCCTTATTGTCCAAATCGACGGCAGACGAACCGCTGCAACTATACCTCGTCGTCAGTGAAGCATCTGTTAGTGTCGTCCTCATATGACAAGACGTCGATAGACAATAACCCATTTACTATGTAAGAAAATCACTTATTTACTCCGAAATAAGGTATTCATCTTTCGAAAAACTTGTACTAGCATTAGTCATCGCCGCTAAGAAGTTAAAGTATTTCGAGACTCATGTCATCTATCTCAAGACTAAATATCATATTAAGACAGTTTTAAGGCGCCCTGAGTTAACCAGGAAGAAAGAGAAAATGGGTCATCACCCTTAGCAGTTATGACATTAGGTACCAACCACATACCGATATGAAATCACAAGCCTTAACTGATTTTGTGGCAGAATTCAGCCCGCAACTGGAAGCGTCCGCGCAAAACGAGGTAAATATGCTTGACATCAATATTGTTGCTACTAATTGGGTGTTATTTGTAGACGGATCCTCGAAATTTCGATGAGCGGGCCTTGAAATCGTGTTCAAGTCGCCACAAGGAGACACCGTCCAAGCCATTATTTGTGATTTTAAAGGAACGAACAACAAAGCAAAATATGAGGCACTAATAGCATGGCTACCACTAGCCAAAAATTTGGGAGCAACCGACATCTACGTCTTCAACGACTCCTTGTTGACAGTTAGCCAAATTAAAGGCGAATTTACCTCCAAAGAATCCAATATAACGGCATACCTGGAAGCAGCACGAGGAAAGGTAAAGTTTTCTAAACATTTTCCCATTAATAAGTCCCTAGGGACACAAGCAGACCCCCTTGCAAATATAGGATCTGCTTTAAGGACTTCACAGTTTTAGCATCCCAATAGCACATCTGGCGACACCATCAATCTCACTTGTTACGTCTGACATCAAAGACATGTTCATACCCCTAGCCAAAATATCTACCATTTGAACAATCTTCCACACTAGAGACATAATTTGACACGGGCTTACTTTCAATGCTTCAATTAATTCAGTCATTAGGGTGTTTAATTTTTAGGAAACTTATGACAAATCCTAAACGAAAATTCATACAAAACTACCCAATCCTTGAGGCATTCATCAGGTCTTTCATCTTTCTTTGGAACCCTAGCTTTAGTTAAGATACGTAAACCCGCCTTCTCAACAAAATCATCCAACTGTTCCTGCAAACATTCACTAGCCATATTTATCCCCCCAATTACACCGGGGTCAACCATGACAACCTCTTTATAAGTCATTGGTTTAACAGATCTTTTAGCTTTCCTAATACTTGGAAGATCTTTTTTGGAGCCATGGATTAGACGAAAGTGACAAGACGAAGGAGTAAGAGTTACTTGTCGTCGGTGCGGTTGACGGAGAATTCTTGAAGGCAAAGAATTTTTCGAGTTTGAGGATTTTTTTGAGCATTTCTAAGTGACAAACGAAGACAATTGGGAGTGTATTTACAGGGAAAAGCGACGGAGAAGTGCAATGACGGGGAAGTATTGTGACACGTAATTGTTGCTTATTCCCAAGGAAGTTGGTGTAAAGACAACAATTAGGGGTAAATTGTTTATCCTAAAAATCGAGGTGGCTTAATATATCTTTTAAAATTCAAATAGAAGATATGTAGAGAAGCGGTTACCTCGATTTGGGTTTCCGCATCACCAATTGTTTGTTCTCCCCACTCTTTTACCTTTGTTTATTTACTCGTTTCATTGCTTTGTTTAATATTCGTGCCATAGAGATCTTGTTGTTGACATCCCAACCTTTTTAATACCTTAAACGAAAAAAGCATAAACATGCCACATATTCAATGTTGGAGGAATGACTTTTCTTCAGCCAAATTCACCAAGCAACTATTTTGCTTTGCCAAGTTGAATTCTCATTTATTCTTCAATGGTCAAGCAACTAGCTTGAAAATTATATTGCAAGCATGTCCCTACTAGCAGTTATTGGAGTTGCTCTTATAAGTCGCTATTTTCCGAGTATTTTTGACAAGCGAACTCGAAAAAAGAAATAGCTTTGTGCCTCCTATTCCAAGAGGACACCATTTTATAGAATTAGTTTTTGGTGAGCACCGTAGTGAAATTTTTGTTTTATTTTCTGAATTCCATATCAGAAAATATTTCTTATAACCTTTTAGTTGTCAGAAAAAGAAATAGCTTTGTGTCTACTATTCTAAGTGGACATGAAACGCCCCGATCCTCTAAATCAGATGATAAGTACCTTAAGACAATATTCTCATAATTTGACTCGAAATTTCGGCAGAATTCCCTCCGTAATTCGGACAACCCAAATATGGGAAATAATTTAAACATGTTACAAAATTACTAATATAAAATATTCACAATCACAAGACCCAAAATCGTCGACGC
The DNA here is from genome assembly GCA_947648045.1 of Beta corolliflora. Lineage (NCBI taxonomy): Eukaryota > Viridiplantae > Streptophyta > Magnoliopsida > Caryophyllales > Amaranthaceae > Beta > Beta corolliflora. The sequence continues at coordinate 1,204,380 of CANSZD010003024.1, read as the reverse complement.
TTTAGTGGAAACAACCTCAAAAGGGAATTGGGGAATCCAAACAACACAAACCCATTAAATCCGCTCAATATTACAACCCATCTAAGAAATAATAATAACAAATTTATATACATAAACTCAAATAAAATTTACATCTCAAACTCCTTGCAACACAAAGTTCCTTCAAGAACTGTCGTTCTCACATCAATATCATGAAACCCTAAAACCTGCTTTAGCATCAACTACTTACCATTGTACAAAGTACATGGATCATCACATGTTCAAACCCAATAGGGAAAGAACAAAGAAACACAAAACAAACACAAACAAATACAACACACGTCAGCAAAAGCTGAGTGCCAACACTCCACGTTAAACAACAACAATAACCATTAAGGAAGCATATTTGGATAATGAACATTAATTCAATAAATCTATACACGTAAGTACTAGCCTTTCAATAATCAAATATGAACAAAGAATAATTCTCAATTATTATCAAATACATATATCAATTCTATATTTTATTAACTTCCTAAATTAAGAGACAAGTTCTTTGATTTTCATAATCACTTAACAACCAGCCATATCACATTAATAAACTCGGGAGACCCTGCCAGTTTACCGATTCCGATACACCAATTCCAACATCAATTCATAAACCTGAGTAGATCCGGGAGACCCTGCCAATCTTATAAGTGATAGACCCGGGAGACCCTGCCAGTCATATCAAATGTAAACCCGGGAGACCCTGCCAGTTTACTAATTTAAATGGACATAATAACCTCTAGTGTGCACACCCCCCAACTCAAGCTTTTATATGGTGACCCGGGAGCCCCTGCCAGTCACACTAAAGTTGAGGACTGTTCGAAATCTTGCCACATACGACGAATATCAATAAATAAAATTTGGTGGATCCGGGAGCCCCTACCAATCCACCAATGAACAATGATAGGCCCGAGAGCCCCTGCCAGCCATATCATGATATCTTCCCAAATCCGGCGAAGATAAAAGAAATAATTACTAAGCTTCAATAACTACTCCATATAATCTTTTATTTTACGCTAGTAATATATTTAGGAAATCATCAACAACAAGGTGGCAATCTCTCTTTCATAATGATCCAAAAATCAACAATGTTTCTAATAATCGATCAAATCAAACAAATTCTTCAAGTTGTCAGGATAAAGACAAACTAATCATTCACGCGACACGATTTCTAGTTGAATCACGGACAAATTACATTCCAAGTTAATTATGTACAAATCATATCCATTTCAAGAAATTGGAGAGCACTAGCATTACCATTACCATTATATTCCGTAAATCTATCATCACTAAACATAATGCAACTCAAATGATTCTTATATAGATCATCAACTCACAATCCATACCAGGACATGATATAGCTAGTAAGGGCCTTTTTGACTCCATATAATACAAAGGTGGTCTCCAAGCTAATATATCATCTCCAATAAGATAGGTGAAAACTCTTTAAAATAGAGTACATGTCCGCTTTCAAGTCAGGCTAATGGCTATTATATCAACTTTATTATGGTTCCTTCTAATTAAAATAGTCATTTGAAATTAAGGTATTCATAACAACACTACACTATACCACCAAATTCATTCCTTGCTAAATCTTCATTTTAACTTTGTTCATACAAACCTAAAAAGTTGTGGTTAGTACATAAATACTCTTCTAATATAGCTTATAGTACTTAGAAAATATCAGTTGTATGATTTATAAGAACATACGAGTATATAAGTATAATCAAAATATTTTTCTTAAACGACGATCTAATTAGAAAACCTGCAGCTTCAATATTCCCATAAGAAAACTATTATTTTATGAAAACTATTGTCTTATAAAATACAAAGACTAATGTGTTAATAACATACTAATATACCTTATCCTAAAGTATCATCTTGAGATTCTGAAATTTCAATTCTATATCATAACTATTTGATACTTCAGACACTTTTCTCCCATTATTTACTTCTAATCAATCTGAAATCTTAGAGCTATAGTGTAGTCACCCAATCCATCTACTTCTTACCATATTTTCTCAGAACTAACTCAACTCAATTTTAGTTTAATCATAATCACAGACATAGTACTCACACATGCATTCCTCTCTCAATTACCAATCAGTAAAATCAACAATAACAAATCATAAATCGAAGCACATGTATTCAAAATCAAATAACAATCCCACCAAACAATAAATCACAAATCAGAGTACTTATGTCTTACCATCAACATCATAATCTCAACAAAGTTCAAGAGTTAGAACAAAAAGAAGAAAGTGAGTGTGGCACCTTAAAACGGTTGCGATAAAGCGGCATCACCGCACAACAGTGGCGGAAACCGCACCGCGGGACAACAACAGCAGCTATGGAGGCGGCGGCGGCGCACGAGCAACGCTGGAGGAGCCGTGTCGAACACCAGCACCACCTCGAGCACCATCTCGTGACAGAGCACGAAAAGACGACAGGGAAGAGTAGGACCAGCAGCTCTAAGATGAAGAGAGAGAAGCTCCGGCGAGCTTAGGAGGTGCGCCGACGAAGGGTGGTAGCACGAACGGAGGAAAATGGGGGGGGGTGCGAGGAAGAGAGAGAAAACAGGGGTTTGAGTGTTTTGGGGAAAAATACGGGAGAGAGAAGGAAAGAGTGATGAATGAGGGTTTTTAATCCCCTTTTCCTTTTTCTTTTCTTCTTCATTTTTTTTTATAACTTAAAATCTCATAAAGCATTATCCTCTAATATCATCCATTATATCTAATACTAATCTCACCAAGTAATATCACACTTAAACTAAAATAGTTATTTTGTTTAAAAAAGCTAATATCAGAAATACTTGTCTAATTTAATTCGCCAAAGTCCAATCAGAAATATGAAATCGATAATATCAGCAACTCTAAATAATATTTTAAATTATTAAATAGTATTAAATATTTTAGGGTGTTACAGGACACACATAAAAAGAGACTGTGAGATAATTATATAATTCTTCTGTTCTTCAACAATTTCCTTTTATGGAAGTTTACTTTAATAACTACCAACTTATTTTGGTTTGATAAAAAAACAAACACGTTTTTGGTAACTTTTCCCTCTCACATATCCACTTTGCACGTACTATTAGGGCTTTTCTTCCACCTATCTCTACGTAATCATTAATATATGTGCCAAAAAAGTATGTAGTGATAATTTAATAATGGAGGAAGTGTTACTAAAATTATTTTTAATGTTGACAATAAGATACTCCCTCCCTTCCTTATAGTTTCTTTGACTTTTACGATATACAAGAAGAAACTTTGACTTTTACGATATACAAGAAGAAACTTTGACTATAGTTTTTTCTTAATGTGTGTTGGTATAAATTATAAAATAATTACTTTTATGAAACTTTCTCCTTGTTATATGTTAAAGAGTAAAATGGTGAATTTGAATGTTTAAAGATAAAAAATACTCCATCTATTTCATAAAGTTGTTCCTATTTTCCGTTTAATGATCTTTCATAAAATTCTTCCCATTTGTACTTTATTCCATTTTTGGCAAACAAATATAATATTCAACAAATTATTAGAGTAAGCGGTCTAATTTTAACATAAAATTAGACAAACCCAAGCCTACATTCTCCCAGGAAGCTCATTCGATCTCAAACTAAGCCAATGTTATCCCTAGACATCTCGCACCAACCTAGTCGTCCATTCTATTCTCCTTCCTCTGTTTCCCTTTGAATCTCGAACTAGAGCATACAACTTTAAAAAAATAACCCGATAGTCTTAACGAACGGGTTAAACTGGTTACTAAATAGATTAAACTAGTCACTAAAATGGAATAAAATATGTGATCACTGAATGAATTAAACTGGTTACTAAATAGATTAAACTAGTCATTATATTCCGAAAGGTAGTCCGTTCTCTTTTTATATTGGGCTTAAGCAGTTGCATAATTTTAAATTAAAAGTAAGTGGTTTTTTACAAGACGAACTGATTATTATATTACCTACTTGTTGCACCACATGGACCCACTGTTTACACTATCTTATAACCACATTATCTCTAGTGTCTTATTAGAAAACAATAAAGTACCTACTTGCACTCTTTCTCTCCTATGTTACAAATAATAAATGACCCACTTGCATACTATCTCTCCAATTTTTGTTGGTTTTTGAAGTTATAGTAAATGAGTAGAAATTTATGGAACGAAAATAGTAATGTACAAGAAAAGTATAAAAGAGATTGTTTTATAACTTATTTAGAGAGAGAAATACCTTTCGAATTTTAGAAAAGGTATCTATAGGAAAGACAAAATAAACAATAAAAAACATAGAAATCAGAATCCCGTTGAAGGAGCTCGCTCGTCGGGCCGCAACCAAAAAAATGGAAGGAAAAGAAAAGCCCAAAGCGTCCGACCGGACGAACCTCAAGCCCGGGCAGGTAGACCCTCGCCAGGTCGGGCAATACTCAGATGTCAGATCAGGAAAATGCAGCTTTAAGTCAACGTTGTGCCAAACGCAAGAAAGACGCACGGCACGCACGACCCTTCATTCGCCAACTCTTCACGTTATTTCCATTAACATCCAAATCTATAGCAATGGATTTATTTATTTCTCTAAATTTAAGGGGACATTCTTAAACCGAACAAGAAGAAACAAGTAGAGTTCCCTCAAACATAATAAATAAATAATAAACTCCTCCACGAAAACAAAAGTAGAGTACAAATCTATGCACATAAAGAAAAATTTAAAAGCAAAGATTACGTAAATATAATTTGTTACCTTGTAGTTACTTGCAATTACAAAGGGCATTACTATTTACCGCCCGTATTTACTAAAAATCGCCCGTATTTTTTTCAAGATTTTCCTAAACTACCCCTATGTATACTCACTCTCACCTCACCCCAACCACCACCCACCCACCAAAGCAACCACCACCACGGCGTCAACCACCACCACGACGTCAACCACCACCACACCGGCGACCACCACCACCACCGCAACCACCACCACGTCGTCAACTACCGCAATCACCACCACATCCGTTACCATGGCTTTTTCAAAAAAAAAAAAAAATATTTTGGAAAAAGCCATGGTAACGGATGAAAATTCCGTTACCACCATGGTGGTAACGGATGAAAATTCCGTTACCTCCATGGTGGTAACGGATGAAAATTCCGTTACCACCATGGTGGTAACAAATGAAAATTCCGTTACCTCCATGGTGGTGGTAACGGAATTTTCATCCGTTACTACCATGGTGGTAACGGATGAAAATTCCGTTACCACCATGGAGGTAACAGATTTTCATCCGTTACCACCATGGTGGTAACGTAATTTTCATCCGTTACCACCATGGTGGTAACGTAATTTTCATCCGTTACCGTGCACAGGTGGCGGATTTTTTTTTTTTGAAATTAACCACATTCCATTCCGGTGTGGTTGACGGTTTTTCGTGGTGCTCCGGTGGTGGCGATCGGCGATGGTGGTAGTCGGGTGGTGGTGGTGAGGTGGTGGTGGTGGTGGTGGTGGTGGTGGTGGTCGGGTGGTGGTGGTGGTCGGGTGGTGAGAGAGTAAGAGTGGGGTAAACGGGGAGGGGTATGGGTGGAATTTTAAGGAAAAAATACGGGCGATTTTTAGTAAATACGGGCAGTAAATAGCGATTGGGATTACAAAATATACTAGGTACTACAAATATTGATTCTACAAATATACTTGCTTCAGACTTGCTATTTATGAGAAAATACTAAGACCAAAATCTCATACCAAGCACCAACATACCATTGAGATTTAAATTCTACCAAATTAACTCATGGTATCTAATAACCTAGCTAGTAATTTTAGTAGCAACATATTACAGTACTCAACGAGCAACGGACTTAGTGGGATGCGGTGTACAAAGAAACAAGAGATCAGAATTCTTAACCTTGTCCCACAACTTAGAAAATTTCACACCTTTCTTTTCAATGCCTCTTTCTTTATCTCCTTGAAAGCAAGCTTCTGTGCTCACACCCTCCACATCTTTGCTCTTTATGTCCTCGCCCATACTCGTACTAGTTTCTTTGCATGAAGAGCATTGTATCTTATCGCGCTTCACCAGTTGTTGATGATACTCTCGGTTCCTCCTCTCTAACCCGAAAATTTTACCTTGAAGCTCCTCAATTTTACAACTAAGCGTACAAACTCGGTGATTCTCCCTCATCTTTAATACACACCTAGCTAACTCTCCTGCCTTCCTCTTCATAAACATGGACTCTGAAGCTAATCCCTTGTTCTCTTCAATTAGAGCACCAACTTTATACCTCAATCCCGCATTTTCATTCAAAAGAATCATCCTCTCGGATTCTAGAACCTCCAAGAGACTCCTCTGTAACTCTATCTTCCTTGAAGAATCATGGCCTTGCCTTTCCATCATCACGAGCTCATCAACCATAAGATCATACTCCACATTCTTGATGACTAACTCGGATATTATTTCATCACTATGATTGTACCGAGGAATTACTGAAACTGATGATCCGGATGGTAATTGGTAGGAAAGTGAGCTTTCAGCTTCAGATTGGCAGTCTTCTTCACTGTGGTTGTCATGGAGAGAAGAAACTGAGACGTTCTCAGAGGAGGACATGGCCCTGTGGTGATATATAGAGGGATGATTATGATGTTTGTGTAGAGATTGACAATAGCGTTCTGCCAAGGAAAGATAGGCATTGTAGAGGTCTAAGAGAAGAGATAACAATTGGGGTCGTTGCTGGTAATAACTCTCCGCTCTTTGAGCAAATGTATCTGCTTCACCTTCATCTTTGTCCTTGTTAGAGCTATGGACTAAGGTTGTTATCTTCTGGTCTAGATCTGCAGTGTATACAACATGATGCAATCACTTCCATAACATTATCATGAATGTAGTCTGCATCTTAGTGCAGCATATGTAACATTCAAATATAAACATGTCCAACTATTTTTTAAGAAATTCTAGAATTATATCATTTATTAATTAGTTATTCAAATTTTAAACTATATAAACTGATAAGAAAATGCTATTTTTATACTAATACTCCCTCATTTTCCTTTTATAACTATTTCCACTGATTTTTTTACGTTTCTTTGTGCACAACTTTGACCATTAATATTTGTAATCCTCCTTTAGTAAAGAATTTAAAAATTGATAATTTAAATGAGTACATTAAGACAAATGTTATAAAATTTTACATAATAAAGTTTGTTTTTATATAAGTAAAAAAAATATGGTCGATGTGAAATATGTGGACAGTACAAAAAGTCTAAGTGAAACAAATAAAAAATATCACAAGGAGTATATTGCAACGAGACCCTTGATGCCAGGGGTCAATGCAAATATCATTAACAGCATAGTGTATAAACCCAATAAATATATCTATAGAGAACACATATCAATCAGTAAATTGAGAAACAGAAAGAAAAAAAGTACTCCCTCCATTTCTTTAATCTACACTTTCCTTTTTAGTCCATTTCTTTTTAATCTACACACTGTTGCTTTTTTATTTTTGATAACATGTCTCATATACTTTCTCCTCTTTTTCCACCATGTCATCCACTTTTTAATATTTGAACCCACTTTTTCCTTTCTCTCTATCACTTTTCAGTTTCTCTTTCCATCTTTTCACTTTCTCTCTCATGTTTTTGAACTTCCTTTTTGGTTCCCCAAAGTAAACTGAGTAAACTAAAAAGAAACGGAGGGAGTATATAATTGATGTTTGATCAGAGTAATACTTTGAAAATGATGTGTCCATTTTCTTTTTTTACTAAGATGAGAATGATGTGTTTTATTACACATTGAGGTTGCAGATTTATTTTTCCCACCGTTGAAAAGTCTGGCAATAAGGGCAGGGAGGGGGAAGTTTAAAACTTAAATTTGCAAATGGAAGGTAAAATCCAGAAAGCGTGTCTGACAAAGGAATCCTTTAAGGGAAAAGATATAGGAACTGCACAAAGAATAGAGAGGTTTTGCCGCATGAGACCAAAAGTTGGATTTGATGAGAGCTTTGCTCTGCACCAACCATCATTCCTGTACCAGTATTCATATCCTTAGAATTTAGAAAACCAGTCACCAATTCAATTCAGATGAGTATGCTTATTTGACTAAACTTTAGTAGTTAGCTGAATTTTTTCAAGTTTAGTGGAGAAATTTTCCGAGAGTTAGGCTATTCGATAAAATTTTAGCGAGCTAAATTTATCTTTCAACTCCTCCTGTTTTTTTAACTTGGCCTCATTTTTCTTTTTTTTTTTTTTTTTTTTTTTTTTGATTAGGAGATTTAGTCTGCTTTAACTCCTACTAACTTAGCGCATGAAACACCAACACATTTTATGCATAAGATGTTAAAGAAATTGAAGGGGATCGAACCCCGACTCGAAGAAGGAATCGTTCTATCCACTGACTAACTCCTATCCTTGCCTCATTTTTCTTTTTAATTTGTCCCATTACCTTTTATGAACTTCACTCTACCAAAATTTAAAAAATCAATAAAACTCAATGGGATGTTGGGAGTATTTTGTTGACTATATAGAGTTTCTCTTTTCAAATGAGCTACTTTGGAGCAATAGCAATGTGAACATTACTTTTCCAGGGAGAGCCAACTATACTATATATATACTGCTCAATTTTTATAAAGGTCGCAATACTTTTTTGTCCCGCTCTTCAATGTATAATTTTGACTATTGATATTTCCAACAACATAATTATTCTGAAAGATTTAATACTCAAGTACATACTAACACGAATATAACAAATCACATATCATGGACACCAATTTAACCTGACCTGACTTGTTCCAGCCCTAAGGATGAGTATTCTAACCTTGGATTAGAGAGCATGAGGACACTAAGAATAAAGTAATTATCAGTCAAGGCAGGGGGGATTTTGAGAACCACTAGTAATGCTAGTGATTCATAAACCAATGCTAACAAGGTTTATCAGAGCATTCTATTAGATGTAAAAAGGTTCTACACTTCTGTCATAACTTCTTCAGTTGATATACACATTAATTATAATAGTAAATATCTATCTTCACAACTATGTAGGAATTATGAAGGATTTCATTGTCAATATGCCCCAAAGTACTAAGCTTAACATCCCTAAATTTCTATCCATTTTCCTAAGAGGACTCAGAAATTTCATTTCAATCTACAAGGTGTTTTTTTTTTGTTGATAAAAATCTAGAAGGTGTTTTCAGTAGTAATCATTTGATAATACCCTCAATTTCATCTAGTCCGCCGATTTAGCAACACCATATTTTTCAATATAGCATAAATTATCTTATCAAATTCACGTATCCAAGGAATTAAGTTGTATAATGTTCATAAGAATCACAACACAAGAATGAAGGATGAGTGTTGCTATGAGCCCTATGACAACTGTAGACTTAGGGATTTCATAATGATTAAGAAATAATTGCCTAATCCAAAGCTAGCTACTACCACATTGTTAAATTGCAAGTGCCAAATTAGAGATTAACAAATTCAAAAAATGGGGTACATTAGTATTTCTCATTTCCTAGGGTACTTTTACGTCATTTTGGGAGCACTTGAGTGACGTTAAAAAATCCAACAGATATACACTTATACAATTATACTTCCTCCTAATTTATAACAACAATGAATATTACCTTATATTCTTTTTACTTGTTTCACATCGGCCTCTAACGTTTTGTCAATGCATAACTTTAATTATTACTCCATCCGTCCCAGAAAGATCTGAACACTTGTTAGGACACGTAGTTTAAGGTGATAAGTTGTGTGGTTATCAAATGTTATTTTATTTAAAAAGTAGATGTGATAGGAGTTGGTGGGGTATTTTTTATTAGAGGAGAGAGAAAGTTGGATAACTTTTTATTGATAAAAGGTAGAGTGTGGGCTAAAGATATGTAAAAGAAATAATATATTAATGGTTGGGACCATGCCAAGAATGGAAGTGTTCAAACTAATTTGGGACAAACATAAAAGGAAAGTGTTCAGACTATTCTGGGACGGAGGTAGTAGTAATTTTAGTTACCTATTGTAAAATTGAATAAAAAAATGATGGATTAAGAGTATACTACCTCCTTTTCTACATACAGGCAACGTTGAATATTTTGCACTATTCGAATATTAACTTTGACCGCTTTTAAAAAATAACAATATAAATACAAATGCTATCATACAATATCAAAATATATTTTTAAAATGTCAATTTTTTATAAGTTTTACTAATCGATAATTTAAGATATTACTGTAACAAGTAAAGTAGTGCATTGTTATGTGTGAAAGTCAACATATTGCTTATATTTAGAAACGGAAAAAGTATGATGAGGCAATTCATACAAAAAAAATTCTATTAACAATACTTATTTTGACATACTAGAAAAGAACATAGGGTCAAAGTGGAAGGGAGTACCTATTTTAATTTAAAAAGACAAGTCCAAACCAAAATATAAATTTGAATAGAAAAAGCCAACACTAAACTAGAAGACTTTATCTTGACACTATTTGAAAGCTTTACCACACAAGTACAACCACAAAATGGAAGCCATATCTAATAGTAAAAGACTAAAAGGTAGATAGGTGACAATTATGGGAAATGGAGTAATAGTAATTCATTGCAAAGCAATATGGGCCATATGATACTACCCATAACCAACTCAACCCTTTGTCAAATTTAAGAATCTTCCAACAATAATACAAAACAAAACAAAAAGGATAGCAAAAGCACAAAAAAAAAAGCAAAAGCCATTTTGAAAAAAAATGGTGGAAGTGTCAGAGTAACCCTTACCAGCAAGGGTGTTTAGTAGCCAAGCCGGCCTACTACAGCAGGATGGCCGCCGTAACTCCATTTGAATTGAATAACCTCCACTGTCATCAAGTGTTTTCCACCGCTTCGTCGTCGTCCTCTTCATACCTCCAACTTCCATGCCAATAGAATCACTAGTTTAGGACAACACGTTAAGATTTCATACATGTTATGTTCCTATTCGTTATGTCTTCATTTTTCAGATTCTAGTCTAATTTCATGAAAAAAAATCTTCATTTTTCAGCTTCTAGTTTAACGAATACTAAAAAAAAAGTAATACGAAAATCAGAAAAAGTTGTTTTCTAACTTTCAATTGTTGGTATTAAAAATAAACATGACTAACTTAAAATTCATTATACAACCTACGTAATATGAAGTCTTAAATTTTAAAACCACAAAATATAGAAACAGGTAAAAGTATTAAGGGGTTCTTCAAAGTGCTTCTCCAAGGTGTATTTTCTTCACCTTAATTTTCTCAACCTTTCTAAACTTATTATGTCCAAAGCATTCTTAAAAGTGTTTCTCCAACGTGTATTTCCTTCACCTTAATTTTCTCAACTTGTCTAAACTTATTAAAGCATGGAGAATATTATTGTAACTAATCTTAACTTATTAAAAATGTGCACATATGTAGATTTATTAAACGTAAAACTTGGTAACAGACAAAGTACCCAAAATATTTTTGTTGAAAAATCAAAGCAAACAAAAAAATAAAGCATTTAATTAATGACATGTAGGTGAAAGAAGAACATGAATTTGTACCCCAGATCTCGAGGTGACAGACAACATTAAATTCAACAATTATTACAATAGTACTAATGCTCAAATCACCACTATCCTCCCATGATGCAATTAACCATCCGCATCTTTTTTTTCTTTCTCTTTTTTTTTGCTACTCCCATTACAAGTACTCCCTCTGTCCCTAAATAGAGTGTCCATTTCTCCAATGCACGTTTGCCAATGCACATTTTGTATCGTTAATATCTTTAATTACATATTAGTAAAAATTATAAAAGTTTGATTTTCTTATTGTATGCAATGAGACGAATCAAACAAGACCCCACATGACTATGTTTTTTTTTATATATTGGAATTTTTTTTGAGGGCTTTCTTTATCTTTGAATAGTGTCCAAAAAAGAAATGGACACTCTATTAAGGGACGGAGGGAGTAATAAATTACATTAACGTGTTATTTAAACGAGATTAAATGACTGTTAATCATGTTATTCAGAAAACGTGATTCTGAATCTCATATTCGTGAAATTTTTGGACAAGTGGAATAATTCGGTACAATGTCTGATAGCAGTTTGCAGGCTTATTTTCTGGTCATTTTTATTCAGAATTTTTACTAAGAACAATTAACGAATTATGTACTACAATTAGAACAAAAGTTTTCCATCATTATGGTACATTCTAGGTTTTAATTGAGCAATGAAAAAAAATATCTCGAACGGTGTATGATAAAAATGGTACGAAAACACACAAAAACATTTTAGGCTGAATAAATTACCTCCTTAAAAAGCTAATTATCTCGATTTTACTGCTAATAATTCGCTAAATTGCAAAAAGAAAAAGAGAAAATTCACTACAAAATGAATATTAATGCAGAAATCAATTAATTGAAGCAGCAGCATCACATAAACTGACAAAAATAACAGCAAACTGGAAAGTAAGAAAGTTTATATAGTGTTAAATTACGATTATCCATAAAATTATGAAGTTTTGTTATAAAATTTCAAGCAGACAGAGCATTGCAAAAGAAAATAAGAAATGCGTAATCACAAACAAAAAAGATATGATGAAATTATTCGTTGATGGAGTACTTACAAGAAGACCGTCTTGGAAGAGGGTGAGACAGCGATAAATCTGAAAAATTGAATTCAAGTGAATGGGTTCTCTTTCAATTTTTAAAGAGTAACTTTTTGAGTTTGAAGGAGGATAAAAAACAGGAAAGTAGTACTGTAGTAGTAGTAGTAGTCACTAATCACTATCGTAGTTTGAGTTCTCAAAAACTGCTGGATTTTAAAGTATGATGGGATTGGGACTTGGGAGTTGGGAGTGTTGTAGTGTAAAAACTAGACTTGCACAACACGGCATAATCATGCTACACTCACCTAACCTACCCTAGGTTCATAAAAAACCGAAATCGGAAACGCAAAAAATCGGTCTAAATGGATGGTAATCGTATTGATAAAAAAATTCTAACGGTACGGTTATCGAACCAATAAAAGTAACGGTTATATGGTACGGTTACGGTTATGATTTTTTAGTAAACGGTTAACCGAAAAATCGGATTTTTTTTCTAACAATTACTTCAATTATACTACTTCCTCCGTTTTTTTTGGGACTCACTTAAGGGGATAAGGGGAAATCCTCAAATTAGTCCCATGAGGTGTGACCCCTAGACCTCAGAGATATGAGGTGGGAAGTGATGCCACTACTCCACCACCTCAACCTCGTATATTTGTAACAATTAGAGGAAGTATATATGTGATTGTTTGGAAACTCTAGTACTTATACAAAAACACTATAATTAGCGAATGGAGTGAATTCTTAGTGTAGTTATATTTTCCAATGAATTTATTATCCACTTTATAATACATTTTATATTAGAGTATATATAATATTAAATATGTGCACAAAAATAGATTATATATATATATATAGAAATGAGTTCACATGAGAATGCATACTTACATGAAAAATGAGAATGAATTTTACGCACTATAACTCTAATGAACAAGTGATGTAACTCTAATTAAAAAGTTATGTAACTCCAAAAAAAAATTATTAGAAAAAAAAAATTTCTAGAAAAAAAAAATTTGGCTCGAATTTTTTTCGGGGGTATAACTCTAATGAACAAGTGTTGTAACTATAATCCAATCGTGTGGTTGAGATTCATTCTCATTTCTCATGTAAGGAGGCATTCTCATGTGATCCTGTCCCTATATATATATATATATATATATATATATATATATATATATATATATATATATATATATATATATATATATATATAGGATAAATTTCATAAAACTACCTTTAATAATCAACTTTTTTCAAAAAACTACCTTTTAAAAATTTTCTTTCAAAGAACTACCTTATATAACAAATTTTCTTTCAATATACTACCATTTTACCATTAATGGGGTTTAATCACTAATAATTGAGTCACCATAAATTGCTTTTCTTTCTTCGCCTCTCGTTTCTTTCCTCTTTTCTCGCTACGTCACCGGCAACAATAACTACGACGATTGTCATTTATCGATTATTATTAAATATAAACGTAAAGTGGTAGCATATTGAAATAAATTTGTTATATAAGGTAGTTTTTTGAAAGAAAAATTATAAAAGGTAGTTTTATGAAAAAAGTTGATTATAAAAGGTAGTTTTTTGAAATTTTGCCATATATATATATGTACATTAAGTAAAATATAACAGTATAACTTGAATAAACGGTTAGTGGTTAGCCGAAAAACCGTATCGAAATAATGGTTTACCAATTAGGCGGTAACCGTTCTAAACGGTTACGGTTACGATTTGCAAACTGAAATGATGTTTCGGGGCGATTAACCACCCATGAACACCCCGAACCCTACTACACAACCTCCCCTTTCTCTATGCTACTCTTTTTTATTTTTTGGGGGATAAGAGCATCCACAATGGTAACCCACAACCACTTATAATTTGCTTTGCCATGTCAAATTTTCCAAACTGCAACAATTTCAAGGTATAACCTCTTCAATAGAAAGCCATAATCACCTGTAGCTTTTGTAGGTCCTACTTGTCAAAATATGCCCAAATAATAGTGTAATAAGAAACAAAAAAGCATGTCTAGATTATTCTGAAACCATATAGTTTTGTCTAGCTACAAGGTTATTCCAAGTCATAAGTGCTTGTAGCTCCATAATAATAAAGCTAGTAGCTTCATCTTTTATATATTTGCAAGCTAGTCCCTCCCTTCAACCATTGTGGTTGCTCTAAGGAGAAAGACTCTACTACAATATATGTAAAGGTGCATTACTTGATAAAATATCTCTATTATATATGAAAAAGAGGGGAGAACTCGATATCCACCCTAAATTATAAATATGCCATCAAGTAACTAACCGTCACTATCTTTACCAATTAAAAGAAAAACAAAAAGACAAGGCCAAATTCCATGGCAACATATCAAATTGCAAGGTGGTTTAGCTTCCTGTTTTTAATTTAAAACAAAGATTTAGATAGATGCAATTACACAATTTAATTTTCTATTTGCTTTCGCACGCATCGCGTGCATATATATAAAAATAGTACTTATAAACTTATTAAAGCATCCCTACTAATAAGTACATTTCGAACGCACTTTATGAGCTCCTTTTAGCTTGGTTTGATCCTCTTTCCTCCCTTTTCTTCCCTCTTTCTTCCTCATTCCCTTCTCTATTTCTTTCACTTGATCATTGTTGATCATAGTGACATTTTGCTAGATTTTCGGTCAATTTTGACTGGATTTATAGTACATTTGCTTTCACTGTGTTTTCCCGTGCTTTGATTGCAGGTATGACCTTTTCTAAGGTCGAGAGTTGGGAGATACGTAATAGGCAGGAGTTTCGAGGAGTTTGCACGCACGAAAATGGAAGAAAGTAAGCGTGAGCTGAGAACTTTGTGCGTCCGCACTGCCTTAGAAGTGCCCGCACACATTGGTGCGCCTGCACCACCCCACAAATTCAGAACTCTTATTGTCAGTCAGCTAGGTGCACCCGCACCAGCTCTGAGGTGCGCCACACCATTACTGCGAAGATTGGACGCCTAAAATCAGTAACCTTGGTGCGCCCGCACCACTTCAGTGGTGCGCCCGCACCACATAAATCTTGTCAGAAAATTGTAAGGCTCGAGCCTAATTAAAACAATAGAGTTTTTTAGTTTGAGACTTATGCATTATTTTCCTTAGATTAGAGAGAATATTAGGGTTTATATTAGAGAGAAAAACTTTTGGCTTGTTCTTAGATTGGAGATTCTAGATCATAGTTTGTGATTTCTACAACATTGAAGGTACATTTAATTCAATTAGTTTCAAAGTTTTCAGTTTTTATTCTCTATTTTCGTTGTTATTCTTTGTTCTTCCATATTATTAGATCTCCTTTATTATAGTTTCATAATTGTTATTTTTCATTAGATTAATTATCTCTTAATCATGTTTAGCCCTAGATTAGTTATAGATTTCATGTTTTATTGCTTAGAATCCATGATTAGTGAGTAGTTTCCTATCTATAGTTAGGGTGAAAGTATGGATTAGGGTTTAAATGTATTGTTAATGTGATTTTGATGATCTAAAGATGATTATGCATTGATCTTGGTGTCTTGAGGCCATAGGATAGATATTGATCACATTTATGCTTTGGTATTTTGATTTTAAATGTTCTTAATCGAATTTTGAACTCTCTTATCATCCCCATGAATCAACTTAATTTCTAGGCTAAGATATTGGATAGAAATTAAGGGGATCTTTTATTAGGGGTTTTCCGAATTCATCGGATCTCTTAATCAATTGACTAAAGACCATTCGAGAGAGGATTTAGTTGATTGATTAAGTGATCATTCTCGAGAACCATTCGAGAGAGGACTCGAGTATTTTAGAGGAAAACTAAACCTTGCATAATCGTTGCCTTTGATTCACAATTGCATTAATGATTGTTGCTCCGCTTTGATCCACACTAGTAGCCTTCACTCTAGTGTCTTTTTATTTGATATTTCATCTCGTGTTATTTGCTAGTCCTTTGATAGTAGCTAGTCATAGTTGTTACCAAAGCAATTTAAACCCCCAAAACCCCCTGAATTAGGTAATCCAGACTTGATAGACTTTAATTAATCCCCTTTTCCCTGTGGATCGACCCTTGACTTGCCTTTACTATGTTCTTAGTAATTGCTTGTTAAGTTTTATAAATATTGTTTGAAAAACGATTTTTGGTGCCTTAACGACACACTAAAAATCTCTTAGTGCATGTTATGCCTATGTTTTTGGGAGTTTGGGGTCCTAGGTGGTTAGTTATGTGGGGTTCTATCGGTTTTGGGTATGGATTGATGATTGGTTATTTCTACTTGGTCTTTTTCCCCCACCCCTGTTTCATCCAAATTACCCTTGTATAGTTTGTTTTTGGTAGTTTGTTTTTAGCTTAGTTTTGGTAGTTTGTTTTTGATGGGTTTGCCTTGCATAAAAAAAAAAACACAAAAAAAATTTTGTTTTTCCTTTTTCTGCATTTAGGGTAGCTTGGTTGCATGCATGATTTGTGGCTAAGAGTGTTCATAACTTGATTGGAAGACCTTTCCTGCATTCGACTAGATGGTTTTGGAAGCCTTGGTGTGAATTTAGGTGATCTTTGAGAACGATAACTTTTGGTAGAGTCTTTTTGAAACTAGGCGAGTTGGTTGATTGGATTGCCTAGTCCCTTGTGCGGTGAACCCCGAAGGAGGGCCAAGAACCTCGTAGGACTCATTTACAACCCTCACCATTGATCGCCTAACTTGTGATTTGCATTTTAGCTCCCCAAGATTGCATAAGACCGAGCCTATAGAAGAATGATTTAGGGTGTTTCTTTTTGCTAGAAATAGGAGCTCAAAAGCCAAAAAGCTTTTATACCTGCATAATTATCCACTTCTCAACCCATTTGAGCATTTCTATCCTATTTTTGCTTAACCCTCATGATAAGTCATGTACAAACTTTCCCCAAAGTGGAGTACATGTCTAGTTTGTGTTGAGTTGAGTTGTTTTGATACTAAGTCTTTGGTTGAAAGTGAATTAATGTGCGTGTATAATTGCAAAAGTTGAGGAAAATTGTGAGAAAGGAAAGACAAAGGAAATAAAAGAAAGAAAGAATGCTCTTAGTGTTTCATTTGGATTTCTATTGAAAAGAAAGGAAGAACAAATTGTTGAGAAAAAAAAAAAGAAAAAGAAAATTTGTGTTCAATAAGTGAAAATCAATGTTCAAAAAGTGAAAATCAAAGTGAAAATCAAAGTTGTGTGAGATTTCGATTTCAGCTGGTGTTTAGACTAGCCTGGGGGAGTTTTTACCCCCTAGTTTGTACTCCACTTTACCCTTTTTGCACCACATTTCTAAATTGTTATCCACACCTTTAACCTTGGCCCGTTACAACCTTAATAAAGTCCCTTTTGACGTCTAGATTGGACTTGGTCAATTAGTAGTGGCGGATGAGATTTTGTGCAAGTCATGATGAGGGTCATCAAAATGTGGTAGAGGCAAGATATTATGGTTGAGCATCCCAAGGGGGGAGTCAAACTCGGAACTTGGAAGTGGAGAGGAGTGAGAAATCACTCTTAGAAAGCCTATTTTTCAAGAAGACTCAGTTGATCGGTGGATTGGATCTCTTGAGTCACTCTTGTGCTTCCTAATCATCTTCCCTCTGGTGTTTGGTTGGTCTCTTAAATCTTGTGATGTACTCATTTAGCTCGCATGTCATGTTTGTAGCTTTGCTTATAGAGCATTTAGGTTAGTTTGTTGCATGGTTTTTCTTTTTCCTCTTTTTCACATCTTCTCTTTCTTCTTTCTCATTCTTGGTCTACTTGAGGACAAGTAAAATGCTAAGCTTGGGGGAGTTTGATAAGTGCGTTTCGAACGCACTTTATGAGCTCCTTTTAGCTTGGTTTGATCCTCTTTCCTCCCTTTTCTTCCCTCTTTCTTCCTCATTCCCTTCTCTATTTCTTACACTTGATCATTGTTGATCATAGTGACATTTTGCTAGATTTTCGATCAATTTTGACTGGATTTCTAGTACATTTGCTTTCACCGTGTTTTCCCGTGCTTTGATTGCAGGTACGACCTTTTCAAAGGTCAAGAGTTGGGAGATACGATAATAAGCGGGAGTTTCGATGAGTTTGCACGCACGAAAATGGAAGAAAGGAAGCGTGAGCTGAGAACTTTGTGCGTCCGCACTGCCTTAGAAGTGCCCGTACACATTGGTGCGCCCGCACCTGACATCGGTGCGCCCGCACCACCCCATAGATTCAGCACTCTTATTGACAGTCAGCTAGGTGCGCCCGCACCAGCTCTGAGGTGCGCCCGCACCAATTTCATGGTGCGCCAACACCATTCCTGTGAAGACTGGACGCCTAAAATCAGTATCCTTGGTTCGCCCGCACCACCTATTTCCGTTAGAAAATTGTAAGGCTCGAGCCTTATTAAAACAATAGAGTTTTTTTTAGTTTGAGACTTATGCTTTATTTTCCTTAGAATAGAGAGATTATTAGGGTAATTAGAGAGAAAAAGTTTTGGCTTGTTCTTAGATTGGAGATTCGAGATCATAGTTTGTGATTTCTACAACATTGAAGGTACATTTAATTCAAGGGTTTTTCTACGTTGTACCGTTGTGTTTTTTCAATTTCTACATTGTACCCCAACCTTTTAAAAATTCCACACGGTACCCTCAAACTTACCTCTTTTAATGCACAATGGCCCCACCGCTGATTATACGTCATTAATTTCGTCTACTTTTTATTATCTACTGGAGCTAATCTAATTTGTGAATATTCCCTCCGAGCGTTAAACTATGTATAAGTTAAATTAGTTCCAATAAATTAAAAAAATTAAACGAAATTAATGACATATAATCAGCGGTAGGGACATCGTGCATCAAATAAGGTAACCTTGAGGGTACTTTGTGGAATTTTTAAAAGGTTGGGGTACAACGTAGAATCTGAAAAAAACACAAGGGTATAACGTAGAAAAACCCTTAATTCAATTAGTTTCAAAGTTTTTTTTGTTTTTATTCTCTCTTTTTGTTGTTATTCTTTGTTCATCCAGATTATTAGATCTCCTTTATTATAGTTTCATAATTGTTATTTTTCATTAGATTAATTATCTCTTAATCATGTTTAGCCCTAGATTAGTTAAAGATTTCATGTTTTATTGCTTAGAATCCATGATTAGTGAGTAGTTTCCTATCTAGAGTTAGCGTTAAAGTATGGATTAGGGTTTAAATGTATTATAAATATGATTGTGATGATCTAAAGATGATAATGCATTGATCTTGGTGTCTTGAAGCCTTAGGATAGATATTGATCACATTTATGCTTTGGTATTTAGATTTCAAATGTTCTTAATCGAATTTTGAACTATTTTATCATCCCCATGAATCAACTTAATTTCTAGGCCGAGATATTGGGTATAAATTACGGGGATCCTTTATTAGGAGTTTTCCGAATTCATTGGATCTCTTAATCAATTGACTAAAGACCATTCGAGAGAGGATTTAGTTGATTGATTAAGTGATCATTCTCGAGGACCATTCGAGAAAGTGTTCGAGTATTTTAGAGGAAAACTAAACCTTGCGTAATCGTTGCATTTGATTCACAATTGCATTAATGATTGTTGCTCCGCTTCGATCCATACTAGTAGCCTTAACTCTAGTGTCTTCCTATTTGATATTTCATCTCGTGTTATCTGCTAGTCCTTTGATAGTAGCTAGTTATAGTTGTTACCAAATCAATTTAAACCCCCCAAAACCCCTCAATTAGGTAATCTAGACTTGCTAGACTTTAATTAATCCTATTTTCCATGTGGATCGACCCTTGACTTTCCTAAACTACGTTCTTAGTAATTGCTTGTTAGGTTTTATAAATATTGTTTGAAAATCGATTTCTGGTGCCTTAACGACACACTAAAAACCTCTTATCAAAATGGCGCCGTTGACGGGGAGATTGTGCTATTAATTGAAGTTTATTTTAGTTTAGTTTTGCTTAGTTGATTTTTCTTTTATTTTCTTTTTATTGTGGTTGTTATTTGCTAATCCTCTACTTAGCTTTGTTGTGTTATATGAGAAGAAGAGCTCACGGTTCATCCACCTTTCCTCTAGATCCAGAAATTGACCGAACCTTGCGAAAGCTTCGGAAAAATTTGGAAGATTTGTCTTTGGGTTCCGAACCATCTTCACCAGCCTCAAGTACAACAAGTGAAGTTGAGTCAGATATGGGTGAAGCAAATCCACAACTCTTTAGGGATTTCGGAAATCCGGATTCCTATGTTCTTCAAGGTGGTATTCGACTCCCCACCACTACTACAAATTTCGGCAATCATCCTTAGTTCACTCGGGTGGTGAAAGCAGAACAATTTTGTGGAGGGTCGAATGAAGATCCTCTTGACCATCTTGATTGGTTTCTTGAGATCTGTGCCATGATAACCACAAATGACGTCTCTCAAGACTACATCAAGATGCATCTATTCCGGTCTTCTCTTACCGAAAAAGCAAAATCATGGCTCAAGAGCTTACCTGCTAATTCCCTCACTACATGGGAGGAAGTCACAATGGCCTTTCTGAAGAAATACTTTCCAGAGTGGAAGACAGCAGACATAAGGAGGAAGATCTCCTCATTTGAGCAAGAGAACGATGAGACACTTGCGGAAGCTTGGGAGCGGTTCAAGGAGATGATCCGTTCATGCCCTCACCATGAGTTCACCAAAAATCTACTCATGCGATTCTTCTATGATGGCCTTGATCTTATATCGTGCCAACCTTGATGCTGGAGCGGGAGGTCAACTTTCTAAGATCCCGCAAGATCAACTTGAGTCCATTATTGAGGAAGTAATTAAGAATTATTCATGGGGTGGACGACGAAGAGGCGCTCAACCTAAGAAGAGTGGGAAGTTTGAATTAGATCCCATGGATCAAATCCAAGCTAAGATGGATCAACTTGACAAGAAGCTCTCCAAGATCAACCTCACATCATCTAATCCATCACAGGTAAATTCTTTTTCTTGTGATATTTGTGGAGGTACTAATCATCATACTTCTTATTGTGGAGGTACAAATTCGGAGCATGTGGCGGCAATAAAATCTAGAGGAGATGGTTACCAAGGAAACCAAGGGTATAGAAGCAATCGACAAGGAGGTTGGAAACAACCCCAACAAAACTACAATCAAGGCTTCAACCAACCTCAACAAGGGTACAACCAAGCTCAACACCAAGGGTATGTGCAAGGGTATAACCAAAACTATAATCAAGGTGGTTCATCCTCACAAGGGTCTAATGTCTACCAAGCTCCACATCAAAGAGCCAAAATCCAAAAACCTCCATCTAACCCTCCATTCCCCAAACAAAATCCCGAACCCACTCCATCTCCCAATCCAATCTCTCTCCAAATTCTCCAACAACTCCAATCCATGAACCAAATTCTCCAAAACCATGAGCAAAGGTTTCAAGAGCTACAAGCCCATAACAAAATGCTTGAAACCCAAATTGCCCAAGTAGCCAAGAAAAACCCCTCTACTCCCACAAATCAACTTCTGGGGCAACCCATTCCTAACCCCAACCTCCACCAAGCCAAAGCCATCCATTTGAGGTCGGGAACAAGTTATGAGGGTCCCAAGATGCCTAATGAAGAGTTAGAGAAGGAAGAAGAAGTTGAGGTTGTTGAGAAAGAAGATGAAGTTGAGGAAGGTGAGAAAGAAGAGAAAGTGGAAAAAGATGAGCCACAAGTCCAAGTTGGTGATAAAGCTCCATTGCCATCATCTACACCAACTAAGACCTATGTGCCTCCGGTTCCCTATCCTCAAAGGTTGGTGGAGAGAAAATTGAGTGACAAGTTTGCTAAATTCCTCAATGTCATAAAGAGCCTTCAAATCAACATTCCTTTCCTTGAGCGTATGTCTCAAATTCCGGCCTATGCTAAATTTTTGAAGGAGATCCTCTCCAATAAATGGAAGCTTGAAGATGAGCTTATCACTTTGCCCTACCAAGTGAGTGCTCTTGTGCAACGTGCTATGCCCAAGAAGTAAAGGGACCCCAGGAGTTTCACCTTGCCGATGAAGATAGGTGATCTAGAGCCTAAGGGTGCATTGGCCGACTTAGGAGCGAGTGTGAGTTTGATGCCACTGTCTATTGCTAAGCGCCTTAAGTTTCCACTTCATCCGATGCGGAAAATGATTCAATTGGCGGACCGCACTGTGAGAGTCCCCCATGGTGAGTTGGAGGATGTGCCAATCCAAGTTGGACATGTGTTTGTGCCCTGTGATTTTGTGGTAATGGATATGGAGGAAGATCCGGAGACTCCTCTTATTCTTGGAAGAGAGGCTCTAAAGACATTAGGTGCCGTGATCAATTGCAAGAATGATACAATCACGGTTGAGGTAGCCAATGAGCGAGTGGTGTTTGAGTTATGTAAGACTTTGAAGAGGCCTATGATAGAGAGAATTTGCCGGGTCAGTCTAGTGGAGAATGAGATAGAAGATGCTGCGAGTGTGGTTCACACCGGGGATGAGTTGTATGCTTCTCTTACCGAAGTCTCGAGCTTGGACATGAAAGAGGTGAAGGAATTCTCTATGCTTCTTGACACTACCGTTGAGGAGACACAAGATGAAGCATTTGAGGTTCTAGCTACATCCATTGACAAAGAGGAGTGTTCCAAGTCTCCTCCCAAGGTAGAGTTCAAACCCCTTCCCTCTTCTCTTAAGTATATTTTTCTTGATGATGCATGTACTTATCCTGTTATTGTCAACTCGAGTCTTGATGACATCTCTATATCAAAATTGATTGAGATACTACAAAAATATAAATATGTCATTGGGTACTCGATTGATGACCTTAAGGGGATAAGCCATTCTCTTGCTATGCATCGTATCCATCTCATTGATAGTAATGCCTCATCCATAGAGTATCAGAGAAGGCTCAACCCAATCTCAAAGAAGTTGTGAAAAAAGAGATTATGAAATTGCGTGACGCGGGAATGAGAAATCTCCGATTATGAAATCTCCGATAGCAAGTGGGTGAGCCCGATTCACGTGGTTCCTAAAAAAGGAGGTATGACTATTGTTGAGAATGAGAAAGGAGAAACTATTTCCACTAGAACTGTTACCGGGTGGAGGGTTTGTATTGATTACGCAAGGACCATTTCCCTCTCCCCTTCATTGACCAAATGTTGGAGAGGCTTGCTCGTCATTCACACTTTTGTTTTCTCGATGGTTATTCCGGATTCTTTCAAATCCCTATTCATTTGGATGACCAAGAGAAAACCACCTTTACTTGTCCGTATGGGACATTCGCATATCGAAGGATGCCCTTTGGTTTATGTAATGCCCCATCTACTTTCCAAAGGTGTATGACAACAATCTTCTCTGACATGCTAGAAGATTCTATTGAGGTGTTCATGGAAGATTTTAGTGTGTGTGGTTCGTCTTTTGACACATGTCTTGTTAATTTTGAATGTGTATTAAAAAGGTGTCAAGAGACAAACCTCGTCCTGAATTGGGAGAAGTGTCACTGTATGGTCGAGGAAGGCATTGTCCTTGGGCATAAAGTGTCAAAGAAGGGCATTGAAGTGGATCCGACAAAGGTTTCGGTTATTGAGAAGCTTCCGCCACTGAACTCGGTGACGGGAGTTCGTGCTTTCCTTGGACATGCGGTTTTTTACCGGCATTTCATCAAGGATTTTTCTCAAATAGGCAAACCATTGACGAATCTACTTCAAAAGGATGTAGATTTTGAGTTTAATGAGTCTTATATAAAGGCTTTTGAAACTTTAAAAAAGGCCTTTACTTCTGCCCTCATTGTGCAAGCTCCGGATTGGAGCTTGCCTTTTGAACTGATGTGCGATGCTACTGATTCTACAGCGGGCGTTGTTCTCGGGCAACACAAGGAAGGAAGGCTACATGTGATAGCCTATGCAAGTAGGACCTTGGATGATGCTCAACGAAATTATGCAACTACGGAGAAGGAGATGTTGGCTGTAGTCTTTGCATTTGACAAATTCCGGTCTTACTTGACCTGCAATAAGGCTATTGTGTATACAGATCATTCTGCGGTCCGTTGTTTGATGAGTAAGAAAGATGCAAAGCCTCGGCTTATTAGGTGGGTGCTACTTCTTCAGGAGTTCGATTTTGAGATGAAGGAGAAATAGGGGACGCAAAATGTGGTAGCTGATCATCTTTCTCGTCTCCCTCTTGATGAGAAGGTCTTGGATCATGACGAGACCCCTATTGAAGAAGATTTAAGAGAAGAAGCATTATTTGCCATTCTAAATAATGAGATTCCATGGTTCGCGGATTATGTGAACTACTTGGCTTGTGGTATTGAACCTCATGGTTTTCATTCTCAACAAAGGAAGCGATTTTTTAAGGAAGCTTCGAGGTTCTATTGAGATGACCCTCTCTTGTTTAAGAAGTGCGCCGACGGTGTTTTTGGAAGATGTGTGCCCAATCATGACATCACTTTGGTGTTGAACCATTGCCATACCTTGGCATGTGGAGGGCACGGTGGAGCAAGCAAAACTGTTGCTAAGGTGCTCGAATGTGGTATATTTTGGCCTTCATTGCAAAAAGATGCTCGTGAGTTTGTTTTGAGCTGTGATAGATGTCAAAGGAGTGGTGGTATCACGAAAAGACATGATATGCCTGAACAAAACATTCTAGAGGTTGAGCCCTTTGATGTATGGGGAGTTGACTTTATGGGTCCTTTTGTTCCTTCTTTGGGCAACATGTACATCCTTGTTGCGGTTGACTATGCAACTAAGTGGGTTGAAGCCATTGCCTCCCCCCACCAATGACCACAAGGTTGTAACCAAACTCCTTAAGAAGATCATCTTCCCAAGGTTTGGAGTGCCCTGAATATTGATAAGTGATGCGGTTCACACTTCGCCAGGAAGCAATTAGAGGCACTTTTGAAGAAGTACGGTGTGAATCACAAAGTCGGACTTCCCTATCATCCCCAAACCCAAGGCCAAGTTGAAGTCTCCAACCGAGAAGTGAAGAATATTCTTGAGAGAGTGGTAAATAAGACAAGGAAGGATTGGTCTTTGAAGCTTGATGATGCTCTTTGGGCTCTTCGCACGGCTTTCAAGACGCCTATAGGAACCACTCCCTACCGCCTCGTGTATGACAAAGCTTGCCATTTGCCGGTTGAACTTGAGCACAAAGCTTGGTGGGCAATAAAAGAGCTCAACATGGATCTTCATTTGGCGGGAGATGCTCGGAAGGAAAAGCTAGTTGAGCTTGATGAACTCCGGTTTGATGCATACGAGAGTTCGAGATTACAAGGAGTAAACGAAGCAATGACACGATCACCGGATTCAACAAAGAGACTTCCGGGTTGGAGACAAAGTATTGTTGTTTAACTCAAGGCTAAAGCTCTTCCCCGAAAAATTAAAGTCCAAGTAGTCGGGGCCCTTCCAAGTGTTGAAGACCACACCTTATGGGGCCTATGAGATTTTGGGCAAGAATGGTCCGTTTTTGGTGAACGATCAAATATTGAAGATCTACCTCGATAAACAAGCCATCGGTTCTGTTGGTTGCTTGATCCTTCGCTCGCCCGAGCGCTCCTCTTGAAGAACATATCCTTTTAGTCAAGCTAATGACTTAAAACAAGCGCTACATGGGAGGCAACCCGTTTCTCTTCTTCTTTTCTTTTTCTATTTTTAGTTTTTGGTTTGATTTTTGTTTTTACCAGCTAACCATGAGTATTCAATTGAGCTTAAGCGGATTTGAGTTGAGTTTTACCATGCTAACCATGAGAAAAGATTTGGGTAGTCTGTTTGGTGCGCCCGCACCCCTTAGAGGTGCTCTCGCACCATTCGAAAATTTTTCCGGAAATTTTGAATGGTGCGCCCGTACTACTGAGAGGTGCACCCACACCATTCTGTCTGCAGTAAGGTAAAAAAAACAGGAACTTTGGTGCACCCGCACCAATCTCCCCGCAAAACTCAGCATTAGGCAGGACGTTTGGTGCGTCCGCACCAATCTCCCCGCAAAACTCAGCATTAGGCAGGAAGTTTGGTGCACCCGCAACAAACCCAAACAACTCTAAAAAAACAAAAACCGTGTTTATTTTTCGGCTCTCAACTCATCTTTCTCTCATATTTTCGAAGCTCTCTCACATCTAACTCACCTTCTCTCACTTCATCTTCTCAAGATCTGGACCAACACAATATTCCGGTGACCTGCGGCCACCCTCTCACCGGAAACTTCATCTCCTTCATCTCTACAACACTCAAGTGCATCAATTTGGGGGTTTTTGCAAGATTTGGATTACTAGGGTTTCAAAATTGGGGATTTTCATCTCCAAGTTGGCAATCTCTTTCTAAATTCTTGTTTTTCTTTTATAATCTTGTTATTTGGACTACAAGTTTGTTTTCTTTTTGATTGAATGCTTGTTTTTCTTCTAGCATTGGTTTGTTCATGAATTTTGCCCAAATTTGTGGTTGGTGTTGTGATGAACTAGTGTAATTTTATGTTCTTTGTGGAAATTTCATAGTCTATGGGATTTTTGTGAGCTACATTGCACTATTTGAAGTGATTTGTTGAGAAAGTATTGATAAACATGTTGTTGGATTGTTGATTGTGTGAGTTGAATAATTTCGTGAGTTTGGTTGAATTTTTGGAGTAGAATCCAGTTCTTGCTTGTTAGCAACTTCGTTGCTATTGATTGTGGGATTTGTTTGCTGGCTGATTTTTCTATTTTAGGTTTTTTGTGTGTTTATTAGTGTGGTGATTTGTTTGTCCAAGGTATTGAAGTGTCCCATTGAAAAGGCCACGCCCTTTGTTTTTCCTCGTTTGAAAGGAAATCTTTTCCAAATTGTTTTTAAAACACCACCATGGGAAAAAAGTGGTGAAGGATCATCCTCCCGGGCTAAGAGAGCTAAAACAGGGTCCTCCTCGCAGGCACCCTCTTCTAGCTCTACTCCTCCACCCATCTACCCTCTCAAATTCCCAATTGCTGCACACCGTCAGATTTTTACACGGCTTTCGAACCGAACTCTTCGTCCCACGAAGTTCTATGACTCTGGTACCTACAAGCACCTTAATATCGACTCGATACTAAGGCAGATGGCAGAAAATCTAGGGTTGTCGAACTTCCTTCACGTCTGGGAACCTACTTATGACCAATTGGCTCTTGAGTTCTTGAGTTCGTTGAACATAAGTTGGGAGCCGGAATCCGGTGCTCTGACTATCCAAGCTCGTCTTTTTAATCAAGTCAGAACACTGTCTTTTGACGAGGTCTGTGAAGCATTTGGGACGGACTCTAGTGCCCCATGTGATGCCCCCTCAGCCATAATTTAGGAGGGGTACAATGAACAAGAGTGGTGGGCCAAGATCACTAATGGCACCACACAATTCCGGACAAACTTGTCCAAAGCTTCTGAGATTATCCATCCCATTCTCCGCTACTTCCATAGGATGTTGGTTTATACCTTCTTTCCTAAGCAAGAAGTCGGGCAATTGAGAAAAGAAGAGCTATTGGTTCTCTGGTTGGCCACTAATGGGGCCTACCATGGAGCCCGAATAAATTTTGCAGCTATCTTCCTTAATCGATTGCAAGAGATTCGGGGGGTACTGCGGTAACTTGGGAGATCATTTGTGGTGGAATGATCACCCAGCTAGCGTCTTACCTCTCGTTGGACGATGACCTAGTCCGCTTAGAAGAAAGTGTGCCTTCTGTTGGTCAGTCCAACTTATTGGATGGTGCGGCCCTACATCAGATGAAATTTCTGCGTGGTTTTAGGAAGACCAGTTGCATTTGGCTTGTTGGGGGGGGGGAGATCCTATTGTTATATGGACACTGAGTTCATTTGGAACCCCCCCGATGACTGTGATAACCGATGGTGGGTTCCCCCCACCCCTATTGGCGCAGAGCATTGCTCTGATATGACCTACCTCCAGTCCACCACTGTGAACATGGTACCGAGGGTTCCGAGGCCCGACCACTGCATTTCCGTGAGTGAGGTGGCCGAAGCCTCTTCCTCCCAGCCCTTTGATATGGCCTCCGTCATGGCGGCCATAGCCCAGATGCAGGCCACTCAGGCGGCCAATCACCGTGCGGTTACTGCTACCCTTGACGGTATCCGCACCGACCTTGACCATGTGTTTAGAGTGTCTTGGCGAACTCATCTAGCCAATGTCCGCTCCGGACATGAGCCACCCTTCCCTAACCACCCCTACTACCCTTCCGCCTTTGACCCTAGTGCCGGGCCATTTAAGGAGGCACCTTTCCGCTCCTTCCCCCACTACCCGTCTTACTTTCAAGACGGGTATTCAGGTGGGTCTTTCCCTTCTCACCCCCCTCCCGATGGGGGCAATGATGGGAACTATTAGGTGCTCATTTTAACCCCCTCCCCTCCCTCCTTTTGCAACTCCGAGCGCGGAGTTTCGCTTAAGCTTGGGGGCCCTTGCATGTTATGCCTATGTTTTTGGGAGTTTGGGGTCCTAGGTGGTTACTTATGTGGGGTTCTATCGGTTTTGGGTACGGATTGGTGATTGGTTATTTCTACTTGGTCTTTGTCCTCACCCCTGTTTCATCCAAATCACCCTTGTATAGCTTATTTTTGGTAGTTTGTTTTCAGCTTATTTTTGGTAGTTTGTTTTTAGCTTAGTTTTGGTAGTTTGTTTTTGGTAGGTTTGCCTTGCATAAAAAAACACAAAAAATCACAAAAAAATTTGTTTTTCCTTTTTCTGCATTTAGGGTAGCTTGTTGCATGCATGTTTTGTGGCTGAGAGTGTTCATAACTTGATTGGAAGACCTAACCTGTATTCGACTTGATCGTTTTGGAAGCCTTGGTGTGACTTTAGGTGATCTTTGAGAACGATTACTTTTGGTAGAGTCTTTTTGAAACTAGGCGAGTTGGTTGATTGAATTACCTTGTCCCTTGTGCGGTGAACCCCGAAAGAGGGCTAAGAACCTCGTCGGACTCATTTACAACCCTCACTATTGTTCGCCTAACTTGTGACTTGCATTTTAGCTCCCCAAGATTACATAAGACCGAGCCTATAGAAGAATGATTTAGGGCGTTTGTTTTTGTTAGAAATAGGAGCTCAAAAGCCAAAAAGCTTTTATACCTGTATAATTATCCACTTCTCAACCCATTTGAGCCTTTCTATCCTATTTTTGCTTAACCCTCATAATAAGCCATGGCCAAACTTTCCCCAAAGTGGAGTACATGTCTAGTTTGTGTTGAGTTGAGTTGTTTTGATACTAAGTCTTTGGTTGAAAGTGAATTAATGTGCGTGTATAATTGCAAAAGTTGAGGAAAATTGTGAGAAAGGAAAGACAAAGGAAATAAAAGAAAGAAAGAATGCTCTTAGTGTTTCATTTGGATTTCTATTAAAAAGAAAGGAAGAGCAAATTGTTGAGAAAAATGAAAAAAAAAAGAAAAGAAAATTTGTGTTCAAAAAGTGAAAATCAATGTTCAAAAAGTGAAAATCAAAGTGAGAATCAAAGTTGTGTGAGATTTCGATTTGAGGTTGTGTTTAGACTAGCTTGGGAGAGTTTTTACCTCCTAGTTTGTACTCAACTTTATCCGTTTTGCACCACATTCCTAAATTGTTATCCACACCTTTAACCTAGCCCAGTTACAACCTTAATAAAGTCCCTTTTGACTTCTAGATTGGACTTGGTCAATTAGTAGTGGCGGGTGAGATTTTGTGCAAGTCATGATGAGGGTCATCAAAATGTGGTAGAGGCGAGCTATTATGGTTGAGCATCCCTAGGGGGGAGTCAAACTCGGGACTTGGAAGTGGAGAGGAGTGAGAAATCACTCTTAGAAAGCCTATTTTTCAAGGAGACTTGGTTGATCGGTGGATTGGATCTCTTGAGTCACTCTTGTGCTTCTTAATCATCTTCCCACTTGTGTTTGGTTGGTCTCCTAAATCTTGTTATGAACTCATTTAGCTTGCATGTCATGTTTGTAGCTTTGCTTATAGAGCATTTAGATTAGTTTGTTGCATGGTTTTTCTTTTTCCTCTTTTTCACCTCTTCTCTTTCTTCTTTCTCATTCTTAGTCTACTTGAGGACAAGTAAAATGCTAAACTTGGGGGAGTTTGATAAGTGCATTTTGAACGCACTTTATGAGCTCCTTTTAGCTTGGTTTGATCCTCTTTCCTCCCCTCTTTCTTCCTCATTCCCTTCTCTATTTCTTTCACCTGATCATTGTTGATCATAGTGACATTATGCTAGATTTTCGGTCAATTTTGACTGGATTTCTAGTACATTTGCTTTTACCGTGTTTTCCCGTGCTTTGATTGCAGGTATGACCTTTTCTAAGGTCGAGAGTTGGTAGATATGGCAATAGGCGGGAGTTTCGAGGAGTTTGCACGCACGAAAATGGAAGAAAGGAAGCGTGAGCTGAGAACTTTGTGCGTCCGCACTGCCTTAGAAGTGCCCGCACACATTGGTGCGTCCGCACCTGACATCGGTGCGCCCACACCACCCCACAGATTCAGCACTCTCACTGTCAGTCAGCTAGGTGCGCCCGCACCATTCCTACGAAGATTGGACGCCTAAAATCAGTAACCTTGATGCGCCCGCACCACTTAAGTGGTGCGCCCGCACCACCTATTTCCGTTCGAAAATTGTGAGGCTCGAGCCTAATTAAAACAATACAGTTTTTTTAGTTTGAGACTTATGCTTTATTTTCCTTAGACTAGAGAGATTATCAGGTTTATATTAGAGAGAAAAAACTTTTGGCTTGTTATTAGATTGGAGATTCTAGATCATAGTTTGTGTTTTCTACAACATTGAAGGTACATTTAATTCAATTAGTTTCAAAGTTTTCAGTTTTTATTCTCTCTTTTTGTTGTTATTCTTTGTTCATCCATATTATTAGATCTCGTTTATTATAGTTTCATAATTGTTATTTTTCATTAGATTAATTATCACTTAATCATGTTTAACCCTAGATTAGTTATAGATTTCATGTTTCATTGCTTAGAATCCATGATTAGTGAGTAGTTTCCTGTCTAGGGTTAGGGTGAAAGTATGGATTAGGGTTTAAATGTATTGTTAATGTGATTGTGATGATCTAAAGATGATTATGCATTGATCTTGGTGTCATGAGGCCTTAGGATAGATATTGATTACATTTAAGCTTTGGTATTTTGATTTCAAATGTTCTTAATCGAATTTTGAACTCTTTTATCATCCCCATGAATCAACTTAATTTCTACGCCAAGATATTGGGTAGAAATTAAGGGGATCCTTTATTAGGGGTTTTCCGAATTCATTGAATCTCTTAATCAATTGACTAAAGGCCATTCGAGAGAGGATTTAGTTGATTGATTAAGTGATCATTCTCGATGACCATTCGAGAGAGGACTAGAGTAGTTTAGAGGAAAACTAAACCTTGCGTAATCGTTTGATTCACGATTGCATTAATGATTGTTGCTCCGCTTTGATCCATACTAGTAGCCTTAACTCTAGTGTCTTCCTATTTGATATTTCATCTCGTGTTATTTGCTAGTCCTTTGATAGTAGCTAGTCATAGTTGTTACCAAATCAATTTAAACCCCCCAAAACCCCTCAATTATGTAATCTAGACTTTCTAGACTTTAATGAATCCCATTTTCCCTGTGGATCGACCCTTGATTTGTCTTTACTACGTTCTTAGTAATTGCTTGTTATGCTTTTTAAATATTGTTTGAAAAGCGATTTTTGGTGCCTTAACGACACACTAAAAACCTCTTATCACCTACTCATGTACTCATGTATTTATAAGTCATCAAATTTAGTCACCAGCCATGTAAAGAATTGTCTTTCACTCATGATAAAATTACTTTACTCAAAATGTGTAGTTAAACTTAGCTAAATCAATGAAATATTAATATTATTAACAAATACGTCATTATGTAATTGATTATGTAGGATCAACAATATAAAGATTATTATCCCTGGTTACTACTCATAGACGATCCTACTTATTAGCTTGATTAGCTTCTTATTAGCGAAGACCCTATGGTACATATAAAGGCTAAGAGAGAAATAATACTATTTCCCTTTTTTAATCTTTCTCAACACTCTGTTTAGAAGAAGGGGAAGTGTAGGCGTGATTTTATTTTCGCCTACCGTGGTGTGAGCGCGTATTTGACTTCCCCATTGTTAAGGTTTTATTGAAATTCGTTTTGAAGTCGCTAACAAGTCTTTTAGAGGAAAACTTATAAACCTAATTGGATATTGAAAACTTTAGGGACATCTTAGGGACTTATCCAATATATATTTCCCCGTCCTGACTCCATAGATGGTCAATGAACCATAGATTGAGTTCGGAGGGTGAGGGTACGAATATGGTCATCATGAACCACGTTCCCCATTGCTGGCCTAGACTAAATATCGATTCATATCATAGTTTTATGCAAAAGAATCACCACATAATATTTTTATATACCCTATAAATATTAGTCTAGGTTAGTTCAGGAAACACATAAAAGCTATATTTTAGCAACAAGTTATTAAGCAATAATATTACACGGTACCTAGCAGGTTGTCCAAATTATCTGAAGTAGTTAGAACAACTCTTTAGGTCTTGTTTAGCAATAATAACATGTGGGTGATAAAATTATGCATAGAACAATCAAAGCAACATGAATATTATATACAAAAATAAGAGGAAAAGAGGTTTAGAATGCACAATAGACACGATTATTTAATCAAATATCTACATCATGACAATAAATTATTAGTAACTTCAAGCCAATATAAATAAAGGAATTATTCAAGGGTCCTCAGGAGTATACCTGTGCGGTTTAGGCCTAAGAGCGTAACGACCTTCAGGAGGAGCAATCTTGAAACCAAAAGCATCGTATGATCGAGAACATAAAAAGGATTGATGTTTTTGATGTGTTAGAAGTCTTTGGAGGTTCGAAATATAGTACGTAAGTATTCGGGATTTAAAATGCTCGAGAAATAAAATTGAAAAAAACCGTCCTTTGATTCGGGAAATGAAGGGGTATTTACTAAAAAAAAGGGTGTGCGCCTCATGCGCCTACCTGCGCCAGGCGCAGGCTGACGTGTCACGCCTATATACACGTGTCAGGCGCACATTGGCGCGCCTGACGTGGCAAGCTCAATAGAGAACGTACACGTGGTACGCTTGTTTAAAAAGATAAAAAAGAAAGGTTGTGTGTCACATAGAGTGGTGCGCTAGGCGCAGGACTCTGTGTGACTCACAGATCCACGTGTCAGGCATAGATTGGCACGCCTGACATAGCTTGGCCAATGCACTGGGCGCACGTGGCGCACTAGGCGCACCGCCTGCGTCCAGCTTATTTGCCAGCCTCTTTGATTAAACGCGTTTTTAAAAGATTATTTTATCACTTTAAATCCGGAGATTGACTTTTGCGGAATAAAAATCTGAGTTCAATTTATTTGAATTTTTATTAAAAATAATAAATAAACCATTGGGCTTTTTTTTTAAATGGACTCAAGACATTTTGTGGGCTTAGAATACAATTAATTATCATGAATAATTAATTTGGCTTTCGAATAAGATTTCAAAATACACTTTAAACTTATTTTGGGTTGGCTTTTCGGATTGCTCTTCCGTTGGGTTGCGCCAACTAAAACCGCGGTATGTTTCATCATTGGACCCTTAAATAGGGAGACACGATTATGTGTCTACAGAAGCCCCCACTTTGGCTGAGGTTTGTAAAACCGAAAGTCAAAGTATACGTATCGGGACGGAGAATGATTCTAGATGCTCTGCAATCCAAAATTACTCTTTTACGCCGTTACCTGTAAAATAAGCAAAAGCTTCAGGAACAAACATGTGAAACATATTTGCAAAATAATCGTAAATTTGCAAAGATGAAATGATATATATGAAAATGGTATCATGAGCTATTCTAGTCCGGCTCATGTCCGGGTAGAGCTATTCTGGTCCGGCTCATATCGGGTTAGAGCTATTCTGGTCCAGCTCATGTCGGGGTAAAGCTATTCTGGTCTGGCTCATGTCGGGGTAAAGCTTTTCCGGTCCAGCTCATATCGGGGTAGAGCTATTCTGGTCCAGTTCATGTCGGGGTAGAGCTATTCTGGTCCGACTCATCTAGGGGTAGAGCTATTCTGGTCCGGCTCATGTCGGGGTAGAGCTATCTGGTCTGGCTCATATTGGGGTAGAGGTGTCTCGGTTCGTAATGGTCCGCATACCTAACTTTTGTCTTCCGCTTTTCTGTTTCGTAATGGTCGGCAAACCCGACGGTTGTCTTCCGCCTTTCTGGTTGATAATGGTCTCCAGACCTGACGGTCGTTTTCGCCTTTCTGGATGATGATGGTCCACAAACCTGACTGCTGTCTTCCGCCTTTCTGGTTGATAATGGTCTGCAGACCTGACGGTCGTTTTCGCCTTTCTGGATGATGATGGTCCATAAACCTGACTGCTGTCTTCCGCCTTTCTGGTTGATAATGGTCCGCAGACCAAACAAATTCCTCTGCCTTTGTGGTTGATGATATCCCGCAGACCTGACGGAGTCCTCCGTCTTTCTGGTTGATGATGGTCCGCTGACCTGACGGAGTCCTCCGCCTTTCTGGATGTCCGCAGACCTGATGGAGTCCTCCGCCTTTCTAGTTGATGATGGTCCGCAGACCTGACGGAGTCCTCCGCCTTTCTGGTTGATTATGGTCCACAGACCTGACGGAGTCCTCCTCCTTTCTGGTTGATGATGGTCCGCAAACCTGACGGAGTCCTTCGCCTCTCTGGTTGATGATGGTCCACACACCTGACGGAGTCCTCCGCCATTCTGGTTGATAATGGTCCGCAGACCTGACGGTTGTCTTCCGCCTTTCTGTTCATAATGGTCCGCAGACCTAACGGTTGTCTTCCGCCTTTCATAATGTCCGCAGACCTGACGGTTGTCTTCCGCCTTTCAATTCATAATAGTCCGCAGGCCTAACGATTGACCTCCACTGTTAATCCTCTAGAGTATTTGTTACCTCTGGAGCAATGTACGTTTGAAATTTTGTGTTAAGTATCATGTGTTGAAAGAATGGCAAAATGGTATTTTTTTGCGAGTTTTTCAAAGTTCTTTGGTTTGTTGCGCGCGATGTTGAAGCATAACGAAGATTTGAAATCATTTCGAACTGAAGAAGTGGACCCCACTTTGGCTATGAAGCCCCCAAGCGCGTTGTACATGCTTATGGGCAGGACGCAAAGCCTACGCTTGGCACAGAGGGATGCACTGGACGCTGTTTGCTGCTCGTGACGCGGATTTAACGGTGCCCTGGACAACGGGTTTCTTTTGGAAACCCTTTTCATTTCTTTTCTCCTTCCTTGCGCCGTTTTCATTTCTCTCTCTCTCCTAAACTCCAAACCTCCATTGTTGAAGGATTTGAGCTTCGAATTTGACTTGAAACATGAAGATTTTTTCAGATCTAGGCTAGCGGAGTCTTCATTTACACTTGGTCACAAGTTTTGAGCGGTTTTTGAACATTTTTGAGCGTTTTTTAGAGGCTCGAAATTTTCGAACCTTGTTCTCGTGCATTTTCCGGCGGAGTTCTTTGCTCCCGGTGGTCGGTTTTTTCCAGCGAGTTTCAGGTATGCCTCCCCTTTTTTCCTTTTTGATTCACACCCTTTTTTTATTTGTTTTTATTTCGTTTTTTTATTTTATTTTGGTGCGATTTTTGAACAAAAATGCTTTGTTGTTAATGGGGATTTTCGGACCAGCTTTCGGTGCGCGCCGGTTCTTGCGGTTTTCCGGCGAGCTCCGGCGACGTTTCCGGCGAGGTTCCGGTGGTTCTTGTTCGTGTTTTCTTCGCGAGTTTAAACTCATTCCATGTGAGTTTGCATTAATTTTCGCAATTTGATAATTCTTAGATCATGAATCATAGAATTAAGTTAGGATTAACATAATCTCTAAGTTTGGAAACTAGAAACATGTTTAGGAAACTTTGGATGCTTTAGTAATTTTTAGATCATGAATCTTAGAATTAAATGAATTTTAGCATAATTTCTAAGTTTGGAACCTAGACATATGTTTAGGGAACTTTGAATATGTGGAGTTACTGCTGGTAGAAATCAATTTTAGGCAACAGTGTGTAGCTTTCTGTTGTAGCTTGCATGTTGTAGCTTGAATCCTTTTTTGCTTGATTTTTCCAATGAAATCCCATTAGATGTGATGATCGGGCTTCTTAGGGAGCTATTTTAAGATTAGTAAGCTTGTATGTTAGAGTCTCTTAGAGTCCGGAACTCTTTGATAATGATTTTTAGTCATACTTTCTGGTTTTAATTAATCTGATTTGCATGTCGTCGTACGATTCTGATGGAGAGTAGGTCGGTATGACGGTGACGCACCATAAACGGGTTTGGAAGGCCCTAGGATGGACTCCTAACCAGCTGCACTGCTACTCGGAGAATCATGTCTCCCATCGACCACTTACGGGTCGTGTGAGTATCTGCAATGCGATACTTTATTTTTTTCACTAGATTAGTACTTAGGCACCTTTGTTGATCGTAATTGTATTTGCAAGATGACGGTAGATGCCGTCATTTCGGTACTTTTGACTTCGGGCTTCTCAAGAAGGTTCGCAAGAACCGCGAGCTGTTAGCTTTGCTTGACCAAAGTGGGCTGTCCCACTTTATCGACGTTTACAGGACCATGGGAGATGTTCATTCCTCCCAGATTTTGTTCGAGTGGTGGTGGGATACCACCAACTCCTTTCATATGCCTTGGGGGGAGATGACCATTACCCCCTAGACTTTTCGTTGATATCTGGTTTGTCTTTACTGGCACCCGAGTGCCATTAGTTGACAACCAGGTGTTCAACAGCCAGGAGGTCAGGAGATTGATTGGTCCTTTTACTGACACTCTCTCCCCAGCACTGACATATGTCGCCCGTCGTGATGTGGTTAGGGGAATTACCATGTCCGGGACGACAGAGGAGCAGAAGGTGTGCATTCTGCTATGGCTGGTTGTCTGTGGCATATTGCCTACCGACAAGGGATCGCAGGATTTGACGCGATACCTGGGAGCCTTGGAGAACTTGTCCCTGGTACACACCTATGACAGGGCCGAGTTTAGCTATTGCAGCATTCTTACCTGCCTGTGTACTGCTTGCAGGCAGGTGGATGATGATGCGCAGGTCTCCCTTTCTGGTCCCTAGAGACTTCTTGAGGTACGAACCTGCAAATTGTATGTGCTTTTATGTTGTTATCGTGATTGAGGCTGATGTTATATTGTTGTTGCAGTTCTGGTTTTATGAGTACTTTCCGGGTATGTCTCCGGAAAGGGTTTTGGACCACTCTTTCCCTGCTGCTCTTTGTTGGGAGCAATGCAGGGGTGACCAATATAACTCAGTGAAGGCTGCTCGGAAGGCAATCCGGCGCGCCAATATAGACCTAATAGTTAAAGTGAACTAATCCTTAGTCATTTTTTAGATGTGACGAGGTGTTGATACCTAGCTTCTACTAGTTCCTCATGACCCTCCTGCCAAAATGATGGACATAGATGCCCTTAAGCGGGCGGTCGAGGATGGGGTGGCGCTTTATGTGGACTACCGTGAGTTTGTTCATCACAGACATGATTACGCCTTTGAGCTCTTACCTCGGTTAGCCCCTCCTGTATGTTTTGATAAGGTACGAGTCCTGAACTCGTTTATTCTCATTTATGTTGAAATGATCAAAATATTAACTGTTGTTGTTTTTCTTTTTAACAGGAGGCGTCTCGGGCTCGTATTTTGTTCGTTCCGGATCTAAGAATTTGGTACGTAGGTGAACAGGGCCTGTTGAGGATACTGTTGACGTTGCGCCGGAGGCGGAGCCTCATGCTGTTCATGCCATGCCGGCCCATGTGAGATCGGTAAGTATTGAAAGTTAGGAACTTTCGTATAGTTATTTAAGATTGCCTTGACTTATGTATTGCGCTTGTTTTCAGGTTTCTCGGTAAATTGTTGTTTAGATCCTCCGAGTGGTCGATTCCCTGAAGCATGGGATGACGAAGATGAAGAGGAGCATGTCCTGCCGGCGATCTGATGCGCATACCGAGGTAGCTTATCATATTTCATTTCAATTGTTCTTGTGATGTTGATTTCCAATGCTTTGTGACATTTTCATGCAGCCTCGTCCCCAGGAGGGTGGACTTCGTCCCGAGGCCAGAGTCTCGACCCAGTCTAGGGTCTCGACCCAGACTCCTCGGGATTCGACTTCCGAGAGGCCCCGGATGGTTCCTTTTGCTGGACCATTCGACATGGGGAGTATGGGATTTATGAGGACCCTAGGTCCAATCCTTACTCCTGGTCTAGTCCGATGTGGATGTAGCACATGCAGATGCAGCAGATGCCGCCGATGTGGTGAATGCCGCCGATGTATCCCATGCAGCAGCCGGGGATAGGCTGTGATTGGCGAGGTTCTCATAGGGGAGAGACGAGCGGCATGCGGATTGAGGAGCCGGAGGATTCCTCCTTGAGGGATCAGAACCCTCCTTCTTCTTAGATTTCTTGTATACCTGTGACCTGCATTTCTGTTATGACATGTACA
This sequence comes from Beta corolliflora, assembly GCA_947648045.1. Lineage (NCBI taxonomy): Eukaryota > Viridiplantae > Streptophyta > Magnoliopsida > Caryophyllales > Amaranthaceae > Beta > Beta corolliflora. Next base: position 1,165,385 of record CANSZD010003024.1, on the reverse strand, counting down.
TTTTGCATATTGATATGTATTGCACCTTTATTGATTGCTGTTTTAATTATTGTTATTTGACGCTTTTGAACGACTCGTGTTATAAATGCAATTTTTGTGCGACTTAACTCCTAAGATGCAATGCATGGATGCAAATTAAAAAGATTGGATGTGACTCGACATTTATAATGCAACGCAACCGGCTTATGCTGATACATGATATATGCTCTTTTTGTTTTTGTTTTTAAGAGTCTGAATGGAGCGTAGTTGACCTTCTCCCAACAAAAAAAGACAATAAGGAAAGGGTTGAAGAGGGTTGGGAGGGAGGGGTTAAATAAATAAAATAAAAAGGAAAATTGACAGAATGCTTGATACAGATATGCAAATTCAAAGATATGACACTAATGCAGCGGATATGATAAGATGCTTTGTTGTTCCTCTAAGCTCAATTTTTCGTTTAGAAAACTGTTTTTTGAAAGAGGAGAAATGGGAAGCCCCCAATGATGATCCACGTAGGTTATGGTTGATTCGAGATGCGTTGTAGAATGAGTCTTTAACTTTAGTTTGTTACGGGCCTAAGTGAGCCCATAAATTAGTTAGGATCTCGTATGGATCTGGAGCCCACAATCTTTTGTATCAACTCGTAATGAAGTCCTTATCAAGGTACACATGGGGCTTATGAAATAGGAGAGATGGGAAGCCCCCAAGGATGATCCATTTAGTTGATAAATTATGTTGGATTTAAAATACAATGTAGAACGAGTCCTCAACTCCTCGTAATGCTTGAGTTGTATATGTTCGAGCTTTGTCTGCCAAGGGCCTGATTGAGCCCACAAATAGGTGCGGTCTTGTATAAGTATGGGTTTAAGACCCAACATGACATATATGGACTTGTAATGAAGTCCTTCAATAGGTATGGACTTGGATCCTATGATTTACTTTGTGGACCAGTTATGAAGCCCCTAATAAGATAGAGTTGATGAAGTACCCAACTTGATTACTTGATCGCTTGATTTTGAAGACATCTCGTCATGCTTAGTTGAAGTTTCGACCAAAGATTCCATATAGGGTTCCTAAGGTGAGAAGACAAGAAAGGCCAAAGAAAGGAACACTCAAAGGTGAAGCGGGGTCATAACGCTGAGTGTTGAAAGGTTATGCTATAGTTGGCTTAGAAGCGATAATGTAGTTGAGAAAACGAAAGGGAATAAGAATAAGAAAAAGGCAGAGCCATAATGAATCGACTCACGCAATGAGGTAGGTTAATGATGCAGGTTCAAATCCCAGTCTAGTTCTAAGGGTAGGGATGAGCATTGAAAATTCATGATTTGGTCAATCGCTCTTTTCTCATGGGCCTAGGCGAGCCTTGAAATAATATGTTTTGAATTAAAATGACGGGGCCTCAAAAGAGGTTGCCTACATATCCATGATGAAATCAGGTCAATCGTAGCTCTTAGCATTTTAATTGGTGGCCGAGTATTTTGCTTTGGAGCCATTTGCAATGAATTAGGCATTTATTTGGGAAGAGGTCTTTGGCAAGGGTAGATAATGATGTAGGTTTGGTTTGGTTTAGAGCGGTCGGACCTCAGGGTGAGGTTTCCTATGTATCTTTAGCAGAATCAGATCATTCGTAGTTCAGGCCAATGAATGAGAAGGTGCCCTGACTTTTGCCTAAGTCGCCCTTATGGGTTTTCGACCTAGCGGGCATTGGTTTGTCTTTTATGGCTTTTTGGAAAGCAATGTGCATGGTTGTCTGAGAAGGCTTATTACAGAGATTTGAAGTTGGAGGTTTAGAATCGAAGGTTGAAGGTTTTGAAAAGAATGTACTTTTGACAAAGCTATTGATGGGCTTATATGCAACACTTTCTTTTTTTTTCGATATTTTGCACGTCTTTTTTTGTCATATTTTGCTTTTTCATTTTTTACTTTTTATTTTTTCGCTTTGATTTTTTTTGTTGCTCTCTTTTTTTGCTTGCCCTTTACATCGAATTGTTGTCAAGTGTACTTCCCATGAGGTAGGTTAAAAGGGGATAGGTGTTATGCAATTAGGTTGAAATGGAGGAATAGTTATAGGGAAAGGGAGGAATGCCTCTTTTATTTATGCCAGTTGTTCATTGCCTTTATTAGAATAGTCATGAGAATTAGAAATTCATTTCTTTTAAGGCGACGATTGTGATTTCCATTGATGCTCATTAGTACAAGGTTAGAAAATAGATAAATACTCATTTATTAATTGAAAATTTATGAGTACATGCAAGAAGAGGGAAAAACCTATATTAGACTCGGCAAAATAAGAGAAATGAAACAGAAAACGAAATCCTAAGTCTAGACTCCTACACCGTGTAACGAGACAGCTTCGTCGCTTCGGTCTTCATGAGATCTCTTTCTAAATGAAAAGAGAAGAAGTGTATTTTTTCCGTGCTGATTGGACCTAAGCGAGTCCGAACTTTTTAGTGAATATATGCTATTGGGACTGGGGCTGTGCCTTTGTAGTCTGGATATGATAGCAATTGAAGTCTTTTGTCATCGATCAAATCTTGGATAATCGCATGAAGGCCCATACACCTTTCGGTAAGATACGAATAAGATCAGGAATCAAATTCGCCCATTGATGGCCTCTACTTAATATCGATTCATGTCAATTTTTATGCAATAGAATAACCATAAAATATTTTATACACCCTAAAAACAATTTAGTCTAGGTTGGTTTAGGAAACACATAAAAGACTATTTTTTAGTGGCAAATTATTAAGCAATTAATTTACAAGGTACCTAGCAGGTTGTCCATATTATTTGATATAGTTAGAACAGTTCCTTAGGTCTTGATTAACAACAATAACATGTGGTGATAAAAATCATGCATAGAACAATCAGGCAAGGATGCAATAATATATGAAAATAAATAGAAAAGAGAAATAAAAGGTTAGAATATAACAGAGCAATTTTTATAATAAAGATCTACATTATGAAGGAAATCGTTAGTAATATAAAAATAATAAATTGATTCAAGGACCCTCAGGATAATACCGTGGCTTGGATTTGAGAGATTGATAACCATCGGGACGACCAATCGTGAAGCCTGAAGATCTAAATGTATGAAAGTATATAGATTTGAATGTGTTTGAATTTGAAAAGTATGAGTTTTGGTAGAGATTTTGTAAAGGTTCGTAAGGTGTTCGTAAGTGTCGAACTGGAAGTATTAATGTATGAAAAATTGTTTTTTAATTCGGAAAATCGAAGCCTATTTATAGGGAAAACAGAACTGCGCTAGGCGCAGAAGGCTGTGTGACCACCAACACGCGTGTCAGGCGCACATTGGTGCGCCTGATGCGGCATAACCAATCATCAGTGCCCACGTGGCACACACTTTAAAAAAGACAAAATTGACAGTCAGTGCAACGTACAGAGAAGTGAGCTCGGCGCACGACTTTGTGTGACACACAGGTCTATGTGGCATGACACGTGTGCTCGGCGAGTGGCTTTGCGCTCAACGCTGGGTGGAGCGCTCGGCCTTGCTTTAGATACGTTTTGACAATTTTTTGATAAAAACGCGTTTTAAAGATTTTCTTTTATCTTTTAACTCCGGAAATTTGATTTTACGGGATAAAATCCGATTTTAACTATAGAAATATCTTTGAAAATATTTATTTTATTTAAAGTAAAATAATTAACTATTAATAAACAATTAATTGGACTTTTTCAATGAGTTGGGCTCAAAATACAATTAATTATCATATATAATTAAGTGGGCTTTAAAATAGGATTTCAACACTTTTCAAAATAGTTTTGGGATGGCTCTTCGGACTGCTCTGCTTTGGGTCGGACCAATTAAGACCGCGGTATGTTTCATCATCAGATTCTTAAATGGGGAGACACGATTATGTGTCTACAATAGGTCATTTTTAGTGGGGTGAAGGTCTTTTGTGCCCGTCGGAGTTTTAAATAATCCTTTGTACCCATGTCAGCGACATTTATCTTATTTAGGGCCTTGTTCGAGAGAATCGAAAGCCTTCCATCTTCTATCATGTGATAGAAAAGGTGCTTTAACCTACATCAATCGTTAGTTCTATGTCCATTTCCTCCATGGTACTTGCAATAGGCATTCTTGTCCCAATTTGGCTCTTTTTTGTCTTCCTCAGGATCTGGAGTGGGTCCTATGGGGTAGAGCAATTTTCTAAAATGAAGATACTCGAATATGGTACCATAGCTCATGTGTAAGGATATGAACTCTGTCTTATATTTTCTTTTAGGCATGGTAAGAGTTAGTGCAAGTCTGGAATGTATCTCGCATGTTTTCTTTGTTTTCATTGATACTTGGGTGTTGGGTGCATCATCAATAATTCTTTCGCCTCCTCTGGAAAGAGGCAAGCTTTTAGAGATTGATTTAATAGAAGGGTTTATCAGTGGACTGTGTTGTGTGATGTCATGCAGTTCATTGATCCTTTGTTGGTCAGTCACTATTGCACCAAAACTATCTTGTGCCTTGTAATCTGCATTACGATTCTCTTGAAGAACAGTGTAGTGTGCCTCTAGTCTGACGACACGTGCTACAAGATCTACCAGTATACCCTTCAAGTCGTCAACTTGTTCTTAAAGTGTGCTTGACATATTGTGTGTTTCCTACAATGGATCATCAAGCAGGAGATTAGAAATGGAGTGATGGTGGAGAGAAAACAATGGAATGGAAGAATGTATGTTTGTTTTAAAAGAATTTCCAATTAAAAGTCGAGCTTCTAGGAACGAATCTGAATGCATGATGATGTTTTTTTTCTTAATTTTTTTGGTTTTTTTGGATGCACCTAGACCTATTGCATGTATGCATGACTCTTTTGGATGCGCTTAGACCTTAATGCATGTATGTATGACTCAAACTATGCGTTCAAACCTGTAAAGGCTGCCTACATATCTTGAAAGAGGGAATCAGATTGCTTGTTGTTCATGACTACTAAATGCGGAATGCATGAGATGAAATGGAGAGTATGGATGCAATGAGACTCCTAAATGCCTAATAATTCTAGTTATGCATGAAATGCAAAATGATTCTAGTATGAATGCAATCCTAATGGATACGAAATCCTAGATTTGACAGACTTCTAATGACTTTAGAATTTTAGACTTAGTGAACTTTCAAGGATGATAGACTCCTAATATGCATGAAACTCTAGTGGAACTAGACTCCTAAAACTGTAGGAATTCAAATGGTTTTAGACTCCTAATGCGGACGAAATTCTAAGGGATTCGAGACTCCTAAGACGGACGGAACTCTGAGGAATTTAGACTTTATAAATGGTTGAACATAGACGGGGTTAAGACTCCTAACTTGAATATAAACGAGGTTGAGGACTCTAAATGGAGTGAAACTGGATGAGTCTAGACATATGCGCTAGATGGACCTCCAATGGAGTTAGGATTCCTAAGCGGATGAGACTTTTACAACAAGATGGACACTAAGAAGAATCCTAAACGATGTTGAGGAGAATATGATATAACATACATGGAAATGATGAAGTTTTGAAAAAGATGAGGAGTTTTTGTGAAAATAAAGTGAAAGTTTTTCAAAGTATGGGGTAAGATGGGAGGATAGGAATATCCGACTTTCTCCAAAAAGAAATCGAAAATAAAAAAAAGAAAATCCTAAACCTGACCGTTCACTTAAATGAGACCTAATAGTAGTGAGACTCAAAAAAAGGAAAAGACTCATTTTTTGTTATTTTCTAAAATTAGGTGAGGTTAATTTTAGACTGTAGAACGCACTGAAAGGTCAATAACTCGAAAAAAAATGCGGAATCAACCATTACATTGTCTAAATTGGTAAAAAAAACGTGAGATGCACAAGCAGTGCGCCATGTAGCAAAGGTGCGCGTGGCGCAGTTACGTGCGTCTGGTGCAGGCGCAGTGTGCCAGACGCATCCTCATGCGTCCACTGTACTGTTTCCACACACATTTTTATGGCAATTTAGGCGATGTTTTGGCAAATTCGAAATGATTTTAGGACGCTACGACTGACATAATGACGACAACAATTTTGACATACCAACATTGACTTGCGAATTGATAGGCCCTCTCTTTTTATTAGACCTGGAACAAAGGTCAAACCAACAACTAGAGCCACGTAATTTAGTGCGCGTGGCGCGCAGGCTATGCGTTTGGCACGGGAACTATGCGCCAGGCGCAAATAGTTGCGTTTGGCGCACTGTTCCCCAGCATGCATATTGGTAATTTGGCGAAAGTTCGGATGAAAATTACGATATATTTTGACGTGAATTTTTAGGCGCAAGGCATATCAATATGTTAATAAATAACAGCATGCAAAAATTGCAATCACACATAAATGTCAAGTAACATGGATGCAAGAGTTCTCAACCTAAAGTCCAGTTCTACATTAACTATTGTCAGGTTTAGGTTAGGGCTGAAAAGGGTCCATGACTAAGAGATTGATCCCACGCTTCGTACCCCTGCTTAAAGAGGTGGCCACGTGTAAGACGCACTCCAGTTCTCAAGTCATGAACAAGAGAACAATGTCATGGTTGGGTAGGTTTGCTTATGACTAAGATCCAATACTATCGCCTCAGGAAGCTTTTTGGAAGTACAAAGCGCAAACCCCCCGGGGGTGACCTCACACATAGAACATGTGCTAATGAGGCAAGGTATATTGTCCTTATGGTGGCTGAACAATAGCCATGCATATACAAAACAGTATGTTATTCTAAGGCATAAAAAGAGAATGAATCGTATTTTTCAAGTTTCACCCACTCATTTAAAAAATTAAATTTTGTTAAAATCCTCCCTAGTGGAATCGCCAAATTGTAGGCGTGATTTTATTTTCCCCTACCACGGTGTGAGCGCGTATTTGACTTCCCCATTGTTAAGGTTTTATTGAAATTCGTTGGAAGTCGCCAATAAGTCTTTTAGAGGAAAACTTATAAACCTAATTGGATATTGAAAACTATATGGATATCATAGGGACTTATCGAATGTAAATTTCCCCGTTCTGAGTCCGTAGATGGTCAATGAACCATAGATTGAATTCGGGGGTGAGGGTACAAATATGGTCATAATGAACCACGTTCGCCCATTGATGGCCTTTACTAAATATCGATTCATATCATAGTTTTATGCAAAAGAATCACCACAGAATATTTTTATACACCCTAAAAATATTAGTCTAGGTTGGTTCAGAAAACACATAAAAGACTATTTTTTAGTGACAAGTTATTAAGCAATAATATTACACTGTACCTCGCAGGTTGTCCAAATTATCTGAATTAGTTAGAACAGTTCTTTAGGTCTTGTTTAGCAATAATAACATGTGGGTGATAGAATTATGCATAGAACAATCAATGCAACATGAATATTATATACAAAAATAAGAAAGGAGGTTTAGAATGTACAATAAACATGATTATTTAATCAAATATTTACATCATGACAATAAACTATTAGTAACTTCATGGTAATATAAAAAAAGGAATTATTCAAGGGTCCTCAGGAGTATACCAATGCGGTTTAGGCCTAAGAGCGTAACGACCTTCAGGAGGAGCAATCTTGAAACCAAAAGCGCGGTATGATCGAGAACGTAAAAATGATTAATGTGTTTGACGTGTTTGAAGTGTTTGGAGGTTCGAAATATAGTATTTGAGATTTCAAGTGCTCGAGAAATAAAATTGAAAAAAATCGTCCTTTGATTTGGGAAAACAAGGGGTATTAATAGAAAAAAGAGCGTGCACCTCACGTGCCTACCTGCGCCCGGCGCAGGCTGACGTGTCACGCGCAAATACACGTGTTAGGCGCACATAGGCGCACCTGATGCGGCAAGCCCAATAGAAAACGTACACGTCGCTTGTTTTTTTTTTACAATGAAAAACAGACAGAAACAAACTAATGTTGTCGCTCTTTTCTAGCAACAATCACTAGATCATGAGCTTTGACAACTTTGTGTCTATTAACTTTAACAATACAAAAACCTTTAGACCTATTTAAGAGACTTAAAATGTCCTTCACTATAGTTCTAGATAACTTATGTGTCTTGCTTGGTTTACTCATAAATCTGGCTAATTCGGTGGGATCAGTAAGAATTTTAATGTTATCAGTAGATCGCTCTTTTATGGCCATTAATCCTCTGAGTAGCGCGTAAGTCTCCGCTTGTTCCACCGTCATTGAGAAACTGCTTCCTTTTCCTGAGTCAATCACAACTGATTCTTGCATTAGGACCTAACCAAAAGCTGCCTTCCACTCTTGTTTACCTTCTTTAGTCTTTCCCTTCCAAGCACCATCAACTATAAGGGTAAAAATGTCGTGATCAATATTCCGCCAGTTCCTAGACATATGCAGAGTGAACGAGTCCCAAGGGTTCCTGATTTTTAGTTCAGCCCTATGAAATTTAAATCTCGGATATTAAATGAATTTTCCCATCTTTCCCTCCAACTGTTAATATTTGTGAAAAAATTCCTTTTGTTCATCGAATGCTGGGTTCTAAAATTTTTGTTGTTTCTGAAACTCCAAATTTCCCAAAGAACTGCTACAAATTCAAACACACGCTTTTCAGGGTCCTTTTCTAGATTAATTAAGAACCAAATCCAATTTCTTTCCCAAGAATATATATCACAGTTTTCGAACGGCTGGCTTTTGATCCCTAGTTGAGAGCAGTTCCTAAGTTTTTTTATAATCTCACAGTTTTTGAATAGGTGAGTATCCGATTCCTCGCAATCATTGCATACAACACAAGGTCTCTCGCTTAGGATTTTCCTTTTCCTAAGGTTTACTCCGGTGTCTAATGCACCATTTAATAGCTTCCAACAGAATAACTTCCATTTTGGCCAAATTTTTTGCTTCCAAAATAATTTCCAAAAAGTTGACTCCTCGTGGTCTTTCTTTCCTTTCTTCAGGTAGCACCAATACCCTGTTTTTATGCGGTAATCCCCATGACCTGTATGTAGCCAGGATATTTCATCCTGTTCCTGCATCATAGGAATATGGAAGGCTTTGATTATTTTTATCGAATTCTCATCAAAAGCTTTCTTAATTTTTCCAAGTCCTAAGTCATATCCTCATTTATCAATTCACAAACCCACTTATGTCTTCCTGCTTCTTCTTCTAAAACTGTTTCTTTGAAAACTGCAGGTTTGAAGTCAACCTTCTAAATATCATCCCGAATAAGAGTAGTCGTCCCATCTCTAATCGTTTTCCCTACACCTTCGGCCAAAGCCTGCACACTTTTCATAAGGCTTCAACCCCCCTCAAGTACAATTTATGTTGATCTTTCCTTTCATGCTGTTGTAGAACCACTCTGAGGAATATTTAGCATTGACCACTTTGCTAATTAGAAGAGACTGATTTGAATTTATTCTCCAGACTTGTTTGAAGAGGGTTTCTATGTTCATTGCTTCTAAATTCCATAGCCCCAGTCCCCCTTCCGCTTTGTGTCTTTCCAAGATCTCTCTTCTCCTGTAATAATAAATTGGCTTTCTATCCTTACTAGAAGTCCAACAAAACTTTAACAAACATGATATTTTTTGTAAGGCTTTTTTCGAAAATAGATAAGTTGTCATTATATACGCAGCAAAGGCAATTAGAATGCTATTGATTAGGAGAAGCTTACCTGCTTGGTTCAAGTTTATGAATTTCCATGATGAGAGAGTATTCACCACCTTTTGATTCAGATCATGGAAGACACTTAGGAACCTTCCATCCACTTCCACTGGACACGTGTTTAAAAAGAAAAAAAAGAAACGTTGTGTGTCACACAGAGTGGTGCGCTAGGCGCAGGGTGTCTGTGTGACTCATAGATCCACGTGTCAGGCGCAGATTGGCGCACCTGACACAGCTTGGCCAACGTGCTGGGCGCACGTGGCGCGGTAGGCACACCACCTGCGGCTAGCTCATTCGTCGACCTTTTTGATTAAACGCGTTTTTAAAAGATTATTTTATCCCTTTAAATCCGAAGATTGACTTTTGCGGAATAAAAATCTGATTTCAATTTATTAGAATAATTATTAAAAATAATAAATAAACAATTGGGCTTTTTTTTAAAAATGGACTCGAGACATTTTGTTGGCTTAAAATACAATTAATTATCATGAATAATTAATTGGGCTTTCGAATTAGATTTCAAAATACACTTAATACTTATTTTGGGTTGGCTTTTCGGATTGATCTTCCATTGGGTTGCGCCAACTAAAACTGCGGTATGTTTCATCAGTGGACCCTTAAATGGGGAGGGGAAAGATGAAGCTATATTTTCCTTCAAAATCTTTCCAATTTGAGAGAGATGATGTTTACTAAAGGAGGAAAAATGGATATTTCCCTCTTCCTCTCCTTCCTTCTCCCAATCCCTCATCCAAACAAAGTCTAAATCTTATACGAGCATTCAAACAACAACTATGACATCATTCTAAAGCCTTTAAATCTAAAACTATAACTTTGAAAAGTTCCTTTAAACTTATTAAAATCATACTAAAACTATAGTTCCATCAAACTTATTTTCTTAATTCAAAATCTATATAATTATTTGGTTTTTCACCAGGTACCTCTGAACTATTAAACAATGCACCATGTACCTCGGAGTTTTTTGAAATGCACCATATACCCATGTAGTATAGTGAAAGGTGGCAAATGCCCTTACTCACTGATGACGTTAACTTGCTGTTTGGGTTTGGAAACCTTTTGCTACATATACCGTTGGGTTTAGATTAAATAATCACTGATGTGGTAACAAATACTCACTTATGTGCGTATGTATTTGTTTTCAGTGTTTGGGACAGATTAATAAGAAAAAGAAAAGTTTGCTGATGATGACGTGAAGTGGATGATGTATCTGTTGATATTGGTTGAGAGGGAGAACTGTTAGATGGCATTTACTGTATTATTACACGTAGGAATTAGGACTTAAGAGGTATATCTAAGGTTTTGATGATGATGAATAATATTGGGTATCAGGGGATTGGAGTGTTATAGTCTATAGGTTTTAGGGGATTAGGTACGTAAGTGAGATTTATGAGTTTGGCGAGTTAGGGGTATATGCGGAGTAATGATAAAATCATAAAGCACAAACACTTAGTGGCCAAAAGGCCACTAACAAGGACCAATCTGTAAAAAAAATGTTGGAGAGTTTTTCAATAAATGGGTAAAAGGACAAAGGGAAGTTGCAGTTGAAGTACACTTTATAACATTAAAAAATTGAAAAGAATACTGCTATCAGTGTAGGGTAGGGTGGACTCTAAAAATAATTAAAAATATATCCCTGACATGTAACGCCCCGACCCGCGACCATCATTAATTAGAATTAGTTAATACAGTGATTAGCAGCGGAATACCTCGCATAGTCGGAGCATCACTGCCGTACATCCCATGCGGAAGGTACTAGGCAACATACTTTCATAATACTAAACATATTATAATAATTATAGCTAATCTTGAAACATATAAATAACTTAAACATGGTTAAGTTTCATAATTTAGTGGAAATGATCTTTTAATACGTAACCGTCAAAGTTAAAAGTTAATCTTTCCTCACTGCTAGACCATCCCATCTTCATATGCATACCTAAAAAAGAAAAACAAAATGTCATGGGACGAGGCTCAGTAATATACTACCTCTGAACTATTAAACAATGCACCATGTACCTCGGAGTTTATAAAAATGCACCATATACCCATGTAGTATAGTGAAAAGTGGCAAATGCCCTTACTCACTGACGACGTTAACTTGCTGTTTGGGTTTGGAAACCTTTTGCTACATATACCGTTGGGTTTAGAATAAATAATCACTGATGTGGTAACAAATACTCACTTATGTGCGTATGTATTTGCTTTCAGTGTTTGGGACAGATTATTAAGAAAAAGAAAAGTTTGCCGATGATGACGTGAAGTGGATGGTTGAGAGGGAGAACTGTTAGATGGCATTTACTGTATTATTACACGTAGGTTTTAGGACTTATGAGGTATATCTAAGGTTTTGATGATGATGAATATTGGGTATCAGGGGATTGGAGTGTTATAGCCTATAGGTTTTAGGGGATTAGGTACGTAAGTGAGATTTATGAGTTTGGCGAGTTAGGGGTATATGCGGAGCAATGATAAAATCATAAAGCACAAACACTTAGTTGCCAAAAGGCCACTAACAAGGACCAATCTGCAAAAAAAATGTTGGAGAGTTTTTCAATAAATGGCTAAAAGGACAAAGGGAAGTTGCAGTTGAAGTACACTTTATAACATTAAAACATTGAAAAGAATACTGCTATCAGTGTAGGGTAGGGTGGACTCTAAACATAATTAAAAATATATCCCTGACATGTAACGCCCCGAACCGCAATCATCATTAATTAGAATTAGTTAATACAGTAATTAGCAGCGGAATACCTCGCATAGTCGGAGCATCACCGCCGTACATCCCATGCGTAAGGTACAAGGCAACATACTTTCATAATACTAAACATATTATAATTATTATAGCTAATCTTGAAACATATAAATAACTTAAACATGGTTAAGTTTCATAATTTAGTGGAAATGATTACGTAACCGTCAAAGTTAAAAGTTAATCTTTCCTCACTGCTAGACCATCCCATCTTCATATGCATACCTAAAAATGAAAAACAAAATGTCATGGGACGAGGCTCAGTAATATACTACCCTAACATCGTAAATTCATTTCAATTCATTTTAGTTGTAATTAAAGGGGGAGAGTATCGTAAAACGTTTATAAAACCATTGCGTAAACATCATATAATATATATTTGACATAGCATCATCATGGGTAACTTGTAATATCAGTTATTAACATTATCATCATTTAATATTGTAACCTGGCAACTGGCATATAGTTTTGTAGGACGCTAATGCGGTACTCCTTTCGGAAGTACGACGAACAATGCGGTATCCCTTTTGGGGTATGCGGCGGACAATACGGTATTTCTTCTAGAAGTACGACGGACAATGTGGTATCCCTTTCGGGAATACGACGAACAATGCATTTCATTACTATGTTGCCAGAACCTCTTTTCTTATATCAAATTTGTGCCATTTGTGTACATTTCAGAAACAAAGTCATTGTAGAGACGTCATATCAAATCATTAATTAGAAACGTACGTAAATATTAGGGGTGTTCATAAATATTCGATCCGGGCGATCCGATCCGTGATCCGGTCGATCCGATTCAATTTTTCGGATATCTGATCCGCTTTTTTAGTTTTCGGATATTTCGGATCGGATATCCGAAAATTTTCAAATCGGATACGGATCGGAATTTTTTATTTTCGGATATCCGAAAATATCCGAAACATGGAAATTTTTCGGTTTCTTTTCGGATATCCGATCCGATCCGTTTTCAAGGCCGGATATACGAAATATCCGATGATCCGATCCGAAACATATTTCATGAACTTTTCTTTTGAAAATTTCAATTTTTTTTATTTTTCGGATATCCGATGACCCGATCTGAAATTTCACATATCCGATCCGAAATTTTTCGGATCGCATTTTTCCAATCCGAAATCTTCGGATATCCGAAATTTCAGATCGGATCGGATATTCGAAATGAACACCCACAGTAAATATACTTATCATATCATCAAACCATCTATAGAAACAACACTTTCATAGCCAACATTTCATATCCCGTACACCATGAACCACATAGCATAAACATCATATAAAAGCATCATAAATCATAGTTGGAAGGGGAGTGCGGGTGCTAGCAGTAGACGTTACCTGAAATCCTCGTAACAACTTCGACAGCCGGGGGAGGCTTGTAATATCCTTTATCCTTTTTAATCTTGCCAAGAATTGTGATATTAATAAACAATTAATTACTTAATTGTTGAACCCTAGTTTTGATGGTGACAAAGGAACAAAGATGCAAACTAAATAATGAACTAACAAGTTGTTAAGTGAATGAATTTTGCAAGGCATCAATGAAAAGAGCAAAGAGAATACTAAGTTTAAGGAAGAAAACAAGTTTGGATTTTGAAGAATAAGTGAATATGCTCAAGGAACTGATACTGGAGAAGCATTGGAGCAAGAGAATCTAAGCGAGGCTTTTTGTTTCTAGTTCCAATGTAAAGGAACGATTAAGTAATGGTAAGGAACAATGGCAATATAAAAAGAGAATAAGTGTCTGTTCCTTTGAAAGGAACAAACAGACTGGCACTGTCATGTTAAGTTAAAGGAACTAACTGTTAAAAAGGAACTAGATATATGTTGAATAAGTATAACGGTTAAATTATGACGTTTGAGTGATTACTACCTAAATTATAGGAAATTGTTTTTATTTAGCAAAAATCTGATTTTAAGGAAAATCTTTTTGAGGAAAAGATTTTTTATTTTTATTTGAAAAATGTAAATCCTTTTCAGTTTTTAAAGAAAATGTTTTAAAGATAATATTTTGTTAAAAGGATTTATTTTTGGTTTTAATTAAAATACTTTTTTATTAAAATTCAGATTTATATTTATTTGACAAAGTTGTTGCTATAATTAAGGAAGTAGTATTAATCTTAAACACACGTTTCAACAGACCGTGGAGTTCATGGGGAAATTAGTGGAACGTGTTCCTTTGGTTAATGAACATCATGGGTAAATGACGTTTTACTAAGTCACTGCTATAAATACTTATGTCTAATTAAGTTCCAATTTGTGTCTGACCAAGTGATTTAGTGACTTTAACTAAGTGAAGTGTCAATGCCTTCATTCTCTCATAAAAGTCATTTGTTCTTTGCCTTCTTACTCTAATTCCACTAAGTTTATTGATCATTGTATTTTGGTTTTGGGGTAAGGGGATTTTTAGGGAAGTCCTGTAAGAAAGAAAGCTTTGAGTGAAGCAAGTTAAAGTGAGAAAAACTTCAAGTGAAGTTGAGAGGAACAACTGTTAAGGGAACAGTTGTCCAGGAACTTGAGTTTAGGAACCCAAGTTGTGGCCTGTGAGTAGAATTGGGTTGTAACAGAGTTGTTTGGCCAAATTAGTGAAAGTGTTGAGTTTAAAATTCCTAGTGGTCGAGGTTGTTTCTTCTTGTTGGGCCCAAGAAGTTTTTCCTCGTAAAAATCCTTGTGTTCCTTTAGCTTGTTTCTTTATTTAAGTTTTATAATTCCGCAAAAAGTTACGTTTATTTCGACACATATAATTCATCCCTCTTGTAGTGTTCCTAGTGAAATAACGATTGGTATCAGAGCTAGATCTCACGAAAAGTAGGAAACCCTATTGAGAAAAAGATCCAAGGAACATGAATACCACTGAGAAACTTGAGGAAGGTTACTCCACTCAACGACCTCCTATGTTCAATGGAAAATTCTATTCCTATTGGAAGAACATAATGGTGATATTCATCAAGGCCGAAAACTACCAGGTATGGAGAGTCATTGAAGTTGGTGATTTTGAGGTCACAACCACTAATGACAAAAATGAGGTAATTCTCAAAACCTTCTCTGAATATGACAAAGCTGACTGAGAAAAAATGGAAGTGAATGCTATGGCTGTTAAACTTTTGCATTATGGACTTGGACCCCATGAATACAATAGAATCACGGGATGCAAATCTACAAAGTAAATATGGGATTTTCTTGAAGTAACCCATGAAGGAACTAATGAAGTCAAGAAATCTAAAATTGATTTGCTAATGAATCAATATGAACTGTTCTCCATGAAGACAAAGGAAACCATACAAGATATGTTTACTCATTTTACTAATATTATTAATGAGTTAGCTTCTCTTGGAAAGTTTATTTCATCAGAGGAACAGGTTCGAAAAGTTCTTAGGCGTCTTCCTAAGGATAGATGGATGGCTAAGGTCAATGCTTTACAAGAAATAAAAGACTTCACCAAGTTTAACTTGGAACAGCTAGCTGGATCACTTATGACTCATGAGTTACACCTTGACACTGAATATGGTGAAAGCTCTAAGTCAAAATCCATTGCCCTAAAAAGCTAATGATGAAGATGACACTGACTCTGAAGAAGAGGAAGCAACTCTCATGGTCTGAAAATTTCGAAAGATGTATAGGAACATGAAGAATGGGAACTTCAAAGGTAAAACTAAAACATTTTCTAACAGAGCTGCTTGTTATAAATGTGGTAGCACAGATCACTTCATCAAGGAATGTCCAATTTGGGAAAACGACAAGACCCAAGAAAGGAACAAGGAACGTTTTGCTGAAAGGAACAAAGAAACAAAAGCACCTTCTCTAAAGCGAACATTCGAAAGGCTATGATAGCAGCTTGGGAAGATTTAGAGACTGAAGAGGAAGGAACAACAAAATGAAGAAACTGCAAATATTTTGCCTCTTGGCAAACACTGACATAAAGGAAGATGAAGAAAATGTTGAGGTAAACCAACATATACTTGAAATCAGACTTAGATGGAAAAACTCTTCTTTATGATGCAATTCTTGAATGTAGAGATGAACGTGAAAAATGTGAACAAACTAAACAAGCTATTAAAGTATGTTAAGAACATATAGAATGGCTTAAGAAAATGAGAACAAATGTTAAAAGTAGGTTCTTTGATTTATTTGATAAGAACTTAAAAATCAAAGAACAATATGAGAGTGTTAAAAATGAGAATTATCTAATCAATTTAGAAATCTCTCACCTAAAAGAATTTGTCCCTGTTCTAATTTCTTTTGATATAAGATCAACTCATATAAAAGGTTACATATCTGAGATTGAAAACTTGAATAATGATAAAATCATTTTAAAGGAACAAATCTGTAACCTCAAGAAGGAACTTGCAGTTTCAAGGAACAGAGGCAAAGTGCTGGTTGTTCCTAAATGGTTGAGAGACCACAGAAGGGAAATGTTGTTAAATTTAATAGTGAAAAATGCTTGATCGTAAATAATATTTCTAAGAGTGTCATCTTGGAAGGAACAAGGAAAGGGAACACATATGTTGTGGATCTTGATCTTGTTCCTAAAAATAATTTGACATGCCTTAGTGTTATTGAAGATGATCCTCTCTTATGGCATAAGTGTCTAGGACATGTTAGATTTTCATTGCTCTTGTTTTGGGATTACCATCTATAAAATTTCATATTGATCAAGTTTGTGATGCATGTGTCAAAGGAAAGCATATTAGACCCTCTTTCAAATCTAAACCTGTTGTGAGCACCACAAAGCCATTGGAATTAATTCACATGGATTTGTGTGGCCCTATGAGGATTCAAAGTAGAAGTGGTAAGAGGTATGTGCTAGTTATTGTTGATGACTACACAAGATACACTTAGGTTATTTTTCTTTCTAGCAAGGATGAGACTTATGATGAGTTCCTTGTCTTTGCAAAGAGAGTTCAAAATTTGAGTGGCCACAAATTAATGCATATTAGATCCGATCATGGTAAAGAATTTGAAAATTATGAATTTGATGACTTAAGTAGAGATCATGACTTAGATCATAATTTTTCTGCTCCTAGGACACCACAACAAAATGGTGTTGTAGAAAGAAAAAAATAAGACTTTTGAGAAAATGGCTAGGACTATGTTGATAGCTAGTGAACTTCTAAGGAACTTTTGGGCTGAAGCTGTAAATGCTGCTTGTCATATAATAAATCGTGCCATGATGAGACCTATCATTAATAAAACTCCTTATGATCTTTATTTTGGTAAGAAACTCAATATTACACATTTCAGAACATTTGGTTGTAAATGTTTTGTACATAATAATGGAAAAGATAATCTTGGAAAATTTGATGCAAGGAGTGATGAAGCAATATTTCTAGGTTATTCATCAGACAGTAAGACTTATAGAGTTTACAATAAAAGAACTATGTGTGTTGAAGAAAGTGTACATATAATTTTTGATGAATCTGACAATTTTAATCCAAGCAAGCAGGTTGATGACTTTCAAATAGGCTTGGTTCGACCAAATGAAAAAGATGCAGATTCAATTGAGGAAGAAGAAGGAATAAATGAGGAAAGGAACAAAGAAGATGAAAACTTTGATAACAATGTTGTTCCTGTTCCTCAAGATGATGGAGTTGTTCCTGTTCCTACTAAGAACGAAAATGTTGAAGGAGCTGATTCAACAATTGCTGAAGGAGGAACAAATGAACAAGACTCCTCATTCCCTCAAGAAATTCAAGAGGAACAACCTGTTCCTATAAGAGAATTTCAACCGAAACCTTGGAGACATCAAAAATTACATCCAGTGGAAATCATAATAAGTGACATATCCAAAGGTACGCACACTAGATCTCAGTTAAGGAATTTTTATGCGTTTCATGCGTTCCTATCAATGATGGAACCAAGAAATCATGAATAAGCCTTAACTAATTCTGATTGGATCACTGCTATGCAAGATGTATTAAATAACTTTCAAGGAAACAAGGTATGTCATCTAGTTCCCTCTTCTAAACAACAAAAAGTGATTGGATTAAAATGGTTGTTTAGAAACAAACTAGATGAGCATGGAACAATTGTAAGGAACAAAGCTATACATGTAGTAAAAGGTTATAATCAACAAGAAGGAATTGACTATGAAGAAACATTTGTTCCTGTTGCTAGACTTGAGGCCATTAGAATACTAATTGCATTTGCTGCATATATTGGATTTAAATTGTATCAAATGGATGTCAAATGTGTGTTTCTTAATGGCTACCTAAATGAAGATGTATATGTTGAACAACCCCCTGGATTTGAAAATAATGATTTCCTAAACCATGTCTACAAGCTTGACAAAGCCCTCTATGGGTTAAAGCAGGCGCCTAGTTCCTTTTAGAAAACAATTTTGAAAGAGGAAAAGTTGATAAAACACTGTTTCTAAAATTGAAAGGAACTGATATACTTCTTGTTCAAATACATGTTGATGACATTATCTTTGAAGTAACTAATGAGTCATTATGCAAAGAATTCTCTAAACTCATGAGTAATGAATTTGAAATGAGTTTAATGGGCGAGTTAAATTTCTTTCTTGGGTTACAAATTAAGCAAACTGAAAAAGGAATAATTATTCACCAACAAAAATACATAAAGGAACTGTTAAAGAAATATGGCCTCGAAAATTCAAAGATAAATCACACTCCTATGGGAACTTCAACTAGATTAGATGAAGATTCCATTGGAACAAGTGCTGATCAAATAAAATATAGATCCCTTTTGTATCTAACTGCTAGTCGTCCAGACATAACTTTTAGTGTTGGTTTGTGTGCTTGATTTCAATCAAATCCCAAGGAGTCTCACTTAACTGCTGTGAAGAGAATTCTTAGATATCTCAAAGGAACAGATGATCTTGGACTTTTCTATCCAAGAAGTGACACATTTGAGTTAAGAGGATATGATGATGCTGACTATGCTGGAGATCTTGTTAATAGGAAAAACACCTCAGGTATGGTTCAATTTCTTAGTCATAGTTTAGTTTCTTGGAGCACCAAGAAAAAAATCTCAGTTGCTTTATCCACTGCAGAATATGTCGCTGCTGCTGCATGTTGCTCTCAAATGCTTTGGATAAAACAACAACTTTGTGACTATGGAATAAACTTTAGTTGTGTTCCAATTTATTGTGATAAAACAAGTGCCATTAGTATTTAAAAAGATCCAGTGCATCAAGAGTTAAGCATATACATATCAGACATCACTTTCTAAAAGGAAATGCGGCAAAAGGTTTGATTAAATTTGAGTTTTGTCAAACTGGAAATCAGATTGCTGATATACTAACCAAGCATCTACAAAGAGATAGATATGAAAAATTAAGGCTTGAGTTAGGTTTAATAAAACTTAAGTAATTGTTCCCATTCCAATCCCTCATGTCTGAATTGATTTGACTTACTCGATGTGATATTAAGTGATTGTAAATAAATGCCTAAGACCACTGCAAATTGAAATGTTGAAAATATAAACTTGTAGTCAAAGGAATAAAACCACTCACAAATGTCACATAATACTCCTATTCTTATTCCTAAGTTATAAAAACCTGTATGATTTGATGAAATGTTGATAATATGTATAAGTTGTTCCTATAGCACAAGTTCCTTAAATTTTCTTTTTTTTCCATAAATTAATAGTCCATAAAAATCAAAAAATCCGAAAATCCCAAAAATATAGGAATCAGATTTATTAAATCTTGATTCATCTTTATCTTTTATTTTATTTTATTTTTATTTATTTATTTTTCTGCGTGTGACCCTTCGAATACTGTTACATGCATCTGTTTAGTCTACTTGTCTGACAAACAACTTCAATCCTTCAAGAAGTTCTTCTTTGGAGACTTGTGCAACGATTCCTGAATTCCGCAATCCGGACCTGAGCTCCGTTCCCGAACCTGCAGAAAAAGGAACCAACCGGGAGGTTTGGGTGGTGGTTCTCCTCCAAAGCTTAAGTCAGATATCAGGTATAGAAAAGGAGAGTAGAGATAGAGAGAGAAAGTGAGAGAGAATATTTTAGCAGAGTATGGCACATTGTTCAATGAGCTATCCCTTTACCTGATTTTATGGTGGCTATCATAATAATTGGGATTTGAAAGCGGCATTTGAGGTCACCCTAAATAAGGGCACCTAATTGGCTAGGCAATTAGATTGTGACACGTGGCAGGCAATGATTGGGAGCTGAACATCAACCAATCATATATATGCAACCGTTTTTTGGGAATTGGGCTCTGCTTTATTCCTTTCAGGCCAAAAGTGGGCTTTTATCTTTTTTAAAGGAAAACCCTCTAGAAAGCTGCCCAACTTTCTTTCCCTCTCTGGGAGACGTGGACGTTCCTGATTGGTCCACGTGTCTCAATACCAACCCTTTATTTTTAGGTCACAATAACATCTTCTTTCTTTTTCTTTCTTCCCTTTCAAAATCGTGTTCCTTTAATCGCTTCATCTTCAACATTTTTCATCTTCAACCCTCCTCTTCGCACCACATAAAACCTTGATCTTTCATCACCAAATGGCAAAAACCTCTCTCAATTCACCTTTTCCTAAAGCAAAATCTCCAAACCTCACAAATGGAAAACTCCTCTTCTCCATCCAAAACCCTAGAAATCGAAAAATCTCACACTACTACAAAAAGGCTTAAAGAGACCATCTAAAAATCCCCTTAGAGATCACTTAAGAGGTGGTCTCTAGCTCACTGGTCTCTTTGTATAAGAGACCACTTTTTAAAGGTGGTTTTTTAAATAAAAGAAAGAGACCACTATTAAATATAAGTGGTCACTTATGTATTGGATTGAAGAATTGCAAAAGAAGGAAAAGAAACCACTTATTTGAATCAGGTGGTAGCTTTAGTTCTACCCAGAAACCACTTAGGTAAATAAGTGG
Source organism: Beta corolliflora (assembly GCA_947648045.1). Taxonomy (NCBI): domain Eukaryota; kingdom Viridiplantae; phylum Streptophyta; class Magnoliopsida; order Caryophyllales; family Amaranthaceae; genus Beta; species Beta corolliflora. The sequence continues at coordinate 1,144,187 of CANSZD010003024.1, read as the reverse complement.
TCTCTTTAAGTCCACCAAAAAAGCCACTTATCTTTTTAAGATGGTCTCTTTGCTCAACATAATTATAATTGCGATTTCTGCTTTTTTTCCCTAAAATTTACGTATATTCCCACGTATTTTAAGCTTTCTTTATTTTTGTAGTTATTCATAAAAATAAAAATAAACATTCAAATAAGTGCCACAATTCTTTCAAATTTGTTGTCACATTGAAATTAAGAGAAATTCGCTAGCAAAAAGATATACAAGTATGCGGTAGCAACTACATAAAAATTGTCAAAACAATGAAAAAAAGAAAAGAAAAAAAAGAAACTACATATTAAAATCTAAGCTCACCAAGCAGTACTAAAAATCTAAAGCTATAAACTAGTTAAAACATCCATGTCATCCAACTAAGTAAAAATTTTGAACACTTGAGTTTGATCTTAAGCATGTTTTATAGGAAAGCTTCTTCAATTGAACTCCATCTCTGCAAATTAGAAAAGAACAAATATCGCATTAGTAACTAAACTATAAATGCTAACAAAAAAAATCCAAATTAACTAGTGAAACATGATTGAACAAGATAACCAATTCATGGGGCATAGCATGAGATTCAAATATAAGTGTATTTCCAGGAGGGAGAGAGGACTCAACTTGTAAAAAAATTATTAAAAAAAATCTGAATTCTAAAAAATCATAGGAAAAACATCTCCTCCATTCCAACTTGAACAAGTAAATTAATCTGGAACATGATATTCAGAATAAAGAACCCCAAGATGCAAATAATGCAATAGGGATCCAAATGTTATTTCACAAACTGAAGCTTGTATGGAAGATTATTTCCATTCTAGATCTTCCCAAAAGGAAAGAAGATGAAGCTCCACAACACATAATCTTCCATTTGACAGCAGCTAATAGACTCCTAGAGTGATTAGAATATAATGCCATTTGAACGAGAACATGGTTGGCGAAATCAAAGCGAAGTAACTAAACCGGGGTCATAACAACATTTAAATTGTTCATTAACATGGTTGACCCTATCATGCAGATCATGAAGTACCGGAGAAGTAGGATATGATGAAATAGAACAATAAATATAGCAAAAATAGCTCATCAACTAAACTTTGATTTTGTTATAGATTATACGAAACATATTCTAGCATAATGTGTCTGCAAAACCTACTCCTTGTGATGTTTGAAGAATAGTATAAAGCAACTATAAAATCAAATTGCTTGGTACCTTGTTTACAATAAAAGAATATGTATACACATTCAAATTGAGGAGTCTTTTTCATTATTGATATAAGTAATGATCCCTCGGCAGTAAATATTACCAAAGCACTAACAGAAGCATGCACAGTTAGTGAAATAAAGTGTTATCAGTGTACCCATCAACTCAAACAGAGAGTTGCAGAAATCTATGATGCATTAGAGTTCCAGTTCATTCGTTTTCAGTATGCTTGGCCTTTTTACATCCTACTAGAACAAGTCAAGATCACTTGCACCTAGAGTGATTAGGATATAATGCCATTTCCATTTGAATAAGAACATGGTTGGCGAAATCAAAGTGAAGTAAATAGGGGCCATAACAACATTTAGCAAACTAAATTGTTCATTAACAAATACAATAACATCTAGCAAACTAAATAAAATCGATGACTAATGCCACTTGAATTTTCCATAAAAAACGGTATCCCATATAAAATTGTAGACTCGAAATGTGACCACTAAATTGTTCATCAACAAAGACAATAACAACATTCAACAAACTAAAAAAAATCGCAAATCCAAGAAATTCGATTTAAAAAGTACCTTACTAAGATAGATCGTCGGAAAAAATCGTCGCCGTTACTGTTATCGATTATTTCCTCTTATAAATCTTCAGAGTTCTAGCTTGCCCATAACCTATACATCCAAAAACAATATAAATTTACAGACTTTAAGCCATCTGAAGTGGAAATAAACAAACGATTAAAGATTATAAAAAAACTACAAACAAGAACAAAGAGACAGAAATGAACAAGACCTTCGCAGATGTAGCTTACAGGTTCAGGATCCATTAGCGCTACCGATAATAAGAAATCCTCACAAATCAAAGAAACCAAATTAGGGGTTTCGGTAAGCTAATGAGGGTTTGGACAACTTCAACAGTGTAGAAACCCTAATTATCAAGTCCTAAATACAAAAATTAATAAGTTCATATTTCATGGGAGAAATAGTACAAAGAACTTAAGGTAGAAAGACAACAGAGAAGATGACGGGCCGACGAAGATTATGAGCACGAGCCGACGACGAGCCAATGTGAGCCGATGGCGAGCCAAAAGGGAGAAAAAGTACAAAGTACTATAGAAGGAGAAAAAATGGCTGACTCAATGACATTTAAATTAGGATTTAGGGTTTTAAAAAACTTTTATTTTAGGAGTATTAAAAAGACCCCTACCATGTAAATGTGGTTTCTTATTTTGGTTGTGTGGGCCTACGAGGAAAAACAATATTGAAAAAATAATGAGGGACCACTTTTGTGTGAAGGAGGTCTATTTCCTCCTATTATAAGAGACCATATTTTTAAGAAGTAAGGTTTCTTTTATTAAATAACTACCTATTAGATTAAGGTGGTCTCTTATTGGTGGTTACTTTGGCCATATTTGTAGTAGTGTCAAGAAACACATATGGAGGTAGAAGAGCATAAATTGGAGTCTCCAAGAAGAAGTATTAGAGGAAGGAAGCTGAATGAGGAAGATAATGAAGAATATATCCCCGAATCAGTTGAGAGGGAAGAAGAAGCAGCATTTGTTCCTCCCAAAGAAACTGCTACTTCTTCCTCAAAGAAACGACTACTTCTTCCTCAAAGAAACGAGTGGAAAGAAGCGACTCTAGGTATGTACTTAGTTTTTTGTGTGGATTTAGAATGGGCTAAGAAGGTTCAATTCACTAAACTATTAGAAGTCGTAAAGGAACAAGGTATGGAATTTGAAACCACATTTAATAATGCCTTAGTTCCTTTAGCCAATGGATGAATTTCGTGCAAATTTCATCAACACTGATGGAGTATGCACTACTGAAGTAAGGGGGAAGAAAATTAATTTCTCCCCAGAGACCTTAAGTAAATTTTCGGAAGTTTCTTGCCAAGGAACTGATTTATATTTTAAAAGGAAATGAACTGTCACCTTTCCTAATTTTTCCCAAGATGATATTGTTCAATCCTTTGGGAGAACTGCTGGCCAAACAAAAATCAACCACAATCTCACCCCAGTTCACAAAATTTTGTTTAATCTTGTTTGGAGAGCACTCATTCCTCGAACAGAAAACAGGAATGAGGTTGGTCTTCTTGACATGTGCTACATGTTTTGCCTAGACCACAACATTCAAATCAGCTTCCCTTCTCTCTTTATCCAACACCTTACACATTGCATATTAGAAAATCAGTGTGTTGTTGGTTATGGAGCCCTCATCAACTCTTTTCTCTCCCATTTCTGGTTGTCCTACCTTGGGTATTAAACAAGGAAATATTTTAAATGAGAAGACGTTGTATGGCTTGGACCTCTCTGTCCAAGAAGGAGTATTGACTCAAGGGAGGCTAGCTTCAAGTTCCTCTCAAATGAGAAAACTGCCTATGGCTGTAGAGGGGGAACCAGTTGAAGTTATTTTGGAGGAACAAGTTCCTAAACTTATTGAACCAAAGGAACAACCAGCCAAGAAACGCAAAACCGTAGCTAAAAATCCTACCAAACGTGTTCCTAAGACAACTCCTTTCCTAAGGAACAGTGCCAGGATGAAAATTGCTAAAACAGTTCAAGTTCCTTTAAATGAGGATGCACCATTGGTCCTCTCTGATGAGGAGGAACAACATGAACTCTCTCCTAAGGTGCACACTATTCCTACTCCTCCTTCTTCACCAAAAACGCCGATTACCCTCACCAATATCCCTTCCGTCTCTCCTTCTTCCGTCTCAGTTCCTTCCAGCTATGAACAGATGAAGGTTGCTATAAACGAGCCAAATCCGTTTACCTCTACCTCTGATACTCTACCACCTACTCCTCCTTTTCTTCCTCCACAATACACCACCTCTTCTCCCTCCGTTCCTCTCATAGGAACAGTAGGACCATCCAAAGAAAACTTACATGTACCTCCTCCCCAGTTCCCTCCCGAAACTGATTTTAAAGGCAAGGAACAAGTTCCTTCAAATGAATATGGGTGGGTTAATGAAGTATGTCATCCTGCTCAACACATGATCAAATTCTACAATTATCTTCATTGGACCTTAGATGACAAAACTGGTAAGATGATGGGGATAATTAAGGTTCTTAGTAATACGGTGATAGGGAAGCAGAAGAACATGGAGATGATGGTTCAAGCAATGAACTCCATGAAGAAGCAACTGGATGTTCATCACGAGGAGGTGATGAAGAAGTTGAAAGAAGTGGTAGAAGAAGTAGTAGAGGAACACAATTCCCCTTCCCTTCCTAATGTCTAAGTTCCTATTTCTCTTAATGGAACAGTAACTCCTAGCATTGGTTTCCCTTTCTTTTCTTTTCTTCCTTTTTCTTTTTTTGTATTTTGTGGAACAAGCGCTATAAATATAATGACTTTTGCTAAATTATCTTCGTTTTGGATTTGATTGCATAATTTCTTACTTGTAATGGCTAGTATTATGTGATTGTTGTTTGAGCAATTGTCTACCCTTCGCAATTACTAACTTAACCATTATTTTTGGTGCTTGTTAATGGTCTAAAGGTCTTGCGAATATCAGTCTTCCCAAAATCAGCAAGAGTTTGATCATTTTGAGGATGACAAAGGGGGAAAAGATACCAGGAACAAACTAAGTTGAAAAATTGAAAAAGTTAAAAAATTTGAAATCCTTAATCTGCCTTAATAAAATTATAAATTATTATTATTATTGTTATTATTATTATTATTATTATTATTATTATTATTATTATTATTATTATTATTATTATTATTATTATTATTATTATTATTATTATTATTATTATTATTATTATTATTATTATTATTATTATTATTATTTTTATTATTATTATTATTATTATTATTATTATTATTATTATTATTATTATTATTATTCTTTCATTCTCTTATGTTATTTGTTGTTTTATTTTCCTTAGTTTGAAACTTTATTGTCATCATCAGAAATGGGGAAATTGTTGAACCCTAATTTTGATGATGACAAAGGAACAAAGATACAAACTAAGTAATGAACTAACAAGTTGTTAAGTGAATGAATTTTGCAAGGTATCAATGAAAAGAGCAAAGAGAATACTAAGTCTAAGGAATAAATCAAGCAAAGAGAATACTAAGTTCAAGGTATAAAGAGAATACTAAGTCTAAGGAATAAGTCTAAGGAATATATATGCTCAAGGAACTGATACTGGAGAAGTATTGGTGCAAGAGAATCTAAGCGAGGCTTTTTATTTCTAGTTCCAATGTAAAGGAACGAGTAAGTAATGGTGAGGAACAATGGCAATATAAAAAGAGAATGAGTGTCTGTTCCATTGAAAAGGAACAGACGAACTGGCACTGTCAGATTAAGTTAAAGGAACTAACTATTTAAAAGGAACTTGTTATTTAAAAGGAACTAACTATTTAAAAGGAACTAGACATATGTTGAATAAGGATAGCGGTTAAATTATGACGTTTTTATTTAGCAAAAATATGATTTTATGGAAAATCTTTTTAAGGAAAGAATTTTATTTTTATTTGAAAAATAAAAATCCTTTTCGGTTTTTAAAGAAAATGTACGTTTTAAAGATAATATTTTGTTAAAAGGATTTATTTTTGGTTTTAACTAAAATACTTTTTTATTAAAAATCATATTTATATTTACTTGACAAAGTTGTTGCTAAAATTAAGGAAGCAGTATTAATCTTAAACACACATTTCAACAGATCGTGGAGCTCATGGTGAAATTAGTGGAACATGTTCCTTTGGTTAAGAAACATCATGGGTAAATGGTTTAACCACTAACACATGTTTTGATCCCACGTTTTACTTAATCATTGCTATAAATAATTGTGTCTAATTAAGTTCCAATTTGTGTCTGACCAAGTGATTTAGTGAGTTTAACTAAGTGAAGTGTCAGTGCTTTCATTTTCTTATAAAAGCCATTTGTTCTTTGCCTTCTTAGTCAAATTCTACTAAGTTTATTGATCATTATATTTTGGTTTTGGGGTAAGGGGATTTTGAGTGAATTCCTGTAAGAGAGAAAGCTTTGAGTGAAGCAAGTTACAGTGAGAAAAACTTCAAGTGAAGTTGAGAGGAACAACTGTTAAGGAACAGTTGTTCAGGAATTAGGTTGTAACAGAGATGTTTGGCCTAATTAGTGAAAGTGTTGAGTTTAATATCCCTAGTGGTCGAGGTTGTTTATTCTTCTTGGGCCCAAGATGTTTTTCCTCGTAAAAATCCCTTGTGTTCTTTTAGATTGTTTATTTGTTTAAGTTTTATAATTCCGCAAAAAGTTCGTTTATTTCTACACATCAATTTACCCCCCCTCTTGTAGTCCTCCTAGTGAAATAACATAAACCTTCATGTCTTAGTATTAATTAAAGCTTATTAAACTATAATTGGTGCATTGGGGTAACCACAACAGAGGGGAGAGAATGTGGTAAAGAAAAAGTCTTTTGGGGCTTGTTGTTGTTGGTGGTTTCCGGCGAGATTGAGGGAGGATAGACTGAAAATGAAGAGTTGCGTTTGAGTGGTGATTGAAGCACCAAGGACATGCTATTTATAGCCATTGTTGTGGCTTCTAAAAATAATTCAGCCATTTGATCATCCTCGAAGAAGCTAACTTTGATATCATTAAAACTTATAACAAGTCAAATGACTTGTAACCAGTTTAACAAGTCATTTTTTTTTTACAATTTTTAGATTTTTTCTCTCTCTTTCGTCTCTTCCCTCTCTTCTTATCCTTTCCATGGACCACCCCAAAACCACCTAACTACAACCCAACCCACCGAAACCCACCCACCCATCAGCTCACAAACACCACCACCTCCCCGAAGCCACCCCCACCCATATCACCATGAATGCCACCCACAAATCCCAAAACAACCTAACCAGGCCCTCCTTCTCACCGTCCAGTTCTCCCCCTCCTACCACCCCTCCCTCCTCGCTGAACCCCCAACACTTGAGAAGAACCTCCTTTCCCGAACCTTAATTTGAATTCATTCCACCACCCTCGAATCTCCGAGCACCACCCTCCTTAAACCTCCTCATCTTCGCAACTTCATCACCACCACCCCCAACATTTCTCAACCACCTCTGTAGCACGATCCTTCCCCGTTTAACACACATTTATAAAAAATCACTAGTACAGAATTCACGATTTGTGTGTGATTATTTGCGTCGCACGTGAGAGAAACTGACGCAAACGATGTATGTGCGTCGGATATTGGACATCCGATGCAAATAGCCTAAGAAAATGTATACAGGCCGTTTTGCGTTGCACATAACTTTGTAAACGACGCAAATGATTACCCTATGTGCGTCGCATCAAGTTCCAATGTGACGCAAATGCAGATACAATCTTGACCTGCGTCGGACCATCGACCCATCCGACGCAGATGCTACGTCCTATGCCCAAGATCCACGGAACATCTGCGTCGCATCTGCGTCCGACGCAGATGACTCCTAGTTATTTTTTTCGCATCCTTGCCCCAGTTGGGCCAGTTCCCACAAACGCTCTCTCACTCACATCACTTCTCTCTCTCGCTCTCATGCGAATTCATTGCCCTAACTGTCGACGGCGACCGTAATTTCTCCTGCACCTCCTCTCACCGACGACTTCTCCGACATTTCCTCTCGCCGTCGACTTCTCTGGCATCTCCTCTCGCCGGCTCATCCTTGCTTCACTCGACATCGGGTCATTCTCTCTCGGTTTTCGGCTTCTTGCTGCTGCCAACTTCGCCGGCGACTCCTTGCGGCTTTCTCGCCGCCGCTACACTCCGGTGCACTCCTCTTTCTCTCACTCTCTCTCTCGCTTGCACTCCTCTTTTTCTCTGACGCTTCCCACCGTTGCACTCCGTCTCGCCGCGCCGCCGTTGTACTCCGTCTCGCCGCGCCGCCGCTGCGTTCCGTCTCCCCGTCTCCGGCAATGTAAGTCTTTTTTTTTTCAATTTTCTGTCTCAATTTCTGTCTTCTTTTTTTCAATTACTGTCTTTTTTTTTTTTTCGTCTTATTTTTTCTAGATGTTAATCAAGGAGTTTGTGATTGTATTAGTATAGTGATTGTAGTTTGTAGTTTAAGATTGAATTTAGGATGTTTGTAGTTTGTAGTTTGTAGTGCTCATGAATTTATATAGTTTGTAGTGCTCTAAAATATTTCCTTGCTACTATATAATTATATTCACAAGTCATTCTTGTTTTTTTTACCATTGATCTTAACAATTTTACTTTAATCTTAATGTTGTTTCTTAATATCTAATTTGGTAATGTCTTAATATTAGATAGTTGATGTTTATGAGTTATGACTTAATCACTATTTAATTTGTGGGTTGGTTAATGTCCTAATGTAGTTGCCACATTCCATCTTCTACTTGTCGGCTTGTCGGTGCTCCAAGCTCACCTCGTTGTGCTTGTCTTCGCTGCTCCTTGAGAGCAGAGGTATATATTATAGCTTTTGCTTTATGTTTATTTGTTTTATGTGCCCCTATAATGTTGAATTATGTGATTGGGAAAGTATATGTGAATTGTTTGGTTATGTGATTGGGAAAGTATATGTTGAATTATGACCAAACCTATATGGACATACCTTTATGCGGTGGGGAGGGAAATCTAAGGAATGGATTGGTATTTGCTGTTTAATTGCAATGTGTGCGTCATTGGCCTAGATACCCGTTCGAGGCTTACTCATTAGGAGTAAGTCTTGAATAGTCCCCGGTTTGGGACAGTCTTTGAGTTTCTTATCTCACTTAGGATGTGAATGAATGTTTGGTTTTCGATTCTAAGAAAGATCTAGCTCATTTCCCTAAGCGTTCTCTGGGTACATATGTTGATAGTTTACCTACTATCTTCATCGTGTACTTGGAGAACTGTAGGGAAGTGCTGCCGGATTTTTCTTAGAATTGAAAACCAAATGTTCATTCACTAGTGAGATGAGAAACTCAAGGATGGGTTAGGTTGGAGTGATAAGGACCTAAATGTTCATGACTGCATTTGATAAGACACTTTGAATGATGTGATCGATTGTGTTCTTGTTTGGTGTCTCAAGTGTATAAATATGGATCGAAACTGGATGTATGGTAATCGGATTTCGGCGACATTTCTACAAGGGGTTGATGAATTTATCAGGGTTGCGTTAGAACTAATGTAATATTATTGCAACTACTATTGTTTATAATCTTCAATTATATATTTTATGCTTCGTTAAAACAATTTTGTAGTATTTTATTGATGAATCGAACATGTCTTTATGCTTTATGGTTTCAGGTGTAGTGATGGAAGATCACATAATGCATGATGCATCCGATGCTGATAGGCAGCCACGTTCTGAGGCCGAGATAACTGATGGAGTTAGTAGGAAGAAAAGAGTGAGCAACCCTAGAGGTCCTATAAAAGGGATACGTTCCAAACCCGGGGTCCAAAGAGTGCTTCAGTGGGATGATTGGATGCGTCCGATTGGGGATCATGTTGGTGCGTACAAGACACATTGCGGCGAAATCAGTAGAAGCAAAGTGTCTATCTTGTACGATAGTTGGGATGATGTTCCACAAGGCCTAAAAAATAGTTTATGGGAAGATGCTAAAGTAAGTAAACCTATGTATTTTTAAAATCCATTCTTTTAATTTAATTTGAATCATGTTTATTATACTAATCGTGTATTATTGGTTAATTTTATATATTGAAGAAAGAGTTTGGAATACAAGAGGATGAGAGGAAGAAACGAGATGTGTTGACTACTTGTGATAAGCGGTGGAGAGATTTCAAGTCAAAATTGGTGAGTCGATGGATCACAAAAACGAGGCCGGGGCCTAACAATGATATGCAACTGTACATGCTCTATCCTTTCATCACGGAAGAGATTTGGGACGAATTTGTGAAAAAGTGTAGCTCTAAGGAGTTTAAGGTATATAATTTGTACCTTACAATCACATAATATGTGATAATCAATTTTTTTTTTGTGAATATTAACTAGTTACTTGTTTTCATATTAGGCTAAAAGTGAAATAGCAAGAAAGTCTCAGGCTGCCAACATTCATCCTCATTTTTTGGGTCAAAAGTCATATGCGGAGATGATTCCCGTTTGGAAAGACAAAGGGTATATCCCAAAATCCTCTACAACATCTGTTGACTCATCCACATCATCAATTATTTCCTCCTTGCCGGATCAAACTTTGCCATGGCTTCTCGCGAGATCGAAAGAAGATAAGGAAGGAAATCTTTTCTTCCCTAATGAAGAAACACAAAAAGATAAAAGAGTCCATTGTAAGCATTCTTCAAATTTTATGATATTTTCTTGTCTAATTACTTGTATTCTACTAATCAAATGAATTTTTTCAATTTGACGCAGGATGATTGGAAAAGGAAAGAAAAGGAAGGAGAGTTTGTTCCAAGTCGGATGGATGATGCTCTATCACGTGCTCTACAGAGGAAAGACCGTCCTGGGCATGTGTTAACAGCTGGGCGTAGCATTGGGATTACATCGGTTTGGGGAGATCCTGATCGGAGTAGTACTGCTCGAAAGGGTATAGGCATGGATGATGAGGAGATGAAGGAGTTCGAGGCTAGAGTGAGCCAAAGAGTTAGAGAACAGACGATGGAAGATATGAACTCGAAGATAGATGCAATAGTTCAAGAAAAGTTGAAGGCTTTTGCAGCGCAATTAGGTCTTCAAGCACCAAATCAAACAAGTCCTCACACTCCAGTTGATCCTAGTAGCTGTCACTCGGGAGGCAATGATCAATTTGTGAACTTACAGGTATATAGTTATTTTATATCTTCTACGATTATGATATTATGTTTCTAAAACACTTAATTAATAACATTGTGTTCTCATTGGATGTTAAGAGTTCGGTTCCATGTCGTTTGGCAATTGCGGATAACTCGGAACCGATCATTGTAGCTGAGGGTACCGTACATCCACAAACGGAGTCATCATCACATTCTACGGCCGTGAAAGTGAGTGTTGATGATTTTTTTTCAGACTACGCAGAAGCTCTAGTTCAACTTCCTACTCCATACATCGTGAAACTCAGTCAAGCCGAGGGTTCATTTATAGAATGGCCAAAAGAGTTGGTATTTTTAGTCTCAGATAATATGGTAACTTATGTTTAATATTTTGATTTATATACTAAGAAATGTAAATATATTTACTAAGAAATCTTAATTTATATATACTAAGTAATCTTTATTTTGTATACTAAGTAATCTTGATTTATATATGAAATAATCTATATACATATATAATATGAATTAAAAAGAAGTCGAATTGAATTAGGAACATATACCTAAAGAAGGTGCGATGAAGGAGAAGAAGAAAAAAAATAGTTGGTAGTGATCCTTGCACCGATGAGTCTGCACATAGGCACGTAGATCCTTTTATTGACTTGGCACTGGATGATATGGATGATAATATCAAGGAGATGCACCGAATATTTTGCGACAAACCCTCAGATGAGCCTTTTCATATGCAAGTTCCAAAGGGTACCGTCTTCGACTTTGATAGAGATCATATGATCATTCTCTCGCGACAAGATGTTTTTCAACTTCTCACGGGAGCATGGATTAATGTATCCATTTTGCAAGTATTTATGATGTGAGATTTCTCAAACTCTAAACTAATTAACATTGATATTTATTTTTATTGTTTCTCCTAACTATAAGTGTTTGGATACTAGGTACTTGGCAGAGCACTCTGAGGAGCATGGAAATAATAATATTGGTTTCATGTGTCCAAGTTTGATTTCAGCGACCATGATACGCAATCAATTAGATGCCGTGATCAACTACATGGCAAGTTCAATGAAAGCGAATCAATATATGCGTTACTTCCTATGTCCGTATATTGAAAAGTATGTTAGTTAAACTAATCTTTACTTTGTTTTATCTTTATGAACTTGTGGTTATATATATAAACATCACATTTTGCTTCATGCCTTAGGGATCATTGGATTCTTCTTGTCATTTGTCTATCAAAAAGAACGGTATATATATTTGATTCGATCAAGAGAGATAGATCCTTACCTATCAAGATACCATTGAATACGTAAGTTCATTGTTGTTATACATGTTAATAAGTTTACATGCATTTTATGATATTTTAAATAATTTATAAATGTTTATAGTAATTAATTGTTACAAAATCTTTATACTTAGTGCAGATACAAAATACACGCGCCTTGAAGGATCCAATAAAGGAACTAAATTGCCTTGGACATATATGCGGGTAAAACTCTTATGGTTTTGTATTTGATACTTTATAATTATATTTAGGATTTTTTTTCGATTCTAATATATATCTTAAATTTGGTGTAGTGTGCTCAACAATCGGGAGGAGTGGAATGCGGCTATTTCGTGATGAGATACATGTTTCTAATCATCAGCTTCTACTATGATTTAAAGAATTTGTATGAGGTATATGTATGTTGTATATTCATTATTTATACTTATAGAATTTTAAAGTATATTAACTAATTTAATATATTTCTAGGATTTTCCGTCAAGTCTTGAGCCATACTCCATATATGAGATCAACGAACTCAAAGAACTTTTTGCGGAATACTTTGTACGGGTCGTTAACGAAGCAAACTAAGCTTGATGGTTAGTGTATGTATTTATAGGTTAGAATAATATTTTGTTGCTTGAACCTTGTTGGTTGATTGATTGATTGCAACATTGGTTGCTTCATTGAGATGTAATGAAACAGGTTTTGGTTATATATATGTAAAATTTTCCCAACGATTTCTTGGGTTGTTCAAATTACAAAGGAGACTCTGCCGAATTTTCTGCTCATAATTATTAACATAATGTTTGTTTAGTTTTGAACAAAAGAAGGCAGAAAAAAAAGCAGAAAAAAAACCAAAAAAACATTTATCTGCGTCGCATGCAGTGCTATATGTGACGCAGATGACACGTCATTTGCGTCGCATATGGCACTGCATGCGACGCAGATGTAAGTGCGCAGCAGGCCAGCAAAGCACCATCTGCGTCGCATGAAGAGCTATATGCGACGCAAATGGCGTGTCATCTGCGTCGTATATAGCTCTTCATGCGACGCAGATGGTGCTTTGCTGGGCTGATGTGGGTGCATGGGGGATGAGTCATGTGCGTCGCACGTTTGGTGGGTCCGACGCAAATGTCCTGTTAACTGCGTCGTGTCTTATCCGGCGCAGATCCTTTCTTCCCATCTGCGACGAGACCTGTGCCGTCAGACCAATGTCCGACGCAAATGGGGGTCCCAGGTCCGACGCAAATTGTAATTTCTGTACTAGTGAATGACCCCTTTAGAATTTTCAATGAATTTGTGTGTAGATTCAACAACCATCATCTTCCTGACTTCCATCATCCAATCCCTAACTCCTCAAGTGCCCAACAAAATCCAACTAATCAATTCCCCAAACTAACCAATACCTCAATTTCTTTTGCAACATGCACAACACAACACAAATGGTAACACAAAAAGGACCAATACAGTTATCATTACAAATCATACTCCCACAACTTCACTTTTTCCATCATTAGAGTACAAAACCCAGAAATTTTGATCAACAACGATCAATTTTAGCAAGGGGAAGAAGTTCAATATTGGAATTTCACCATCATCTTCATCTTCTTCTCAGTCTTGGTTTTCGCATTTCTGGGAATCGGCTCGCCGGACAAAACCCAATGAACCCAATTCTTCCGACGTCGGTACAAATTATGGAATCGTTTTTGCAATGGTGATCGTCGATGAAGTAGTGAACTACTAAAAGGTGGCAGGAAGGGCCACAATGGTTCATGTTGACATGGGTTTTCGGTTGTGGATGGAGATGGAGTGGTATTGATGGTGGTGGGTGGCGGAAATGGGACGGGATGGTCCGATGGTGGGTGCTGATGGGCATGGGTGAAGACAAGGTAGTGAGTTACTGGGTTTTGGAGGGGAAGGGATGGAAGAGGGAGAAAAAATATGTTGTATATTTTTTTTTTCATAAAATTAAAAATAATAAATAAACGAATGAGACAGTGACACGTGGACATTTAACCTGTTAAAGTGGTTAATAACCGGTCATGACTTGTTATAAGTTTAAATGATATCAAAGTTAGCTTATTCCAGGATATCACAAGACGTTATTGAAGTAGAATAACGGGAAAAAGGAAAAGTGTTTATTTGTTCTAGTATTATTAATAATGTGAAATGGATTGTGATGAAGTAGCTGAGAATTGGGGTTGAAGAATCAGCGAAAATGGAGTGTGAGAGGTTCACAACACCAGTGAAGCAATTTGACAAGGTAATGGCGAAATTGATTTTTTTTTTGCGAGGTACAAATTTGTGTGAAGCATAAACTTGCAGTAATTTATTACAATGTTGATTGTAAAAGTTAATTGTATATAATTATGCCAACAACATCTAGTGGTAAATGTTGAGTACAAGAGGGATTGATATTTATTATTGGTTTAAAAGTGAAATGTTATTTAATACTTGCAATTATTTAACAATGAAATCTGAAGTTAATCCTGGAACAACTTTGCCATATAGTGAAATTGATATTTATTAGTGCAAATGGCCATAAATATGCTGACATTGAATGTGAATAATTAGTGTATGGAAGGTTGTTGTTAGTAACGGAAAACAGTAACATAACATTCACCATTGGAATGAATGCAGGAGAAACTAGCAAACCCGACCCTTTGACATTGATTTGAATGAGGACATGGATATTGACCTGAATGAAGATATGCATGAAATAACTGTAGTGGAAGGAAACGAATCAGGAGGGTATCCATCAACTAGTACGCGTTGTAGTGCTAGAAGTTGGAATGGTGTTTGGTTCTTGGGAAGAACTTGATCAATGTTTTATTAATTATGGTAAGCAAGAGGGTTTTGGTGTAGTGAGGGCAGCGGGGGCAAGGAAGGGTACCAAAGACTAAGTTAAGGTGTGACGTAACTATACTTGGAAGTGTGAATATGAAGGGCAACCGAACAATAGGCGTAGGATTGATATGAGGAGGAAATCTATAGGTAAGAAAGGAGTTGAAGTATCTAGTAGGAAGACTACGAAATGTCATTATTGTCCTGTAATGATGTATGCTAGTGTTATTGGTGATGGTGCATGGGAAATAAAGAAAGTGATGCTGAAGCATGAAAATCATAACCCCACTCCTAGCAAGGTTAGGCACTAAGCAAATTCCGACATGAAGAAGTAACATGTGCCGTTAGGAGGAAGTTGTTTAACTATCATGCAGATGGTGTGAAGATATCTTAGATTCTTAAAAGCATTGTCACTGACAAGAATGAGTTGGATAATATGGCAATTACGGAGAGAGATTTGCGCAACATAGTGGCGAAGGAACGGAGGTTGAAATTCAAAGAAGGGGATGCTAATGCCATGTTGCGGTATTTTGAGAGAATAATGACTCATGATAATCAAAACTTTTGTCATATGCATCGCTTGGACGAGGAAGGACATATGAAAGATGTTTTGTGGGTGGATGCTAGGAGTCGTGTCGCTTATGAGTATTTTGGTGATGTTATTTGTTTCAATGCTACGTATCTCACCAACGATTATGAACTCCCCATTACAAATTTTGTTGGAGTGAATCATCATGGCCAAGCGATCTTACTAGGGTGTGCATTGATGTCTCACGAGGATGCGGAAACTTATAGTTGGGTTTTTAGTACTTGGTTGAAGTGCATGGGAGGAAAAGCCTCATCTTATTTTCTAACCGGTCAAGATGCGGCCATGAGGAAGGCATTGTGTACTATTATGGAAAGAACTCATCATCATTGGTGTCAGGGGCGGTTCTAGGCCTATACAGGCTGACATAGATATGAGAGCTCACAGGGAAATGAAGAAAAAAGGGTGGGGAAAATCAAAAAAAGAATTTGAAGAGGTCAAGTGATATTACGTGACATTAAAAAAACCGGAAAAATTAAATTCAACGCTGGAAACATGCATAAGGTAGCTATCAACAACAAAATGGTAAAAGTGTAGACACCAAATTTTGAACCCCTTTTGCGTATAAAATTTTAAAATAAAGATTTTAAAAAGAAATGAAAATAACGAAAACCGTCAAGTATCGTTGAGCACGCGCCCCGTCAAAGGCATATTTCGTCCCAGAACGCGAGTTTTATTCCATCTTATGGTTTTCCTTTTTTCGCGTTTTAGTCATACAATTCCTGCTTAGAAATATAATCTATTGTGACTCGTAGTCAATAACTACAACCACCGGTTTAATAAAATAATTTGTAGTATAATCATGCTCATCTTTACTAATTTGACAACTTTTCGTTAATTGTTTTAAGTTTGTTTTTCGAAAAACAGAAAAACGAGTCGCAATTACACGCCGGAATTTTAATTGTCTCCCAAAATCGGTAGTAACCAGTTTTGTTGATGGTCAAGTCATTGTTCATTGGATAAAGAATAAGAATCATGAAAAGGAGTGTTAATAAGAATCAAATCCAAAGTGTAAGAGCCAAGAATTTGGAATTTTTCCGGAAGATTCGAGTTGTGCGCCAGGTGGTGTCCTGCGCCAGACTCCTGCGTTTGGTCAGTGGTCCAGTCAGCATTTTTTTTTCACGTTTTTCGATGCATTTCTACGTATTCGGATGTGTTGAAATTTGGATTTTGCTTCATTAGTGCAAAATCAAAATCAAATCTAAAGAGAATAAGAATATTGGCATTTCCCATAAATTTGATGATGTAGGAGGATTTAGTGATGTCATTAAGGTGATGTCATTAGTGTGATGTCATTAAGATAATTCACTAGGGGAAAAAAAAGGAAGGGCTGCGCTGGAAGGGCTGCGTTTTTTTAAAAACGCAGCCCTTCTTGTATGAAGGGCTGCGGTTTTAAAGGAAATCGCAGCCCTTTTAGTGAAGGGCTGCGGTTAACAAGAAATCGCAGCCCTTCATACTGTATGAAGGGCTGCGGTTTTGAAGCTAACCGCAGCCCTATTAGTGAAGGGCTGCGATTATCCCAAAAACCGCAGCCCTTCATCACTTCCATTTTTTTTTGATATGCATTTTGCGCGCATACTTGGTTGCATTTCGGGAACGAAAAGGTCATTTTAGGCCTAGTTTTGCCTTCTCGCTTCCAAAGCGTACTTATCGAGTCATTTAACCTTAAATTATTTTTTTAACATGATTATATGAGGTATAATGTACCTATTGTAGAGTTTTAGGCTTGCATTTGTTGTTGGTTGCATTTCGGGAACGAAAAAGGTCATTTTAGGCCTAGTTTTGCCTTCTCGCTTCCAAAGCACACTTATCAAGTCATTTAACCTTATATTCTTTTTTAACATGATTATATGAGGTATAATGTACCTATTGTGTAGAGTTTTATGCTTGCATTGGTTGTTGGTTGCATTTCGGGAACGAAAAGGTCATTTTAGGCCTAGTTTTGCCTTCTCGCTTCCAAAACGTACTTATCGAGTCATTTAACCTTAAAATCTTTTTTAACATGATTATATGAGGTATATTGTACCTATTGTGTAGAGTTTTAGGCTTGCATTTGTTGTTGGTTGCATTTCGGGAACGAAAAGGTCATTTTAGGCCTAGTTTTGCCTTTTCGCTTCCAATTCGTACTTATCAAGTCATTTAACCCCAAATTCTTTTTGAACATGATTATATGAGGTATAATGTACCTATTGTGTAGATTTTTAGGCTTGCATTTGTTGTTGGATGCATTTCGGGAACGAAAAGGTCATTTTAGGCCTAGTTTTGCCTTTTCGCTTCCAAATCGTACTTATCGAGTCATTTAGCCCCAAATTCTTTTTGAACATGATTATATGAGGTATAATGTACCTATTGTGTAGAGTTTTAGGCTTGCATTTGTTGTTGGTTGCATTTCGGGAACGAAAAGGTCATTTTAGGCCTAGTTTTGCCTTTTCACTTCTAAATCGTACTTATCGAGTCATTTTTTTAATTTTTGTTGATCTAACTCCTAACTTATTAGTATGTAACTTTGTGCAAGGGGGGCGAAGGGGTGCGAGCTGTGGGGGGGGAAGGGGAGGGTTCCGTGCGGGGGTGGGCATGCGGGCGTGTAAGGGTAGTTTGGAGGTGGGCAGGGGGTGGCGGCGGTGGGGGGGAGGCCGTGGGCGGGGGTGGGGAGGAGCAGGCGGTGGGGGGGGGGGTGTGGGGGGGTGGGGAGGGGGTCAGGGCGGGGGTGGCAGCGAGTGGGTGGGGGGCTGTGGGGGGGGGTGGGGAGGAGCAGCGGTGGGGAAGGGGCGGGTGCGGGGAGGGGGTGTGCGCGGGGGTGGGGAGGGGGGCGGGCGGGGGCGGGGGAGGGCGCGGCGGTGGGATCTCTCCCACCGCCGCGCCCCTCCCGCCCCGCACACAACTAGCCCCTCCCCACCACTACACAGCCCCCTCCCCCCACCGCACACGCCCCTCCCCCCACCGCCGCCCCTCCCACCCCACCGCACACCCCTCCCCCGCACACCCCGCACACAAACCCACCCCTCCCCCACACCGCCCACCCCCGCACACAGCCTCCCCCACTGCCGGCCCTCCCCTCCCACACCCCTTCCCCCCCACCGCTGCCCCTCTCCCCCACCGCACACAACCCCCTCCCCCCCACCGCACACAACCCCCCCCCCCACTGCTGCCCCTCCCCGCACACCCCTCCCACACCCACACCCCTTAGTGGCAATGTGAATTTTAATTTTTTTTTATATTAATGCATATATTTGTACAATTTCAGGGAGATGACGGAGGTGCATACGGATAACAGCACGAGTGCTACTAAACACACTACCGAGGATGAGTCTTTCGATGCAAGAAAGGAACGGGGTAAATTGGCTCGATCTCGCCGTGAAGAAACAAATGCACAAATGCCTAGGAATTCATTGGCGACGAAAAAAAGGAAAGGAAGGGGACCTACAAAGTCACTAGGGAAACACACAAATATGACTTTGGAGTACGATAATGTGGGTCAACCTTGTGGAAAGTGGCGTCAAAAGTATGGCATGCAAGTTGGCATTTGCATGCATAAACTCTCCATTCTACACTCATGGAAAGAGGTGCCCGAGGGGTTGAAGCGGTGTCTATGGGAAGATACTATGGTAAGCTTCACGTACAATAACGTTTTGTTTCTTAATTATATAGTTAAATATATGTGTAATATTACTGATAGCATATAAATTACAACATTTGCGAAAACTAATTTCTGAACTGCGTTTTTTGTAGAATCAATTCAATATCGAAGATGATGAAGCCAAGAAGAATGTATTTCTATCCGCGATTGCCCAGAGATTCAGAGATTTCAAGGCTAAATTAGTGTCTTGGTGGATCACTAAGCGGAGGAAAGTAGTAGGTACAAAGAAGAAGAACATCTACGGCGGAGAAACACAAGCCGGTCGTGAGGCTTCACCGGAAACATCATCTGGACCATCCAAATTACCATTTCAGATATGGAAAACGATCAAACCTGAAGAGTGGGAAGCATTTGTTGCCAAAAAAAACAACCCCACAAGCTATTGTAAGAATATTTTATTAAGATTTAATACAGTTAGATCCAGTATTATTGTATAACACCGTACCCAACCTTTGTTTATAATTAATTGTGTGTTTTAGGCAAGTCGTGAGAAAAGTAGCGTGAGTGCAAAAGCTAGAAAGTATTATCATCATTTGGGTGCTCATTCGTACAATGAGGCGAGAGAGAAGTGGATGTTCAGCCATTACCCCACACTAGGGTCGACAACGGCAACGGGGACTAGCTCAACGACAGTTGCACAGCCTCGGCAACCAGATAGAGTCCTCGATTGGTGGTGTTCGATGCATGGGGTTGATGCAAAGGGAAAAAGAGTCTTGCCTGATCACGGAACACAACAGATAGCCAACGCCATTGTAAGTACAGATTATATGGTTATATAAGGTATACATAATATAACTTGTGCGCTCACGAGAATTTCTCTCTTATCCTTATGTAGATTGGCTTGAAGGAAAAAGAGGCAACTGGTGAGTTCACTCCTAAAGGACACATTGATGCATTGCACGAAACTTTAGGAAAGGACCACAGTGGACGCGTGAAGGGCGTAGGAGGTGTCCGCCTCGGTTTGAGAAAGGTATATGGTGATCAATACACTACAACGAACAAATCGAGTGCAAGTAGTGTGAATTCGGCAGCGTCAGTAGATGTGGAGGCTATGAAAGCTGCAATTCGGGAGGAGCTCAGAGAGGAGATGACACATAATTTCAACGCCATTTTGGAGCAAATGGGTTTACCGACTTTTGCTGCATTAAAGAAGGGTAGTGATATTACACCTAGCCAGCCTGATCCACCTGTAGTACCCGAGTTGAAGGTAATCACTTAATCCCTTTGCTTTGTTAAACAACTATTGTTCTTAAATGCATGAAATTCTTAATATATATATGTTGTTTCATAGACTAACTATAAATAGAGTTTTTTTTACAGGAAGGGACACCATGTGAACTATTAGCTGGAGGAGATGGTTATGATAGATTCATTCTCGTAGCTTATGGCCATGCACAACCCCCTAGTGATCGAGTACGATAGCATAACCAGTTAGTGGATGATAATCACTATGTGGTCACCGTCAATGAAATTGTGTCAGGTTTCGAAGAATTACCTCTTCCGCTACCGAAGCCAGAAGTTGGTCTACAGTTACTGAATGATGCCCTTGGCAGTTATGTTCTGTGGCCGCGTGCATTGGTGCGGTTTTCAGATGAGGTACAATGATTAACATTCATATATATATATGCGTGTTTTCTTTTATAGTTCCTATGATAGTCAGTAATATCTTTACTTTTAACTAATTACTAGGTTTGGGGGAAGGCCGACTCACATGACAGGAAGGGAAAGAAGGCATGTTCACCTTATAAGAAAGCAAGTTTACGTGATGAAGGTGAACGAAATGTGGTGAAGGGAAATGTTTCTATGACAAAGAATCCACTTATTATCGATCCAGAGGTGGTGCGTAGCCTTAGTATTCCATGCTTTTGGTTACATGAGTGCGCTAGCGATTTACCCGATGAAAGTGCAATTGAGGTTCCTTTGGGGGAGCAACAATTCCACTACTTTGAGGAGTCATCGACATTCATTTCTAAGGTTGATATTAAAGAATTCTTATGTGGGGTAGAGTTGAATGTTTCCATGATACAAACATTCATGAGGTAATACATAAGTATATAAATTAAATATACATATACATATGCCTTAAGTAGTTTTCAAATCAACTTCCATAATAAGTAAGTTTACTTTTAATCAATATAATTTCTCAGGTTATTATACAATGAATTGATTGCAACATCTAGTGATGAGTCAATGTTTGGTTGGTTATGTCCAAACATAATACGAGATGACAATTGCTTACAAAACAAAGCCGAAGTGAAAGAGTATCTCGATATGAGTTTCAAAGCATCATCTCGTTTTGGATATCATCAGATCATTCTTGTTCCTTATATTAAAAAGTATGCTTGTTAAACTCGCTTTACTTTTATTATTCGATAATTAAATTGACCTAGTAATTGTTCTACGATTAATATTAATAACTATATTTTCTTGTTGTAGGGCTCATTGGACACTGCTTGCGATATGTTTGTCACGTAATGAAGTCTACCACTTTGATTCTTTGCGTCGACAACCACCACGGACCTTACTAATCAAATCATTGTTAAATAGGTAGCCTAATCGAAACTCAATATATGCGTACTTATTAATATTACACATTATTCATCATCTTTATATATATAAACAGTTAGTACATCTAATCTTATAATAATGTATTGATGTAGTGTGATGAAGCATATTAGTGGAACAGGACTTCGAGCACCAAAAGCTCCTGTTTGGATATCAGTCGAGGTAACATGACTAATTTATTTGTCCTTATATAGAAACACTTTTAGCCACATACTACACATCTAACATGAATGTCATTGGATGCATCCTTTGGTGAACATTGAGTGTCTGCAACAAGATGATGGACTTGCATGTGGCTATTACGTGCTGAGGTACATGTTCGATATCGTCAACCATTGCACTAACGCCGATGATCTTCAAAAGGTATGTAACTTAATAGGTTATGTTAGTTTAGATTCTTAGGCCTATTTGGGAACGAAAATGTCATTTTTAGGCCTATTTTTGCCTTTTACGCTTCCAAATCGTATTTATCAAGTCATTTAACCCCAAATTCATTTTGAACATGAGTGCCCCCATTTCAATTTCCCTCCCTCTCACTCTCACTCTCTCACCACCAGCGCGAACTTCCCCTCTCACTCTCTCACCACCAGCGCGAAACCCTATCTCCACCACCACCACTCATTTCACGCACCACCGCCACGACGACGCACCAACTGCATTGACGCCACCACCAGTGCCCTGCCCTCCACTGCATTGACGCCACCACCACGCACAGCTGCACCACCTTGCGCACCACCTTCTTCTTCTCTCCTCCACTACTGCATTGTTTGTGGATCCCCTCTCTCACTCTCTTTCGGTAAATCCCCTCTCACTCTCTCTCCTCTTTTACATTTCTCAAATTTTTGTTTAATTTCACAACTTCTATTTTTTGTTGTAAAATGTGCTTGTATTAGCTGAATATGTGATTGTAGGGGGTGGGGGAGGGTGGGGAGGGTGGGGTGGGGTGGGGGAGGGATGGGGTGGGGGAGGGGGGAGGCGGGGCGGGGTGGGGAGGGCTATGGATGCTGGCAAGGGGGTGGGGGAGGGCGACGGGGGGGGGGAGGGTCGGGGGAGGCTGGACGGGGGGGGGGGAGGGCGCAATGGGTGGGGGAGGTGGCGGTGGGGGGGGGGGGGCAGGGATCTTGGGGAAGGGGGTGGGTTTAACCTTAAATTCTTTTTTAACATGATTATATGAGCTATAATGTACCTATTGTGTAGAGTTTTAGGCTTGCATTTGTTGTTGATAGCTAGTGAACTTCTAAGGAACTTTTGGGCTGAAGCTGTAAATGCTGCTTGTCATATAATAAATCGTGCCATGATGAGACCTATCATTAATAAAACTCCTTATGAGCTTTATTTTGGTAAGAAACTCAATATTACACATTTCAGAACATTTGGTTGTTGTAAATGTTTTGTACATAATAATGGAAAAGATAATCTTGGAAAATTTGATGCAAGGAGTGATGAAGCAATATTTCTAGGTTATTCATCACACAGTAAGACTTATAGAGTTTACAATAAAAGAACTATGTGTGTTGAAGAAAGTGTACATATAATTTTTGATGAATCTGACAATTTTAATCCAAGCAAGCAGGTTGATGACTTTCAAATAGGCTTGGTTCGACCAAATGAAAAAGATGCAGATTCAATTGAGGAAGAAGAAGGAATAAAAGAGGAAAGGAACAAAGAAGATGAAAACTTTGATAACAATGTTGTTCCTGTTCCTCAAGATGATGGAGTTGTTCCTGTTCCTACTAAGAACGAAAATGTTGAAGGAGCTGATTCAACAATTGCTGAAGGAGGAACAAATGAACAAGACTCCTCATCCCCTCAAGAAATTCAAGAGGAACAACCTGTTCCTATAAGAGAATTTCAACCGAAACCTTGGAGACATCAAAAATTACATCCAGTGTAAATCATAATAAGTGACATATCCAAAGGTACGCACACTAGATCTCAGTTAAGGAATTTTTATGCGTTTCATGCGTTCCTATCAATGATGGAACCAAGAAATCATGAATAAGCCTTAACTAATTCTGATTGGATCACTGCTATGCAAGATGTATTAAATAACTTTCAAGGAAACAAGGTATGTCATCTAGTTCCCTCTTCTAAACAACAAAAAGTGATTGGATTAAAATGGTTGTTTAGAAACAAACTAGATGAGCATGGAACAATTGTAAGGAACAAAGCTATACATGTAGTAAAAGGTTATAATCAACAAGAAGGAATTGACTATGAAGAAACATTTGTTCATGTTGCTAGACTTGAGGCCATTAGAATACTAATTGCATTTGCTGCAAATATTGGATTTAAATTGTATCAAATGGATGTCAAATGTGTGTTTCTTAATGGCTACCTAAATGAAGATGTATATGTTGAACAACCCCCTGGATTTGAAAATAATGATTTCCCAAACCATGTCTACAAGCTTGACAAAGCCCTCTATGGGTTAAAGCAGGCGCCTAGGTCATGGTATGAGAGATTGTCTAAGTTCCTTTTAGAAAACAATTTTGAAAGAGGAAAAGTTGATAAAACACTGTTTCTAAAATTGAAAG
The DNA here is from genome assembly GCA_947648045.1 of Beta corolliflora. Taxonomy (NCBI): domain Eukaryota; kingdom Viridiplantae; phylum Streptophyta; class Magnoliopsida; order Caryophyllales; family Amaranthaceae; genus Beta; species Beta corolliflora. The sequence continues at coordinate 1,119,862 of CANSZD010003024.1, read as the reverse complement.
GAACTGATATACTTCTTGTTCAAATATATGTTGATGACATTATCTTTTGAGTAACTAATGAGTCATTATGCAAAGAATTCTCTAAACTCATGAGTAATGAATTTGAAATGAGTTTAATGGGCGAGTTAAATTTCTTTCTTGGGTTACAAATTAAGCAAACTGAAAAAGGAATAATTATTCACCAACAAAAATACATAAAGGAACTGTTAAAGAAATATGGCCTCGAAAATTCAAAGATAAATCACACTCCTATGGGAACTTCAACTAGATTAGATGAAGATTCCATAGGAACAAGTGTTGATCAAACAAAATATAGAGGCATGATTGGTTCCCTTTTGTATCTAACTGCTAGTCGTCCAGACATAACTTTTAGTGTTGGTTTGTGTGCTAGATTTCAATCAAATCCCAAGGAGTCTCACTTAACTGCTGTGAAGAGAATTCTTAGATATCTCAAAGGAACAGATGATCTTGGACTTTTCTATCCAAGAAGTGACACATTTGAGTTAAGAGGATATGCTGATGCTGACTATGCTGGAGATCTTGTAAATAGGAAAAACACCGCAGGTATGGTTCAATTTCTTAGTCATAGTTTAGTTTCTTGGAGCACCAAGAAACAAAACTCAGTTGCTTTATCCACTGCTAAAGCAGAATATGTAGCTGATGCTGTATGTTGCTCTCAAATGCTTTGGATAAAACAACAACTTTGTGACTATGGAATAAACTTTAGTTGTGTTCCAATTTATTGTGATAAAACAAGTGCCATTAGTATTTAAAAAGATCCAGTGCATCAAGAATTAAGCATATACATATCAGACATCACTTTCTAAAAGGAAATGCGGCACAAGTTTTGATTAAATTTGAGTTTTGTCAAACTGAAAATCAGATTGCTGATATACTAACCAAGCATCTACAAAGAAATAGATATGAAAAATTAAGGCTTGAGTTAGGTTTAATAAAACTTAAGTAATTGTTCCCATTCCAATCCCTCATGTCTGAATTGATTTGACTTACTCGATGTGATATTAAGTGATTGTAAATAAATGCCTAAGACCACTGCAAATTGAAATGTTGAAAATATAAACTTTTAGTCAAAGGAATAAAACCACTCACAAATGTCACATAATACTCCTATTCTTATTCTAAGTTATAAAAACCTGTATGATTTGATGAAATGTTGATAATATGTATAAGTTGTTCCTATAGCACAAGTTCCTTAAATTTTCTTTTCTTTCCATAAATTAAAAGTCCATAAAAATCAAAAAATCCGAAAATCCCAAAAATATAGGAATCAGATTTATTGAATCTTGATTCATCTTTATCTTTTATTTTATTTTATTTTTATTTATTTTTTTTTCTGCGTGTGACCCTTCGAATACTGTTACATGCATCTGTTTTGTCTACTTGTCCGACAAACAACTTCAATCCTTAAAGAAGTTCTTCTTTGGAGACTTGTGCAACGATTCCTGAATTCCGCAATCTGCACCTGAGCTCCGTTCCCGAACCTGCAGAAAAAGGAACCAACCGGGAGGTTTGGGTGGTGGTTCCTCCTCCAAAGCTTAAGTCAGATATCTGGTATAGAAAAGGAGAGTAGAGATAGAGAGAGAAAGTGAGAGAGAATATTTTAGCAGAGTAATGGCACATTGTTCAATGAGCTACCCCTTTACCTGATTTTATGGTGGCTATTATAATAATTGGGATTTGAAAGCGGCATTTGAGGTCACCCTAAATAAGGGCACCTAATTGGCTAGGCAATTAGATTGTGACACGTGGCAGGCAATGATTGGGAGCTGAACATCAACCAATCATATATATGCAACCGTTTTTTGGGAATTGGGCTCTGCTTTATTCCTTTCAGGCCAAAAGTGGGCTTTTATCTTTTTTAAAGGAAAACCCTCTAGAAAGCTGCCCAACTTTCTTTCCCTCTCTGGGAGACGTGGACGTTCCTGATTGGTCCACGTGTCTCAATACCAACCCTTGATTTTTAGGTCACAATAGCATCTTCTTTCTTTTTCTTTCTTCCCTTCCAAAATCGTGTTCCTTTAATCGCTTCATCTTCAACATTTTTCATCTTCAACCCTCCTCTTCGCACCACATAAAACCTTGATCTTTCATCACCAAATGGCAAAAACCTCTCTCAATTCACCTTTTCCTAAAGCAAAATCTCCAAACCTCATAAATGGAAAACTCCTCTTCTCCATCCAAAACCCTAGAAATCGAAAAATCTCAACAAACACATATGGAGGTAGAAGAGCATAAATTGGAGTCACCAAGAAGAAGTATTAGAAGAAGGAAACTGAATTGGGAAGATAATGAAGAATATATCCCCGAATCAGTTGAGAGGGAAGAAGAAGCAACATTTGTTCCTCCCAAAGAAACTGCTACTTCTTCCTCAAAGAAACGAGTGGAAAGAAGCGACTCTAGGTATGTACTTAGTTTTTGTGTGGATTTAGAATGGGCTAAGAAGGTTCAATTCACTAAACTAATAGAAGTCGTAAAGGAACAAGGTATGGAATTTGAAACCACAATTAATAATGCCTTAGTTCCTTTAGCCAATGGATGAATTTCGTGCAAATTTCATCAACACAGATGGAGTATGCACTACTGAAGTAAGGGGGAAGAAAATTTTCGGAAGTTTCTTGCCAAGGAACTGATTTATATTTTAAAAGGAAAGGAACTGTCACCTTTCCCAATTTTTCCCAAGATGATATTGTTCAATCCTTTGGGAGAATTGCTGGCTAAACAAAAATCAACCACAATCTTCTCACCCCAGTTCACAAAATTTTGTTTAATCTTGTTTGGAGAGCACTCATTCCTCGAACAGAAAAGAGGAATGAGGTTGGTCTTCTTGACATATGCTACATGTTTTGCCTAGACCACAACATTCAAATCAGCTTCCCTTCTCTCTTTATCCAACACCTTACACATTGCATATTAGAAAATCAGTGTGTTGTTGGTTATGGAGCCCTCATCAACTCTTTTCTCTCCCATTTATGGTTGGCCTACCTTGGGTATTAAACAAGGAAATATTTTAAATGAGAAGACGTTGTATGGCTTGGACCTCTCTATCCAAGAAGGAGTATTGACTCAAGGGAGGCTAGCTTCAAGTTCCTCTCAAATGAGAAAACTGCCTATGGCTGTAGAGGGGGAACCAGTTGAAGTTATTTTGGAGGAACAAGTTCCTAAACTTATTGAACCAAAGGAACAGCCAGCCAAGAAACGCAAAACCGTAGCAAAAAATCCTACCAAACGTGTTCCTAAGACAACTCCTTTCCTAAGGAACAGTGCCAGGATGAAAATTGCTAAAACAGTTCAAGTTCCTTTAAATGAGGATGCACCATTGGTCCTCTCTGATGAGGAGGAACAACATGAACTCTCTCCTAAGGTGCACACTATTCCTACTCCTCCTTCTTCACCAAAAACGCCGATTACCCTCACCAATATCCCTTCCGTCTCTATTCCTTCCAGCTATGAACAGATGAAGGTTGCTATAAACGAGCCAAATCCGTTTACCTCTACTTCTGTTACTCTACCACCTACTGCTCCTTTTCTTCCTCCATAATACACCACCTCTTCTCCCTCTGTTCCTCTCACAGGAACAGTAGGACCATCCAAAGAAAACTTACTTGTACCTCCTCCTAGTTCCCTCCTGAAACTGGTTTTAAAGGCAAGGAACAAGTTCCTTCAAATGAATATGGGTGGGTTAATGAAGTATGTCTTCCTGCTCAACACATGATCAAATTCTACAATCACCTTCATTGGACCTTAGATGACAAAACTGGTAAGATGATGGGGATAATTAAGGTTCTTAGTAATACGGTGATAGGGAAGCAGAAGAACATGGAGATGATGGTTCAAGCAATGAACTCCATGAAGAAGCAACTGTATGGTCATCACGAGGAGGTGATGAAGAAGTTGAAAGAAGTGGTAGAAGAAGAAGTAGTAGAGGAACACAATTCCCCTTCCCTTCCTAATGTCTAAGTTCCTATTTCTCTTAATGGAACAGTAACTACTAGCTTTGGTTTCCTTTTCTTTTCTTTTCTTCCTTTTTTCTTTTTTTTTTGTATTTTTGTGGAACAAGTGCTATAAATATAATGACTTTTGCTAAATTATCTTCGTTTTGGATTTGATTGCATAATTTCTTACTTGTAATGGCTAGTATTATGTGATTGCTGTTTGAGCAATTGTCTAACCGTCACAATTACTAACTTAACCATTTTTTTTGGTGCTTGTTAATGGTCTAAAGGTCTTGCGAATATCAGTCTTCCCAAAATCACCAAGAGTTTGATCATTTTGAGGATGACAAAGGGGGAAAAGATACCAGGAACAAACTAAGTTGAAAATTTGAAAAAGTTAAAAAATTTGAAATCCTTAATATGCCTTAATAAAATAATAAATTATTATTATTATTATTATTATTATTATTATTATTATTATTATTATTATTATTATTATTATTATTATTATTATTATTATTATTATTATTATTATTATTATTATTATTATTATTATTATTATTATTATTATTATTATTATTATTATTATTATTTCATTCTCTTATGTTATTTGTTGTTTTATTTTCCTTAGTTCGAAACTTTATTGTCATCATCAGAAATGGGGAAATTGTTGAACCCTAATTTTGATGATGACAAAGGAACAAAGATACAAACTAAGTAACGAACTAACAAGTTGTTAAGTGAATGAATTTTGCAAGGTATCAATGAAAAGAGCAAAGAGAATACTAAGTCTAAGGAATAAATCAAGTTTAGATTTTGAAGACTAAGTTAATATATATTCTCAAGGAACTGATACTGGAGAAGTATTGGTGCAAGAGAATCTAAGCGAGGCTTTTTATTTCTAGTTCCAATGTAAAGGAACGAGTAAGTAATGGTGAGGAACAATGGCAATATAAAAAGAGAATGAGTGTCTGTTCCATTGAAAAGGAACAGACGAACTGGCACTGTCAGGTTAAGTTAAAGGAACTAACTATTTAAAAGAAACTAGTTATTTAAAAGGAACTAACTATTTAAAAGGAACTAGACATATGTTGAATAAGGATAGCGGTAAATTATGACGTTTTTATTTAGCAAACATATGATATTAAGGAAAATCTTTTTAAGGAAAGGATTTTATTTTTATTTGAAAAATAAAAATCCTTTTCGGTTTTTAAAGAAAATGTACGTTTTAAAATAATATTTTGTTAAAAGGATTTATTTTTGGTTTTAACTAAAATACTTTTTAATTAAAAATCATATTTATATTTACTTGACAAAGTTGTTGCTAAAATTAAGGAAGCAGTATTAATCTTAAACACACATTTCAACAGATCGTGGAGCTCATGGGGAAATTAGTGGAACATGTTCCTTTGGTTAAGAAACATCATGGGTAAATGGTTTAACCACTAACACATGTTTTGATCCCACGTTTTACTTAATCACTGCTATAAATACTTTTGTCTAATTAAGTTCCAATTTGTGTCTGACCAAGTGATTTAGTGAGTTTAACTAAGTGAAGTGTCAGTGCTTCATTCTCTCATAAAAGCCATTTGTTCTTTGCCTTCTTAGTCTAATTCCACTAAGTTTATTGATCATTATATTTTGGTTTTGGGGTAAGGGGATTTTGAGTGAATTCCTGTAAGAGATAAAGCTTTGAGTGAAGCAAGTTACAGTGAGAAAAACTTCAAGTGAAGTTGAGAGGAACAACTGTTAAGGAACAGTTGTTCATGAATTAGGTTGTAACAGAGATGTTTGGCCTAATTAGTGAAAGTGTTGAGTTTAATATCCCTAGTGGTCGAGGTTGTTTATTCTTCTTGGGCCCAAGAAGTTTTTCCTCGTAAAAATCCCTTGTGTTCTTTTAGCGTGTTTCATTGTTTAAGTTTTATAATTCCGCAAAAAGTTCGTTTATTTCTACACATCAATTTACCCCCCCTCTTGTAGTCTTCCTAGTGAAATAACATTAACCTTCATGTCTTAGTATTAATTAAAGCTTATTAAACTATAATTGGTGCATTGGGGTAACCACAACAGAGGGGAGAGAGAATGTGGTAAAGAAAAAGTCTTTTGGGGCTTGTTGTTGATGGTGGTTTCCGGCGAGATTGAGGGAGGATAGACTGAAAATGAAGAGTTGTGTTTGAGTCGTGATTGAAGCACCAAGGACATGCTATTTATAGCCATTGTTGTGGCTTCTAGCAGCTCACAAACAATGAGCATATATGGTTGATGGATTTTATCAAAACCATGGATTGAATGAGACCATCTATTGAATTAGTTTGACTTGGGATGATGGTGGAGGTAGGTCGGTTCTCCAACGGGGAACAAAATCTGAAGAGTTCGGTATGGGTTGCAATGTAAGAGAAGAAGGAAGAGCGTGGAAGGAAGAAGAAAATCAGAATCTTTTGATTTTAATAATATTTTTCCCCTTTTACTTTTATTTGTTGGAAAAATTGTCAAGAATAAGCCAACCTTTGCGCGGTCTTCTAAAAATAATTCAGCCATTTGATTATCCTCGAATAAGCTAACATTGATATCATTAAAACTTATAACAAGTCAAATGACTTGTAACCGGTTTAGCAAGTCATTTTTTTTTTACAATTTTTAGATTTTTTCTCTCTCTTTTGTCTCTTCCCTCTCTTCTTATCCTTTCCATGGACCACCCCAAAACCACCTAACTACAACCCAACCCACCGAAACCTACCCACCCATCACCACAAACACCACCACCTCCCCGAAGCCACCCCCACCCATATCACCATGAACGCCACCCACAAATCCCAAAACAACCTAACCAGGCCCTCCTTCTCACCGTCCAGTTCTCCCCCTCCTACCACCCCTCCCTCCTCGCTGAACCCCCAACACTTGAGAAGAACCTCTTTTCCCGAACCTTAATCTGAATTCATTCCACCACCCTCGAATCTCCGAGCACCACCCTCCTTAAACCTCCTCATCTTCGCAACTTCATCACCACCACCCCCAACATTTCTCAACCACCTCTGTAGCACGATCCTTCCCCGTTTAACAGACATTTATAAAAAATCACTAGTACAGAATTCACGATTTGCGTGTGTTTATTTGCGTCGCACGTGAGAGATACTGACGCAAACGATGCAAATAGCCTAAGAAAATGTATACAGGCCTTTTTACGTTGCACATAACTTTGCAAACGACGCAAATGATTACCCTATGTGCGTCGCATCAAGTTCCAATGTGACGCAAATGCAGATACAATCTTGACCTGCGTCGGACCATCGACCCGTCCGACGCAGATGCTACGTCCTATGCCCAAGATCCACGGAACATCTGCGTCGCATCAAGCCATTTTGCGACGCAAATAGTCATCTGCGTTGGATCCCTCGTCCCGTCCGACGCAGATGACTCCTAGTTATTTTTTTCGCATCCTTGCCCCAGTTGGGCCAGTTCCCACAAACACTCTCTCACTCACATCATTTCTCTCTCTCGATCTCATGCGAATTCAGTGCCCTAACTGTCGACGGCGACCGTAATTTCTCCCGCACCTCCTCTCGCCGACGACTTCTCCGACATTTCCTCTCGCCGTCGACTTCTCTGGCATCTCCTCTCGCAGGCTCATCCTTGCTTCACTCGACAGCGGGTCATTCTCTCTCGGTTTTCGGCTCCTTGCTGCTGCCAACTTCGCCGGCGACTCCTTGCGGCTTTCTCGCCGCCGCTACACTCCGGTGCACTCCTCTTTCTCTCACTCTCTCTCTCTCTCTCGCTTGCACTCCTCTTTTTCTCTGACGCTTCCCGCCACTGCACTCCGTCTCGCCGCGCCGCCGTTGCACCCCGTCTCGCCGCGCCGCCACTGTGTTCCGTCTCCCCGTCTCCGGCAATGTAAGTCTTTTTTTTTTCAATTTTCTGTATCAATTTCTGTCTTTTTTTTTCAATTTCTATCTTTTTTTTTGAATTTTCGTCTTATTTTTTCTAGATGTTAATCAAGGAGTTTGTGATTGTATTAGTAGAGTGATTGTAGTTTGTAGTTTAAGATTGAATTTAGGATGTTTGTAGTTTGTAATTTGTAGTGCTCATGAATTTATATAGTTTGTAGTGCTCTAAAATATTTCCTTGCTACTATATAATTATATTCACAAGTCATTCTTGTTTTTTTTACCATTGATCTTAACAATTCTACTTTAATCTTAATGTTGTTTCTTAATATCTAATTTGGTAATGTCTTAATATTAGATAGTTGATGTTTATGAGTTATGACTTAATCACTATTTAATTTGTGGGTTGGTTAATGCCCTAATGTAGTTGCCACATTCCATCTTCTACTTGTCGGCTTGTCGGTGCTCCAAGCTCACCTCGTTGTGCTTGTCTTCGCAGCTCCTTGAGAGCAGAGGTATATATTATAGCTTTTGCTTTATGTTTATTTGTTTTATGTGCCCCTATAATGTTCAATTATGTGATTGGGAAAGTATATGTGAATTGTTTGGTTATGTGATTGGGAAAGTATATGTTGAATTATGACCAAACCTATATGAACATACCTTTATGCGGTGGGGAGGGAAATCTAAGGAATGGATTGGTATTTGCTCTTTAATTGCAATGTGTGCCTCATTGGCCTAGATACCCGTTCGAGGCTTACTCATTAGGAGTAAGTCTTGAATAGTCCCCGGTTTGGGACTGTCTTTGAGTTTCTTATCTCACTTAGGATGTGAATGAATGTTTGGTTTTCGATTCTAAGAAAGATCTAGCTCATTTCCCTAAGCGTTCTCTGGGTACATATGTTGATAGTTTACCTACTATCTTCATCGTGTACTTGGAGAACTGTAGGGAAGTGCTGCCGGATTTTTCTTAGAATTGAAAACCAAATGTTCATTCACTAGTGTGATGAGAAACTCAAGGATAGGTTAGGTTGGAGTGATAAGGACCCAAATGTTCATGACTGCATTTGATAAGACACTTTGAATGATGTGATCGATTGTGTTCTTATTTGGTGTCTCTAGTGTATAAATATGGATTGAACCGGATGTATGGTAATCGGATTTCGGCGACATTTCTACAAGGGGTTGATGAATTTATCAGGGTTGCGTTAGAACCAATGTAATATTATTGCAACTACTATTGTTTATAATCTTCAATTATATATTTTATGCTTCGTTAAAATAATTTTGTAGTATTTCATTGATGAATCTAACATGTCTTTATGCTTTATGGTTTCAGGTGTAGTGATGGAAGATCACATAATGCATGATGCATCCGATGCTGATAGGCAACCACGTTCCGAGACCGAGATAACTGATGGAGGTAGTAGGAAAAAAAGAGTGAGCAACCCTAGAGGTCCTACAATAGGGATACGTTCCAAACCCGGGGTCCAAAGAGTACTTCAGTGGGATGATTGGATGCGTCCGATTGGGGATCATGTTGGTGCGTACAAGACACATTGCGGCAAAATCAGTAGAAGCAAAGTGTCTATCTTGTACGATAGTTGGGATGATGTTCCACAAGGCCTAAAAAATAGTTTATGGGAAGATGCTAAAGTAAGTAAACTTATGTATTTTTAGAATCCATTCTTTTAATTTAATTTGAATCATGTTTATTATACTAATCGTGTATTATTGGTTAATTTTATATATTGAAGAAAGAGTTTGGAATACAAGAGGATGAGAGGAAGAAACGAGATGTGTTGACTACTTGTGATAGGCGGTGGAGAGATTTCAAGTCAAGATTGGTGAGTCGATGGATCACAAAAACGAGGCCGGGGCCTAACAATGATATGCAACCGTACGTGCTCTATCCTTTCATCACGGAAGAGATTTGGGACGAATTTGTGAAAAAGTGTTGCTCTAAGGAGTTTAAGGTATATAATATGTACCTTACAATCACATAATATGTTATAATCAATTTTTTTTTTGTGAATATTAACTAGTTACTTGTTTTCATATTAGGCTTAAAGTGAAAGAGCAAGAAAGTCTCAGGCTGCCAACATTCATCCTCATTTTTTGGGTCAAAAGTCATATGCGGAGATGATTCCCGTTTGGAAAGACAAAGGGTATATCCCAAAATCCTCTACAACATCATCTGTTGACTCATCCACATCATTAATTATTTCCTCCTTGCCGGATCGAACTTTGCCATGGCTTCTCGCGAGATCGAAAGAAGATAAGGAAGGAAATCTTTTCTTCCCTAATGAAGAAACACAAAAAGATAAAAGAGTCCATTGTAAGCATTCTTCAAATTTTATGATATTTTCTTGTCTACTTACTCGTATTCTACTAATCAAATGAATTTTTTGAATTTGACGCAGGATGATTGGAAAAGGAAAGAAAAGGAAGGAGAGTATATGTTGAACAACCCCCTGGATTTGAAAATAATGATTTCCCAAACCATGTCTACAAGCTTGACAAAGCCCTCTATGGGTTAAAGCAGGCGCCTAGGTCATGGTATGAGAGATTGTCTAAGTTCCTTTTAGAAAACAATTTTGAAAGAGGAAAAGTTGATAAAACACTGTTTCTAAAATTGAAAGGAACTGATATACTTCTTGTTCAAATGTATGTTGATGACATTATCTTTTGAGTAACTAATGAGTCATTATGCAAAGAATTCTCTAAACTCATGAGTAATGAATTTGAAATGAGTTTAATGGGCGAGTTAAATTTCTTTCTTGGGTTACAAATTAAGCAAACTGAAAAAGGAATAATTATTCACCAACAAAAATACATAAAGGAACTGTTAAAGAAATATGGCGTCGAAAATTCAAAGATAAATCACACTCCTATGGGAACTTCAACTAGATTAGATGAAGATTCCATAGGAACAAGTGTTGATCAAACAAAATATAGAGGCATGATTGGTTCCCTTTTGTATCTAACTGCTAGTCGTCCAGACATAACTTTTAGTGTTGGTTTGTGTGCTAGATTTCAATCAAATCCCAAGGAGTCTCACTTAACTGCTGTGAAGAGAATTCTTAGATATCTCAAAGGAACAGATGATCTTGGACTTTCTATCCAAGAAGTGACACATTTGAGTTAAGAGGATATGCTGATGCTGACTATGCTGGAGATCTTGTAAATAGGAAAAACACCTCAGGTATGGTTCAATTTCTTAGTCATAGTTTAGTTTCTTGGAGCACCAAGAAACAAAACTCAGTTGCTTTATCCACTGCTAAAGCAGAATATGTAGCTGCTGTTGTATGTTGCTCTCAAATGCTTTGGATAAAACAACAACTTTGTGACTATGGAATAAACTTTAGTTGTGTTCCAATTTATTGTGATAAAACAAGTGCCATTAGTATTTAAAAAGATCCAGTGCATCAAGAATTAAGCATATACATATCAGACATCACTTTCTAAAAGGAAATGCGGCAAAAGTTTTGATTAAATTTGAGTTTTGTCAAACTGAAAATCAGATTGCTGATATACTAACCAAGCATCTACAAAGAAATAGATATGAAAAATTAAGGCTTGAGTTAGGTTTAATAAAACTTAAGTAATTGTTCCCATTCCAATCCCTCATGTCTGAATTGATTTGACTTACTCGATGTGATATTAAGTGATTGTAAATAAATGCCTAAGACCACTGCAAATTGAAATGTTGAAAATATAAACTTGTAGTCAAAGGAATAAAACCACTCACAAATGTCACATAATACTCCTATTCTTATTCTAAGTTATAAAAACCTGTATGATTTGATGAAATGTTGATAATATGTATAAGTTGTTCCTATAGCACAAGTTCCTTAAATTTTCTTTTCTTTCCATAAATTAAAAGTCCATAAAAATCAAAAAATCCGAAAATCCCAAAAATATAGGAATCAGATTTATTGAATCTTGATTCATCTTTATCTTTTATTTTATTTTATTTTTATTTATTTATTTTTCTGCGTGTGACCCTTCGAATACTGTTACATGCATCTGTTTTGTCTACTTGTCCGACAAACAACTTCAATCCTTAAAGAAGTTCTTCTTTGGAAACTTGTGCAACTATTCCTGAATTCCGCAATCTGCACCTGAGCTCCGTTCCCGAACCTGCAGAAAAAGGAACCAACCGGGAGGTTTGGGTGGTGGTTCCTCCTCCAAAGCTTAAGTCAGATATCTGGTATAGAAAAGGAGAGTAGAGATAGAGAGAGAAAGTGAGAGAGAATATTTTAGCAGAGTAATGGCACATTGTTCAATGAGCTACCCCTTTACCTGATTTTATGGTGGCTATTATAATAATTGGGATTTGAAAGCGGCATTTGAGGTCACCCTAAATAAGGGCACCTAATTGGCTAGGCAATTAGATTGTGACACGTGGCAGGCAATGATTGGGAGCTGAACATCAACCAATCATATATATGCAATCGTTTTTTGGGAATTGGGCTCTGATTTATTCCTTTCAGGCCAAAAGTGGGCTTTTATCTTTTTTAAAGGAAAACCCTCTAGAAAGCTGCCCAACTTTCTTTCCCTCTCTGGGAGACGTGGACGTTCCTGATTGGTCCACGTGTCTCAATACCAACCCTTGATTTTTAGGTCACAATAGCATCTTCTTTCTTTTTCTTTCTTCCCTTCCAAAATCGTGTTCCTTTAATCGCTTCATCTTCAACATTTTTCATCTTCAACCCTCCTCTTCGCACCACATAAAACCTTGATCTTTCATCACCAAATGGCAAAAACCTCTCTCAATTCACCTTTTCCTAAAGCAAAATCTCCAAACCTCACAAATGGAAAACTCCTCTTCTCCATCCAAAACCCTAGAAATCGAAAAATCTCAACAAACACATATGGAGGTAGAAGAGCATAAATTGGAGTCACCAAGAAGAAGTATTAGAAGAAGGAAACTGAATGGGGAAGATAATGAAGAATATATCCCCGAATCAGTTGAGAGGGAAGAAGAAGCAACATTTGTTCCTCCCAAAGAAACTGCTACTTCTTCCTCAAAGAAACGAGTGGAAAGAAGCGACTCTAGGTATGTACTTAGTTTTTGTGTGGATTTAGAATGGGCTAAGAAGGTTCAATTCACTAAACTAATAGAAGTCGTAAAGGAACAAGGTATGGAATTTGAAACCACAATTAATAATGCCTTAGTTCCTTTAGCCAATGGATGAATTTCGTGCAAATTTCATCAACACTGATGGAGTATGCACTACTGATGTAAGGGGGAAGAAAATTTTCGGAAGTTTCTTGGCAAGGAACTGATTTATATTTTAAAAGGAAAGGAACTGTCACCTTTCCTAATTTTTCCCAAGATGATATTGTTCAATCCTTTGGGAGAATTGCTGGCTAAACAAAAATCAACCACAATCTCCTCACCCCAGTTCACAAAATTTTGTTTAATCTTGTTTGGAGAGCACTCATTCCTCGAACAGAAAAGAGGAATGAGGTTGGTCTTCTTGACATATGCTACATGTTTTGCCTAGACTACAACATTCAAATCAGCTTCCCTTCTCTCTTTATCCAACACCTTACACATTGCATATTAGAAAATCAGTGTGTTGTTGGTTATGGAGCCCTCATCAACTCTTTTCTCTCCCATTTATGGTTGGCCTACCTTGGGTATTAAACAAGGAAATATTTTAAATGAGAAGACGTTGTATGGCTTGGACCTCTCTGTCCAAGAAGGAGTATTGACTCAAGGGAGGCTAGCTTCAAGTTCCTCTCAAATGAGAAAACTGCCTATGGCTGTAGAGGGGGAACCAGTTGAAGTTATTTTGGAGGAACAAGTTCCTAAACTTATTGAACCAAAGGAACAGCCAGCCAAGAAACGCAAAACCGTAGCAAAAAATCCTACCAAACGTGTTCCTAAGACAACTCCTTTCCTAAGGAACAGTGCCAGGATGAAAATTGCTAAAACAGTTCAAGTTCCTTTAAATGAGGATGCACCATTGGTCCTCTCTGATGAGGAGGAACAACATGAACTCTCTCCTAAGGTGCACACTATTCCTACTCCTCCTTCTTCACCAAAAACGCCGATTACCCTCACCAATATCCCTTCCGTCTCTATTCCTTCCAGCTATGAACAGATGAAGGTTGCTATAAACGAGCCAAATCCGTTTACCTCTACTTCTGTTACTCTACCACCTACTGCTCCTTTTCTTCCTCCATAATACACCACCTCTTCTCCCTCTGTTCCTCTCACAGGAACAGTAGGACCATCCAAAGAAAACTTACTTGTACCTCCTCCTAGTTCCCTCCTGAAACTGGTTTTAAAGGCAAGGAACAAGTTCCTTCAAATGAATATGGGTGGGTTAATGAAGTATGTCTTCCTGCTCAACACATGATCAAATTCTACAATCACCTTCATTGGACCTTAGATGACAAAACTGGTAAGATGATGGGGATAATTAAGGTTCTTAGTAATACGGTGATAGGGAAGCAGAAGAACATGGAGATGATGGTTCAAGCAATGAACTCCATGAAGAAGCAACTGTATGGTCATCACGAGGAGGTGATGAAGAAGTTGAAAGAAGTGGTAGAAGAAGAAGAAGTAGAGGAACACAATTCCCCTTCCCTTCCTAATGTCTAAGTTCCTATTTCTCTTAATGGAACAGTAACTCCTAGCTTTGGTTTCCTTTTCTTTTCTTTTCTTCCTTTTTTCTTTTTTTGTATTTTTGTGGAACAAGTGCTATAAATATAATGACTTTTGCTAAATTATCTTCGTTTTGGATTTGATTGCATAATTTCTTACTTGTAATGGCTAGTATTATGTGACTGCTGTTTGAGCAATTGTCTAACCTTCGCAATTACTAACTTAACCATTTTTTTTGGTGCTTGTTAATGGTCTAAAGGTCTTGCGAATATCAGTCTTCCCAAAATCACAAAGAGTTTGATCATTTTGAGGATGACAAAGGGGGAAAAGATACCAGGAACAAACTAAGTTGAAAAATTGAAAAAGTTAAAAAATTTGAAATCCTTAATCTGCCTTAATAAACTTATAAATTATTATTATTATTATTATTATTATTATTATTATTATTATTATTATTATTATTATTATTATTATTATTATTATTATTATTATTATTATTATTATTATTATTATTATTATTATTATTATTATTATTATTATTTCATTCTCTTATGTTATTTGTTGTTTTATTTTCCTTAGTTTGAAACTTTATTGTCATCATCAGAAATGGGGAAATTGTTGAACCCTAATTTTGATGATGACAAAGGAACAAAGATACAAACTAAGTAACGAACTAACAAGTTGTTAAGTGAATGAATTTTGCAAGGTATCAATGAAAAGAGCAAAGAGAATACTAAGTCTAAGGAATAAATCAAGTTTAGATTTTGAAGACTAAGTGAATATATATGCTCAAGGAACTAATACTGGAGAAGTATTGGTGCAAGAGAATCTAAGCGAGGCTTTTTATTTCTAGTTCCAATGTAAAGGAACGAGTAAGTAATGGTGAGGAACAATGGCAATATAAAAAGAGAATGAGTGTCTGTTCCATTGAAAAGGAACAGACGAACTGGCACTGTCAGGTTAAGTTAAAGGAACTAACTATTTAAAAGAAACTAGTTATTTAAAAGGAACTAACTATTTAAAAGGAACTAGACATATGTTGAATAAGGATAGCGGTAAATTATGACGTTTTTATTTAGCAAAAATATGATATTAAGGAAAATCTTTTTAAGGAAAGGATTTTATTTTTATTTGAAAAATAAAAATCCTTTTCGGTTTTTAAAGAAAATGTACGTTTTAAAGATAATATTTTGTTAAAAGGATTTATTTTTGGTTTTAACTAAAATACTTTTTAATTAAAAATCATATATATATTTACTTGACAAAGTTGTTGCTAAAATTAAGGAAGCGATGTAATCTTAAACACACATTTCAACAGATCGTGGAGCTCATGGGGAAATTAGTGGAACATGTTCCTTTGGTTAAGAAACATCATGGGTAAATGGTTTAACCACTAACACATGTTTTGATCCCACGTTTTACTTAATCACTGCTATAAATACTTGTGTCTAATTAAGTTCCAATTTGTGTCTGACCAAGTGATTTAGTGAGTTTAACTAAGTGAAGTGTCAGTGCCTTCATTCTCTCATAAAAGCCATTTGTTCTTTGCCTTCTTAGTCTAATTCCACTATGTTTATTGATCATTATATTTTGGTTTTGGGGTAAGGGGATTTTGAGTGAATTCCTGTAAGAGATAAAGCTTTGAGTGAAGCAAGTTACAGTGAGAAAAACTTCAAGTGAAGTTGAGAGGAACAACTGTTAAGGAACAGTTGTTCATGAATTAGGTTGTAACAGAGATGTTTGGCCTAATTAGTGAAAGTGTTGAGTTTAATATCCCTAGTGGTCGAGGTTGTTTATTCTTCTTGGGCCCAAGAAGTTTTTCCTCGTAAAAATCCCTTGTGTTCTTTTAGCTTGTTTCTTTGTTTAAGTTTTATAATTCCGCAAAAAGTTCGTTTATTTCTACACATCAATTTACCCCCCCTCTTGTAGTCTTCCTAGTGAAATAACATTAACCTTCATGTCTTAGTATTAATTAAAGCTTATTAAACTATAATTGGTGCATTGGGGTAACCACAACAGAGGGGAGAGAGAATGTGGTAAAGAAAAAGTCTTTTGGGGCTTGTTGTTGTTGGTGGTTTCCGGCGAGATTAAGGTAGGATAGACTGAAAATGAAGAGTTGTGTTTGAGTCGTGATTGAAGCACCAAGGACATGCTATTTATAGCCATTGTTGTGGCTTCTAGCAGCTCACAAACAATGAGCATATATGGTTGATGGATTTTATCAAAACCATGGATTGAATGAGACCATCTATTGAATTAGTTTGACTTGGGATGATGGTGGAGGTAGGTCGGTTCTCCAACGGGGAACAAAATCTGAAGAGTTCGGTATGGGTTGCAATGTAAGAGAAGAAGGAAGAGCGTGGAAGGAAGAAGAAAATCAGAATCTTTTGATTTTAATAATATTTTCCCCTTTTACTTTTATTTGTTGGAAAAATTGTCAAGAATAAGCCAACCTTTGCGCGGTCTTCTAAAAATAATTCAGCCATTTGATTATCCTCGAATAAGCTAACATTGATATCATTAAAACTTATAACAAGTCAAATGACTTGTAACCGGTTTAGCAAGTCATTTTTTTTTACAATTTTTAGATTTTTTCTCTCTCTTTTGTCTCTTCCCTCTCTTCTTATCCTTTCCATGGACCACCCCAAAACCACCTAACTACAACCCAACCCACCGAAACCTACCCACCCATCAGCTCACAAACACCACCACCTCCCCGAAGTCACCCCCACCCATATCACCATGAACGCCACCCACAAATCCCAAAACAACCAAACCAGGCCCTCCTTCTCACCGTCCAGTTCTCCCCCTCCTACCACCCCTCCCTCCTCGCTGAACCCCCAACACTTGAGAAGAACCTCTTTTCCCGAACCTTAATCTGAATTCATTCCACCACCCTCGAATCTCCGAGCACCACCCTCCTTAAACCTCCTCATCTTCGCAACTTCATCACCACCACCCCCAACATTTCTCAACCACCTCTGTAGCACGATCCTTCCCCGTTTAACAGACATTTATAAAAAATCACTAGTACAGAATTCACGATTTGCGTGTGTTTATTTGCGTCGCACGTGAGAGATACTGACGCAAACGATGCAAATAGCCTAAGAAAATGTATACAGGCCTTTTTGCGTTGCACATAACTTTGCAAACGACGCAAATGATTACCCTATGTGCGTCGCATCAAGTTCCAATGTGACGCAAATGCAGATACAATCTTGACCTGCGTCGGACCATCGACCCGTCCGACGCAGATGCTACGTCCTATGCCCAAGATCCATGGAACATCTGCGTCGCATCAAGCCATTTTGCGACGCAAATAGTCATCTGCGTTGGATCCCTCGTCCCGTCCGACGCAGATGACTCCTAGTTATTTTTTTCGCATCCTTGCCCCAGTTGGGCCAGTTCCCACAAACACTCTCTCACTCACATCACTTCTCTCTCTCGATCTCATGCGAATTCAGTGCCCTAACTGTCGACGGCGACCGTAATTTCTCCCGCACCTCCTCTCGCCGACGACTTCTCCGACATTTCCTCTCGCCGTCGACTTCTCTGGCATCTCCTCTCGCAGGCTCATCCTTGCTTCACTCGACAGCGGGTCATTCTCTCTCGGTTTTCGGCTCCTTGCTGCTGCCAACTTCACCGGCGACTCCTTGCGGCTTTCTCGCCGCCGCTACACTCCGGTGCACTCCTCTTTCTCTCACTCTCTCTCTCTCTCGCTTGCACTCCTCTTTTTCTCTGACGCTTCCCGCCACTGCACTCCGTCTCGCCGCGCCGCCGTTGCACCCCGTCTCGCCGCGCCGCCGCTGCGTTCCGTCTCCCCGTCTCCGGCAATGTAAGTCTTTTTTTTTTCAATTTTCTGTATCAATTTCTGTCTTTTTTTTTCAATTTCTATCTTTTTTTTTTGAATTTTCGTCTTATTTTTTCTAGATGTTAATCAAGGAGTTTGTGATTGTATTAGTAGAGTGATTGTAGTTTGTAGTTTAAGATTGAATTTAGGATGTTTGTAGTTTGTAGTTTGTAGTGCTCATGAATTTATATAGTTTGTAGTGCTCTAAAATATTTCCTTGCTACTATATAATTATATTCACAAGTCATTCTTGTTTTTTTTACCATTGATCTTAACAATTTTACTTTAATCTTAATGTTGTTTCTTAATATCTAATTTGGTAATGTCTTAATATTAGATAGTTGATGTTTATGAGTTATGACTTAATCACTATTTAATTTGTGGGTTGGTTAATGCCCTAACGTAGTTGCCACATTCCATCTTCTACTTGTCGGCTTGTCGGTGCTCCAAGCTCACCTCGTTGTGCTTGCCTTCGCAGCTCCTTGAGAGCAGAGGTATATATTATAGCTTTTGCTTTATGTTTATTTGTTTTATGTGCCCCTATAATGTTCAATTATGTGATTGGGAAAGTATATGTGAATTGTTTGGTTATGTGATTGGGAAAGTATATGTTGAATTATGACCAAACCTATATGAACATACCTTTATGCGGTGGGGAGGGAAATCTAAGGAATGGATTGGTATTTGCTCTTTAATTGCAATGTGTGCCTCATTGGCCTAGATACCCGTTCGAGGCTTACTCATTAGGAGTAAGTCTTGAATAGTCCCCGGTTTGGGACTGTCTTTGAGTTTCTTATCTCACTTAGGATGTGAATGAATGTTTGGTTTTCGATTCTAAGAAAGATCTAGCTCATTTCCCTAAGCGTTCTCTGGGTACATATGTTGATAGTTTACCTACTATCTTCATCGTGTACTTGGAGAACTCGTAGGGAAGTCTTCCTGGATTTTTCTTAGAATTGAAAACCAAATGTTCATTCACTAGTGTGATGAGAAACTCAAGGATAGGTTAGGTTGGAGTGATAAGGACCCAAATGTTCATGACTGCATTTGATAAGACACTTTGAATGATGTGATCGATTGTGTTCTTATTTGGTGTCTCTAGTGTATAAATATGGATTGAAACTGGATGTATGGTAATCGGATTTCGGCGACATTTCTACAAGGGGTTGATGAATTTATCAGGGTTGCGTTAGAACCAATGTAATATTATTGCAACTACTATTGTTTATAATCTTCAATTATATATTTTATGCTTCGTTAAAATAATTTTGTAGTATTTCATTGATGAATCTAACATGTCTTTATGCTTTATGGTTTCAGGTGTAGTGATGGAAGATCACATAATGCATGATGCATCCGATGCTGATAGGCAGCCACGTTCCGAGGCCGAGATAACTGATGGAGGTAGTAGGAAAAAAAGAGTGAGCAACCCTAGAGGTCCTACAATAGGGATACGTTCCAAACCCGGGGTCCAAAGAGTACTTCAGTGGGATGATTGGATGCGTCCGATTGGGGATCATGTTGGTGCGTACAAGACACATTGCGGCAAAATCAGTAGAAGCAAAGTGTCTATCTTGTACGATAGTTGGGATGATGTTCCACAAGGCCTAAAAAATAGTTTATGGGAAGATGCTAAAGTAAGTAAACCTATGTATTTTTAGAATCCATTCTTTTAATTTAATTTGAATCATGTTTATAATACTAATCGTGTATTATTGGTTAATTTTATATATTGAAGAAAGAGTTTGGAATACAAGAGGATGAGAGGAAGAAACGAGATGTGTTGACTACTTGTGATAAGCGGTGGAGAGATTTCAAGTCAAGATTGGTGAGTCGATGGATCACAAAAACATGGCCGGGGCCTAACAATGATATGCAACCGTACGTGCTCTATCCTTTCATCACGGAAGAGATTTGGGACGAATTTGTGAAAAAGTGTTGCTCTAAGGAGTTTAAGGTATGTAATATGTACCTTACAATCACATAATATGTTATAATCAATTTTTTTTTTTGTGAATATTAACTAGTTACTTGTTTTCATATTAGGCTTAAAGTGAAAGAGCAAGAAAGTCTCAGGTTGCCAACATTCATCCTCATTTTTTGGGTCAAAAGTCATATGCGGAGATGATTCCCGTTTGGAAAGACAAAGGGTATATCCCAAAATCCTCTACAACATCATCTGTTGACTCATCCACATCATTAATTATTTCCTCCTTGCCGGATCGAACTTTGCCATGGCTTCTCGCGAGATCGAAAGAAGATAAGGAAGGAAATCTTTTCTTCCCTAATGAAGAAACACAAAAAGATAAAAGAGTCCATTGTAAGCATTCTTCAAATTTTATGATATTTTCTTGTCTAATTACTCGTATTCTACTAATCAAATGAATTTTTTGAATTTGACGCGGGATGATTGGAAAAGGAAAGAAAAGGAAGGAGAGTATATGTTGAACAACCCCCGGGATTTGAAAATAATGATTTCCCAAACCATGTCTACAAGCTTGACAAAGCCCTCTATGGGTTAAAGCAGGCGCCTAGGTCATGGTATGAGAGATTGTCTAAGTTCCTTTTAGAAAACAATTTTGAAAGAGGAAAAGTTGATAAAACACTGTTTCTAAAATTGAAAGGAACTGATATACTTCTTGTTCAAATATATGTTGATGACATTATCTTTTGAGTAACTAATGAGTCATTATGCAAAGAATTCTCTAAACTCATGAGTAATGAATTTGAAATGAGTTTAATGGGCCAGTTAAATTTCTTTCTTGGGTTACAAATTAAGCAAACTGAAAAAGGAATAATTATTCACCAACAAAAATACATAAAGGAACTGTTAAAGAAATATGGCCTCGAAAATTCAAAGATAAATCACACTCCTATGGGAACTTCAACTAGATTAGATGAAGATTCCATAGGAACAAGTGTTGATCAAACAAAATATAGAGGCATGATTGGTTCCCTTTTGTATCTAACTGCTAGTCGTCCAGACATAACTTTTAGTGTTGGTTTGTGTGCTAGATTTCAATCAAATCCCAAGGAGTCTCACTTAACTGCTGTGAAGAGAATTCTTAGATATCTCAAAGGAACAGATGATCTTGGACTTTTCTATCCAAGAAGTGACACATTTGAGTTAAGAGGATATGCTGATGCTGACTATGCTGGAGATCTTGTAAATAGGAAAAACACCTCAGGTATGGTTCAATTTCTTAGTCATAGTTTAGTTTCTTGGAGTACCAAGAAACAAAACTCAGTTGCTTTATCCACTGCTAAAGCAGAATATGTAGCTGCTGCTGTATGTTGCTCTCAAATGCTTTGGATAAAACAACAACTTTGTGACTATGGAATAAACTTTAGTTGTGTTCCAATTTATTGTGATAAAACAAGTGCCATTAGTATTTAAAAAGATCCAGTGCATCAAGAATTAAGCATATACATATCAGACATCACTTTCTAAAAGGAAATGCGGCAAAAGTTTTGATTAAATTTGAGTTTTGTCAAACTGAAAATCAGATTGCTGATATACTAACCAAGCATCTACAAAGAAATAGATATGAAAAATTAAGGCTTGAGTTAGGTTTAATAAAACTTAAGTAATTGTTCCCATTCCAATCCCTCATGTCTGAATTGATTTGACTTACTCGATGTGATATTAAGTGATTGTAAATAAATGCCTAAGACCACTGCAAATTGAAATGTTGAAAATATAAACTTGTAGTCAAAGGAATAAAACCACTCACAAATGTCACATAATACTCCTATTCTTATTCTAAGTTATAAAAACCTGTATGATTTGATGAAATGTTGATAATATGTATAAGTTGTTCCTATAGCACAAGTTCCTTAAATTTTCTTTTCTTTCCATAAATTAAAAGTCCATAAAAATCAAAAAATCCGAAAATCCCAAAAATATAGGAATCATATTTATTGAATCTTGATTCATCTTTATCTTTTATTTTATTTTATTTTTATTTATTTATTTTTCTGCGTGTGACCCTTCGAATACTGTTACATGCATCTGTTTTGTCTACTTGTCCAACAAACAACTTCAATCCTTAAAGAAGTTCTTCTTTGGAGACTTGTGCAACGATTCCTGAATTCCGCAATCTGCACCTGAGCTCCGTTCCCGAACCTGCAGAAAAAGGAACCAACCGGGAGGTTTGGGTGGTGGTTCCTCCTCCAAAGCTTAAGTCAGATATCTGGTATAGAAAAGGAGAGTAGAGATAGAGAGAGAAAGTGAGAGAGAATATTTTAGCAGAGTAATGGCACATTGTTCAATGAGCTACCCCTTTACCTGATTTTATGGTGGCTATTATAATAATTGGGATTTGAAAGCGGCATTTGAGGTCACCCTAAATAAGGGCACCTAATTGGCTAGGCAATTAGATTGTGACACGTGGCAGGCAATGATTGGGAGCTGAACATCAACCAATCATATATATGCAACCGTTTTTTGGGAATTGGGCTCTGATTTTTTCCTTTCAGGCCAAAAGTGGGCTTTTATCTTTTTTAAAGGAAAACCCTCTAGAAAGCTGCCCAACTTTCTTTCCCTCTCTGGGAGACGTGGACGATCCTGATTGGTCCACGTGTCTCAATACCAACCCTTGATTTTTAGGTCACAATAGCATCTTCTTTCTTTTTCTTTCTTCCCTTCCAAAATCGTGTTCCTTTAATCGCTTCATCTTCAACATTTTTCATCTTCAACCCTCCTCTTCGCACCACATAAAACCTTGATCTTTCATCACCAAATGGCAAAAACCTCTCTCAATTCACCTTTTCCTAAAGCAAAATCTCCAAACCTCACAAATGGAAAACTCCTCTTCTCCATCCAAAACCCTAGAAATCGAAAAATCTCAACAAACACATATGGAGGTAGAAGAGCATAAATTGGAGTCACCAAGAAGAAGTATTAGAAGAAGGAAACTGAATGGGGAAGATAATGAAGAATATATCCCCGAATCAGTTGAGAGGGAAGAAGAAGCAACATTTGTTCCTCCCAAAGAAACTGCTACTTCTTCCTCAAAGAAACGAGTGGAAAAAAGCGACTCTAGGTATGTACTTAGTTTTTGTGTGGATTTAGAATGGGCTAAGAAGGTTCAATTCACTAAACTAATAGAAGTCGTAAAGGAACAAGGTATGGAATATGAAACCACAATTAATAATGCCCTTAGTTCCTTTAGCCAATGGATGAATTTCGTGCAAATTTCATCAACACTGATGGAGTATGCACTACTGAAGTAAGGGGGAAGAAAATTTTCGGAAGTTTCTTGCCAAGGAACTGATTTATATTTTAAAAGGAAAGAAACTGTCACCTTTCCTAATTTTTCCCAAGATGATATTGTTCAATCCTTTGGGAGAATTGCTGGCTAAACAAAAATCAACCACAATCTCCTCACCCCAGTTCACAAAATTTTGTTTAATCTTGTTTGGAGAGCACTCATTCCTCGAACAGAAAAGAGGAATGAGGTTGGTCTTCTTGACATATGCTACATGTTTTGCCTAGACCACAACATTCAAATCAGCTTCCCTTCTCTCTTTATCCAACACCTTACACATTGCATATTAGAAAATCAGTGTGTTGTTGGTTATGGAGCCCTCATCAACTCTTTTCTCTCCCATTTATGGTTGGCCTACCTTGGGTATTAAACAAGGAAATATTTTAAATGAGAAGACGTTGTATGGCTTGGACCTCTCTGTCCAAGAAGGAGTATTGACTCAAGGGAGGCTAGCTTCAAGTTCCTCTCAAATGAGAAAACTGCCTATGGCTGTAGAGGGGGAACCAGTTGAAGTTATTTTGGAGGAACAAGTTCCTAAACTTATTGAACCAAAGGAACAGCCAGCCAAGAAACGCAAAACCGTAGCAAAAAAATCCTACCAAACGTGTTCCTAAGACAACTCCTTTCCTAAGGAACAGTGCCAGGATGAAAATTGCTAAAACAGTTCAAGTTCCTTTAAATGAGGATGCACCATTGGTCCTCTCTGATGAGGAGGAACAACATGAACTCTCTCCTAAGGTGCACACTATTCCTACTCCTCCTTCTTCACCAAAAACGCCGATTACCCTCACCAATATCCCTTCCGTCTCTATTCCTTCCAGCTATGAATAGATGAAGGTTGCTATAAACGAGCCAAATCCGTTTACCTCTACTTCTGTTACTCTACCACCTACTGCTCCTTTTCTTCCTCCATAATACACCACCTCTTCTCCCTTTGTTCCTCTCACAGGAACAGTAGGACCATCCAAAGAAAACTTACTTGTACCTCCTCCTAGTTCCCTCCTGAAACTGGTTTTAAAGGCAAGGAACAAGTTCCTTCAAATGAATATGGATGGGTTAATGAAATATGTCTTACTGCTCAACACATGATCAAATTCTACAATCACCTTCATTTGACTTTAGATGACAAAACTGGTAAGATGATGGGGATAATTAAGGTTCTTAGTAATACGGTGATAGAGAAGCAGAAGAACATGGAGATGATGGTTCAAGCAATGAACTCCATGAAGAAGCAACAGTACGGTCATCACGAGGAGTTGATGAAGAAGTTGAAAGAAGTGGTAGAAGAAGAAGTAGTAGAGGAACACAATTCCCCTTCCCTTCCTAATGTCTAAGTTCCTATTTCTCTTAATGGAACAGTAACTCCTAGCTTTGGTTTCCTTTTCTTTTCTTTTCTTCCTTTTTTCTTTTTTTGTATTTTTGTGGAACAAGTGCTATAAATATAATGACTTTTGCTAAATTATCTTCGTTTTGGATTTGATTGCATAATTTCTTACTTGTAATGGCTAGTATTATGTGATTGCTGTTTGAGCAATTGTCTAACCTTCGCAATTACTAACTTAACCATTTTTTTTGGTGCTTGTTAATGGTCTAAAGGTCTTGCGAATATCAGTCTTCCCAAAATCACCAAGAGTTTGATCATTTTGAGGATGACAAAGGGGGAAAAGATACCAGGAACAAACTAAGTTGAAAAATTGAAAAAGTTAAAAAATTTGAAATCCTTAATCTGCCTAAATAAAATTATAAATTATTATTATTATTATTATTATTATTATTATTATTATTATTATTATTATTATTATTATTATTATTATTATTATTATTATTATTATTATTATTATTATTATTATTATTATTATTCTTTCATTCTCTTATGTTATTTGTTGTTTTATTTTCCTTAGTTTGAAACTTTATTGTCATCATCAGAAATGGGGAAATTGTTGAACCCTAATTTTGATGATGACAAAGGAACAAAGATACAAACTAAGTAACGAACTAACAAGTTGTTAAGTGAATGAATTTTGCAAGGTATCAATGAAAAGAGCAAAGAGAATACTAAGTCTAAGGAATAAATCAAGTTTAGATTTTGAAGACTAAGTGAATATATATGCTCAAGGAACCGATCTTTGGAGAAGTATTGGTGCAAGAGAATCTAAGCGAGGCTTTTTATTTCTAGTTCCAATGTAAAGGAACGAGTAAGTAATGGTGAGGAACAATGGCAATATAAAAAGAGAATGAGTGTCTGTTCCATTGAAAAGGAACAGACGAACTGGCACTGTCAGGTTAAGTTAAAGGAACTAACTATTTAAAAGAAACTAGTTATTTAAAAGGAACTAACTATTTAAAAGGAACTAGACATATGTTGAATAAGGATAGCGGTAAATTATGACGTTTTTATTTAGCAAAAATATGATATTAAGGAAAATCTTTTTAAGGAAAGGATTTTATTTTTATTTGAAAAATAAAAATCCTTTTCGGTTTTTAAAGAAAATGTACGTTTTAAAGATAATATTTTGTTAAAAGGATTTATTTTTGGTTTTAACTAAAATACTTTTTAATTAAAAATCATATTTATATTTACTTGACAAAGTTGTTGCTAAAATTAAGGAAGCAGTATTAATCTTAAACACACATTTCAACAGATCGTGGAGCTCATGGGGAAATTAGTGGAACATGTTCCTTTGGTTAAGAAACATCATGGGTAAATGGTTTAACCACTAACACATGTTTTGATCCCACGTTTTACTTAATCACTGCTATAAATACTTGTGTCTAAGAAAATGTATACAGGCCTTTTTGCGTTGCACATAACTTTGCAAACGACGCAAATGATTACCCTATGTGCGTCGCATCAAGTTCTAATGTGACGCAAATGCAGATACAATCTTGACCTGCGTTGGACCATCGACCTGTCCGACGCAGATGCTACGTCCTATGCCCAAGATCCACGGAACATCTGCGTCGCATCAAGCCATTTTGCGACGCAAATAGTCATCTGCGTCGGATCCCTCGTCCCGTCCGACGCAGATGACTCCTAGTTATTTTTTTCGCATCCTTGCCCCAGTTGGGCCAGTTCCCACAAACACTCTCTCACTCACATCACTTCTCTCTCTCGATCTCATGCGAATTCAGTGCCCTAACTGTCGACGGCGACCGTAATTTCTCCCGCACCTCCTCTCGCCGACGACTTCTCCGACATTTCCTCTCGCCGTCGACTTCTCTGGCATCTCCTCTCGCAGGCTCATCCTTGCTTCACTCGACAGCGGGTCATTCTCTCTCGGTTTTCGGCTCCTTGCTGCTGCCAACTTCGCCGGCGACTCCTTGCGGCTTTCTCGCCGCCGCTACACTCCGGTGCACTCCTCTTTCTCTCACTCTCTCTCTCTCTCGCTTGCACTCCTCTTTTTCTCTGACGCTTCCCGCCACTACACTCCGTCTCGCCGCGCCGCCGTTGCACCCCGTCTCGCCGCGCCGCCGCTGCGTTCCGTCTCCCCGTCTCCGGCAATGTAAGTCTTTTTTTTTTCAATTTTCTGTATCAATTTCTGTCTTTTTTTTTCAATTTCTATCTTTTTTTTTTGAATTTTCGTCTTATTTTTTCTAGATGTTAATCAAGGAGTTTGTGATTTTATTAGTAGAGTGATTGTAGTTTGTAGTTTAAGATTGAATTTAGGATGTTTGTAGTTTGTAGTTTGTAGTGCTCATGAATTTATATAGTTTGTAGTGCTCTAAAATATTTCCTTGCTGCTATATAATTATATTCACAAGTCATTCTTGTTTTTTTTACCATTGATCTTAACAATTCTACTTTAATCTTAATGTTGTTTCTTAATATCTAATTTGGTAATGTCTTAATATTAGATAGTTGATGTTTATGAGTTATGACTTAATCACTATTTAATTTGTGGGTTGGTTAATGCCCTAATGTAGTTGCCACATTCCATCTTCTACTTGTCGGCTTGTCGGTGCTCCAAGCTCACCTCGTTGTGCTTGTCTTCGCAGCTCCTTGAGAGCAGAGGTATATATTATAGCTTTTGCTTTATGTTTATTTGTTTTATGTGCCCCTATAATGTTGAATTATGTGATTGGGAAAGTATATGTGAATTGTTTGGTTATGTGATTGGGAAAGTATATGTTGAATTATGACCAAACCTATATGAACATACCTTTATGCGGTGGGGAGGGAAATCTAAGGAATGGATTGGTATTTGCTCTTTAATTGCAATGTGTGCCTCATTGGCCTAGATACCCGTTCGAGGCTTACTCATTAGGAGTAAGTCTTGAATAGTCCCCGGTTTGGGACTGTCTTTGAGTTTCTTATCTCACTTAGGATGTGAATGAATGTTTGGTTTTCGATTCTAAGAAAGATCTAGCTCATTTCCCTAAGCGTTCTCTGGGTACATATGTTGATAGTTTACCTACTATCTTCATCGTGTACTTGGAGAACTGTAGGGAAGTGCTGCCGGATTTTTCTTAGAATTGAAAACCAAATGTTCATTCACTAGTGTGATGAGAAACTCAAGGATAGGTTAGGTTGGAGTGATAAGGACCCAAATGTTCATGACTGCATTTGATACGACACTTTGAATGATGTGATCGATTGTGTTCTTATTTGGTGTCTCTAGTGTATAAATATGGATCGAAACTGGATGTATGGTAATCGGATTTCGGCGACATTTCTACAAGGGGTTGATGAATTTATCAGGGTTGCGTTAGAACCAATGTAATATTATTGCAACTACTATTGTTTATAATCTTCAATTATATATTTTATGCTTCGTTAAAATAATTTTGTAGTATTTCATTGATGAATCTAACATGTCTTTATGCTTTATGGTTTCAGGTGTAGTGATGGAAGATCACATAATGCATGATGCATCCGATGCTGATAGGCAGCCACGTTCCGAGGCCGAGATAACTGATGGAGGTAGTAGGAAAAAAAGAGTGAGCAACCCCAGAGGTCCTACAATAGGGATACGTTCCAAACCCGGGGTCCAAAGAGTACTTCAGTGGGATGATTGGATGCGTCCGATTGGGGATCATGTTGGTGCGTACAAGACACATTGCGGCAAAATCAGTAGAAGCAAAGTGTCTATCTTGTACGATAGTTGGGATGATGTTCCACAAGGCCTAAAAAATAGTTTATGGGAAGATGCTAAAGTAAGTAAACCTATGTATTTTTAGAATCCATTCTTTTAATTTAATTTGAATCATGTTTATTATACTAATCGTGTATTATTGGTTAATTTTATATATTGAAGAAAGAGTTTGGAATACAAGAGGATGAGAGGAAGAAACGAGATGTGTTGACTACTTGTGATAAGCGGTGGAGAGATTTCAAGTCAAGATTGGTGAGTCGATGGATCACAAAAACGAGGCCGGGGCCTAACAATGATATGCAACCGTACGTGCTCTATCCTTTCATCACGGAAGAGATTTGGGACGAATTTGTGAAAAAGTGTTGCTCTAAGGAGTTTAAGGTATATAATATGTACCTTACAATCACATAATATGTTATAATCAATTTTTTTTTTGTGAATATTAACTAGTTACTTGTTTTCATATTAGGCTTAAAGTGAAAGAGCAAGAAAGTCTCAGGCTGCCAACATTCATCCTCATTTTTTGGGTCAAAAGTCATATGCGGAGATGATTCCCGTTTGGAAAGACAAAGGGTATATCCCAAAATCCTCTACAACATCATCTGTTGACTCATCCACATCATTAATTATTTCCTCCTTGCCGGATCGAACTTTGCCATGGCTTCTCGCGAGATCGAAAGAAGATAAGGAAGGAAATCTTTTCTTCCCTAATGAAGAAACACAAAAAGATAAAAGAGTCCATTGTAAGCATTCTTCAAATTTTATGATATTTTCTTGTCTAATTACTCGTATTCTACTAATCAAATGGAATTTTTGAATTTGACGCAGGATGATTGGAAAAGGAAAGAAAAGGAAGGAGAGTTTGTTCCAAGTTGGATGGATGATGCTCTATCACGTGCTCTACAGAAGAAAAGACCGTCCTGGGCGTGTGTTAACAGCTGGGCGTAGCATTGGGATTACATCGGTTTGGGGAGATCGTGATCGGAGTAGTACTGCTCGAAAGGGTATGGGCATGGATGATGAGGAGATGAAGGAGTTCGAGGCTAGAGTGAGCCAAAGAGTTAGAGAACAGACGATGGAAGATATGAACTCGAAGATAGATGCAATAGTTCAAGAAAAGTTGAAGGCTTTTGCAGCGCAATTAGGTCTTCAAGCACCAAATCAAACAAGTCCTCACACTCCAGTTGATCCTAGTAACTGTCACTCGGGGGGCAATGATCAATTTGTGAACTTGCAGGTATATAGTTATTTTATATCTTCCACGATTATGATATTATCTTTCTAAAACACTTAATTAATGACATTGTGTTCTCATTGGATGATAAGAGTTCGGTTCCATGTCGTTTGGCAATAGCGGATAACTCGGAACCGATCATTTAGCTGAGGGTACCGTACATCCACAAACGGAGTCATCATCACATCCTACGGCCGTGAAAGTGATTGTTGATGATTTTTTTTCAGACTACATAGAAGCTCTAGTTCCACTTCCTACTCCATACATCGTGAAACTCAGTCAAGCCGAGGGTTCATTCATAGAATGGCCAAAAGAGTTGGTATTTTTAGTCTCAGATAATATGGTAACTTATGTTTAATATTTTGATTTATATACTAAGAAATGTAAATATATATACTAAGAAATCTTGATTTATATATACTAAGTAATCTTTCTTTTGTATACTGAGTAATCTTGATTTATATATGAAATAATCTATATACATATATAATATGAATTAAAAAGAAGTCGAATTGAATTAGGAACATATACCTAAAGAAGGTGCGATGAAGGAGAAGAAGAAAAAAAATAGTTGGTAGTGATCCTTGCACCGATGAGTCTGCACATAGGCACGTAGATCCTTTTATTGACTTGGCACTGGATGATATGGATGATAATATCAAGGAGATGCACCGAATATTTTGCGACAAACCCTCAGATGAGCCTTTTCATATGCACGTTCCAAAGGGTACCGTCTTCGACTTTGATAGAGATCATATGATCATTCTCTCGCGACAAGATGTTTTTCAACTTCTCACGGGAGCATGGATTAATGTATCCATTTTGCAAGTATTTATGATGTGAGATTTCTCAAACTCTAAACTAATTAACATTGATATTTATTTTTATTGTTTCTCCTAACTATAAGTGTTTGGATACTAGGTACTTGGCAGAGCACTCTGAGGAGCATGGAGAATTATAATATTGGTTTCATGTGTCCAAGTATGATTTCAGCGACCATGATACGCAATCAATTAGATGCCGTGATCAACTACATGGCAAGTTCAATGAAAGCGAATCAATATATGCGTTACATCCTATGTCCGTATATTGAAAAGTATGTTAGTTAAACTAATCTTTACATTGTTTTATCTTTATGAACTTGTGGTTATATATATAAACATCACATTTTGCTTCATGCCTTAGGGATCATTGGATTCTTCTTGTCATTTGTCTATCAAAAAGAACGGTATATATATTTGATTCGATCAAGAGAGATAGATCCTTAGCTATCAAGATACCATTGAATACGTAAGTTCATTGTTGTTATACATGTTAATAAGTTTACATGCATTTTATGATATTTTAAATAATTTATAAATGTTTATAGTAATTAATTGTTACAAAATCTTTATACTTAGTGCATATACAAAATACACGCGCCTTAAAGGATCCAATAAAGGAACTAAATTGCCTTGGACATATATGCGGGTAAAACTCTTATGGTTTTGTATTTGATACTTTATAATTATATTTAGGATTTTTTTTCGATTCTAATATATATCTTAAATTTGGTGTAGTGTGCTCAACAATCGGGAGGAGTGGAATGCGTCTATTTCGTGATGAGATACATGTTTCTAATCATCAGCTTCTACTATGATTCAAAGAATTTGTATGAGGTATATGTATGTTGTATATTCAATATTTATACTTATAGAATTTTAAAGTATATTAACTAATTTAATATATTTCTAGGCTTTTCCGTCAAGTCTTGAGCCATACTCCATATATGAGATCAACGAACTCAAAGAACTTTTTGCGGAATACTTTGTACTGGTCGTTAACGAAGCAAACTAAGCTTGATGGTTAGTGTATGTATTTATAGGTTAGAATAATATTTTGTTGCTTGAACCTTGTTGGTTGATTGATTGTAACATTGGTTGCTTCATTGAGATGTACTGAAATAGGTTTTGGTTATATATATGTAAAATTTTCCCAGCGATTTCTTGGGTTGTTCAAATTACAAAGGAGACTCTGCCGAATTTTTTGCTCATAATTATTAACATAATGTTTGTTTAGTTTTGAAAAAAAAAAGGCTGAAAAAAAAAGCTGAAAAAAAAACCAAAAAAACATTTATCTGCGTCGCATGCAGTGCTATATGTGACGCATATGACACGCCATTTGCGTCGCATATGGCACTGCATGCGACGCAGATGTAAGTGCGCAGCAGCCAAGCAGCAGCCCAGCAAAGCACCATCTGCGTCGCATGAAGAGCTACATGCGACGCAAATGGCGTGTCATCTGCGTCGCATATAGCTCTTCATGCGACGCAGATGGTGCTTTGCTGGGCTGATATGGGTGCATGGGGGACGAGTCATGTGCGTCGCACGTTTGGTGGGTCCGACGCAAATGTCCTGTTAATTGCGTCATGTCTTATCCGGCGCAGATCCTTTCTTCCCATCTGCGACGAGACCTGTGCCGTCGGACCAATGTCCGGAGCAAATGGGGGTCCCAGGTCCAACGCAAATTGTCATTTCTGTACTAGTGAATGACCCCTTTAGAATTTTCAATGAATTAGTGTGTAGATTCAACAACCATCATCTTCCTGACTTCCATCATCCAATCCCTAACTCCTCAAGTGCCCAACAAAATTCAACTAATCAATTCCCCAAACTAACCAATACCTCAATTTCGTTTGCAACATGCACAACACAACACAAATGCTAACACAAAAAGGACCAATACAGTTATCATTACAAATCATACTCCCACTACTTCACTTTTTCCATCATTAGAGTACAAAACCCAGAAATTTTGATCAACAACGATGAATTTTAGCAAGGGGAAGAAGTTCAATATTGGAATTTCACCATCATCTTCATCTTCTCCTCAGTCTTGGTTTTCGCATTTCTGGGAATCGGCTCGCCAGACGAAACCCTATGAACCCAATTCTTCCGACGTCGGTACAAATTATGGAATCGTTTTTGCAATGGTGATCGTCGATGAAGTAGTGAACTACTAAAAGGTGGCAGGAAGGGCCACAATGGTTCATGTTGACATGGGTTTCGGTTGTGGATGGAGATGCAATGGTATTGATGGTGGTGGGTGGCGGAAATGGGACGGGATGGTCCGATGGTGGGTGCTGATGGGCATGGGTGAAGACAAGGTAGTGAGTTACTGGGTTTTGGAGGGGAAGGGATGGAAGAGGGAGAAAAAATATGTTGTATATTTTTTTTTCATAAAATTAAAAATAATAAATAAACGAATGAGACAGTGACACGTGGACATTTAACCTGTTAAAGAGGTTAATAACCGGTCATGACTTGTTATAAGTTTAAATGATATCAAAGATAGCTTATTCCAGGATAATCAAATGGCTGACTTATTTTTAGAAGACCGCGCAAATGTTGGCTTATTCTTGAAAATTTTTCCTTTATTTTATAAAGCCAATAAATTATTCATTGTCACCAACATTTTGTAAATTCGTAATTTAGGCTTTTAGCTTATTCAATCAAATTTTAAGTGTGCCTCATTAGTTGAAAATATGTTTTATCCTCTTATCATAATTATTTAGTTAATTAAGCATGGTAATGTTTTTAGGATATTACAAGACGTTATTGAAGTAGAATAACGGGAAAAAGAAAAAAGTGTTTATTTGTTCTAGTATTATTAATAATGTGAAATGGATTGTGATGAAGTAGTTGAGAATTGGGGTTGAAGAATCAGCGAAAATGGAGTGTGAGAGGTTCACAACACCAGTGAAGCAATTTGACAAGGTAATGGCGAAAATGATTTTTTTTTTTTTGCGAGGTACAAATTTATGTGAAGTATAAACTTGCAGTAATTTATTAAAATGTTGATTGTAAAAGTTAATTGTATATAATTATGCCAACAACATCTAGTGGTAAATGTTGAGTACAAGAGGAAATTTATATTTATTATTGGTTTAAAAGTGAAATGTTATTTAATACTTGCAATTATTTAACAATGAAATCTGAAGTTATTCCTGGAACAACTTTGCCATATAGTGAAATTGATATTTATTAGTGCAAATGGCCATAAATATGCTGACATTGAATGTGAATAATTAGTGTATGGAAGGTTGTTGTAAGTAACGGAAAACAGTAACATAACATTCACCATTGGAATGAATGCAGGAGAAACTAGCAAACCCGACCCTTTGACATTGATTTGAATGAGGACATGGATATTGACCTGAATGAAGATATGCATGAAATAACTGAAGTGGAAGGAAACGAATCAGGAGGGTATCCATCAACTAGTACGCATTGTAGTGCTAGAAGTTGGAATGGTGTTTGGTTCTTGGGAAGAACTTGATCAATGTTTTATTAATTATGGTAA
Source organism: Beta corolliflora (assembly GCA_947648045.1). NCBI lineage: Eukaryota > Viridiplantae > Streptophyta > Magnoliopsida > Caryophyllales > Amaranthaceae > Beta > Beta corolliflora. Next base: position 1,085,618 of record CANSZD010003024.1, on the reverse strand, counting down.
GTAAGAGGGTTTTGGTGTAGTGAGGGCAGCGGGGGCAAGGAAGCGTACCAAAGACTAAGTTAAGGTGTGACGTAACTATACTTGGAAGTGTGAATATGAAGGGCAACCGAACAATAGGCGTAGGATTGATATGAGGAGGAAATCTGTAGGTAAGAAAGGAGTTGAAGTATCTAGTAGGAAGACTACGAAATGTCATTATTTTCCTGTAATGATGTATGCTAGTGTTATTGGTGATGGTGCATGGGAAATAAAGAAAGTGATGCTGAAGCATGAAAATCATAACCCCACTCCTAGCAAGGTTAGGCACTAAGCAAATTCCGACATGAAGAAGTAACTTGTGCTGTTAGGAGGAAGTTGTTTAACTATCATGCAACTGGTGTGAAGATATCTTAGATTCATAAAAGCATTGTCACTGACAAGAATGAGTTGGATAATATGGCAATTACGGAGAGAGATTTGCGCAACATAGTGGCGAAGGAACGGAGGTTGAAATTCAAGGAGGGGGATGCTAATGCCATGTTGCGGCATTTGGAGAGAATAATGACTCATGATAATCAAAACTTTTGTCATATGCATCGCTTGAACGAGGAAGGACATATAAAAGATGTTTTGTGGGTGGATGCTAGGAGTCGTGTCGCTTATGAGTATTTCGGTGATGTTGTTTATTTCAATGCTACGTATCTCACCAACGATTATGAACTCCCCTTTACAAATTTTGTTGGAGTGAATCATCATGGCCAAACGATCTTACTAGGGTGTGCATTGATGTCTCACGAGGATGCGGAAACTTATAGTTGGGTTTTTAGTACTTGGTTGAAGTGCATGGGAGGAAAAGCCTCAACTTATTTTCTAACCGGTCAAGATGCGGCCATGAGGAAGGCAATGTGTACTATTATGGAAAGAACTCATCATCGTTGGTGTCAGGGGCGGTTCTAGGCCTATACAGGCTGACATAGATATGAGAGCGCACAGGGAAATGAAGAAAAAAGGGTGGGGAAAATAAAAAAAAAAAGGATTTGAAGAGGTCAAGTGATATTACGTGACATTAAAAAAACTGGAAAAATTAAATTCAACGCTGGAAACATGCATAAGGTAGCTATCAACAACAAAATGGTAAAAGTGTAGACACCAAATTTTGAACCCCTTTTGCGTATAAAATTTTAAAATAAAGATTTTAAAAAGAAATAAAAATAACGAAAACCGTCAAGTATCGTTGAGCACGCGCCCCGTCAAAGGCATGTTTCGTCCCAGAACGCGGGTTTTATTCCATCTTATGGTTTTCCTTTTTTCGCGTTTTAGTCATACAATTCCTGCTTAGAAATATAATCTATTGTGACTCGTAGTCAATAACTACAACCACCGGTTTAATAAAATAATTTGTAGTATAATCATGCTCATCTTTACTAATTTGACAACTTTTCGTTAATTGTTTTAAGTTAGTTTTTACGAAAAACAGAAAAACGAGTCGCAATTACACGCCGGAATTTTAATCGTCTCCCAAAATCGGTAGCAACCAGTTTTGTTGATGGTCAAGTCATTGTTCATTGGATAAAGAATAAGAATATATTCTTTACCCACTAATCACATCCTTTATCCATTAGTTAAAGAATAAGAATCATGAAAAGGAGTGATAATAAGAATCAAATCCAAAGTGTAAGAGCCAAGAATCCGGAATTTTTCCGGAAGATTCGAGTTGTGCGCCAGGTGGTGTCCTGCGCCAGACTCCTGCGTTTGGTCAGTGGTCCAGTCAGCATTTTTTTTTCACATTTTTCGATGCATTTCTACGTATTCGGATGTGTTGAAATTCGGATTTTGCTTCATTAGTGTAAAAATCAAAATCAAATCTAAAGAGAATAAGAATATTGGCATTTCCCATAAATTTGATGATGTAGGAGGATTTAGTGATGTCATTAAGGTGATGTCATTAGTGTGATGTCATTAAAATAATTTGGGTTGATAAAAATCAGATTTTTGGGTGAAAAATATGATTTTCTACCTTCTTCAAACCCTAGTTCACCACTTCATTTCCCTATAAATGTCCCCCATTTTTTTTTACTTCACAACAACAACTTCAACAACTTAAAAAAAAAAACACTACAACTTCACTTAACTCTACAACTTCTAACTTCTAAGAAATCTCAATACTACTCTCCTCCTCCTTACTTTCTCCATCTAAGCAAAAGTTAAAATTAATAAGTAAAGAAGTTCATCAAAAGAAAAACACAAAAAAGGGTTTAAGTTAGTAATTATGTGGATTTAAAACTCACTTAGAAATTAAGAAAATCACAAAAAAGTAGAAAAATTTGCAAAAGGAAGTACATCATTGAGCTAGGAAGGTAAAGTTCAAGTTCTTGTTATTTTTCTTCATCCTTCTTAATAGCCTACTAACTTTCTCTTTGTTTCTTCTTATCATTTTTTAATTTTTGGATTGATATGGGTATGTGGAAGTCCTAATAGGTTCCCAACCTTAAACCACCCCACCTAGAATAGTCAACTCTAATGGGGAGACTCTTAGGAAATATGTGCTTATGTGATTTTTGTTAATCAAGTTGTTATTCATATCCAAAAACATGTTTTCATAAAAAATTCGAGTAGAGTTGTGCATAAACATCTCCATAAAAAGAAAATGTGATGCTGTAATTATGGTCAGTTTTAATTTCGTACTTCATTTCAATTTTTATGTAAATAGTTTATAGGATTTAATATTTTTCCTATGAAGTTCAAGATGTTTCCAGCAACCGGGCTTTGGAATTTCAAAAAAAAAGAATTTTGTACAGATCAAAGAGCATCATGGTGAAGATCAAGATTGAAGACTTTGTATAGATCATAGAATTTGTACATATTGTTGTAATAATAGTTTTTTTTTTGTAAATAGTTATTACATCACTTATTAATGAAAAACATGGAGATGTTTATGCATATTTTTCATAAAAAATTCCACATTATTTTTTAATAAAATGAGCAACCAATATAAATATTGCATGTTGGGCCCAATATATCATAGTATATAAATTAAATGACCCAATCTCAATTAAGAGGAAAAATTGCAAATCTAGCTAAGTTAAATTGTATGATGATCCATCCTACATTTTAAAATTTGTTCTCCATCTTCAAATGGATTAATCATATAATTTGACATAATTAGATTGGTAATTATGATCCCCGAATTGATTTTAGGCCGTTTCACGTATCTCACTTTAAATGACCAAATTCCAATTAGCCAAACGCAATCTCCAAATTTGATCTCAAATTGATCATTTCTCTCTAAACGACTTAATGATCGTCAATTAAGATTATTTCTCAAAAGCCTTCAATTAGGAAGCAAACCTCCCGAGACTTCTTGAAATTTATAAACGTGATTACTAATTAAGGTGGTTATTTCAGTCCTCAATTAATCGTTAATTAGAGCGGTAAACTCAAATTTTTTATTTAATCACTAATTATGGTGATTATCTCCAATCATTGGTTAATCGTTAATTAGAGCAATTAACTCAAACTCTTCATTTAATCACTAATTAGGGTGGTTATCTTAAACCTTGGTTAATCGCTAATTAAGGTGATTAACTTAACCCTCTTTATTTAATCACTAATTAGAGTGATTATCTTAAACCTTAATGATCGTTAATTAGGACGATTATTTTTCATTTTAATCACTAATTAGGGTGGTTATATTATCCTTGGTTAATCACTAATTAGGGTGATTACCTTAGCCTTTCATTTTGATCGAGCTATGATGGTTTTAATCCATGAGTGGATTCCATCCCGCAATGATTGGTACGTAGTGCAACTTCGGTGCTCAAACCTACCATGTACAAATGATATATTAGCTCGAAAAAAAAAAATGGTTGATGTTTATATGTGCAAACTATGTGATTTTCTTCTTTTCAATAGCCATGATTACTTTTAAAATGGAAAATAACGCATTTAATAAGAGCCCTTTCTGTAGAAAAGAAGAGGAGATGAGTTCCAGATGTTTGCACCTTTAACCTAAACCCCGAACCTTATCTCATGGTATGAAAGACCAATTTCCAAAAAGCCTTATCCATATGAAGTCATCATCGTTTTAAATGATATTTCTTGAAATTCATTTTAAAATGATTTATTAAATAAATATGTCCCTATTAAGATATTAATAGGGTGGCGACTTTAAAATTTTCTAAAACTTATAGTCCAATGAGAGACTTTTGTGGGATTCAGACCGTTAATTAAGACAGTAAAAAATCGAGTACCACAAAAAGTAAGGTAGTTTGGGACAACAAATTTTTTATAAGGTAGTTTCTCGCAAAAACTTGAAAGTTAAAGGTAGTTTGGAATAAAATATCCAAAAGACAACTTAGATGTCTCTTATAGATTTTTCAACCAACGGGGAAGACTACTTGTTTTTTTTTTTATATTAGCAAAAGGAATACAAAAACTTTAGACTAAGAATAAATGCAAATAACTTTTTTATCCATAGCACGAAAATTCTTAAGCTTCTCTCAACACTAAGGAGAGACCAAATAACACATAAAAAACTGTTAAGGTACATGGTCCAAACTTCCCTAAATGGCCCATGTACAAAGGCCCAGGTGTCTCAGAATTTATAGCATCATGAGTGCTGGTGTGCTCAGCTGCAGCAGAATACTAGGAAGACCATCCAAGTAATTTGTGTTAGTGCTCTCATAATTGTTTTTTGTCTTTTTGTGTAAGCTGTCTTGTAGCTGTTATTGTTGCTAGTTACTAGGAAGTTTTCCTTGGTAGGTTTTACCTAGTATAAATACTATTGTAATGAGCTTTGTAAGACATATGAGAGAAATGAATGAATGAAAAAGCAGCTGAGTTAAGAAACCTTAAAGCATCATTCATGGCATTACTGTTTTCATGGTATCAGAGCTTAGGCTACTTATTTAACATTATGCTTCAAAGTTCTCAAATTAATTTCCTTTTAGTTCTCTAAAATGTATGTTATTGTAATACCCCGATTTTTAATAGCGTTTTAATTAGCGTTAATTGTAATTATAAAGTTAATTATGTTTTGAAAATTCTTATTTTATTTGAGTTTGGAATATTTGTAGTGTTTGTAATATATTTTGTTTTATGAGATTATTAGTATTAATTATATTTTTGGATTTTAAATAACTAAAGTCAGTTTTCCTTCCTTCCATTTATGTTTGTCGGTTTAAGTTGGGAAACAAAACCCCCCATTTTTCTCTCTCACCCTCGTGACCCTCGTGGGAAATCCCAAATACCCCAAAACCCATTTTCTCTCTCTCCTCTCTCCCCGTGAAACCCCAAAAACCCAGCCCAGTTTCTCTCTCGTCCCTCCTGTCTCGCCGGAAACCCGAACTCGCCGGAGCTCAGTTCTCTCCTCTGCTCGCATCTCTTCTCTCCTCTGGTTCGTGGTGGTGTTGTAGTAGTTGTTGTTCTGTTGTTGTTAGTTGCTGCTGCTCGTTGTTGTTGGGTTGTGTTGCTGCTGCCATTGTTGTTGTTGTTTGTTGTTGTCGTCGTTGGCTGCGCTACTGTTGCTGCCGGTGTTCCTCCGCCGCTGCCGGAGCTCCGTTCCCTCCCCTGCGTTCGTCCCTGCTCAGTAGAGCAGAGGTACTACACCTCTCTTCTCCTCCTCTTGTTTCCCTTAAATTAAAAGTTATTTTTGAAAATTTGAATCAGAAATACTATTGATGCTTTGATGAATTATGAATTTCTGATTATGAATTCTGACAATTGGTTATTTATTGTTGATACTTTGAATTCATGAGTTATTGTTGATGATGTTGAATTGGTTGATTTAATAAATCATAGTAGTGTTCTCTTATGTAATTGTGTTGATGTGAGTTTAGCTTCGGCTTGTTGGTAATTCGGTTGGTTCAATTTATTATATCAATCGAGGGATCCTAGTTAAGAAAGTATAGTTAAATTACTCTCTTTGTTCTGAAAGTTAGTGTGAATAACTATTAATTGTGTGTATTATAACTGATGGATGTTTGAAAGAGTAGTTATGGAGTTTGAGTTAAAAATTGACAATCAAGTTTCACCCATCTTGGGAGTCTTTTAATTAAATATGAAGAGACTAGTAGGTAATCTGATCATTCATAAATTAAAGTAGTGTTCTTCTACTTGGGAAACAAATCTAGTTAATGTAACAACAAATAGTTCCTAAATCGTTTAACATAATTAGATTAGTCGTTGATATTAACCAAAAGCAGTTAGTGCGGAAGTATAAATCCATAGGATGAGTATAAATTGCTGATTATGTAACAGAAGTCTTAGTTTTTGGTTTAAATGGTCTTTATTAGTGTTAGATTCATATAATAACGAAATCATGTTTTTGGTTTTGTTTATGTGATATACGAAAGGTGTTTCTATGTTGTTGTTGATGGAAGTTCACTAAATTGTGGAAAGGTGGTATACCTAATATATACTAAGAAATGATATATGTTCGTGTATTCTTAATATGTTAAAGTATACCTTTTAACTCTGAAACTATCTGAAAGTATGAATGACTCTTAAACGATTTGAGATACGAAAATACTGTTATGTTTCTGTTGTTATTCTTAAAAGTACTTTAAGTTATGAGACATGCATATGATTACTTTCCATGATTAATGATATGTTTCGCATATGGATTGCGTGAAATGGAATGTTTTATGATGATTATGATGATACGATGCTATGAAATGATTATGAGTCTGAAGTGATAAATGAACTCAAGTGACGGTTGTATTTATGAAATGAGTTAATGCAACCACTATGAATGGATTGAGATTATGATGGATGAAATATGTTCACACTGGATTGAACAATGATAACGTAATTGTATACGTGATTTATGTGATGACGTGAATTAAAAGATGTTCATCACGTAAAGTGAAATATCGGAGGGAAATGATGAACGAGGTTGCCACTGTATGAGTGGTTCGGCGGCCCCTACGGGTTCTCTCGGTTACTATGCTGAATATTCTGTTACTTGTCTTCCTTCTATCTTGTTGTGATCCAAGTAGAAGGGGTGTGCACACTAGGGACTCTGTTATTATGGCCATTGTGTTATCCGTAGGTGGTTACAGGGGATTGACCCCGGCTTACTGGCGTTCTCTTTCCTCTCCTTAAATAACTGGATTAATTAAGATTAATTATGTAATTAATCATTGTATATATATATCTACATGTGAACGTATGGATTATGTGAATATTGCTATGCTGTTGTGATATGGTTATGAATGATGTGAACATGTATTGATTACGTGAGAATCGTAGACACCAAAGCATGTTTTAAGAATGTTTTATGGGTTAGTACTCAGCGTTGTGCTGATGTGTATGTCAATGTTTTGTTTTGTCACTACTGTGGCTCGTCACTTGGTGGGTGGCGAGTGTTACAATAGTGTCGGGTTGAAGTTACGGGAGCATCTCTTCCAAGATAGAAGCGGTTAAGTACTACGATCTCAGCTATGAATGTTTTATGTTTTCTTTGAGGCGAGGATGTTCCATTTTGTAATAGTTAGATAATTAATTGATTTAGTTTCATTTCTAGTTTCTGGTTGAGCAATAGTGCTCCTGATTTTCTTTAGCTGGTACTCCGCGAAAGCGTTGAGTTTGGGATTTGGTATATATATTTTATTTGTAACAGGTTTTTTAAACATTTTCCCATTTTGGGTTGTCCAATTTACAAAGGAGACTCTGTCGAAATTTTCAGAAAATATTAATTTATTATTAAAGTATTTCTATCAAAAAGGGACTAAATGTCCATGTAAGTTAGTGAATAATGTAGCCTTGCATTTATTTCCAAGGAGATAAGTGCGGCGGTAACACGCCCGTTGAGTCGAACCTTCATGGATTTTCCCCCATCTCGAGTTTTATTAAATGAAAAAGGGTTCGGCTTGGCGGGGGTGTTACAGTTATCTGCCTTAAGGTTTATAAAATCAAAGGTAGAAACTTTAGTATTTCAAAATAGCTCGAAAAAAGAAGAAAATGAGTGCTATAGAAGTAACTAGTCCACTGTATCTTCATCCCTCTCATGGGAACAATTTCATGGTTATAGACAAGTTCCAAGGATCTGGAAACTACAGATCCTTGAAAAGATCTATGGAAATTTCTCTTGCATCAAAAAGAAAGTTAGGTTTGTTAAAGGACTAGAGAAGGACGCCACTAATGCTGTAAAAGGGGAAGCTTGGGAAACCTGTAATAGTATGATAATATCATGGATTCTTGGTTCAGTATCTGAATTTATAAAGAAATCCATTATGTTTGTTAACAATGCTCACTTAATCTGGAAGCAACTTGATCAAAGGTTTGCTCTTGCTAATGGGTACGGTCTAAAAAATACAAACTCAATAAGGAGTTTTATGAGACTAAACATGAAGAAAAGAGTATTAGTGAGTACTATTGAATGATGAGATGCACATGGGAAGAACTAGAGGCACTGAACAGCTTTCCACCTCTCACTTTTTTAATTCCATAGATAAATGAATTTATTAGAGTTCTTAATATGCAGCAAGAAGAACATAAACTATTCCAGTTTCTAAATGGGCTTGATGAATCATATGGAGCTCATAGAAGCCATATTTTGATGATGAAACCCCTCCCAAGTGTTAAAGTAGCTTGTAGTCACTTGGAAGAAGAAGAAGCACACAGGGAAATACTGAAGCAAGTGAAAGAGGAACCTATTACTCTTGCTATGTACAACAAGGTTGCAGGGGGAGAATCTGGTGGAAATCAAGGTCCTGTTATGTGCACAATGTGTGGAAAAATTGGTCACACTAATGACAAGTGTTGGTTTGTAATAGGATTTCCCAACAAGAATCCTAGAAACAAACCACATGGATATGCTCAGAACGAAGGAAAAGGAAAGAGTTTCACAAATCAAAAGTGGAACAAAGGGAAGCAAGGGAGCTCAAGAATAGTTGCTAATGTTCAAAGAACTTAACCAAATCATGACACTGGTTCTGTTTCAAGCAACTCAACAACTATCACTGCTCAACAACTTGAGCAGCTGTTGAGAATGCTTCCTACACCTTCTAAGGGGTGTGATACAGATGATGAAATGGAAGTGAACTACTCAGGTATGGTGTACTGTTACTATGCAGATTTTGTAAAGAGCATAGCGTGGATTGTAGATTCAGGTGCATTATACCATATGACTGGTAGTGTTGAATTGTTAAAAAATATTTTTGTCAGTAAAGAGAACTCCCTGATTAACTTACCAACTGGTGAAACATCCAGGATTTCTCACATGGGAAATGTGCTTCTAGAAAACAAGTTAGAATCGAAAAATGTCTTGTGCATTCCTAGCTTTAAACACAACTTGTTGTCGGTGAATAAGCTATGTGATGATATGCAGTGGAAAGTTGTGTTTTATGGAAAATATTGCATTATACAAAGTAACAAAACTGATGAAGTCCTAGGAATAGGGAAAGGAGAGCATGGCCTTTACTATCTATTGAATGAAAGTGTTGAAAAAAGATTGAGTAGAATCAAGGAAGAAACTATAAAAACAACTCACTATCTAGTAGTGAACAAGGGAGGAAAGAATATTATGAATGTGAATGTTGGCAGACAAGTGCCAAGTATTGTAGAAAAAGTACCTAAGTTGAGTAGAGAGAGTATATGGCACCATAGACTGGGTCATGCACCCATGAAAAGGGTGGTAATGATCAAGGAGGTTGAAGTGAACCAAAATTGCAATGACTATGTCTAACATATCCATTGGAAAAGTTTACTAAATTACCATTCACTCAAAGTGATGCAAGGGCAAATGATCTCTTTGAGATGGTTCACATTGACATTTGGGGGCCTTATAAGGTGAGTTACAAAGGAAAATTTAGATACTTTCTTACATTAGTTGATGATCACTCATGAGTAACTTGGGTACACTAATTGAAATTAAAATCTAGTGCCTTTGATGCTATACAGAACTTTGTGAGAATGGCAAGAAATCAGTTTTGGAAGAATATCAAGATAATCAGGTATGATAATGCACTGGAGTTTGATGACAGTAAGTGCAAACCTTTCTTAGAGAAAATAGGAATCATACATCAGACCTCCTACACTGATACCCCTCAGCAAAATGGTAGAGCTGAGAGGAAACACAGGAACATACTTGAAATGGCAAGGGCATTGAGATTATATACAGGCCTCCCACTTCAATTATGGGGAGATTGTGACATGACAGCCATCACGTCATGAATAGACTCCCTAGTACTATACTAAAAAACAAAACTCCGTATGAAGTTTTGTATAAAAAGCTCCTGATTACAGACATATGAGGTGTTTTGGATGTTTGGCTTTTGCTAGCAATCCAGAGATAAATAAGGATAAATTTCAAGAAAGAGGGGGGCCTTGTATCTTTATTGGTTATCCTGCAAACCAAAAAGGATACAAACTTCATAATCTTCTCACAGGGGTGTCTTTTGTGTCAAGACATGTGAGATTCTATGAAAGTATTTATCCTCAACACTTATTTCACACAGTCACAACTAAAGGTGATATTGAACAGAATCATTCAAGAGTGAATCATCATCAGTGGATTGATGATGATACTAGTGAAGAAAGAGGTGAAACTGAAGTCACCAAAGAAGCATCACCACACATTGAACCCAGAAGGTCAAGTAGAGAAATGAAAAAACCAACATGGCACTGTGACTATATATGTGAAGAAAGTTAGTGACACCAAGATCTCTTCTAAATTCACTTGTCTTATGGCAAGTGTAAACAAATGGCATGATCCAAGATCTTTTAAAGAAGCTGTGACTCAGACACACTGGTTGACAGTAATGAATGAAGAGCTTGAAGCTCTTGAAAAGAACAAGATATGGAATATGACTCAGTTGCCCGAAGGAAAGCATGCTATTGGTTGCAAGTGGATATACACCACTAAGTTTGATCCACAAAGGAATAACACCAGGTATGATGTGGATCCGAAGTGCTTAGTCTCTCTTAGAAATGGAGGTTGTAAAATACTCTTAATTCTGATAGGAGCCTTGATAGTTTTCCTAATTCTAGTAGGAATAGGACTCTTGATATTTGGGGTATTCATTTCAGATATCCGAAAAAATTTCGGATCGGGAAAAATGCTATCTGAAAAATTTCAGATCGGATCGGATCGGATCATCAGATATCCGAAAACTAAAAAAATTGAAATTTTCAAAGGAAAAGTTCATAAAATATGTTTCAGATTGGATCTGATCATCGGATATTTCGAATATCCGGCTTTGAAAAAGGATATTTCTGATCGGATATCCGAAAATATCCAAAAAAAAGGAAAAATTTCCTTGTTTCGGAAATTTTCGGATATCCCAAAATAAAAAATTCCGACCAGTATCCAATCCGAAAATTTCCGTATATCGGAAAACTAAAAAAGCGGGTCGGATATCCGAAAATTCGGATCGGATCGACCTGATTACGGATCAGATTACCCGGATCGGATATTTATGAACACCCCTACTTGAAATCCTATTCCTAGTAGAATTAGTAATCCTAGTTCTATTAGGAGTATAAAAGTTTAGTTTGTTCATAATTCTAGTTGAGTTAGAAATCCAAATCCTAGTTGGATTAGGATTCCTAATTGGAGTTAGAATTATAGTTAGAAGTCTAGTAGTAGTAGAAGTCTTTTGCTTACAAGGTTTTACTTTCCTACTTGGGAGAGGTTTTATTTGTTTTAAGCACATAGGAGTCTAGCTTATGTTTATCTTTATTATTTATCTTTATCTTAGGCGTGTAGGAGTAGGATAAGTTTGCTGATTTTTATCTTTCCTAGTTCAAGTACAATTAGGTTTCCTTTTAGTATTATATATTGTATTTCGTGGAATTCATTAATAATATATAGAGAAGTTTTTTATTAAAGATTAAACGTAAGTTTATTGCTGATTTTGGATGTACATAATTCCAAGATTACATTGCTTTTCGAGAGTGAATCTAAATACAAGAAGCTTAGTTTAAACGAGTGAAGTTTGAATTAAACTTAGGTGAGTTATTTAGGGAGTGAACCAAATTAAATCATCTAAAACACATCCTAAATGGAATATTAGGTGAGTGAAGCAATAGTATTAGAGTTAGGACCCTTAGTGGAGATTACGTGAGTGAAGCTTATTCGAAGCTAAGCAGATTCCGTTCCCGGAATCATATCAATTGGTACCAGAGCAAGGGCCACTCTGACGGCGCGTTAGTGCGCGTGTGACATCGGAATATGGATTGTATTGGTTCGTTTGCAAGCTAACATATAGGGATACCTTATATCTAAATTTTAGCTCAATCTGGTCAGTCCCGAAGACACAGCGATCAGCACATTCATAGCTAATTTTCTGGCAGATTCGAGCAGCTTTCAGGTAAAATTTGGGCAATTCGTTCTCCTAGCATACAACGAACTTTTGAGTGTTTCTTGGCATAAAATTGGACTAATTTTGGTCTACTTTAATACTGGAAAGTTTCATAATATTTTAAGAACTTTTGCTATTTAGTCGAACAAGTTTTTGATAATTGGGAAAAAACCGAACTATTATGGACCAGTTTTGGGAGAATTGAAAACTGCAAGCAATTGGCTGGGTACTCTTTGATGAAATTTTGGTCAAGTGTTCTAGACACCTAGGGCTATGTGGTGACAACATTTCATGAAATTCCGTGGTGTTTTACTTAGGTGTTAGATCTCGAACGCTTAGTGAAATTTTCGGGCAGTATACTGGAAACATTGCAGTTCCTTGTTGTTGTTTGGTTCATATGGATGAATTTGATTTAACATTGTGACTCAAGCAAGCTCTTGTACGACTACAAGAAGCGATTAAAAGGGTTAATTCTTTGAGGCAATAATAATATCTAACAAAAAAAGAACGGTCTGATCTTGAAGATGTTCCTTGCAAATTAGTGAAAGAAATATCAGATCCGATTGTTGTTGAAGAGGACGTAAAGATTGAAATTTTTTCTTGTTCTAAGGATAAAGATATGATCTTTGAAGTTTCTCATGAGGAAGCGGTGGTGCCTAACGTTGATTTGCAGAAATATGAGCCTTTAGTTAATGTTTCTTTTACTTTGGCTCCTAGGGTTGCTGATGATCGTGGTTTTCCAAAGGTACTACATGTTCTTTTTAGGGGGGATTAATTGCAACTGTGGAAAAATTAGGATTTTAAAAGATTAAGACTTCGTGAAACAGAAGATGGTGATGAACGACGCCACATCCTAATGGTGTATATTGTTGTATGCTTAATTTGGATGATATATTGGACTACTTTGATGAAACGTGAGGACAAGTTTTTTTTTAAGAGGGAGGGATTGATGTGGATCACAAGTGCTTAGATTCTCTTAGGAATGAAGGTTGTAAAGTACTCCTATTTCTGTTAGGAGTCTTGGTAGTTTTCCTAATTCTAGTAGGAATAGGACTCTTGAAATTCTAATCCTAGTAGGATGAGTACTCCTATCTCAGTTAGGAGTATAAAAGTTTAGTTTGTTCATAATTCTAGTTGAGTTAGAAATCCAAATCCTAGTTGGATCAAGATTCCTAATTGGAGTATTATTATAGTTACAAGTCCAGTGGTAGCAGAAGTCTTTTGCTTACAAGGTTTTACTTTCCTACTTGGGAGAGGTTACTTGTTTTAAGCACATAGGAGTCGAGCTTATGTTTATCTTTATTATTTATCTTTATCTTAGGCGTGTAGGAGTAGGATAAGTTTGCTGATTTTTATCTTTCCTAATTCTAGTACAATTAGGTTTCCTTTAGTACTATATATTGTATGCCATGGAATTCATTAATAATAAGTAACACCCCCAAAATCCATACACGTCTGAACTACGTTGCATCGACTTTGGGAGTGTTACCGCCGCGGTGAAATGCAAGACTTATTTAAAAATAAAACATAAACTTACTCTTTATTATAAAAACTAAAGAGCAGCGGAAATAAAATGCTAACTTAAACTACAACTCGAAAATCACCAATGACCCTTTTTATTTAAACCATAAACTGTGTAGAATATAAATAAATTCTAGAAGGTTAAATCAAAACACTTTAAAAGTTAATAATCCAAAAGTAACCCCCATATGCCCGAGCTCATACAGCATCACCAGCGTACCTAATCTGCTCCCCATTGAAATATCAATGGTTCATCACAAGTCAACAAATAACACCAATAACAAACAATCAGCTATGCTGAGTACATACATAATCAGTTAAATAATACACTAAGCATAATCAGAATAACAAAAACCATTCCTAGACATAATACTACAAAAACATTAAATTCCGTTTTTACAATTTATTTGGCATCGAACGGGCACCGTCATCTTTCTAGAATCTTACGGGCTACTTAATCCTTAATAGTCAACTTGGTCTATTAGATGAAATGTAAATACGGTTTTGTTCCGTTCCACACCCATCACCTTAGTATGCATACCCCAAAGATCGTAAGGAACCTTCCGCCTACTTGAGTTATCAAAATTTATAAGGACACTACTGTCGTCACAGTAGGCCTGTGTAGGAGTGTAGAACAAGTCCCACACTTCCCCCATTGTTCATATTTGTAGGGATTCCAACTACAAGTTTATCGCCAAAGATCCTTCTTAGTGATATTCATTGATACAACATTATGCATATAATCATTTAATTTTCCTTATTAGATACATTGCTCAATTCTTTAGTTTAAGCAACTTATTGTAACATCCTTGCTACAACAATAAATCATAGGATTCCAATCCAATTCTCATTTCATGCTTGTGATACGATAGAATTACGCATACCAATAATAATGATTTCAACTCATAAGTCATACGACAAGGAAATACATACAGATTTCCAATTGATTTCATGTTACCAAACAATCTCATCAATCATAACCATACAATTGTTACCTATCATGATTCTAGGTTCCAATGACAGAATTCATAACCTAAACATGATACTAACATACCCAATTGAACTAGTACGCGTACGTACCTTGTAATGGCGAATTTTCGCTGACTACTTAAAACGTTCCGCTTATGAAATTGGGACCTAATCGAATAATAAAGTATTTCAGTGCTAAGTCATTGATATTATTAAAATAAAAAAATAGCTTAGCTAACTATGTAAAATATGATGTTTTGAACATTAAAATAAACGTTCTTGTGTTCAAACTTTCTTTTCATAAACTTTATTGAAACTAATATATTTAGGACTTAATAATATGTTTGCAAAATCTGGTTTCTTCTAACTTATCCTATACTTGTTCAAAACCACAAAACTTGAACAACAATATATAAGTATTATAAAATCGGTATTAAGAAATAACATCATCCTAAGAACTAATAGTATAATCATAAATCTGTTTTCCTTTAACGTTTACTATACTTTATTTACAAAACCAACTTAAATCATTATATACACAAGTATTATAAAAATCATATTTGAGAAATAGAATTATCATAAGAACTACAACATAATTATAAATCAGATTTCTTTTCCTAATTCTATACTTTATTTATAATTACAAAGCTTAATCAAAGATATTTAAGACTTATGAAATCAGAATTTACAATCAAATTAAGTCGGAAAGGAAAGAATATTTTTTTTATATAGAGGTTACCGGACCCACTCGCCGGCGATAACCACCGGCGACGATGCACGAACTCCGGCGACCACCCCTCGACTTGCGCGACACGGCTCACACCACACGCACCACTTCGCACCACCACGACTCACCACTCGAGCCACTCGAGTCTCGCACGCGACACAATTTGCACACCCCTCGACTCGACCCACGAACCAATGTGCAGCACCAGCGAGAACTCCGACGAACAGCACCACTCGAACAACCCACGCCGAGCCTCGCGCGACCACACGAGCACCTGAACCACCCTACCCGAACTCCGAACGTGACCACACGAGCGCCACTCGAACGAACCCAAGTCCAGACCTCCGGCAGAACCTCGCGTTCTTCGGTCGACTCCTGTCCTCTTCGAACTCCGGCGAGTGTGGGTTCCCAGATGCAGGGGAAGAAGAAAAAGAAAGGTAGATGAGATAAGGAAGAAGAAATCACGTGAAGAGGAGAAGAGAGGAGAGAGAAAATTCTTTGGGGAAAGAGAAAGACGGCTGATTAGAAAGTTAGGGTTTTTTTTTTTTTTTCATCTCTTATTTATAGCATGAGAAACCTAGGTTTAATAGGACTTGTTTTCTAAATCAAAATCTTATTTCTTGTTTATTTATTTAGAAAACAAAATAAAACTGAATTATAATATAATTATAAAAATACCTTCAACTTTATTCTTTATATTTTCTAATTTATAAAGAATAACTCCCAAAAATACGGAGTATTACAGGCTTCCCCCCCTAAAGGAAGTTTCGTCTCGAAAGTTTGAGGTAGCCAGACTTAACGACGATCTTTTGCACTTCTAAGTCCCAATATTCCACAAGCGTTTTCTAGTTTTCGCAAGTCATATAAGCGATAAATACACATAAATAACAGACTTTAGCAAACTTTAGGGTGGAAGCGCGAAATTCTATCGCATTCTTCCCCCCTTAAAAGAAAAGTTACGTCCCCGTAACTCACCTACCCCTTGAAAGAGCTTTGGGTACTTTATGCAATCGAAAAGCATGTTTAAAACTTTGCATACAATTAGTTCTCCCTAAGTGTTTGTAAAATAATCCTCAAATGTCCCTCATGTTCTTCCTTGCTCCTTGAATAGATCAATATATCGTCTATGAACACGACTACGAATTTATCGTGGTAGGGTCGAAAAATCTTATTCCGAAAATGACGTCTAGGTTCGAAAAGTTAAACTCTATTAGATCGGAAGGAAAGAAGCCCTCCCTTATTTTCAGTGAGACATTAAGAATTTCTTAGAGCAATTAACAGTATCCCAGACGGAATAACTATAGGCATAGAAATTGACTCAGGATCAACCAGTTCTAGAGTTCTAACAGTTCTATGGGCAATAGAAGAAGAAAAAAAAATGCTCCAGAATCGAACAATACTTTAACAGGAATTGAGTTGATAGAGAAAGTACCATGTGAATAACAACAATGATAATAAGAGCACAGGGAAGGTGTATATGATGACGGTTAGCGAAGAGGAGGCTCGTAACACGTCTAAACTACGTTGTATCGACTTTGGGAGTGTTACCGCCGCGGTGAAACGCAAGGCTTATTTAAAAAAACATCAACTTACTCTTTATTATAAAAACTAAATTGCAGCGGAAATAAAATGCTAACTTAAACTACAACTCAGGAATCACCAATGACCCTTTTTATTGAAACCATAAACTGTGTAGAATATAAATAAATTCTAGAAGGTTAAATCAAAACACTTTAAAAGTTAATAATCCAAAAGTAACCCCATATGCCCGAACTCATGCAGCATCACCAGCGTACCTAATCTGCTCCCCATTGAAATATCAATGGTTCATCACAAGTCAACAAACAACACCAATAACAAACAATCAGCTATGCTGAGTACATACATAATCAGTTAAATAATACACTAAGCATAATCAGAATAACAAAAACCATTCCTAGACATGATACTACAAAAACATTAAATTCCGTTTTTACAATTTATTTGGCATCGAACGGGCACCGTCATCTTTCTAGAATCATACGGGCTACTTAATCCTTAATAGACAACTTGGTCTATTAGATGAAATGTAAATACGGTTTTGTTCCGTTCCACACCCATCACCTTAGTATGCATAACCCCAAGATCGTACGGAACCTTCCGCCTACTTGAGTTATCAAAATTTATAAGGACACTACTATCGTCACAGTAGGCCTGCGTAGGAGTGTAGAACAAGTCCCACACTCCCCCCATTGTTCATACTTGTAGGGATTCCAACTACAAGTTTATCGCCAAAGATCCTTCTTAGTGATATTCATTGATACAACATTTTGCATATAATCATTTAATTTTCCTTATTAGATACATTGCTCAATTCTTTAGTTTAAGCAACTTATTGTAACATCCTTGCTACAACAATGAATCATAGGATTCCAATCCAATTCTCATTTCAGGCTTGTGATACGATAGAATTACGCATACCAATAATAATGATTTCAACTCACAAGTCATGCGACAAGGAAATACATACAGATTTCCAATTGATTTCATGTTACCAAACAATCTCATCAATCATAACCATACAATTGTTACCTATCATGATTCTAGGTTCCAATGACAGAATTCATAACCTAAACATAATACTAACATACCCAATTGAACTAGTACGCGTACGTACCTTGTAATGGAGAATTTTCGCTGACTACTTAAAACGTTCCGCTTATGAAATTGGGACCTAATCGAATAATAAAGTATTTCAGTGCTAAGTCATTGATATTATCAAAATAAAAAAATAGCTTAGCTAACTATGTAAAATATGATGTTTTGAACATTAAAATAAACGTTCTTGTGTTCAAACTTTCTTTTCATAAACTTTATTGAAACTAGTATATTTTGGACTTAATAATATGTTTGCAAAATCTGGTTTCTTCTGACTTATCTTATACTTGTTCATAACCACAAAACATGAACAACTATATATAAGTATTATAAAATCGGAATTAAGAAATAACATCATCCTAAGAACTAATAGTATAATCATAAATCTGATTTCCTTTAATGTTTACTATACTTTATTTACAAAACCAACATAAATCATTATATACACAAGTATTATAAAAATCAGATTTGAGAAATAGAATTATCATAAGAACTACAACATAATTATAAATCTGATTTCTTTTACTAATTCTATACTTTATTTATAATTACAAAGCTTAATCAAAGATATTTATGACTTATGAAATCAGAATTTACAATCAAATTAAGTAGGAAAGGAAAGAATATTTTTTTTTATATTGAGGTTACCGGGCTCACTCGCCGACGATAACCACCGCCGACCACCCCTCGACTTGCGCGACACAGCTCACACCACACGCACCACTTCGCACCACCACGACTCACCACTCGAGCCACTCGAGTCTCGCGCGCGACACATCCCGCACACCCCTCGACTCGACCCACGAACCAATGTGCAGCACCAGCGAGAACTCCGACGAACAGTACCACTCGAACAACCCACGCTTAGCCTCGCGCGACCACACGAACACCTGAACCACCCTACGCGACCACACGAGCGCCACTCGAACGAACCCAAGTCCAGACCTCCGGCAGAACCTCGCGTTCTTCGGTCGACTCCTGTCCTCTTCGAACTCCGGCGAGTGTCGGTTCCCAGATGCAGGGGAAGAAGAAAAAGAAAGTTAGAGGAGAGAAGGAAGAAGAAATCACGTGAAGAGGAGAAGAGAGGAGAGAGAAAATTCTTTGGGGAAAGAGAAAGACGGCTGATTAGAAAGTTAGGGTTTTATTTTTATTTTTATTTTTATTTTCTTCTCTTATTTATAGCATGAGAAACCTAGGTTTAATAGGACTTGTTTTCTAAATCAGATTCTTATTTCTTGTTTTATTTATTTAGAAAACAAAACAAAACTGAATTATATTATAATTATAAAAATACCTTCAACTTTATTCTTTATATTTTCTAATTTATAAAAGAATAACTCCCAAAAATATGGAGTATTACATAATATATAGAGAAGTTTTTTATTAATGATTAAACGTAAGTTTATTGCTGATTTTGGACGTACATAATTCCAATATTAAATTGGTTTTAGAGAGTGAATCTAAATACAAGAACCTTAGTTTAAACGAGTGAAGTTTGAATTAAGCTTAGGTGAGTTATTTAGGGAGTGAACCTAATTAAATCATCTAAAACACATTCTAACTGGAATCTTTAGTGAGTGAACAATAGTATTAGAGTTAGAACCCTTAGTGGAGATTACGTGAGTGAAGCTTATTCGAAGCTAAGCAGATTCCGTTCACGGAATCATATCAATTGGTATCAGAGCAAGGGACATTGCGACGGCGCGTGAGGGCGTGTGTGACATCGGAATCTCATTTTTATTGGTTCGTTGGCAAGCTAACATATAGGGATACCTTCTGTCCAAAATTTCAGCTCAAACTGGTCAGTCCCGAAGACACAACGATCAATACATTGATAGCTAATTTTCTGACAGATTCGAGCAGCTTTTAGGTAAACTTTGGGCAATTCGTTCTCCTAGCATACAACGAATTTTTGAGTGTTTCTTGGCCTAAAATTGGACCAATTTTGGTCTACTTTAATGCTGGAAAGTTTCATAATATTTTAAGAACTTTTGCTATTTAGTCGAACAAGTTTTTGATAATTCGGAAAAAACAGAACTATTATGGACCAGTTTTGGGACAATTGTAACTGCAAGCAATTGGCTGTTTATTCTTTGATGAAATTTTGGTCTAGTGTTCTAGACACCTAGGGCTATGTGGTGACAAAATTTCATGAAAAATTGAGGTGTTTTACTGAGGTTTTAGATCTTGAACGCTTAGTTAAAGTTTCGGGCAGTTTACTGGAAACATTACAGTTGGTTGTTGTTGTTTGGTTCATATGGATGAATTGGATTTAACATTGAGACTCAAGCAAGCACTTGTACGGATGCAATAAGCGACTAAAAGGGTTAATTCTTTGAGGCAACAACAATACCTAAGAAAAAAAGAACGGTCAGATCTTGAAGATGTTCCTTGCAACATAGTAGAAGAAATACCAGATCCGATTGTTATTGAAGAGGACGTAAAGATTGAAACTTTTTCTTGTTCTAAGAATAAAGATTTGATCTTTGAAGTTTCTCTTGAGGAAGCGGTGGTACCTAACGTTGATTTGCAGAAATATGAGCCTTTAGTTAATGTTCCTTTTACTTTGGCTCCTAGGGTTGCTGATGATCGTGGTTTTCCAAAGGTACTACATGTTCTTTCTATGAGGGATATGTAATACCCCCAAAATCCATACAAGACTAAACTACATAGCTTCGACTTTGGGAGTATTACCGCCTAGGTGAAATGCAAGGCTTATTGAAATGAAAACATTAACTTACTCTTTATTGTGAAAACTAAATTGCAGAGGAAATAAAATGTTCACTTAACTACAACTCAGGAATCACCATTGACCCCTTTTTATTTAAAACCATTAACTAAGTAAATCATAAACAAACTTTAGAAGGTCCAACCAAAACACTTTAAAAGTTTATAAACTAAAAAGTATCCCCCGTATGCCAGAACTCATGCAGCAACATCAGCTTACCAAATCTGCTCCCCATTGAAATATCAATGGTTCATCACAGGTCAACAAGCAAACACAAATAACAAACAATCAGCTATTTGAGTACGTACTTAAACAGTTAAATAATACACTAAGCATAATCAAATAATATGAATCATTCCTAGACATTATACTAAGAGAGTATTACATTTCATTTTTATAATTTAATTGGCAACGAACGGGCACCGTCATCTTTCTAGAATCATACGAGCTACTTAATTTTTAATTGACAACTTGGTCTATTAGATGGAATGTAAATACGGTTTTGTTCCGTTTGACACCCATCACCTTAGTATGCATACCCCCAAGATCGTACAGAACCTTCCGCCTACTTGAGTTATCAAAATTTATAAGGACACTACAATCGTCACAGTAGGCCTGCGTAGGAGTGTAGAACATGTCCCACACTCCCCCCATTGTTCATTACTTGTACGGAGTCCGACTACAAGTTTATTACCAATTATCCTTTTTAGTGATACTCATTCGTACAACATTAAGGATATGGTTATTTAATTCCCTTCTTAGGTACATTACTTAAGTCATTATTTAGGCAACCTCTTGTAACATCCTTGCTACAACAGTAAATCATAGGATTTTAATCCAATTCTCATTTCATGCTTGTGATACAATGGAATTACGCATTCCAATAATAATTCAATCCAATTCACAAGTCATACAACAAGGAAATACATACAGATGTCCAATCGATTTCATGTTACCAAACAATCTCGTCAATCATAACCATACAATCGTTCCGTATCATGAATCTAGGTTCCAATGAAAGAATTCATAACCTAAACATGATACTAACACATCTAATTGAACTAGTACGCATACGTACCTTGTAACGGAGAATCTTCCCTGACTACTTAAACGTTTCGCTTATGAAATTGGGACCTAATCGAATAATAAAAGTATTTCAGTGCTAAGTCCTTGATATTATTAAAAATCAGCTTATCTAACTGTGTAAAACATGGTGGTTTGAATAATAAAATAATTGTTCTTGTTGTTTAAACTTTCTTTTCATAAACATTATTGAAACTCACATATTTAGGAACTAATAATGAGGTGTTTGTAATTCTGATTTCTTTTTGACTTATAATATACTTGTTCATAACAACATAAACATAAACTAGTATATATGAGTATTATAAAAATCAGAATTCAAAAATAAAATCATCATAAGAACTAAAAATATAATTGTAAATCTGATTTCTTTTAACTTCATCTATACTTTATTTATAACAACAGATTAACCAAAGATATATATATAAGCATTACAAAATCAGATTTTACTATTCAATTTAAGGTAGATAAGAGATAATTTTTTTTTATACCAGACCAACTCGCCGGCGACAACCTCCGACCACGCGACGAAGGATTCCGACAGCACTACCAGCCCACGCATGCCTCGACTAGTCGCAACACACACCGCACGTCGTACACCCGCACGACCCGCACAACCTCGACTCGCCCAGCAGCGACCAACCCCACGCTCGAGCCTCGCACACCCTCGTTCGCACATCACCGTCGAGCCACACACAGCGCTCGCACGATACCCTTGATGCTAGCACACTTCACTCGACGCTAGCACCCTTGGCTCGTACACAACACACACCGCACAGCCTCGCACAGATGCTCGCACACGAATTGGCTGGACGCTCACACCCTCGACTTGCGTCGACAGCAGCGACCCGCACAACGCAGCCTTTCACACCACTCGAAGGCTGACGAACTCAGTGGAGGGAAGAAGAGAAATAGTGAGAAGGAGAAGGGAGAAGAGTGATGAGGGAGGAGAGAGAAAAATCTTTGAGGGAAGGAGAAAGAAATGGCTGATTAGAATAGAGAGAAAAATCTTTGAGGGAAGGAAGAAGACCCGCACACTAGGACTTGTTTTCCAAATAAAATTCCTATTTCTTTTTTTATTTATTTGGGAAAAACTAATCAAAACCGAATTATAATATAATTAGGTACAAAAACTAGGTTGTATAGTTAAATTATAACTGTAGGCTTACTCAACTATATTTTTCTGCGAATAATATTATTCGTTTATTTTTTCTTATTTATAAAAATTAACTCCCAAAATATGGAGTATTACAGGCTTGCCCCCTTAAAGAAGTTTCGTCCCGAAACTTTGAGGTAGCCAGTAATAACGGTGATCTTTTTGCACTTCTAAGTCCCAATATTTCACAAGCGTTTTCTAATTTTTGCAAGTCACATAAGTGATAAATACACATAATGAACGGACTTAACAGACTTTAGCAGACTTTAGGGTGGAAGCGCGACATTCTATCGCATTCTTCCCCCCTTACAAGAAAAGTTACGTCCCCGTAACTCACCTACCTCTTGAAAGAGCTCAGGGTACTTCCGACGCATCGCGTCTTCTGCTTTCCATGTGGCTTCTTCAGTTTTCTGATTTCTCCACAACACCTTCACAATTTTGACGTTCTTATTTCTCGTACTACGCACCTTGTGGTCTAGGATCTTGATGGGTTTCTCCTCATAGAACAAGGTTTCCTTTAATTGGGCGGTTTCGGGTTATAGGACACGCGACTCGTCAGGTACGTATTTCCGGAGTTGGGATACGTGAAACACGTTGTGGACCCTTTCTAACTCGTTCGGCAATTCTAAGCGATAAGCCACTTTGCCTACTCGTGCCAAAATCTCATATGGTCCTTTGAACTTAGGACTTAGTTTTCCTTTCTTCCCAAATCGCATCACTCCTTTCATTGGGGACACCTTAAGCAACACTTTTCGCCAACTTCATAGTTCTCTTCCCTTCGCTTCTGATCCGCATAGGACTTTTGTCTGTCATGTGCAGCCCTAATCTTCTCTTGAATAACTCGCACTTGATCCACAGTCTCTTGAATTATTTCAGGACCTAACACCACAATCTCACTAATGTCGTTCCAGCACAAGGGACTACGACACTTTCTCCCATACAATGCTTCGAATGGAGCCATTTTAATACTAGCATGATGACTATTGTTGTATGAGAACTCTATGAGGTCCAAATGGTCTTCCCATGATCCCTGGTATTCTAAGGCACATGCTCTTAACATGTCTTCCAAGGTCTGAATGGTTCTTTCTGTTTGACCGTCTGTAGCTAGGTGAAAGGTTGTACTCATCAATAGTTCACTACCAAATGCTTCCTGGACCTTTTTCCAGAAATTCGAACGAAATCGCGAATCCCTATCAGACATTATGCTCGTGGGTACTCCATGTAATCGAATGACATGTTTAACATATGCTTTGGCTAGGGATTCCATACTCCACGTGTCCTTTATGGGTATGAACCTCGCAGTCTTGGTTAATCTGTCCACTATCACCCATATTGTGTTATTGCCTCCCCGACTCCTAGGTAAGGCTACAACGAAGTCCATGGATATCGAATTCCACTTCCATGTTGGAATGTCTAGAGGTTGGATTTTGCCTTGAGGTCTCTTGTGTTCACTCTTAACCTTATTGTAGACACATAATCGTGTCTCCCCACTTAGTACCCTATGATGACCAATACTCAGCTCCAATTGGTCCTGATCAAGGAAAGAATAAAGAGCGAGTCTAAATAAAATATTTTAAGCCCAAACCATTTTCTAACTCTTTTTATTAACCCATTTTAAAAACCCTTTTTTATAAATAGTTTTACTAAGCCCACTTCTTAAAACGTTTTTAAATAACCTTTTAAAAGCCCAGCTTTGAAAACCTTTTAAAAATAGTTTTATGAAAGCCTAATTTTGTGAAACCCCTTTTTTAGCCCAATTTAATTAATAGAATTAATTAGTTATATTGATTAGTTTTATTAATAAAAATATCTTTTTCAATAAAAATTATCTTTTTTCAAAGTGACTTTAAATATCTCTTAGTAACTCGTTTTTTTTAATCTTTTTACAATAAAAAACTTATAGAGACCTACTAACTTTCGGAAACCTATGACAATACAACTACCTAAAACCTACCTACACTATATAACTCATCTCCTCGCCATATAACAACTCAGATTCCACGACTAACCAATTTACCCTCGTCTCACACAGTTCAACCAAATCTCCCAACAACAACACACGGCCAAATCTCTCGGCCTCACACAATAAAACTCACGCAGCACCCATGACCAACTCCACCGCCTAACATTATTCATCATCATTCTTCAGCGCCACTTTTCTTTTGATCATCACCATCATACCTAAATCATAATCCTTCATTCATCATCACTAAAATTCCTCATACAACAATTCCCACGCTGACACAACATACATCCCCTATCACCAAATCCTCATACTTAATCCTAAACCTGCGCCTAAGACCTTCCTACAAAAATTCCTTCACCAAATTTTCCTACTGCTACCTACGAACCCAACTAGGCTACAACCCCAACATCTAATTTACCCACTAATATTCATCATCATACGCAACATATTATGCGACAATCACAAATCTTTTTTAAAGACTCGTATAATTCAATTTTTCAAGATCCGTACAAATCAACGACCCCGGACGGTGGTATAATTTATGAAGGTCAACTAAATAAACTAACTTTATTTGCTTTCTTTATTTATTTTTATTATTTTCTTGAAGTTACTAACATACTATTCATGATGTAGATTGTTAACGTATTCCTGCGCTGTAAGTATTGTATATATTATACTAACTCCCTACAGTCTTTATTTTATTTTTTTTATTTTTTTTCATGATCATGTTATTTTTCATGTGTCCTATGCATGATTTTATCACCCACATGTTATTATTGCTAAATAAGACCTAAAGAACTGTTCTAATTAATTCGGATAATTTGGACAACCTGCTAGGAACCTTGTAATCAGATTGCGTAATAACTTGTCACTAAATAATTAGTCTTTTTATGTGTTTCCTGAATCAACTTAGACTAAATATTTTTAGGGTGTATTAAAACATTATATGATTAATCTTTTGCTTAACATTTGTAATGAATCGATATTTAGTAGAGGCCAGCAATGGGCAATATAGTTCCTGATTGTACTATACCCTCACCCCCGAACTCAATTTTTGGTTCTTGACCATCTATGGAGTCATGATGGGGAAATCTACATTGGATAAGTACCTAAGATGTCCCTTCCGTTTCAATATCCAATTAGGTTTATGATTCTTCCTCTAAAGAATTGTTGGAGACTTCTTTCAAAACATATTTTTTTAATAAAACCTTAACAATGGGGTGGTCAAATAAACGCGCTCACACTGCGTGTTGGCATTAAAGGGAATTAAAAATCCACGCCTACAATTTGGTGACTCTGCTGGGGAGGATTTTAAAAAAATTATTTTTTTTTTCAAATGAGTGGGTGAAACTTGAAAAATACGATTGATTCTCCTTTTATGCCTTTGAATAATATATTGTTTTGCATATGCATGGCTATTCTTCAGCCACCATAAGGACAATTTACCTTGCCTCATTAGCACATGTTCTATGTGCGAGGTCACCCGGGGGGTTTGCGCTTTGTCCTTCCAAAAAGCTTCCTGAGCGATAGTGTTGGATCTTAGTCATAAGCAAACCAACCCAACCATGGCATTGTTCTTTTGTTCCTGACTTGAGAACTGGAGTGCGCCTTACACATGGCCACCTTCTTAAGCAAAGGTACAAAGCGTGGGATCAATCTCTTAGTCTTGGACCCTTTCACCTTTACCTAAACTTGACCAACAGTTGAATGTAGAACTGGACTTTAGGTTGGAACTTTGCATATTATCCTACTTGTGCATCTTTATGTGTGCTTGCTTTTAGTGCTTAGTATTACGCGATGTTTCGAGTTCAAATTTATCGAGCGAATTTACGCGAGCAAAAATTCAACAAATCGTCTCTCCAAATCAGTTGTGCTCTGCGCAACTCCAATTATGCGTATAGCACTTCTTGCTGC
The DNA here is from genome assembly GCA_947648045.1 of Beta corolliflora. Taxonomy (NCBI): domain Eukaryota; kingdom Viridiplantae; phylum Streptophyta; class Magnoliopsida; order Caryophyllales; family Amaranthaceae; genus Beta; species Beta corolliflora. The sequence goes on along the minus strand of CANSZD010003024.1, from coordinate 1,058,633 downwards.
TTCAAGCGCAGTTCTTTGTCGTCGCGCGCTAAGTGCTGCGCCTAGCGTCATTCGCATTTCGCGTTCAATGCTGATGTCCGCGTCATGCGCAAGCTATATTCTTGCAGCGCAAGCTATATTCTTGCAGCGCTAACTTCCTGCGTGTCACACCATGTTGTGGCACCATACACCATCATCATATCTATTTCGAAAACTTTATCTCATATAGTTTTGAAAATCCATATTCATCTTCTTATTTTTTTAAAATTATCTCCCATCTTTTTCTTAAAAAAAAAAAAATCTATCCATATATTTTACCAAACTATATCTCCCATCTTTTTTAAAATAAATGATCTCCCATCTTTTTTTGAAAATTCATCCTCATCTTTTCTTCAACAATTATTCTCCTATCTTTTTCAAAATTCCATCCCATCTTCGGTCTCATATCTACTTCAAAAATTCTATCTCCACCTTTTTTAAAAAAAAAATCTCCATCTTTTTTGCTATCTCATATCTTTTTCAAAAATTCATCCTTTCATGTATATCACCCATCCTTTATGTGCACATCATCTAGGATTCCTTTTAGTGCCCATCTTGTTGTAAAAGTCTCATCCACTCAGGAATTCTAACTCCATTAGAAGTCCATCTAGCTCATATGTCTAAGTTCATCCAATTTCACTCCATTTATAATTCTTAACCCCGTCTAACTCTCGTCATGTTAGGAGTCTTAATTCGTTTGAGTCCCATCCATCTTAGAAATCTATAATCCACAGAAAATCCATGCATAATAGGAGTCTAAAACCATTAGAATTCCGTCCATCTTAGGAGTCTAAACCCGTTAGAATTCTGCTCATCTTAGGAGTCCAAACCCATTAGAATTCTGCCAGTTTTAGGAGTCTAGTTCCACTAGAGTCTCATGGATATTAGGAGCCTAGCATCCTTAAAAGTTTACCAAGTCTAAAATTCTGAAGTCATTAGAATTCTGTCAAGACTAGGATTTCGTATCAGTTAGAACTGAATTCATACTAGAATCCTTTTTGCACTGCATAGTCCATTCATACACTTCATGCATAACTAGAGTTATTAGGCATGTAGGAGTCTCATTGCATCCATACTCTCCATTTCATTTCTTGCATTCCGCATTTAGTAATCCTGAACTACAAGCGATCTGATTCCCTCTTTTGGGATATGTAGCCAGCCTTTACAGGTTCGAACGCATAGATTGATTCATGCATACATGCATTAGGTCTAAGTGCATCCAAAAAAATCATGCATACATGCATTAGGTCTAGTGCATCTAAAAAAAATCAAAAAAAAATCATCATGCATTTAGATTCGTTCCTAGAAGCTCAACTCTTTTAAACCAAACACACATTCTCCCATTTCATTCCTTTCTCTCCATCATCACTCCTGCTCGATGATCCATCGTAGGAAATACGCAATATGTCAAGAACACTTCAAGAACAAGTTGATGAGTTGAAGGGTACACTGGTAGATCTTGTAGCACGTATGGTCAGATTAGAGGCACGCTATCATGTTATTAAAGAGAATCGTAATGCAAATTTACAATAGGATTGCAAATACCATAGAGGAAATAGACATAAGACTGCTTACTGCTACAAGTCAAAAGAGCTTATTCATGATATGATAGACGATGGGAGGCTTACAATCCCTACTGCTGCAAAAATTCCTAAGACAATGACCGCAATGCCATAGAAATAGACATATAAGCCCAATCACTCGTTAAATCATTTGGACTCGCTTAGGTCCAATCAGCACGAAAAGAAAATACACCTCTTCTCTTTTCATTTAGAAAGAGACCTCATGAAGATCGAAGCAACGAAGCTGTCTCGTCACGTGACGTAGGAGTCTAGACCTATGATTTCATTTTTTGTTTCATTTCTCTCATTTTACCCAGGTTAACATAGGATTTTCCTTTTTATCGCATGTACTCATAACTTTCAAATAATAAATGAGTATTTATTTATTTTCTAACATTGCACTAATGAGCATAAATGGAAATCACGATTGTCGCCTTAAAAGAAATGAATTTCTAACTCTCATGACTATTCTAATAAAGGCAATGAACAACTGGCATATATAAAAGAGGCATTCCTCCCCTTTCCCGCAACGATTTCTCCAATCCTTATCATGCATAACACCCCTCACCCTTTAACCTACCTCATAGGAAGTACGTTTGACAACAATTCAATGTAAAGGGCAAGTAAAAAAGTGCACCAAAACAAAAATAAAAAAAGAAGAAGCAAAAGAGAAATATAACAAAAAAAAAAGAAGTGCAAAAATATCGAATAAAAAAAAGAGAAGATAAGCCCATCTATAGCTTTGTCAACTGTACTTTCTTTTACCTTCAACCTTCAATTATAGACCTCGAACTTCATCAAAGGCCTTGACCTCCATAACCAAAAACCATTACAAGTCAAATCATACCTCTATAATAAACCTTCGTTCAAGCAACCATGCATATTGCATTCCCATAAGCCACAAAAGACAAACCCAAGCCCGCTAGGTCGAAAACCCATAAGGGCGACTTAGGCAAACGTCAGGGCACCTTCTCATTCATTAGCCTGAACTACGAATGGTCTGATTCTGCTAAAGATACGTAGGAAACCTCGCCCTGAGGTCCGACCGTTTCAAACCAAACCAAACCTACATCACTATCCACCCTTGCCAAAGACCTCTTCCGAATCAATGCCTAATTCATTGCAAATGGCGCCAAAGCAAAATGCTCGGCTACCATTAAATGTTAAGAGCTACGACTGATTCCATCACGGAAATGTAGGCAACCTCTTTTGAAGCCCGACCATTTTAATTCAAAACGTATTTTTTAAGGCTCGCCTAGGCCCATGAGAAAAGCGCGATCACTCAAATCATGAATTTTAAATGCTCATCCCTACCCTTTGATTATAGACTGGGATTCAAACCTGCATTATTGGCCTACCTCATTGCGTGAGTCGATTCATTATGACTCCCGTCTTTTCTTATTCTAATCACTTCCTTTTTCTCAGCCACATTGTCGCTTCTAAGCCAACCTTAGCATAACCTTTCAACACTCAGCGCTATGACCGCGCCTCATCTTTTGAGTGTTCTTTTCTTTGGCCTTTCTTGTCTTCTCACCTTAGGAATCCTATATGGAATCTTCGGTCGAAACTTCCATTAAGCTGACAAGATATCTTCAAAATCAAGCAATCAAGTTGAATACTTCATCAACTCCATCTTACTGGGCGCTTCATCACTGGTCCACACAAAAAATCATAGGCTCCAAGTCTAGGCCTATTGTAATAAGGACTTCATTACGAGTCCATACATGAAATCTTGGGTTTTAAAACCCACACTGATACAAGATTGTACCTACTTTATGGGCTCACCTAGGCCCTTGATATACAAACCTCGAAGCATATTCAACTCAAGCGCTATAAAAGCTCGTTCTATAACGTACTCCAAATCGAATATATAATCCATTGACTGCATATATAATGCATTGGCTGCATTTATAATCCATTGACTGCATAGAAGATCAGGATTTCATTACGAGTCCATACAAAATATTTGGGGCACCAGATCCATACGAGATTATAACTGTTTTATGGACTCACATAGGCCTGTAACAACTATAACGCATTTCGAATCGATCATGACCGACATGGATCATCCTTGGGGGCTTCTCATTTCTCCACTTTAAAAAAAACAGCTTTCTAAACGAAAAATTGAGCTTAGAGGAACAACAAAGCATCATATCATATCATATGCATTAGTGTCATATCTCTGCATTTGAATCTCGCATTATATAAACACTATGTTAATCATTGCATGCATCCTTCATCCTTAGCCATAGGATCCTAGCATCAATCATCGAGTCACACATACACACAAATATTATACACGTTATGCAGTCTAGTGTCACACAGTTGCACACTTACACTATATCCTCATAGTTTAGGTCATCAGTATGTCCTATCCCTTCTCGCTTTTTAGCGAATGAACTTTTCGCAAGTTATATTTCTCGCTTTTAGAGAATGAACTTTTCGCAAGTTATATCTCTCGCTTTTTAGCGAATGAACTTTCATAAGTTATATCTCTCGCTTTTTAGCGAATGAACTTTTCGTAAGTTATATTTCTCGCTTTTAGCGAATGAACTTTTCGTAAGTTATATTTCTCGCTGTTGAGCGAATGAACTTTTCACAAGTTATTCCTTCTCGCTTTGAGCGAATGAATTCTTCGCAAGTTATTCCTATTCCAATTGCTTTTAACCCAAATCAATTTACCTCGAATAATCCCTTTCATGCGAATAAACTTTTTGTAAGTTGTTCTTTTCTTCCTCGCTTTTTAAGCGAATGAACTTTTCGTAAGTTATGATTTTCTTCCTCGCTTTAAGCGAATCAACTTTTTTGTTAGTTATACATTTCTTTCTCGCTTTTAAGCGAATGAACTTTTCGGAAGTTACTCCTTTCTATTTGCATGCTTGTGTTCATCGCATTTAACAGGTATCAAGACAACAACAGCGGAAGACAATCGTCGGGTCTGCGGACCATCATCAATACCCTGGAGCGGGACCATAATAGCTCTACCACGACATGAGCCGGAAATAGCTCATGATACCATCTCCACATATCATTTCATTTTCGCAAATTTACGATTATTTTGCAAATATGCTTCACATGTCTGTTCCTGAAGCTTTTGCTTATTTTGCAGGTACCGGCGCAAAAGAGTGATTTTGGATTGCAGAGCATCTAGAATCATTCTCCGTCCCGACACGTATACTTTGACTTTCGGTTTTACAGACCTCAGTTAAAGTTGGGGCTTCTGTAGACACATAATCGTGTCTCCCCATTTAGTACCCTATGATGACCAATACCCAACTCCAATTGATCCGGATCAAGGAAAACCTCAGTCAAAGTCGGGGCTTCTGTAGACACATAATCGTGTCTCCCCATTTAGTACCCTAGGATGACCAATACCCAACTCCAATTGGTCCGGATCAAGGAAAGAATAAAATACGAGTCTAAATAAAATATTTTAAGCCCAAACCATTTTCTAACTCTTTTTATTAACCCATTTCCAAAAACCTTTTTTATAAATTGTTTTACTAAGCCCACTTCTTAAAACGTTTTTAAATAACCTTTTAAAAGCCCATCTTTGAAAACCTTTTAAAAATAGTTTTATGAAAGCCTGATTTTGTGAAACCCCTTTTCTAGCCCAATTGAATTAATAGAATTAATTAGTTATATTGATTAGTTTTATTAATAAAAATATCTTTTTCAATAAAAATTATCTTTTTTCAAAGTGACTTTAAATATATTTTAGTAACTCTTTTTTTTAATCTTTTTACAATAAAAATCTTTTAGAGACCTACCAACTTTCGAAAACCTATGACAATACAACTACCTAAACCTACCTACACTATATAACTCATCTCCTCACCATATAACAACTCAGATTCCACGACTAACCAATTCAGCCTCGTCTCACACAGTTGAACCAAATCTCCCAACAACAACACAAGGCCAAATCTCTGGGCCTCACACAATAAAACTCACGCAGCACCCAAGACCAACTCCACCGCCTAACATTATTCATCATCTTTTATCAGCGCCACTTTTCTTTTGATCATCACCATCATACCTAAATCATAATCCTTCATTCATCATCACTAAAATTCCTCATACAATAATTTCCACGCTGACACAACATACATCCCCTATAACCGAATCCTCCTACTTAATCCTAAACCTGCGCCTAAGACCCTCCTACTAAAATTCCTTCACCAAATTTTCCTACTGCTACCTACGAACCCAACTAGGCTACAACCCCGACATCTAATTTACCGACTAATATTCCTCATCACACGCAACATATTATCGACAATCACAAATCTTTTTTAAAGACTCGTACAATTCAATTTTCCAAGATCCATACAAATCAACAACCCCGGACGGTGGTATAATTTATGAGGATCAACTAAATAAAATAACTTTATTTGCTTTCTTTATTTATTTTTATTATTTTCTTGAAGTTACTAACATTCTATTCATGATGTAGATTGTTAACGTATTCCAGCGCTGTAAGTATTGTATATATTATACTAACTCCCTACAGTCTTTATTTTTTTTTTTTCATGATCATGTTATTTCTTATGTGTCCTATGCATGATTTTATCACCCACATGTTATTATTGCTAAATAAGACCTAAAGAACTGTTCTAATTAATTCAGATAATTTGGAGAACCTGCTAGGAACCTTGTAATCAGATTGCATAATAACTTGTCACAAAATAATTAGTCTTTTTATGTGTTTCCTGAATCAACTTAGACTAAATATTTTTAGGGTGTATTAAAACATTATATGATTATTCTTTTGCATAAAATTTGTAATGAATCGATATTTAGTAGAGGCCAGCAATGGGCAATATAGTTTCTGACTGTATTGCACCCTCACCCCCGAACTCAATTTTTTGTTCCTGACCATCTATGTAGTCATGATGGGGAAATCTACATTGGATAAGTACCTAAGATGTCCCTTCTATTTCAATATCCAATTAGGTTTATGATTCTTCCTCTAAAGAATTATTGGTGACTTCTTTCAAAACATATTTTTTAATAAAACCTTAACAATGGGATAGTTAAATAAACGCGCTCACACCACGTGTAGGCATTAAAGGGAATTAAAAATCCACGCCTACACTTCTGACACGTCAAATATTTGGAAACAAACTTGGCTATTGCCCTCTTCATTCCAGGCCACCAAAACATCTTTTTGAGGTCCTTATATAACTTATCCCCCCCTAGGTGGATGGAATAGTCCGTATTATGACCTTCACTCATTATCTTTTGCTTCAACTCCTCACATTTTTACGGTACACACCAGCGACCCTTGTAACGTATACTCCCATCTTTATGGATTTCAAACCCTTCTGTTTTTCCCTCCTTAAGCTTTGCTTTGACGCGCTTAAGTTTCACATCCCCAGGCTGACCCTCTCTTATTTCATCAAGGAAGTTGGGCTGGATGGTTAGGGCACTGAATAACTTCTCCACTTCCCCTTCATTAACCACTTCAATCTGGAGTTTAGAAAATTCTTCACAAAGTTTGTCGACAACTACCAAGGTGTTCAGGCTATGGCTAGATTTGCGACTCAATACGTTAGCAACAACGTTTGCTTTACCCTCATAATATTGAATGTCTAAGTCATAGTCCTTAATGAGCTCTAACCACCTGCGCTATCGCATATTAAGGCATTTCTGGGTGAAGATGTATTTGAGACTTTTGTGGTCGGTGAAAATTCTACAAGTCACCCCGTAAAGGTAATGTCTCAAGATTTTTAAGGCAAAAACAATTGCGGCCAACTCTAGGTCATGTGTTGGGTAATTAACCTCATATGGTTTCAATTGACATGATGCATAAGCTATGACTTTCCCATTTTGCATAAGAACACAACCCAACCCATTCTCTGACGCATCACTATAGACATCATACCACCATCCCCGTCAGGCAAGGCTAGAACAGGTGCCGAGGTTAATCTCTCTTTGAGTGTTTGAAAGGCTTTCTCACTGTCCTCATTTCTGTTAAACTTGCAATCTTTCTTCAATAAGTTAGTCATGGGCTTTGCTATTTTCGAGAAGTCTTTAACAAACTTCCTATAATAACCGGCTAAACCCAAGAAACTCCTTATATCTTTGACATTCTTTGGTGTTGGCCATTCACTCACAGCTTTAATCTTTGCAAGATCTACTGACACACCCTCCTTAGAGACGAAATGACCCAAAAATGACACTCTTTCTAACCAAAATTCACACTTAGAAAAGTTTGCATACAGTTGGTTCTCCATAAGTATCTGTACAATAAGCCTCAAATGTCTCTCATGGTCCTCCTTGCTCCTTGAATAGATTACTATATCGTCTCTGAACATGACTACGAATTTATTGAGGTAGGGTAAAAAAAATCATATTCATGAGGTCCATGAAAACAGCAGGTGCATTGGTTAACCCAAAAGGCATGACGGTAAAATTATAGTGTCCATACCTAGTCCTCAAGGCAGTTTTAGGTATATCTTGATCAGCAATCCTCAATTGATGGTAGCCAGACCTTAAGTCTATTTTGGAGAACATCCCTGCACCCTGAAGTTGGTCAAACAAGTCATCTATCTTAGGTAATGGATATTTGTTTTTCACAGTGACATTGTTCAACTCACGGTAGTCTATACACAACCTTAAACTACCATCCTTCTTCTTCACAAATAAGACAGGGGCTCCCCACGGTGACATACTAGGTCTAATGTACCCCTTCTCTAGCAGTTCTTCCAACTGGTTCCTCAACTCATTCATTTCTGCTAGAGCCATTTGGTATGGGCCTTTTGAGATAGATTCAGTTCCAGGTACTAGGTCAACAGTGAAATATACATCTCTCTTTGACGGCATACCAGGTATTTCCTCAGGAAAAACATCATAAATTCTATTACTATAGGCACATCCTCAGGTCACAATGGATCATCCTCAACCCTTCGCACGGAACACATAAATAGAGGCCAACCTTTTTCTATATAACCCTTAAGTTGCAAGGCATTGATTACATTAATCCCTGGTTCCCGAGGTATTCTCCTATACGACACCCTTTTCCCCGAAGAGTCTCTCAATTCCACCTTCTGTGCATCACAGTCTATCTTAGCCTTGTATTTCCCAAGCCAATCCATTCCTAAAATGACGTCTAGGTTCGATAGGTTAAACTCTATTAGATCGGAAGGAAATGAGCCCTCTGTAGACACATAATCGTGTCTCCCCATTTAGTACCCTATGATGACCAATACCCTGCTCCATTGGTCCGGATCAAGGAAAGAATAAAGAACGAGTCTAAAATAAAAGTTCTAAGCCAAATCCATTTACTAACCCATTTTATTAACCCATTTCCCAAAAACCTTTTTTATAACTAGTTTTATTAAGCCCACTTCCTAAAACGTTTTAAAATAACTTTTTAATGGCCCATCTTTGAAAACCTTTTAAAAAAATAGTTTTTATGAAAGCCCAATTTATAAAACCCATTTTCTAGCCCAATTTAATTAATAAAATTAATTAATTATATTGATTAGTTTTATTAATAAAAATCTTTTATAAAAATAATCTTTTTCCAAGGTGTTTTCAAAAATCTTTTATCTAACTATTTTCTAAAAATCTTTTATAATAAAAATCTTTTAGAAAGCTTCTAACTTTCGAAAACCTATTGCAACCCAACTACCTAAACCTATATATATTCTCCTAACAATTCACATCGGCGGACGAATTAATTTTACGCGGTACTCTCAACACACCAAACTCTCACGGCACACAACAAACAAAACCTCATAACAAACTCACAAATTCACTCGGCACATCCTTCACAATACTTCATCACAATCACCGACTCACCGATTCATCATCTCATCACCATAACACTTCATCACCTACAGCATCCTAATACTACAACCAGTGGCGGATCCAGGATTTAGAGCTAGGGGTAGCGTAATATCATGATTATATCTAACGGTAACGCCCAAAAAAATCCACATTTTCATTAGGTGCCCCTCTAGAACAAAAAATGTCTTGAAATATTACTATCTTTTTTTCTCTTCATAATTTTAAAATATCTTTACACACAATAAAAATATACAAAATTCACAAATCATCAACTCATTTCGTATTTTCTTACTCGTATTATAGTTGAACATTTGAATACTAAAAAAATCAACCTAACAGCAAGTCACAAATTCACAACATCACAAGACATCTATTATTATACAAATATTCACAAGTCACATTAGAGATTCACTACAAAATCAAAAATCTATAATTATCAATCCCCAATTCATTAAAAAATAAAAATCCCTAACTACTATGACGGGTTGAAGGACTATCCAACAGTGGAGGTGGGTGGGACAATCTTGGGATAAAACCATGGTGTGTTGGTGTAAAAAAAACTTTATACATATTTGTTAGGTAATGTGAATTCCGCCGATAAAATAGAAGAGGGAGTGGCACACAAACACTAGAAGGAAATAAAAACATTGGGATTCATATTCCAAGATTCAACCGAAGAAAATAATAAAAAGAAGACTCATGTACTTATGGGAAGTGAGGTTCAGAGAAGTGAAGACAATAATAATAAAGAAAAAGAATTGAACTTGGTTTGAGTTTTTGGTGTGGTTGACGTGAATCGAGCTTAATTGGTTGAGTTTATGGGAAGTGAAGTTCAGAGAAGTGAAGCAATCAAGATTGAGAAACCACTTTGCGACCAAAAAAGCGGTCGCTAATACCATTTGCGACTGCTAAAAGCGGTAGCTAAAATTTTGCGACCACTTAGGCGGTAGCTAAACTGGATTTTTTTCCCAAGAATTTTAGGGGTAGCATTTGCTACCCCTTGTTACCAAGTGGCTCCGCCACTGACTACAACACTAATACTCCATCGCCACATCACCCCAATATCTCTCCTCCTACAGCTCCTCACAAAAATCATACCACCTGATCATCTTTCTTCATCTTCATTAAAAATCATCTTACACGCATATCAACACCAACATACTGCTAATACAAACTCAACGTAGCACATAACAAATACTACCAACCAATATTTTTGGTTTGACGCAACATATTTCACAAAACAACACAACTTTTTAAAGACTTGTTCCAATATTCAATTTTCCAAGATCCGTACAAATCAAGGACTCCGGACGGTGGTATAATTTCTGAGGGTCAACTAAATTAACAAACTTTATTTTCTTTATTTATTTTTTATTATTTGCTTGAAGTTACTAGCATTCTATTCATGATGTAGATTGTTAACTCGTCCCTGTGACTGTAAGTATTGTATATATTATACTAACTCCCTACAATATTTTATTTTCTTATTTTTATTTATTTATATGAACACATTATTTTTCATGCCTGATTGCAATATTTATCACCTTGTTATTTATTGCTAAACAAGACCTAAATAAATGTTCTAACTAATTCAGATAACATGGACAACATGCTAGGAACCCATTAATATTGATTGTCTAATAACTTGTCACTAAAAATTTAGTCTTTTGTGTGTTTCCTGAACCAATCTAGATTAATTATTTTTAGGGTGCTTAAAACGTTATATGATTATTCTATTGCATAAGATCTGCTGTGAATCGGTATTTAGTAGAGGCCAGCAATAGGTCAACATGGTTCATTATGACCATATTTGTACCCTCACCCCCGAACTCAATCTTTGGTTCACTTTGACCATCTATGGAGTCATGACGGGGAAATCTACATTGGATAATTTGTCCCTATGTTTTTCTCATATCCAATTAGGTTTATGATTCTTCCTTTAAGGAATTATTGGCGACTTCAAAAACGTATTTTTAATAAAACCTTAACAATGGGGTAGTCAAATAAGCGCGCTCACACCGCGTGTAGGCATTAAAGGAATTCAAAAATCCTACGCCTACAATTTGGCGACTCCACTAGGGAGGATTTTAAGAAATTAATTTTTTTTAAATGAGTGGGTGAAACTTGAAAAATATGATTCATTCTTATTTTTATGCCTTAGAATAATATATTGTTTTGCATGTGCATGACTATTGTTCAGCCACCATAAGGACAATCTACCTTGCCTCATTAGCATATGTTCTATGTGTGAGGTCATCCCCGGGTGGGTTTGCGCTTTGTCCTTCCAAAAAGCTTCCTGAGCGATAGTGTTGGATCCTAGTCATAAGCAAACCTACCCAACCATGGCATTGTTCTCTTGTTCCTGACTTGAGACTGGAGTGCGTCTTACACGTGGCCACCTCTTTAAGCAGGGGTACGAAGCGTGGGATCATTCTCTTAGTCATGGACCCTTTTTAGCCTTAACCAAAACCTGACCATAGTTGAACATAGAACTGGACTTTAAGTTGAGAACTTTGCATATTATTATCCTACTTGTGCATATTCTGTGTGTGTGCCATTAATTGCTTCGTATTTTCGATTTTCGAGTCACAACGGTTGAACGAAATCACACGAAGATAGAGAGTTCTAGTGTACACACGCTTCTAATCTGCACTCCGCGCAGCTAAGCTGCGTCCCGCGCAGGTACTGCGTTATGCGCATCTATTGGCGTCTGGCGCAGCCAACCATACGTCGGGCGCATCATTTCTCGCGTGCAGCGCATTCCTCCTCGCGTCGAGCGTGCCTTCTTGCGCCCAACGCAATATCCTTTCCTGCTTCTTGCGTTTGATTGTGCGTACTCGGTTTCAACATTGCTTGTTAAGCTAAGTGTCCAACTTTGTCCACACTTCCTAATTTTCAAAAACCCATTTTCAATATATCTCATTTCCTTTTTTGAAAATCCATCTCAAAAATAATTCCAAATTCTATCTCCCATCTTTTTTTTTGAAAATTCATCCCCATCATTTTTTTCGACAATCATTCTCCTATCTTTTTCAAAATTTCATCCTATCTTTGATCTCCTATCTACTTCAAAAACTTTATCTCCACCTTTTTTGCAAAAAATAATATCCATATTTTTTCCTATCACATATCTTTTTTCGAAAATTCATCATTTTTCTCTATCCTATCTTTCTATGTATATTATCCATCATTTATGTACATCATTTAGGATTTTTTTTAGTGTCCATCTTGTTGTAAAAGTCTCGTCCACCTAGGAATTCTAACTCCATTAGAAGTCCATCTAGCTCATATGTCTAGGTTCATTCAGTTTCACTCCACTTAGAGTTCTTAACCCCGTCTAACTCAATTCATGTTAGGAGTCTAAATCCGTTAGAATTCCGTTCATCTTAGGAGTCTCAAATCCATTAGAGTTCCGTCCACATTAGGAGTCTAAGCCAATTAGAATTCTGTCCATCTTAGGAGTCTAAATCCATTAGAAATCCGTCCATTATAGGAGTCTAGGTCCACTAGAGTTTCATTTATTCTAGGAGTCTAGGTCCACTCGAGTTTCATGCATATTAGGAATCTAGCATCCTTGAAAGTTCGTCGAATCTAGAATTCTAACGTCATTAGAAGTCTATCAAGTCTAGGATTCCGAAGTCAGTAGAATTGCATACCAATTAGGACAATATGCATACTAGAGTCCCTCTGCATTGCATAGTCCATCATTCATGCACTTCATGCATAACTAGAGTTATTAGGTATTTAGGAGTCTCATTGCATCCATACTCTTCATTTCATCTCATGCATTCCGCATTTAGTAGTCCTGAACTACAAACGATCTGATTCCCTCTTTCGAGATATGTAGGCAGCCTTTACAGGTTCGAACGCATAGAAAAAAGTCATTCATACATGCATTAAGTCTAGGTGCATTCAAAAAAAATACTACCTCTGTCCCAGAATAGTCTGAACACTTTCCTTTTATGTTTGTCCCAAATTAGTTTGAACACTTCAATTTTTGGCATGGTCCCACCATTAATATATCATTACTTTTACACATCTTTGGCCCACATTCCACCTTTTATCAATAAAAAGTTACCCAACTTTCTCTCTCCTCTAATAAAAAATACCCCACCAACTCCTATCACATCTACTTTTTAAATAAAATAATATTTGATAACCACACCACAACTTATCACCTTAAACTACGTGTCTCAACAAGTGTTCAGATCTTTCTGGGACGGAGGGAGTAAAAAAAATCATCATGCATTTAGGATATTCAGATTTGTTCCTAAAAGCTCAACTTTTAAACAAACATACATTCTTTCATTCCATTTCTCTCTCTCCATCATCATTCTATATCTAAATCTCCTCTGATGATCTATGAAGAAAGCAAGCGACATTGAAATGGGCAGTCCATCGAATAACGAGCAACAAGTCGGTGAAATGGTTAGAGCATTAGCCAAGCTGTCCAACATGATGGAAGAAATATCTATAAGGCTTGAGAAGATCGAGTCCGGTAAATCTCCTAGATTCAACACGAAATTGGAGAATGTCGAGCCTATTGATATACCAAACTGAAGGGGAAACTTCCCGAAACATTCAATCACTCATTAAAGCATTTGGACTCGCTTAGGTTCAATCAACACGAAAACAAAATACACCTCTTCTCTTTTGATTTAGAAAGTGACCTCATTAAGATCGAAGCAATGAAGTTGTCTCGTCACGTGACGTAGGAGTCTAGACCTATGATTGCATTTTCTGTTTCATCTCTCTCATTTTACCCAGTCTAGCATAGGATTTCCCTTTTTATTGCATGTACTCATAACTTTCAAATAATAAATGAGTATTTCTTTTCTAACCTTGCACTAATGAGCATTAAAGGAAATCATGATTGTCGCCTTAAAGGAAACGAATTTCTAATTCTCATGACTATTCTAATAAAGGCAATGAATAACTGGCATACATAAAAGAGGCATCCCTTCCCTTCACTACAACTACTCATCCATTTCAACCTAAATGCATGATCATCCCTTCCCTTTTAACCTACCTCATAGGAAGTACACTTGACAATAATTCAATGTAAAGGGCAAGTGAAAAAAAAAAGCAATAAAACAAAAATCAAAGCAAAAAAAAAAAAAAAAAAGAAGCAAAATATATAAAAAAAAAAGTGTTACAAATAAGCCCATCAATAGCTTTGTCAAAGGTATTTCTTTCAAAACCTTTAACCTTCAACCAAAACTTTAACCAGAAATCTTTACAAGCCAAATCATATATCTGACAAACCTTCCCTCAAGCAATCCATAATCATCCATGTCGCATCCAATAAGCCATAAAAGACAAACCAAAGCCCGCTAGGTCGAAAACCCATAAGGGCGACCTAGGCAAAAGTCAGGGCACCTTCTTATTCATTGGCCTGAACTACGAATGGTTTGATTCTGCTAAAGATACGTGGAAAACCTCACCCTGAGGTTCGACCGCTTTAAACCAAGCCAAACCTACATCATTATCTACCCTTGCCAAAGACCTCTTCCAATTCAATGCTTAATTCATTGCAAATGGCTCCAAAGCAAAATGCTCGGCCACCATTAAAATGTTAAGGGCTACGACTGGCCTGATTCCATCATGGATACGTAGGCAACCTCTTTTGAGGCCCGGTAATTTAAATTCAAAACACATTATTAAGGCTCGCCTAGGCCCATGAGAAAAGAGCGATCTTCCAAATCATGAATTTCCAATGCTCATCCCTACCCTTAGAACTAGACTGGAATTCGAACCTGCATGATTAGCCTACCTCATTGCGTGAGTCGATTCATTATGACTCTGCCTTTTCTTATTCTACTCACTTCCTTTTTCTAAGCTGCATTATCGCTTCTAAGCCAACCTTAGCATAACCTTTCAACACTCAGCGCTATGACCGTGCCTCATCTTTTGAGTGTTCCTTTATCTTGGCCCTTTTTGTCTCCTCACCTTAGGAACCCTATATGGAATCTTCGGTCGAAACTTCCGCTAAACGTGACGAGATATCTTCAAAATCAAGTAATCAAGCTGAGTACTTCATAAACTCCATCTTACCGGGGGCTTCATCACTGGTCCACCTAGAAAATTATAGGCTCTGAGTCCCGACCTATTGAGACAAGGACTTCATTACGAGTCCATAAGTGAAATCTTGGGTTTTAAACCCGTGCAAATGCAACATTGCACCTATTCACGGACTCACTTAGGCCCTTGACATACAAACCCCGAAGCATATACAATTCAAGCATTAATGCATTTCAAATCCAACAAATCATCCTTCATAGGCTCCATGTGTACCTTGATAAGGACTTCGTTACGAGTCCATACAAAATATTGTGGGCTCCAGACCCATACGAGATCCTAACTGTTTTATGGGCTCACATAGGCCCGTAACAACTACAACACATTTCGAATCAAACATAACCTATGTGGATCATCCTTGGGGGCTTCCCATTTCTCCTCTTTCAAAAATTATTTTTCTAAACAAAAAAAATTGAGCTTAGAGGAACAAAAAAAAAAATCATATCATATGCATTAGTGTCATATCTCTGCATTAGTGTCATATCATCTGCATTTGCATTACATATTTGCATCGTCCAAACACTATGTCAATCATTGCATGCTTCCTTCATCCTTAGCCATAGTATCCTAGCATCAATCATCGAGTCACACATACACACACATATTATACACATTCTACAGTCTAGTGCCACACAGTTGCACACTTACACTATATCCTCATAGTTTAGGTCATTAGTATGTCCTATCCCTTCTCGCTTTTCAGCGAATGAACTTTTCGTAAGTTATATTTCTCGCTTTTTAGCGAATGAACTTTTCGTAAGTTATATCTCTCGCTTTTTAGCGAATGAACTTTTCGTAAGTTATATCTCTCGCTTTTTAGGGAATGAACTTTTCGTAAGTTATATCTCTCGCTTTTTAGCGAATGAACTTTTCGTAAGTTATATATCTCCCTTCTTAGCGAATGAACTTTTCGTAAGTTATATCTCTCGCTTTTTAGCGAATGAACTTTTCGTAAGTTATATTTCTCGCTGTTTAGCGAATGAACTTTTCACAAGTTATATTTCTCGCTGTTGAGCGAATGAACTTTTCGCAAGTTATTCCTTCTCGCTTTGAGCGAATGAACTTTTCGCAAGTTATTCCTATTCCAATTGCTTTTAACCCAAATCAATCTACCTAGCATAATCCCTTTCATGCGAATAAACTTTTTGTAAGTTGTTCTTTTCTTCCTCGCTTTTAAGCGAATGAACTTTTCGTAAGTTATGCTTTTCTTCCTCGCTTTAAGCGAATGAACTTTTTCGTAAGTTATACATTTCTTTTCTCGCTTTTAAGCGAATGAACTTTTCGGAAGTTGCTCCTTTATGTTTGCATGCTTGTGTTCATTGCATTTAACAGGTATCAAACCGTCAATAACGGCACACAAACCGTTAGGTCTGCGGACCACTTTCAAAAAACTACATTACAACAACCTTGGAGCGGGACAATAGCTCATTACAACAGCCTTGGAGCGGGACTATAGCTCATTACAACAGCCTTGGAGCGGGACAATAGCTCATTACAACAGCCTTGGAGCGGGACAATAGCTCATTACAATCAGCCTTGGAGCGGGACAATAGCTCATTACAAACAGCCTTGGAGCGGGACAATAGCTCATTACAACGACCTTGGAGCGGGACAATAGCTCATTACAACGGCCTTGGAGCGGGACAATAGCTCATTACAACGGCCTTGGAGCGGGACAATAGCTCATTACAACAGCCTTGGAGCGGGACAATAGCTCATTACAACAGCCTTGGAGCGGGACAATAGCTCATTACAGCAGCCTTGGAGCGGGACAATAGCTCATTACAACAGCCTTGGAGCGGGACAATAGCTCATCACAATCGCCTTGGAGCGGGGCAATAGCTCATCACAATCGCCTTGGAGCGGGACAATAGCTCATCACAATCGCCTTGGAGCGGGACAATAGCTCATGATTCTTTTTCCCATATATCATTTCATTTTTGCAAATTTACAATTATTTTGCGAATATGTTTCACCCATGTCTGTTCCTGAAGCTTTTGCTTGTTTTGTAGGTACCGGCGCAAAAGAGTGATTTTGGATTGCAGAGCATCTAGAATCATTCTCCGTCCCGACACGTATACTTTGACTTTCGGTTTTACAAACCTCAGTCAAAGTGGGGGCTTCTGTAGACACATAATCATGTCTCCCCATTTAGTACCCTATGATGACCAATACCCTGCTCCAATTGGTCCGGATCAAGGAAAGAATAAAGAACGAGTCTAAAATAAAAGTTTTAAGCCAAATCCATTTTCTAACCCATTTTATTAACCCATTTCCCAAAAACCTTTTTTATAACTAGTTTTACTAAGCCCACTTCCTAAAACGTTTTAAGATAACTTTTTAATGGCCCATCTTTGAAAACCTTTTAAAAAAATAGTTTTTATGAAAGCCCAATTTATAAAACCCCTTTTCTAGCCCAATTTAATTAATAAAATTAATTAATTATATTGATTAGTTTTTTAATAAAAATCTTTTATAAAAATAATCTTTTTCCAAAGTGTTTTCAAAAATCTTTTATCTAACTATTTTCTAAAAATCTTTAATGATAAAAATCTTTTAGAAACCTTCTAACTTTCGAAAACCTATTGCAACCCAACTACCTAAACCTATATATATTCTCCTAACAATTCACATCGGCGGACGAATTAATTTTACGCGGCAAACCTCTCAACACACCAAATTCTCACGGCACACAACAAACAAAACCTCATACCAAACTCACAAATTCACTCGGCACATCCTTCACAATACTTCATCACAATCACCGACTCACCGATTCATCATCTCATCACCATAACACTTCATCACCTACAGCATCCTAATACTACAACACTAATACTCCATCGCCACATCACCCCAATATCTCTCCTCCTACAGCTCCTCACAAAAATCATACCACCTGATCATCTTTCTTCATCTTCATTAAAAATCATCTTACACGCATATCAACACCAACATACTGCTAATACAAAATCAACGTAGCACATAACAAATACTACCAACCAATATTTTTGGTTTGACGCAACATATTTCACAAAACAACACAACTTTTTAAAGACTTGTTCCAATATTCAATTTTCCAAGATCCGTACAAATCAAGGACCCCGGACGGTGGTATAATTTCTGAGGGTCAACTAAATTAACAAACTTTATTTTCTTTATTTATTTTTTATTATTTTCTTGAAGTTACTAACATTCTTTTCATGATGTAGATTGTTAACTCGTCCCTACGACTGTAAATATTGTACTCCCTCCGTCCCAGAATAGTCTGAACACTTTCTTTTTACGGTTTTTTCACCAAATACCCCCGACAAATTAAAAAATTCAACATATACCCTCAATGTTCCAAAAATTCACCATATACCCTTGAGTTTTCGAAAATGTTCACCAGATGTCCATTTTTTAACTTCCGTTAACCCACTGTTAGCTTTATTTACCATTTTGCCATTATTAACCCTAAACCCTAATTCTAATCTAACCCTAACCCACCCTCCCCTCCCCCAAACCCTAACCCACCCAACCCACCACCCCTCCCCATCCCTCCCACCCAGCCCACCCTTCCCCGCCGACCCCCCCCCTCCCCCTTCCCCGATGTGCGAATCCCTCCCTTCCCCTTCCTCGCTGCGCGAACCCCCCTCCCTCGCTGCGCGAACCCCCCCCTTACCTGCCGTCGTGCACCCCCCCCCCAGATTCACAAACTCCAACAATCGAAGAAGATGACTAAGCGTAGAATATGGGTTGAATAGGTTTCTTCGAAAAATGCGGGTTTCGACGAAAAATCTAGGTTGAATGGGTTTATTCGAAAAATCTTGGTTGTTGGGTTTTTGCGAAGAATCGGTGGAAGGGGATAGGGGTTACGGCGGGGAAGGGAGGGAGGAGGTTGTGCGATGGCGGAGGAAAGGGAGGGGGGTGTGCGACGGCGGGGGAAGGGGAGGGGCGATTGAGCAGGGGAGGGGGGCCATGGGGGGGTGGAGGGGGGCGCTGCGGGGAAGGGGGAGGAAGGGGGCTGGGGGAGGGGGTTGTTGGAGTGGTGGTGCGGTGGGGTAATGGGTGGTGGGGTAAGGGCCGGTAGGGGCAATGGGGGGGAAGGGTGGGGTGAGGTAGGGGGTGAGGGTAAGGGTTTAGGTTTAGGTTTAGGATTAGGGTAAGGGTTAGATTAGGGTTAGGGTTAGATTAGAATTAGGGTTTAGGGTTAATAATGGCAAAATCGTAAATAGAGCTAACAGTGAGTTAACGGCAGTTAGAAAAAGGGCATCTGGTGCACAGTTTTGAAAAGTCAGGGGTATATGGTGAATTTTTGGAACATTGAGGGTATATGGTGAATTTTTTGATTTGTCAGGGGTATTTGGTGAAATAACCGTTCTTTTTATGTTTGTCCCAAATTAGTTTAAACACTTCCATTTTTGGCATGGTCCCACTATTAATATATTATTTCTTTTATACTACTTTGGCCCACACTCTACCTTTTATTAATAAAAAGTTACACAACTCCTATCACATCTACTTTTTAAATAAAATAACATTTGATAACCACACTACAACTTATCATCTTAAACTACGTGTCCCAAGAAGTGTTCAGATCATTCTGGGACGGAGGTAGTATATATTATAATAACTCCCTGCAATATTTTATTTTCTTATTTTTATTTATTTATATGAACACATTATTTTTCATGCCTGATTGCAATATTTATCACCTTGTTATTTATTGCTAAACAAGACCTAAATAAATGTTCTAACTAATTCAGATAACATGGACAACATGCTAGGAACCCATTAATATTGATAGTCTAATAACTTGTCACTAAAAATTTAGTCTTTTGTGTGTTTCCTGAACCAATCTAGATTAATTATTTTTAGGGTGCTTAAAACGTTATATGATTATTCTATTGCATAAGATTTGCTGTGAATCGGTATTTAGTAGAGGCCAGCAATGGGCAAACATGGTTCATTATGACCATATTTGTACCCTCACCCCCGAACTCAATCTTTGGTTCACTTTGACCATCTATGGAGTCATGACGGGGAAATCTACATTGGATAATTTGTCCCTATGTTTTTCCCATATCCAATTAGGTTTATGATTCTTCCTTTAAAGAATTGTTGGCTACTTCAAAAACGTATTTTTAATAACACCTTAACAATGGGGTAGTCAAATAAACGTGTTCACACCGCGTGTAGACATTAAAGGAATTCAAAAATCCTACGCCTACACCCTCCCCTATTTTCAGTGAGACATTTAGGAATCTCTTAGAGCAATTAACAATATCCCCAGACGGAATAACTGTAGGTACTGAAATTGACTCGGACTCGAACAATACTTTCACAGGAATTGAGTTGATAGAGAAAGTACCCGTGATAACATCCCCACGAGCTTCCTCTTCGCTAGCCGTCATCATATACAACTTTCCTTTGCCCTTATTATCATTGTTGTTGGTCACATGGTTTCCATTTGGTGCCTGATTATTTGCATTGGTTGGTGGTTTAGAGTAATTGGAGTTCCTTGACCCATTGGATGCATTTCCACCATTCCCATTCCCATTCCTAGGCTTTTGTCCATAATTCCCTTTCTTGTGATCGTTGGGGTTAACCTTATTCTTCGAATAACACTCGTACGCTCTATGCCGCCATTTTCCAACATTCACGACACTCAACCTTGTTACCCTCGCAATCCCTCCTAGGATGGTTGTATGGGCACTTCTTACACATGTACACACGCTCAGGTCTGCGGTTGTTGGTGTTATTGTTGCGATTATTGTTATTGTGGTTATTGTTGATGTTGTTGGGTCCTTTACTGAAGTTTCTTTGGGAGGTTTGATTGTTCTGGTTCCCATGGTGTTTCTTTTCAAATCTTTGAACTTCGGGGTTTGGATTCTCCTTTCGCTTCTCACCTTGTTTACCTCCTTCCTCTCGTTTCCTTATTGTATATAAGTGGGTAGCTTTGCCAAAAATGTGATCCAACGAGGTGAAGGTATCTCCCCCCAGTCTCCCTTGCAGGTCAATGGTGAGTCCTAATTCAAAGCGTGAGGCGTTAGCTTCCTCAGCAGGGGCAATCTTAGGAGCAAATCTCATCAGTTCAATAAACTTGCGGTAATATTCCTCAACAGATAGGTTCCCTTGCTCTAGCATCATAAACTCTTGGGCTTTTTGCTTTTTGAGGTAAGGTGGGCAATCTCAGTTGCAAATCTCATTAGTTCAAAGCGTGGGTTGTTTGATGAGGTTGTCCTTCGCTTGGGTCCATCAAAAGTGGGCATCCCCCTGCAGGTAATAACTTGCTAAGGGCACAATCTTGTCATCTGGACAGATGAGGGTAAAGAAAAGCTTATCAAACTCCTCAATCCAATTTTCCATTTCTTCTGGCCCCCTTTCCCATTCAGCACTGGTGGGTTTCTACGGGCAACCTTTTCAGACAAGTCCCCATCCCGGTTATGCCCATGGGCTAGGTTAGCTATAATCTGCACTAGTTCACAAATTAATTGCTCGACATTCAGAGAGGTCTCACGCGTACCGTCCTAACGAACCATTCTGCGCTGAAAAATGACACAACGACTGTTTCAGTGACATACACATAGTCGTTTATTTACTTAACTATTACACATTTGCACGTTCATACAACACATCCTTATTGCGAACAATCATTAAGTCTCTATTGACTTGCAATATAAACATCTCAAATAAGACGTACATCAAATAATTAAAGAATTAAAATAGTGTATTATTATTGAAAGGGAAAAATTTATTGTTTCCAAGGAAAACATAATATGAATTAAATAAAGGAATCAAAAATGCTAATTCGCTTTTTGGCATGCAAGCCTTATTAAACTGAAATAAACAACTAAAATAATATTCTAATCCTAATTATACTTTCAAAAGAAACTAGGGACTATAATGGTGAGCTTCGTCATCTGAGTTAGGATTTTCTATTCCCTCTTCCATGTCAGCTTCGTCCCCAAAAGGCTCGTCATCCTCTATAGGTTCATCTTCCTCCATGGGTTCTTCCTCTTCTATGGGTTCTTCTTCTTCTTCTATGGGCTCTTCTTCTTCTTCTTCTTCTTCTATGGGCTCTTCTTCTTCTTCTTCTATGGGCTCTTCTTCTTCTTCTTCTATGGGCTCTTCTTCTTCTTCTTCTTCTTCGTGGTCATTTTCCTCAATCAGATCTTCTTCAATGGGCCCTTCTTCTTCTTCTATGGGCTCGGGTTCTTCTTCTTCTTCTTCGTGGTCATTTTCCTCAATCAGATCTTCTTCAACAGGCTCATTTTCATTAGGAACTTCCTCTTCCTCATTTTCTAAGTCAAGTATAGGTGCAACATGATCTTCCCCAATCACTGTGATGAATGTCCTACTATTCCCTTCATCATCGGAAATGTAGGTAATAGTTCTAAGGTTTGACACTATTTGGTAGTCCTCGGGTATGAACTCATCCTCAAAAGTCTGATATCTTGCTCTTTTTACAGCTCTAGGTGACGTTTGAGGCTCGATTTTAACTCTAGGGTTCTCAAAATTCATATCTGCAGTCGTAGTTCCCGAGCTTTCTCCCACATAATAGGTTCCTCTAAGGGGAGATGATGAGGAAGAGAGCTCCCAACTTCTTTTCCCACGAATTCTCTATTCATTTTCACAGTATTTAAGATCAGTGACGATATGCCCTACAGTAGGAAGGCATTGGTTCGAGTAAGTGTGTTTGGCTCTGTTAAAATCTCCATCTTCTGACCACAAATCCCCATATCTAAGGTGTACGAAAAGATAGGGTTCTTCCCTAGGGACATATCTAAGCATGAAATTTATTTTCTCCAATTCTGTCCTTAGTCTCGTATCTCCCTGTAAAGTCCTATATTCCATAGTAGCTTTCATCTTATAGGCCCATATGTCCCAATCTTCCACTATTCGGTGTTTCATCATGTATTCCTTAGGACCTATGTCGTAAACCATCTGCGAATTAAAAGAAAGAAAATAGTCTAAATTTTTTGTGAAGTAAAGGTTTAAAAATATACATTTTATATATACATATATAAGAGGTAAAACGATTATTTTAAATTTTAGAACTCCTTAAGTAAGTTCAAAAGATTTTCAACAATTAAATGGTTCTGTCCTAAAATATTCGAAATAAGGTTTTAGTTCAATACCTTTTGAAACATCTTTAGAACAATTATACCAATTCGAAATTAACTTAGTGCTCCTAAGATACCATTATCTATGTAACTATCCTTGTACATCCTCCTAATCTATTCATACTTCGAAGATTTCAAAGAACCTTTCACAAATTCAATCAAACAACCAACACAACATTTCATATGATCAGAACATTTGATTCATTCCACAGTATTTGCATACATCCTATAAACATATTAGACAAGTAAGGCAATAAAAGGGATTACAAACAAAATCATTCCTATGATTTAATGCGCGTAAAAGTAAACTATATGCTCTTATCCCATACTACATATTTTAAAAATCATTTGAAACATATTTGAAAATAGGAACTTTTGGCTCTGATACCAGTATTGTAACACCCCCAAAATCCATACAAGTCTAAACTACGTTGCATCGACTTTGGGAGTGTTATCGCCACGGTGAAACGCAAGGCTTATTGAAATTAAAACATTAACTTACTCTTTATTATGAAAACCAAATTGCAGCGGAAATAAAATGTTAACTTAACGACAATTCGAGAATCACCATTGACCCCTTTTTATTTAAAACCATTAAATAAGTAAATCATAAACAAACTCTAGAAGGTTCAACCAAAACACTTTAAAAGTTTATAAACCAAAGAGTATCCCCCTTATGCTCGAACTCATGCAGCAACATCAGCATACCTAATCTGCTCCCCATTGAAATATCAATGGTTCATCACAGGTCAACAAGCAAACACAAATAACAAACAATCAGCTAATTAAATCATCTAAAACACATCCTAACTGGAATCTTTGGTGAGTGAAGCAATAGAATTAGAGTTAGAACCCTTAGTGGAGATTAAGTGAGTGAAGCTTATTCGAAGCTAAGCAGATTCCATTCGCGAAATCATATCAATTCGTATCAGAGCAAGGGCCAGTGTGACGGTGTGTGAGGGCGCGTATGACATCGGAATCTGGATTATATTGGTTCGTTGGCAAGCTCACATATAGGGGTACCTTCTGTCCAAATTTCAGCTCCATCTGGTCAGTAACGAGGACACAACTATCAAAACACTCTGAGCTAATTTTCTGGCAGATTCGAGCAGCTTTCAGTTAAACTTTGGGCAATTCGTTCTCCTAGCATACAACGTATTTTTGAGTGTTTCTTGGCTTAAAATTGGACTAATTTTGGTCTAGTTTAATACACTAAGTTTCATAACGTTTTCAGAATTTTGCTATTTAGTCGAATAAGTTTTTGATAATTGGGCAAAAACCGATCTATTATGGACCAGTTTTGGGATAATTAAAACTACAAGCAATTAGTTGGGTATTCTTGGATTAAATTTTGGTCGAATGTTCCTTACACCTAGGGCTATGTGGTGACAAAATCTCATGAAATTTCGAGGTGTTTTACTTAGGGTTTACATCTAGAACGCTTAGTGAAATTGTCAGGCAGTTTACTGGAAATATTGTTGTTGGTTGTTGTTGTTTGGTTCGTATGGATGAATTTGATTTAACATTGAGACACAAGCAAGCTCTTGTACGGATGCAAGAAGCTACTAAAAGGGTTAATTATTTGAGGCAACAACAATATCTAACAAAAAAAGAACGGTTAGATCTTGAAGATGTTCCTTGCAACATAGTGGAAGAAATTTCAGATCCGATTGTTGTTGAAGAGGACGTAAAGATTGAAACTTTTTATTGTTCTAAGGATAAAGATGTGATCTTTAAAGTTTCTCATGAGGAAGCGGTGGTGCCTGACGGTTATTTGCATAAATATGAGCCTTTAGTTAATGTTTCTTTTACTTTCGCTCCTAGGGTTGCTGATGATCGTGGTTTTCCAAGGGTACTACATGTTCTTTCTAGGAGGGATAAATTGCAACTATAGACAAATTAGGATTTTATAAGATTAAGACTTCGTGAAACATATGATGGTGATGAATGATGTCACATCCTAATGGTGTATATTGTTGTACGCTTGATTTGGATGATATCTTGGACAACTTTGACGAAACTTGAGGACAATTTTTTTTTCTAAGAGGGAGGGATTGATGTGGATCCAAAGTGCTTAGACTCTCTTAGAAATGAAGGTTGTAAAAGTACTCCTATTTATGTTAGGAGTCTTGGTCGTTTTCCTAATTCTAATAGGAATAGGACTCTTGAAATCCTAATCCTAGTAGGATTAGTACTCCTATTTCTGTTAGGAGTAAAAAAAGTTTATTTTTTCATAATTCTAATTGTGTTAGAAATCAAAATCCTAGTTGGATTATGATTCCTAATTGGAGTAGAATTATAGTTAGCAGTCTAGTGGTAGTAGAAGTCTTTTGCTTACAAGATTTTACTTTCCTTCTTGGGAGAGGTTTTACTTGTTTCAAGCACATAGGATTCTAGCTTATGTTTATCTTTATTATTTAACTTTATCATAGGCGTGTAGGATTAGTATAAGTTTACTGATTTTTATCTTTCCTTGTTCTAGTACAATTAGGTTTCCTTTTAGTACTATATATTGTATGCCGTGGAATTCATTAATAATATATAGAGAAGTTTTTTATTAAAGATTAAACCTAAGTTTATTGCTTATTTTGGACATACATAATTCCAAGATAAAATTGTTGTTAGAGTGAATTTAAATACAAGAACCTTAGTTTAAACTAGTGAAGTTTGAATTAAGCTTAGGTGATTTATTAAGGGAGTGAAGCTAATTAAATCATCTAATACACATCCTAACTGGAATCTTTGGTGAGTGAAGCAATAGTATTAGAGTTAGAACCCTTAGTGGAGATTAAGTGAGTGAAGCTTATTCGAAGCTAAGCAGATTCCGTTTGCGGAATCATATTAATTAGTATCAAAGCAAGGGCCAGTGTGACGACGTGTGAGGGCGCGTATGACTTCGAAATCTGGATTTTATTGGTTCGTTGGCAAGCTAACATATAGGGATACCTTCTGTCCATATTTCAGCTCCCTCTAGTGAGTAACGAAAACACAGCGATGAAAACATTCTGAGCTAATTTTCTGGCAGATTCGAGCAAATTTCAGGTAAACTTTGGGCAATTCGTTCTCCAAGCATACAACGAATTTTTGGGTGTTTCTTGGCTTAAAATTGGACTAATTTTGGTCTAGTTTAATACTGTAAAGCTTCATAACGTTTTCATAACTTTTGCTATTTAGTCGAACAAGTTTTTGATAATTGGGCAAAAACCGAACTATTATGGACTAGTTTTAAGATAATTGAAACTGCAAGCAATTGGTTGGGTATTCTTTAAATAAATTTTGGTCCAGTGTTCCAGACACCTAGGGCTACGTGGTGACAAAATTTCATGAAATTTTGAGGTGTTTTACTTAGGGTTTACATCTCGAACGCTTAGTGAAATTGCGGGGAAGTACACTGGAAAAATTGTAGTTGGTTGTTGTTGTTTGATTCATATGATTGAATTTGATTTAACATTGAGACTCAAGCAAGCTCTTGTACGGATGCAAGAAGCTACTAAAAGGGTTAATTCTTTGAGCCGACAACAATATTTAACAAAAAAAGAACGGTCAGATCTTGAATATGTTCCTTGCAACATAGTGGAAGAAATTTCAGATCCGATTGTTGTTGAAGAGGTGTAACACCCTCAAAATCTATACACGTCTAAACTACGTTGCATCGACTTTGGTAGTGTTCCCGCCGCGGTGAAATACAAGGCTTATTGAAATTAAAACATTAACTTGCTTCTTAATATAAAAACTAATTTGTAGCAGAAATAAAATATTAACTACAACTCGGGAATCACTATTGACCCGTTTTATTCAAAACCATTAACTAAGTAAATCATAATCAAATTCTAGAAGGTTCAACTAAAACATTTTAAAAGTCCATGATCAAAAGTATCCCCTGTATGCCCAAACTCATGCAGCATCACCAGCATACCTAATCTGCTCCCCATTGAAGCATCAATGGTTCATCACAGGTCAACAAACAAACACGAATAACAAACAATCAGCTATGCTGAGTACATACATAATCAGTTAAATAATATATTAAGCATAAACAGAAGAGTAATAACAATTTCTAAACATGATACTACAAAAACATTAAATTTCGTTTTTTTACAATTTATTTGGCATCGAACGGGCACCGTCATCTTTCTAGAATCATACGGGCTACTTAATCCTTAATAGACAACTTGGTCAATTAGATGAATGTAATTACGGTTTCGTTCCACTCCACATCCATCACTTTAGTATGCATACCCCCAAGATCGTGCGGAACCTTCCGCCTACTTGAGTTATCAAAATTTATAAGGACACTATTGTCGTCACAGTAGGCCTGATGAGGAGTGTAGAACAAGTCCCACACTCCCCCCATTGTTCATACTTGTTGGGATTCCAACTACAAGTTTATCGCCAACGATCTTCTTGGTGATATTCATTCATACAACATTAAGCATATAATCACTTAATTTTCCTTCTTAGGTACATTGCTCAATTCTTTAGTTTAAGCAACATCTTGTAACATCCTTGCTACAACAATAAATCATAGGATTCCAATCCAATTCTCATTTCATGCTTGTGATACGATAGAATTACGCATACCAATAATAATGCATTCCAACTCACAAGTCATACAACAAGGAAATACATACAGATTTCCAATCAATTTCATGTCACCAAACAATCTCTTCAATCATAACCATGCAATTGTTCCCTATCATGATTCTAGGTTCCAATCAAAGAATTCATAACCTAAACATGATACTAACATATCCAATTGAACTGGTACGCGTACGTACCTTGTAACGAAGAATCTTCGCTGACTACTTAAAACGTTCCGCTTACGAAATTGGGACCTAATCGAATAATAAGAGTATTTTAGTGTTAAGTCTGTGATATTATTAAAATAAAATCAGCTTACCAAACTATGTAAAATATGATGTTTTGAACATAAAAATAACCAATCATGTTGTTTACTTTCTTTTCATAAACTTTATTGAAACTAACATATTTAGAAACTAATTAATATGCTTATAAATCTGATTTCTTCTAGCTTATATTAAACTTGTATATACCACAAAACTTAAACAACTATATATATAAGTATTATAAAAATCAGATTTGTGAAATAGAATTATCATAAGAACTACAACGTAATTATAAATCTGATTCACTAATTTTATACTTTATTTATAATACAACTTAATCCAATATATATATATATATATATATATATATATATATATATATATATATATATATATATATATATATATACATATACGAATTAGAAAAATCAGAATTTACGATTTAACTAAAGTAGAAAAAGAAGAATTTTATTTTTTTACACCGAAACGGCTCGCCGGCAGCAGCACCACAGCGCTCGTAGCCTCGACGCGTCGTTCGCCCAACACTCGAGCCTCGCACTTCGCGTCGCACAATCCCTCGAGCCACGCACAACACTCGCTCGCACACACACCGTCGACCCACGACTCGACTCGCACGACCCTTCGCTCGCCTTGCACCCTCGAGCCCAGCACTCGAACACGCACTCCTCGAGTCGCACAGTCTTGCTCGACTCGCACACTCGAACTGCACTCGATGGCCTCGCACACCCGCAGCGCACATCAACACGCACAACACCGCACACACCCTCGAGGCCTCACACGACCCACGACTCACGCGCACCCACGAAGGTCTCGCACAGCACACAGGGAAGACGACGTAGGAGAAGTACAGCAGCACGGGAGAGGAGGAAGAAAAGTGACAAGGGAGAAGAAGAGAGGAGAGAGAAAATCTTTGAGGGAGGAGAGGAAGGAAAACAGCTGATTAGAACTTAGGGTTTTTTTTTCTTTTTTTTTTCTCTCCTATTTATAGCATGAGAAACCTTGGTTTAATAGGATTCGTTTCCAAATCAAATTCCTATTTTTATTTAATTTGGAAAATAGAACAAAACCGAATTATAACATAATTAGGTACAAATGTAGGATACGTTAAACATGTCATGGATATCGAATCCCACTTCCATGTTGGAATGTCTAGATGTTGGATTAAGCTATGACTTTCCATATTGCATAAGAACACAACCCAACCCATTCTTTGACGCATCACTATAAACATCATACCCCTCATTCTCGTTTGGCAAGGTTAGGATATGTGCTGAAGTTAATATCTCTTTGAGCGTTTGAAAAGCTTTCTCACTGTCCTCATTCCAGTTAAACTTGCAATCTTTCTTCATTTAGTTAGTCATGGGCTTTGCTATTTTCGAGAAGTCCTTAACAAACCTCCTATAATAACCCGCTAAAACCAATAACTCCTTATATCTGTGACATTCTTTGGTGTTGGCCATTCACACACAGCTTTTAACTTTGCAGGATCTACTGACACACCCTCCTTAGAGGCGAAATGACCCCAAAATGACTTTTTTTTTTCTAACCAAAATTCACACTTAGAAAGTTTTTACATACATTTGGTTCTCCCTAAGTGCCTGTAAAATGAGCCTCAAATGTCCCTCATGTTCCTCCTTGCTCCTTGAATATATCAATATTTCGTCTATGAACGCGACTACGAATTTATCGAGGTAGGGTCGAAAAATCCTATTCATGAGGTCCATAAAAATAGCAGGTGCATTGGTTAACCCAAAAGGCATGACGGTTAAACTCATAGTGTCCATACCTAGTCCTAAAGGCAGTTTTAGGTATATCGTATTCAGCAATCCTCAATTGATGGTAACCAGACCTTAAGTCTATTTTAGAGAACATCCCTGCACCCTGAAGTTGGTCAAACAAGTCATCTATCCTAGGTAATGGATATTTCTTTTTCACAATGACATTGTTCAACTCACGGTAGTCTATACACAACCTCAAACTACCATCCTTCTTCTTCACAAATAAGGCAAAAACTCCCCATGGTGACATACTAGGTCTAATGTACCCCTTCTCTAGTAGTTCTTCCAACTGGTTTTGTGGGGCTTTGGAGATAGGTCCAGTTCCAGGTACTAGGTCAATAGTGAACTTTACATCTTTCCTTGAAGGCATACTAGGTATTTCTTCAGGAAAAACATCCTGGTATTCTCTGACTATAGGCACATCTTCAGGTCTCAATGGATCATCCTCAACCCTTCTCACAGAACACATTAATAGAGGTCATCCTTTGTCTATATAACCCTTAAGTTTCAAGGCATTGATTACTTTAATCCCTGGTTCTCGAGGTATTCTCCTATATGACACTCTTTTCCCCGCAGAGTCTATCAGTTCCACCTTTTGGGCATCACAGTCTAATCTTAGCCTTGTACTTCCCAAGCCAATCCATTCCTAAAAAAAACTTCTAGGTTTGATAGGTGAAACTCTATTAGATCGGAAGGAAGAAACCCTCCCCTATTTTCAGTGAGACATTATGAATTTCATAGAGCAATTAACAGTATCTCCAGACGGAATAACTATAGGCACAGAAATTGACTCAGAATCAACCAGTTCTAGAGTTCTAACAGTTGTATGGGGCAATAAAAGAATGCTCCAGTATCGAACAATACTTTAACAGGAATTGAGTAGATAGAGAAAGTACCCGTGACAACATCTCTACGAGCTTCCTCTTCGCTAACCGCCATCATATACAGCTTCCCTGTGCCCTTATTATCATTGTTGTTGGTCACATGGTTCACATTTGGTGCCTGATTATTTGCATTGGTTGGCGATTCGGAGTAATTAGAGTTCTCTGACCCATTGGATGCATTTTCACCATTCCCATTCCCATTCATAGGCTTGTCTCCATAGTTCCCTTTCTTCTGACCGTTGGGGTTAACCTTATTCTTCGAATAGCACTCGTACGCTCTATGCCCCATTTTCCCACATTCACGACACTCCACCTTATTACCCTCGCAATCCTTCCCAGGATGGTTGTATGGGCACTTCTTACACCTGTACACACGCTCAGGTCTGCGGTTGTTGGTGTTATTATTGTGGTTATCGTTGTTGGGTCCCTTATCGAAGTTTCTTTGGGAGGTCTAGTTGTACTGATTCCCATGGTGTTTCTTTTCAAATCTCTGAACCTCGGGGTTTGGATTCTCCTTTCGCTTCTCACCTTGTTTACCTCCTTCCTCTCGCTTCCTTATTGCATATAGGTGGGCAGCTTTGCCAAAAACTTGGTCCAACGAGGTGAAAGTATCTCCCCCCAGTCTCCCTTGCAGGTCAAGGGTGAGCCCTAATTCAAAACGTGAGGCCTTAGCTTCCTCAGTAGGGGCAATTTCAGGATCAAATCGCATCAACTCAATGAACTTGCGGTAATATTCCTCAACAGACAGGTTCCCTTGCTCTAGCATCATAAACTCTTAGGCATTCTGCTTTTTGAGGTATGGTGGGTAATACTTATCCCTCAGGGCTTTCTTGAAGGTTTCCCACCCAAAGTCAGGCTGTTTTAGGAGGTTGTCCTTAGCTTGAGTCCACCAAAAGTGGGCATCCCCCTGTAGGTAATAGCTTGCTAAGGGCACAATCTTGTCATGTGGACAGGTGAGGGTAAAGAAAAGCTTATCAAACTCCCCAACCCAATTTTCCAATTCTTCAGGTCCCCCCTTTCCCATTCAGTACTGGTGGGTTCCTACGGGCAACCTTTTCAGACAAATCCCCATCCCGGTTATGTCCTTGGGCTAGGTTAGCTGTGATCTGCACTAAGTCACGAATCGATTGTTCGACATTCAGAGAGGTATTAGGCGTGCCGCCCTGACGAACCATTCTGCGCTGAAAAATGACACAACGACTGTCTCAGTGACATACACATAGTCGTTTATTCACTTAACTATTACACATTTGCACGTTCATACAACACGTTTTTATTGCGAACAATCATTAAGTCTATATTGACTTGCAATATAAACATCTCAAATAAGACGTTACATCAAATAATAAAAGAATAAAAATATTGTATTATTATTATTGAAAAAGGGGAAATTTATTGTTTCCAAGGAAAACATAATATGAATAAATAAAGGAATAAAAAGAATGCTAATTTGCTACTTGGCATGCAAGCCTTATTAAAACTGAAATAAACAAATAAAATAATATTCTAATCCTAATTATATATTCAAAAGAAACTAGGGACTATAATGATGAGCTTCGTCATCTGAGTTAGGATTTTCTATTCCCTCTTCCATGTCAGCTTCGTCTTCAAAAAGCTCGTCATCCTCTATAGGTTCATCTTCCTCCAGGGGTTCTTCCTCTTCCTCTATGGGCTCTTCTTCTTCTTCTTGGTCATTTTCCTCAATCGAATCCCCTTCAGCAGGCTCATTTTCATTAGGATCTCCCTCTTCAGCAGGCTCATTTTCATTAGGATCTCCCTCTTCCTCATTTTCTATGCCAAGTATATGTGCAACATGATCTTCCTCAATCACTGTGATAAATGTCCTATTATTCCCTTCATCATCGCAAATGTAGGTAACAGTTCTAAGGTTTGACGCTATGTGATAGTCCTCGGATATGAACTCATCCCCAAAAGTTTGGTATCTTGCTCTTTTTACAGCTCTAGGTGACGTTTGAAGCTCAGTTTTCACTCTAGGATTCTCAGAATTCACATTAGTTCCCGAGCTTTCCCCCACATGATAGGTTCCTCTAACTGGAGGTGATGAGGTAGAGGGCTCCCAACTTCTTATCTCACGAATTCTCCACTCATTTTCATAGTATTTAAGATCAGTGACGAAATGCCCTACAGTAGGAAGGTATTGGTTCCAGTAAGTGTGTTTGGTTGCATTAAAACCTCCATTTCCTGACCATATATCCCCATATCTACGGTGTACGAAAAGGTAGGGTTCCTCCCTAGGGACGTACTCCATCATAATGTATATTTTCTCCATTTCAGTCCTTAGTCTAGTATTTCCCTGTAAGGTCCGATATTCCATAGCAGCTTTCATCTTATAGGCCCAGATGTCCCAATCTTCCATTATTCGATGCTTCATCAGGTATTTCTTAGGACCTATGTCGTAAACCATCTGCGAAATTAAAGAAAGAAAATGGTCTAAGTTTTTGTGAAGCAATTGTTTTTAAGTATACATTATATATAAACATATATAAGAGGTAAAACGATTATTTTCAATTTTAGAACTCCTTAAAGAGGTTCAAAATATTTACAACAATTAGATGGTTCTTTCCTAAAATATTCGAAATAAGGTTTTAGTTCAATACCTTTTGGAAGCATCTTTGGAATATTATACCAATTTGAAATTAACTTAGTGCTCCTAACCACTATCTATGTACCTATCCTTGTACATCCTCCTAATCTATTCATACTTCGAAGATTTCAAAGAACTTTTCACAAATTCAATCAAGCAACCAACACAACATTTCATATAATCAGAACATCTGATTCATACCACAGTATTTGCATACTTTCTATAAACATATCAGACAAATAAGGCAAGAAAGGCATTACAAATAATATCATTCCTATGATTTAATGCACGCAAAAGTAATCTATATGTTCTTATCCAATACTACCCATTTTAAAAATCTTTTGAAATATCTTTGAAAATAGGAACTTTTGGCTCTGATGACCAGTTTTGTAACACCCCCAAAATCCATACACGTCTAAACTACGTTGCATTGACTTTGGGAGTGTTACCGCCACGGTGAAATGCAAGGCTTATTGAAATTTAAACACTAACTTGCTTCTTAATATAAAAACTAATTTGCAGCGGAAATAAAATATTAACTACAACTCAGGAACCATTAAGTAAGTAAATCATAATCAAACTCTAGAAGGTTCAACTAAAACATTTGAAAAGTCCATGATCAAAAGTATCCTCTATATGCCCAAACTCATGCAGCATCACCAGCATATACCTAATCTGCTCCCCATTGAAGCATCAATGGTGCATCACATGTCAACAAACAAACATGAATAACAAACAATCAGCTATGCTGAGTACATACATAATCAGTTAAAAAATATATTAAGCATAAACAGAAGAGTAATAACAATTTCTAAACATGATACTACAAAAACATTAAATTCCGTTTTTTTACAATTAATTTGGCATCGAACGGGCACCGTCATCTTTCTAGAATCATACGGCTACTTAATCCTTAATAGACAACTTGGTCTATTAGATGAAATGTAATTACGGTTTCGTTCCGCTCCACATCCATCACCTTAGTATGCATACCCCCAAGATCGTGCAGAACCTTCCGCCTACTTGAGTTATCAAAATTTATAAGGACATTACTGTCGTCACAGTAGGCCTGCGTAGGAGTGTAGAACAAGTCCCACACTCCACCCATTGTTCATACTTGTAGGGATTCCAACTACAAGTTTATCGCCAAAGATCCTTCTTAGTGATATTCATTCATGCAACATTAAGCATATAATCACTTAATTTTCCTTCTTAGATACATTGCTCAATTCTTTAGTTTAAGCAACATCTTGTAACATCCTTGCTACAACAATAAATCATAGGATTCCAATCCAATTCTCATTTCATGCTTGTGATACGATAGAATTACGCATACCAATAATAATGCATTCCAACTCACAAGTCATACAACAAGGAAATACATACAGATTTCCAATCGATTTCATGTTACCAAACAATCTCATCAATCATAACCATCCAATTGTTCCCCATCATGATTCTAGGTTCCAATGAAAGAATTCATAACCTAAACATGATACTAACATATCCAATTGAACTGGTACGCGTACGTACCTTGTAACGGAGAATCTTCGCTGACTACTTAAAACGTTCCGCTTATGAAATTGGGACCTAATCGAATAATAAGAGTATTTTAGTGTTAAGTCTGTGATATTATTAAAATAAAATCAGCTTACCAAACTATGTAAAATATGATGTTTTGAACATAAAAATAACCAATCATGTTGTTTACTTTCTTTTCATAAACTTTATTGAAACTAACATATTTAGAAACTAATTAATATGCTTATAAATCTGATTTCTTCTAGCTTATATTATACTTGTATATACCACAAAACTTAAACAACTTTATATATAAGTATTATAAAAATCAGATTTGAGAAATAGAATTATCATAAGAACTACAACGTAATTATAAATCTGATTCGTTTACTAATTCAATACTTTATTTATAATACAACTTAATCCAAGATATATATATATATACGAATTAGAAAAATCAGAATTTACGATTTAATTAAAGTAGAAAAAGAAGAATTTTATTTTTTTTTATACCGGAACGGCTCGCCGACGATGACCACCGGCGACACGAGGAACTCCGGCAGCAGCACCACAGCGCTCGTAGCCTCGACGCGTCGTTCGCCTAACACTCGAGCCTCGCACTTCGCATCGCACAGTCCCTCGAGCCACGCACAACACTCGCTCACACACACACCGTCGACCCACGACTCGACTCGCACAACCCTTCGCTCGCCTTGCCCCCTCGAGCCCAACACTCGAACACGCGTTCCTCGAGTCGCACAGCCTTGCTATAATCGCACACTCGAACTGCACTCGACGGCCTCGCACACCCGCAGCGTACATCAACCCGCGCAACACCGCACACACCCTCGAACCCTCGCACGACCCACGACTTACGCGCACCCACGAAGGCCTCGCACAGCACACAGGGGAGACGACGTAGGAGAAGGACAGCAGCACGGGAGAGGAGGAAGAAAAGTGACGAGGGAGAAGAAGAGAGGAGAGAGAAAATCATTGAGGAAGGAGAGGAAAGAAAACGGCTGATTAGAACTTAGAGTTTGGTTTTTTTTTCTCTCCTATTTATAGCATGAGACACCTTGGTTTAATAGGATTTGTTTCCAAATCAAATTCCTATTTCTTATTTTATTTAATTTGGAAAATAGAACAAAACTGAATTATAACATAATTAGGTACAAAAGTAGGTTGTAAAGTTAAATTATAACTGTAGGGTTACCCAAACTATACTTTTCTGTAATTAATATTAAAAATACTTTCAACTTCATTCTTTATATTTTCTTATTTATAAAAGAATAACTCCGCAAAGATACAGAGTATTACAAGAGGACGTAAAGATTGAAACTTTTCCTTGTTCTAAGGATAAAGATTTGATCTTTAAAGTTCCTCATGAGGAAGCGGTGGTGCCTAACGTTGATTTGCAGAAATATGAGCCTTTAGTTAATGTTTCTTTTACTTTGGCTCCTAGGGTTGCTGATGATCGTGGTTTTCCAAAGGAACTACATGTTCTTTGTAGGAGGGATAAATTGCAACTATGGACAAATTAGGATTTTAAAAGATTAAGACTTCGTGAAACATAAGATGGTGATGAATGACGCCAAATCCTAATGGTGCATATTGTTGTACGCTTGATTTGGATGATATCTTGGAGAACTTTGACGAAACTTGCGGACAAATTTTTTTTCTAAGAGGGAGGGATTGATGTGGATCCAAAGTGCATAGACTCTCTTAGAAATGAAGGTTGTAAAGTACTCCTATTTCTTTTAGGAGTCTTGGTAGTTTTCCTAATTCTAGTAGGAATAGGACTCTTGAAATCCTAATCTGTAGGCGTGTTTTTATTTCGCCTACACGGTGTGAGCGCGTATTATATTTGACTACCCCACAGTTAAGGTTTTATTGAAAATTTTTTTGTATTGAAAGAAGTCGCCAACAATTCTTTTTAAGAAGAATCATTAACCTAATTGGATATGGGAAAACCGTAGGGACAAATTATCTAATGTAGATTTCCTCGTCCTGACTTCATAGATGGTCAAAATGAACCAAAGATTGAGTTCGGGGGTGAGGGTACGAATATAGTCATAATGAACCACATTCGCCCAAAGTTGGCCTCTACTAAATATCGATTCATTACAGATTTTATGCCAAAGAATAATCATATAATATTTTTAAACACCTTAAAATATTTAGTCTAAATTGGTTCAGGAAACACATAAAAAGACTATTTTTTAGTGACATGTTATTAGGCAATCAAATTACGGGGAACTTAGCAGGTTGTTCAAATTAATTTGATTAATGTTAGAACAGTTCTTTACGTCTTTGATTAGCAAAAATAACATGTGGGTGATGAAAGCAATAAAGCATGATAATCATATAATATGCATAGACTGATAAGGCCGGCATATAATATACAAAGGCAAGAATAATATGAACATAAAATAAAGTATAGAAAAGAGGTTTGAATATACAGTAGAGCGATTTTACATTAAAGATCTACATCAGGAAAGAAAACTGTTAGTAACTTCAATATAAAAATAATTTATTTAAGGACCCTCAGGATTATACCATGGCTTGGGTCTCAAAGATTGACAACCTTCGGGACGAGCAATCGTGAAGCCTGAAAATCTGAATGTCTAAAAGTATGTAGATTGAATGTATTTGTGTTTGAAAGTATGAGTTTTTGTAGGGAAGTTTTGTAGTTCGTAGAGACAATCGGAAATCAAGCCTATTTATGTGGAAAACCGCATTGCGCCTCATGCGCTCGCTGCGCCAGGCGCATCTGACGTGGCAGGCGCATGACGCGGCATGACCAGTAAAAAGTGTACACGTAGTACGCGCTTTTGAAAAAGATAAGAAAGAAATTCCGCGTCTCAAGTAGAGAACTGCGCTTGACGCAGGACTCTACATGAAACAGAAGTCTACGTGGCAGTTCTGGTGCGCTTAGCACAGTCTGTGCGCTAGGCGCAGCTTACGTGGAAGTCCACGTGGCAGGACACCGCGCTCAACACAGTCAGCTGCGCTCAGCGCACCGCCTTGTTTTTGACAAGTTTAGATCGTTTTTTATATAAATGCGTTCTAAAGATTTTCTTTTATCTTTTAACTCCCAAAATCTAATTTTACGGGATAAAATCATATTATGAAAATATAAAAAATATCTTTTAAAAATATTTATTTATTAAAACATATCAATTCATTATCAATTAATTGGGCTTTTCAAAGAATTCGGCTCAAAATATAATTAATTATCATGAATAATTAATTGGGCTTTAAAATAGGACTTTAACACTTTTCGAAATGGTTTTGAATAGCTTTTCAGATTGTTCTGCCCTTGGATCGGACCAATTAAGACCACGGTATGTTTCGTCATCGGATGCTTAAATGGGGAGACACAATTATGTGTCTACAGAAGCCCCCACTTTGATTGAGGTTCAGGAAATCGATAGTCAAAGTATACGGTGTCGGGACGGAGAACGATTCTAAACGCTCTGTAGTTTAGAACTGATCTATATACACCAGTCTCTGCAAAACAAAGTTAGTATGCAGGATAATAACTACAAGCAATCTGATTACCTACAGAAGAAGATGTCAGCAGACAGGTGCAAACAACTCAGATAAAGGACATAGTGATGCAAATGATGCAAACTTAGACTCTCTAAGGATGCACAAGACGCTATGCAAGGATTAAGGTTATGCAGAGCTAAGGGATGACACGTCATGCAAGGTCAAGATTATGCAAGACTAGAATGTATGAAATGCAAGGTCAGGGTTTTGCATGGCTGCAATGCAAGGTCATGATTTTGCAAGGCTAGAAGATGTATAGAATGATAGAATGATAGACTAATTAGAAATGCATAGAATGATTTTCGAAAATCATTTTTAGTAAATAATCGGAGTTTGTAAACGAGGTCCGCGGATTACAACTCTTCGGGAGTTTGATTTGAAATGGAGGAACCACCACACGTAGGAAGCCCCCACTTTGGGTGAGCTTGTCTTGAATTTGTCATGTACTTGATTTGATATTGAAATGTAGTTGATCTGTCTTGAACGTTGCAAGTTGTCACTGGGGATTATTTATTGGGAAGTTAATATTGGCAAAGTCAGATATCGCCAGAAACCATGGAATCATCGGAGAGTCCATCAGGGACAAGGAGAGCTTGGATTGAAAAATAAAAAAGGTTCAAATTTGTGACTCAAATGAATGTAGATGGGAAAAGGCTTTAACGAGGCTAGGTGCAGACTCGAGTCTATGTCAGGATCTAGAAAGAGTATGCTCCTAAATTCTAGAAAGTCAAAGCATTAGACCATGACTAACTTTGTTTTATTGAAGTGGTCGGACCTCGAGATGAGGATTCCTACGTATCCTTGCGGAATTAGACCATTCGTAGTTCTGGATCTGATGTCTTTAATTTTATATATATATATATATATATATATATATATATATATATATATATATATATATATATATATATATATATATATATATATATATATTTTTTTTTTTTTTTTTTTTTGTGCCCTAACTTTTGCCTAGGCTGCCCTTTCGGGTTTTCAACCTAGTGGGCTTGGACATACCTTGAAAAAGGAGTTACGGTTGTTGAAAGGTTGAATGGTTAAAGGCTAATGTAAGGATTATGGATTTGGATGATATAGGTTATGGTTTTGATGGACCGAAGGGATTTGAAACGAGGGGTTGAACTTGTGTGCAAGCCCCCTAGCTTGACTTTTTTTTTTCTTTGCCTTTGGCTTTTTCTTTTTGCATTTTTTTTCTTCTGTCATGTGCGTTTTTTTTGCTTTTTTCATTTTTTTCGCAATTTGAATTTATTTCACTATGTTATTTCCTTTTTCCTTTTGCTTTTTTTCGCACTTTCACTTTTTTTTATTTTACCTGGAATTTATAATTAAGGCTTGCACACAAGTTTGGTTTAGGGTATTGGAAGGCTTGGAGGATATTTGTGGAGCTTTGATTAATGGAGGGATTATTTGGCTAAGTATCATGGAGATGATGGTTTAAAGGATTTTTGTTTTTCCTTAGTTGTATGAGAATGGCTTATTAAAGGTAATGGAAGG
The DNA here is from genome assembly GCA_947648045.1 of Beta corolliflora. NCBI lineage: Eukaryota > Viridiplantae > Streptophyta > Magnoliopsida > Caryophyllales > Amaranthaceae > Beta > Beta corolliflora. Next base: position 1,018,353 of record CANSZD010003024.1, on the reverse strand, counting down.
GAGATGGGAATAACTCCTGATCCAAAGTATGTCCTCTTTTTTTATTTTTCTCTTTTTTTATTTCAGATCTTTTTTATTATTATTAGTCAAGTCATTTAGGTGATTTAAGTTTAATCATTGAATTAGTAGCATAAATGATGGTGAAAGGCCAATGAAAATAAAAAGAAAAATAAAATGAAATGAAAATGGAAAGGCTATAATAGATGAAGTCCTATAGTGACATAGAGTCGATGGAAAAGGACAGAAATGGCTTAGGGTAAGGAATCTCTGGCCCATCCTGGGAAACCAGAAATAAAATACTGATGTACATCCTGGAATTCGCTGTAGAAGTTTAGGTTGCACCTTTTGAATTATCTTTTAGGTACAGGGTTCAGAGTAGACCCTATGAAAGTGATCGCGCCTCTAATGTGAAGGTGGTAGACCCTATGGAAGTGATCGCGCCTCTATTGTGAAGGCGGTCAAAAGTAATCTTCATGACTCTAAATGAAGTCGGGGTGGTGATAGTACGATTGATGAGCTTTAGAGTAGGCTCACATTTTGTTCCTCCTTTAGGCATTCCTAAGTTATAATCTCTCGACTGGTCATGAACAGAATCGAGTGGACCTCGCTTGTAAGATTTTAGAAATGCATTTCGAAATGAGAAATGGAAATGGGAATAATGAGAAATGGGAAATGATTAGAAACGGATATGATTATGGTTATGATGGGGACATGGTCCTAACTATATGCATATGTAGATGTAGACTGGACTGGACTGGACTGGACTGGACTGGACTATGCAAGCAAACTAGACTAGACTTTTAACCTACAGGCAGACTAGACTCAAAATGATTGCATATGCTAGCATCGCTAGACTTGGAGGGAATTGGCTTCACCAGACTTGATGATTTTGGGCCATTATGGACTTAGAGTAGACTAGCTTCGCTAGACTCGAGGATTTAGACTGCTATAGATGTAAGATGGGAATATCTTCGCTAAACTCGGAGGGTGCCTTTATGGTCTTAGGGATGACTAGCTTCGCTAAGTCAATGGGTGCCGTTATGGACTTAAGGGTGACTAGTTTTGCTAAGTCAAAGGGTGTCTTTATGGACTTAAGAGTGACTAGCTTCGCTAGGTGCCGTTATGGACTTAAGGGTGACTAGCTTCGCTAGGTCAAATGGTGCCGTTATGGACTTAAGGTATGACTAGCCTCGCTAGGTCAAAGGATGTCGTTATGGTCTTAAGGTATAACTAGCTTCGCTAGGTCAAAGGATGCCGTTATGGACTTAAGGGTGTCTAGCTTCGCTAGGTCAAAGGGTGCCGTTATGGACTTAAGGGTGACTAGCTTCGCTAGGTCAAAGGGTGTCGTTATGGTCTTAAGGGCGATTAGCTTCGCTAGGTCAAAGGGTGTCATTATGGTCTTTAAGGGATGCTAGCTTCGCTAGACTTAATGGTTTGGACTTCGTCCGATACGGGTTTGAAAATATAATTAGACTTAGGAAATGAGTTGGGCTTTATATGGACCTAACTTTGGACTTAGTACTATATCGGTTTAAAGTTAGACTTGTAAATGCACATGGGCTTGACTTTGGAAATGGACTGGAATAGACTTAGATTAGACTTGGACTGGGGTTGACATAGACTAGGGTTCACATAAAGATGCAAATGGGCCTAGATTTTAACAGGAGCTAGACTTATATGGGCCTAAGATGGACTTTAATGCTAGTGGGCCTTATATGAATGTATGGACTCGAATTTGATGGACCCTACATGAATGCAAAATGGACTCTAATGCAAATGAGCCTAGAATGAATGCAAGTAAATTGGGTCGATTGGATCGGATTGGATTGAAGGTGTTTGGAATGGGCTTAGAATTTTCGAAATTCATTTTTGAAAGAAACCCCTTGTTTTATCTTTTGTTAGGAAAAGATGATGAATTAATTTTGAAATTAATTTTTTGAAATGTCGTGATATGATGATAATTAGTAAATGCTTTTTGAAAAAAAGTAGAATAGGATAGGATTAGGGGTGTGCACAAACCGGTCCGGACTGGAATTTGGACCGGACCGGAGATTCCGGTTGGTCCCCGGTCCGCCGAATATCTAGATTCCGATCCGGTCCGGTCCAAACCCGGAAAATTCCGGTCCGGACCGGTTGGACCGGAATTTCTATTATTTTAGTAAAAAAAAAGTTTATATGTTAAAAAAAAATTTAAAGGTAGAAAGTTAGAAACTTAAAAACCTACTATTTATTCTTTTAGGATTATTGTTATTAAAATTATTAATTTTTAATGTATATAATATATAAATATATTTAAATAAAATAAAAAAGATTTTTCTTTTTTTTTAAAAAAAAAAATTCCGGTCCAAGAAAATCCCGGATTCCGGTCCACCCCTTGATAGGATGCAGGATTGTATTTGAAAAGATGTAAGCTTTTGAAATTGATGCATATGGAAAGGTAGGATTGATAGGGAAGATTAGTTGAACAGCAGGGAGGAAATGGGAAGAGTTAGACATGCATGACAACTCAAACTCTACAATGACCACTTTAGATGCACTTTTTAGGACATACTAGACCTTGCATGAAAAAACTGATTTTTGAATTAGGTGAGACTCCTAAAATGACCTTTTTTTTTACGCGAATGCAGACAGACGAGCATAGGACTGAACGTAGGATCGACCATTACGGGGACTAAATCGACGAAAAGCGCGCTATGCACAGACTGCGTGCCGCGCAGCATTGCTGCGCGCGGCGCACAGCCGTGCGTCTAGCGCGGGAGTGGTGCGCCAGGCGCACCTTAATGCGCTTGGCGCACTACTCCCCGACACATTTTTCGGGGATTTAGGCGACAAATTAGCCGATTCACCAATTTTTTATTGTTTGTTTGACGCGGTTTTAGGATCGACGCATAATAATGACAATTCATATAACATGAATGCAAAAGTTCCCACCTAAAGTCCAGTTCTATGTTTGAAACTATTGGTCAGGTTTAGGTTCAGTCTGAAAAGGGTCCATGACTAAGAGACTGATCCCACGCTTCGTACCTCTGCTTAAAGAGGTGGCCAGTGTAAGACGCACTCCAGTCTCAAGTCAGGAACAAGAGAACAATGCCATGGTTGGGTAGGTTTGCTTATAACTTAGATCCAACACTATCGCTCATGAAGCTTTTTGGAAGGACAAAGCGCAAACCCCCCGGGAGTGACCTCACACATAGAACATGTGCTAATGAGGCAATGTAGATTGTCCTTATGGTGGTTGAACAGCAGCCATGCATATGCAAAACTGTATATTATTCTAAGGCACAAAAATAGAATGAATCGTATTTTTCAAGTTTCACCCACTCATTTAAAAAATTAATTTTTTAAAATCTTCCCCAGTGATGTCGCCCAATTGTAGGCGTATTTTGATTTTCGCCTACGCGGTGTGAGTGTGTATTATATTTGACTACCCCACTGTTAAGGTTTTATTGAAAATTCATTTGTATTGAAAGAAGTCGACAACAATTCTTTTTCGGAAGAATCATAAACCTAATTGGATATGGAAAAACAGTAGAGACAAATTATCCCATGTAGATTTCCCCGTCCTGACTCCATAGATGGTCAAAATGAACCAAAGATTGAGTTCGGGGGTGAGGGTACGAATATAGTCATAATGAACCACATTCGCCCAAAGTTGGCCTCTACTAAATATCGATTCATTACAGATTTTATGCCAAAGAATAATTATATAATATTTTTAAACACCTTAAAAATATTTAGTCAAAGTTGGTTCAAGAAACACATAAAAAGACTATGTTTTAGTGACATGTTATTAGGTAATCAAATTACGGGGAACCTAGCATGTTGTTCAAATTAATCTGATTAATGTTAGAACAGTTCTTTAGGTCTTTGATTAGCTAAAATAACATGTGGGTGATGAAAGCAATAAAGCAGGACAATCATATTATATGCACAGAATGATCAGGCATGCATATAATATACAAAGGCAAGAATAATAGGAACATAAAATAAAGTATAGAAAAGAGGTTAGAATATACAGTAGAGCGATTTTACATTAAAGATCTACATCAGGAGAGAAAACTGTTAGTAACTTCAATATAAAAATAATTTATTTAAGGACCCTCGGGATTATACCGTTGCTTGGGTCTAAGAGATTGAAAACCTTCGGGACGAGCAATCGTGAAGCCTGAAAATCTGAATGTCTGAAAGTATGTAGATTGAATGTATTTGTGTTTGAAAGTATGAGTTTTTGTAGGGAAGTTTTGTAGTTCGTAGAGAGAATCGTAAAGTATTCGTCGAGTTCGAAGTGTGTTAATGTGAAAATTCCGTTCTGCAATCTGTTCGGAAATGAGGTCTATTTATAGGGAAAACGACACTGCGCCTCACTCACTGGATGCGCCAGGCGCAGCTGATGTGGCAGGCACATGACGCGGCAAGACCAGTAAAAAAGCATACACGTGGTACGTGTTTTTGAAAAAGATAAGAGAGAAATTCCGCGTCTCAAGCAGAGAACTGCGCTTGATGCTGGACTCTACATGAAACAGAAGTCTACATGGCAGTTCTGGTGTGCTAGGCGCACCTTACGTGGAAGTCCACGTGGCACGACACTGCGCTCAGCACAATCAGCTGCGCTCAGTGCACCGCCTTGTTTTTGACACGTTTTGATAGTTTTTTGATATAAACGCGTTTTAAAGATTTTATTTTATCTTTTAACTCCGAAAATCTAATTTTACGGGATGAAATCCGATTATGAAAATATAAAAAATATCTTTTGAAAATATTTATTTATTAAAATATATCAATTAATTGGGCTTTTTAAAGAATTGGGCTCAAAATACAATTAATTATCAGGAATAATTAATTGGGCTTTAAAATAGGACTTTAACACTTTTCGAAATGGTTTTGAATAGCTTTTCAGATTGCTCTGCCCTTGGATCGGACTAATTAAGACCACGGTATGTTTCACCATCGGATCCTTAAATGGGGAGACAATTTTATGTGTCTACATAATCCTACTAGGATTAGTACTCCTATTTCTGTTAGGAGTAAAAAAGTTTAGTTTGTTCATAATTCTAGTTGAGTTAGAAATCAAAATCCTAGTTGGATTATGATACCTAATTGGAGTAGAATTATAGTTAGAAGTCTAGTGGTAGTAGAAGTCTTTTGCTTACAAGGTTTTACTTTCCTACTTGGGAGAGGTTTTACTTGTTTTAAGCACATAGGAGTCTAGCTTATATTTATCTTTATTATTTATCTTTATCTTAGGCGTGTAGGATTAGAATAAGTTTGTTGATTTTTATCTTTCCTAATCCTAGTACAATTAGGTTTCCTTTTAGTACTATATATTGTATGCCGTGGAATTCATTAATAATATATAGAGAAGTTTTTTATTAAAGATTAAGCGTAAGTTTATTGCTGATTTTAGACGTACATAATTCCAAGATTACATTGTTTTTAGAGTGAATTTAAATACAATAACCTTAGTTTAAACGAGTGAAGTTTGAATTAAGCTTAGGTGAGTTATTAAGGGAGTGAACCTAATTAAATCATCTAAAACACATCCTAACTGGAATCTTTGGTGAGTGAAGCAATAGTATTAAAGTTAGAACCCTAAGTGGAGATTAAGTGAGTGAAGCTTATTCGAAGCTAAGCGGATTCCGTTCGCGGAATCATATCAATTGGTATCAGAGTAAGGGCCAGTGTGACGACGCGTGAGGGCGCGTATGACATCGGAATCTGGATTTTATTGGTTCGTTGGCAAGCTAACAGATAGGGATACCTTCTGTCCAAATTTCAGCTTCATCTGATCAGTAACGAAGACACAGCGATCAAAACATTCTGAGCTAATTTTCTGGCAGATTCGAGCAGCTTTCACGTAAACTTTGGGCAATTCGTTCTCCTAGCATACAACGAATTTTTGACTGTTTCTTGGCTTAAAATTGGACTAATTTTGGTCTAGTTTAATATTGTATTGTTTCATAACGTTTTAAGAAATTTTACTATTTAGTCGAACAAGTTTTTGATAATTGGGCAAAAATCGAACTATTACCGAACTATTATGGACTAGTTTTAAGATAATTGAAACTGCAAGCAATTGGTTGGGTATTCTTTGAATAAATTTTGGTCCAGTGTTCCAGACACCTAGGGCTACGTGGTGGCAAAATTTCATGAAATTTCGAGGTGTTTTACTTAGGGTTTAGATCCCGAACGCTTAGTGAAATTTTCGGGCAGTTTACTGGAAAAATTGCAGTTTGTTGTTGTTTGGTTCGTATGGATGAATTTGATTTAACATTGAGACTCAAGAAAGCTCTTGTACGGATGCAAAAAGTGACTAAAAGGGTTAATTCTTTGAGGCAACAACAATATCTAACAAACAAACAACGGTCAGATCTTGAAGATGTTCCTTGCATGGAATTTCAGATCCGGTTGTTGTTGAAGAGGACGTAAAGATTGAAACTTTTTCTTGTTCTAAGGATAAATATTTGATCTTTGAAGTTTCTCATGAGGAAGCGGTGGTGCCTAACGTTGATTTGCATAAATATGAGCTTTTAGTTAATGTTTCTCTTACTTTGGCTCCTAGGGTTGCTGATGATCGTGGTTTTCCAAAGACTTCGTGAAACATAAGATGGTGATGAACGACGCCACATCCTAATGGTGTATATTGTTATACGATTGATTTGGATGATATCTTGGACTACTTTGACGAAACTTGAGGACAAGTTTTTTTTTCTAAGAGGGAGGGATTGATGTGGATCCGAAGTGCTTAGACTCTCTTAGAAATGAAGGTTGTAAAGTACTCCTATTTCTGTTAGGAGTCTTGGTAGTTTTCCTAATTCTAGTAGGAAAAGGACTCTTGAAATCCTAATCCTAGTAGGATTAGTACTCCTATTTCTGTTAGAAGTAAAAAAAAGTTTAGTTTGTTCATAATTCTAGTTGAGTTATAAATCCAAATCCTAGTTGGATTAGGATTCCTAATTGGAGTAGAATATAGTTAGAAGTCTAGTGGTAATAGAAGTCTTTTGCTTACAAGGTTTTACTTTCCTACTTTGGAGAGGTTTTATTTGTTTTAAGCACATAGGAGTCTAGCTTATGTTTATCGTTATTATTTATCTTTATCTTAGGCGTGTAGGATTAGGATAAGTTTGCTGATTTTTATATTTCCTATTTCTAGTACAATTGGGTTATAAATTGTATGTTGTGGAATTCATTAAAAATATATAGAGAAGTTTTTTTATTAAAGATTAAACTTAAGTTTATTGCTGATTTTGGACATACATAATTCCAAGATTACATTGTTTTTAGAGAGTGAATCTAAATACAAGAACCTTAGTTTAAACGTGTGAAGTTTGAATTAAGCTGAGGTGAGTTAATTAGGGAGTGAACCTAATTAAATCATCTAAAACACATCCTAACTTGAATCTTTGATGAGTGAAGCCATAGTATTAGAGTTAGAACCCTTAGTGGAGATTAAGTGTGTGAAGCTTATTCGAAGCTAAGCAGATTCCGTTCGCGGAATCATATCAAGGTATAAATCAAGGTTGGTGATTCTAGGCAATAGACAAAAAGAGGGAATAGACTATGGTGAAACCTTTGCTCCAGTGGCAAAATTAACCACTGTGAGAGCCTTGCTTGCTGTTGCTGCATACAAGGTTGGCATACACATCAAATGGATGTGAAAAATGTCTTTCTACATGGAGAATTGGAAGAAACAGTATACATGAAGCTACCTCCAGGGTATGAAGGGCAAGGATTCAGGTTTAATACTCAAGCACAAGGGGATTATGGTGGATCAACACAACAATCAAACAAGGTGTGCAAGTTGCTTAAGTCCTTGTGTGGACTTAAACAAGCTCCTAGGCAATGGTTTGCCAAGTTGAGCTCAGTCCTAAAGTAAAATGGCTTCAATCAGTCCAAAACTGATTATTCTCTTTTCACTAAACATCAAGGAAATGATTTTGTTGTTGTTGTATCTTATGTTGATGACCTAATTCTCACAGGCAACAACAAAGCTACAATTCAAGATGAAGAAGTTCTTAAGTCATCAATTTAAGATGAAGGATCTAGGGGGTTAAGATACTTCCTAGGTATTGATTTTTATAGGGGAGAAAAAGGTATATTTCTATCTCAAAAGAAATATATCACTTACTTGCTTATTCAATATGGTATGAAGAATTGTAGAGTTTTAAAACTCCCTATGGACACTCGTGTAAAGCTCTTATCCACTGCTGGGGAGGTGCTTCCACATCCTGAAATCTATCAAAGATTAATTGGGAAATTAATCTATCTTACCATCACTAGGCCAGATATTTCGTACATGGTCCATGTTCTAAGCCAGTTCATGCGTTCTCCAACCTCATTACACTTTCAAGCTGCAAAAAGGGTTCTAAGGTACTTAGCTGGCTCTCCTGATCAAGGAATTCTACTTGCTTCAAACTCTGCAGCACACCTACAAGCCTACTGTGACAGTGATTGGGCTGATTGTCCCAACACTAGGAGATCAACCTCAGGTTTCTGTCTTCTGTCTTCTCTTGGGTGAATCTCCAATTGCTTGGAAATCAAAGAAACAGTCTGTGGTGGCAAGATCCACAGCTGAAGCAGAGTATAGATCTCTAGATATGGCCACTTGTGAAGTTATGTGGGTTAAGCAACTTCTGAAGGAATTAGGCTTGAAGAAACTTGGTTCTACCCCCATATTTTGTGATAATCAAGCTGCTCTTGCTATTACTGCTAACCCTGTGCATCATGAAAAACGAAACATGTTTGGATAGACAGTCATTTCATCAGAGAACATGCTAGTGCAGGCACCATTCAACCAACTTATGTTCCCTCTTCCAAGCAGATTGCTGATGTCCTGACTAAGGTTCTCAGCATAGATCAACATCAATACTTACTATCCAAGATGGGAGTTCAGTCTCCACCTTCACTCTCATTTTGAGGGAGAGTGTTAAGGTACATGGTCCATACTTCCCTAAATGGCCCATGTACAAAGGCCCAGGTGTCTCGGAATTTACAGCATCATGAGTGCTGGTGTGCTCAGCTGCAGCTGAATACTAGGAAGATCAACCTAGTGATTTGTGTTAGTGCTCTCATAATTATTTTTGTCTTTTTGTGTAAGCTGGCTTATAGCCGTTATTGTTGCTAGTTACTAGGAAGTTTCCCTTGGTAGGTTTTACCTAGTATAAATACTATTGTAATGAGATTTGTAAGACATATGAGAGAAATGAATAAGAAACCTTAGAGCATCATTGATGGCATTATTGTTTTCAAAAACATATTCGAATAAGGTGATCAAGCAACAAAGATCAAAGTATTGATACCATAGTAGTCCTTGAAATATTTATAAATTAGAGAGAACGAGACACATTTTTGTTGCGCAACTTGGATGCCCATCATCTCCATAGCAAGATTTTGGTCGTTGAACTAGAAAATTCTTCAGGTTGATTCCACAATTTTTTTTAACAACGGGAAAGCGTACAAACTAGAGAAGTAAACCGTTAAACCTAGTAACATTTAACCTGTTACGTTGAGTCGTCGTAACTAAGAGATAGGTCGGTTCAACACCTGCCCTGCTAACCTTCAGGACTTGACACCAGGCGAACCTACTTCCTAAGCTTCTGATATCAGCATGAGTATGTTGAACAGAAATTTCCAACACTCGCTTCGACCTTAGGTGTCGAGCCAATAGCTCGGAGTCTGTCTTAACCAGAACGGGAGAGAAGGAGAGTGCACTAGCCCATCTTAAAGCTAAAAGGCATGATGTTGCTTCCACTTGGTGAGCCGAGGCAGCATGGAAGATGTGGTGCTGAGATGCTATGATTTGCAAATCATGATTATAAACAACCCACGCTACACCTGCTGCCAATGAGCGTTTATCCCACGCCCCATCAACCAAAATAGTTACCTCTGGAGTGGCTGGATCCCCATGCCTAAGATTTGCATAGACAAACCCGGGCGGTAGGCTAGGTCCACCTACATGACTTTGATTCTGCTGGCCGCATTGGAGAAACACCTGGTGTTGATCTCTACTAAGAGAAATGTTAGCCTGTAGACCTTGTAGAGTAGCACGCTTGTGGCGAAAGACTTGATCATTCCTAGTCTTCCATATAGCCCACAGGATACCAATGAAATTGGGTAAGCGAATGCCATCAATACCATCCTCCTTCCTAAACTGAAGGATTCGTTCCTTAAGCCACTTATGAAAAGAAACGGGGGACTCATAGAGAATGAATCCCAAGGTGACTTCCATCCCAAGCCGCAGAAACAAGGGGGCAAGTATAGAATAGGTGATGTCAATCTTCAACATCGCCTAAGCAAATAAGGCAATCACTGGACTGCCCTATATTGCGTTTACATAGATTTTCATGAGTGGCAAGACTATTATGGAAAAGCTTCCAAACGAAGAGTTTCCATTTAGGCATGATGTTCGATCCCCAAATGAGGCGGAAAAATTCCACCCTTATTGGAGTCGTCATGCTGTGGATGTCATGTTGTTGATGCTGTACTAAAGTAGCGTACCCAGACTTGGCAGTGAACATACCAGAACGGGTGAAGGGCCATACTTGAGAGTCATTAGTGAGCGAGGAGACAGGAAGCTCAATACCTAAAATTTGCCTTGCGCTCTCAGGCACAAAAATACGACGGATCCTCTGAACATCCCAGCCCTGATTATCTTGAAGAATAAGATCACAAATACTAAGGGAAGCCGCTTCCCTGAGAGGGATATCATCTCGAACGATAGGAACTGTTCTATAAACCTATTTATCATGACAAGTTGAAATTTGAGTTCCGTTCCCAACCTTCCACACACAGAGATGAATTTGCTCCAATTAGAAGAATTTTAATTTTTATTTGACTGTCATTATGTAAGGAGCAAAAACACCACAGCAATACCATTATAAGAACAATTTTTACACTTCCACGTATCCCCAAGACCCCAACTCCTCAGATGTTTGATGTTCACTGTTCTATGGGTGACTTTTTCGACAGTTGGACTCACTTTCTTTACCAATCTGAGACGATTTTTACCTATACTCTCAAATCTCAAGTGTAGACTTTAAACAACAATACATACAGGTCGTAAGAACTGAATTCAGGCTATAAGCCTTGCGCACTTGAGCTTGAATTAAGCTTACATCACTGCCTTACTAAGCTTCAGCCACTGAAAAAATCATCTTACATAATTCCTTATGCCAAGAAGAACCAACTCTAAACATGACGATAGAGATCCACAAGCTGCATCTCTCAACTCGTACACACCTTGCAGCCACTCGTATCTTAGCTTTGTTTTACCCATAAAAAATGTAAAGCTGAATAATAGCAATGAGATCGAAAGCTTTATTCAGTTATTGAGAGAATGCGAGTGCATTGACCTAACTGTATTTCCTGTAGAACTCAGTTCTGTAGATATACTATGAAACAGTTGAGCAGTATATCATTGTTTACCCTGATAACATATGCTGAGATCTAATTTGGCATGTGAATTACACAGCGTAGACACTTCCCTTTAGCCATTAGATCAAAAGCTTTGTTGATATCTGCAAACTGAAGATTATGAGTGATGAATTGATCTACTGGAATTTCCTGTGGCCGAATCAAGAACATTATATTAGTGGGTGCAAAAAAAATAAAAAAAAATTTATTGGGGACAAATGGCCATATTTTGAAAGAGAAAATCTACAATAATCAGATTTTATGCAGAAAAAGTCACACCTAACAATATAGCTCCGTCCTTGCCTGTCAAAACTTTGACTAAGCATTAGACAAGTATTTCACAGGAACCTAGAACATAAGTGGGGATGTTTCCACAGCAAGAAGGATTCGTATCACTTACAGCAGTAGAATAGTGTATGAAATATCACCAATTAATGTGCAAATGCATGGAAGTCACTTAAAAATTAAACCACGTTCTCGTCGAAGTAGAACCACTTAAGGATATATTGATGATACAGATGCAATAAGGTAGCATTCTTTTATGAAGTTCATTTACCATTTCTCACAAAGATGTAAAAGAATATTTTGCTGTATTATACAAGTTTATATAATCAAGAGAGAATTCAAAGAACCAAAAGAATATATAGCACAACAGGAATCAAGGATAATTTGACAAACTTGTCATTTTGACACTGTTTTGGTTTTTATTAAGAGACATATCCAGTAAGTTCATGACCTAATGAGCCAATACACCTGGAAATTTTATTTTGGAACTTAGAATCTATTTAAACTAACAAAAATTTTGATTTTTCCAATGGTCCAGCCAACTTTAGCCAAGTAAGAGCCGTAAGAGCATATCACCCAGCAGTCAAATTAACACTACCCCTAGTACTCAATCCCCTACCTCCCCCCCAAAAAAAAAACACTAAAAAGGCCCCTATGTTGGAACTTAGAATCGATTTCCATTAACAAAATCTTATTTTCTAGTAAGAGCATATCGCCTGGAAGTTTAATTAACACTACCCTAGCGCTCAATCCACCCCCCACCCCCAAACACACTGTAAAAAGGCCCCAATGTTGTTTTCGTTGTATTTGTCACCAAATAGCCCAAACCCATGACCTGTTTTCCAGTAATGGTGTTGCTTGAGAGCAAAAACTATCTCCCTTAGATATTATGTAAAAAGTTTCACACTCGTGTATTTCATAATGTCCTATGATTCCTTTCCAGATTGTCCTAAAATATTTGCATATGTTCGAAGTCTATTCCAGCATCTAGTTTGTCTTCTTTTGTACCATTCACATATTGGGTACCAACTAATGCACACATCTATTTGTAACATGTAATAGAACAACCGCAAGTGCCCATTCACTGTCGGTCTCAAGCCCCGGATAAAGGAGGAGAGTTGTTGTAGGTTACAACCAATGTAAAACTTAGTTGTATCCATTAGAATGCACCATTTTGATATTTCCATGAGGATGTTCCCTACACAGTGACCTGCTGCAATTCTTAAACCTAGGTGTCAGTGAATGAAGTAAATGCCACTTAACCTTGGGAAAATATGGGAATGAAGAAAGCATGTAAACTGTTGAACCCTAGTTTTGATGATGACAAAGGAACAAAGATACAAACTAAGTATTGGACTAACAAGTTGTTTAAGTGAATGAATTTCAAGGTATCAATGAAAAGAACAAAGAGAATACTAAGTCAAAGAAGAAATCGGGTTTGAATTTTGAAGACTAAGTGAAGATGTTCCATGATTTGATACTGGAGCAACATTGGAGCAAGAAGACTAAAGAGAGGCTTTTTGTTTCTAGTTCCAATGTAAAGGAACGAGTAGGAATGGTAAGGAAGTGTGGCAATTTAGTTAGAGAATGATCGTTTGTTCCTTTGTAAGGAACAGACGAACTGGCGCTTAACTAATAAGTTAAAAGAACTAAATATTAAAAGGAACTAGACCTAGGGTGAAGCAGTACAACGGTTTAATATGTCTGTTGAGTAATTTATGCCTAGATTCTAGGTAACCGTTTTATTTAAGGAAAAATCTGATTTTAAGGAAAATCTTTTTAAGGAAAAAAATTTATTTTTTATAAAGATAATAAATATCCTTTTCGGTTTTTATGGAAAATATTTTAAAGATAATATTTTTGGTAAAAGGATTTTATTTTTATTAATTAAAATACTTTTTAATTAAATCAGATTTTCGAATTAATGCTTTAAGTGGTTGCTAAAATTAAGGGAGCGGTAACATGTTTATCTCCCACGTTTAACAGTGATCATGGAGATCATGGGTTCAAAGAGGAACGTGTTTCTTTAAGTAAGGAACATCATGGGATAATGGTTTTATCACTAACACATGTTTTAATCCCACGTTCTAAGTTATTACCACTATAAATACTAGTGTCTAATTAAGTTCCGAGTTGTGTCTGACCAAGTGAATTAGTGAGTTTAACTAAGTAAAGTGTGAGTGCCTTCATTCTCTCATAAAAGCCATTTGTTCTTTGCCTTCTTACTCTAATTCCACTAAGTTTATTTGATCAATTGTATTTTGGTTTTTGGGGTAAGGGGACTTTGAGTGAAGTTCTGTAAGAGAGAAGCTTTGAGTGAAGCGAGTTAAAGTGAGAAAACTTCAAGTGAAGTTAAGAGGAACAATTGTTAAGGGAACAGTTGTTCAGGAACTTGAGTTTAGGAACTCAAGGTGTGGCCCGTGAGTAGAATTAGGTTGTAACAAAGTTGTTTGGCCTAATTAGTGAAAGAGTTGAGTTTAAAATCCCTAGTGGTCGAGGTTGTTTATTCTTGTTGGGCCCAAGAAGTTTTTCCTCGTAAAAATCTCTTGTGTTCCTTTAGCTTGTTTCTTTGTTTAAGTTTAAAATTCCGCAAAAAGTTACGTTTATTTTTACACATACAATTCACCCCCCCTCTTGTATTGTTCCTAGTGAAATAACAATTGGTATCAGAGCTAGAACTCACGAAAGATAGGAAACCCTATTGAGAAAAAGATCCAAGGAACAATGAATACCACCGAGAAACTTGAGGAAGGTTACTCTACGCAAAGGCCACCCATGTTCAATGGAAAGTTCTATTCCTACTGGAAGAACAGAATGGAGATATTCATCAAGGCCGAAAACTACCAAGTATGGAGAGTCATTGAAGTTGGTGATTTTGAGGTCACAACTAATAATGACAAAAATGAGGTAATTTCTAAACCCTTCTCTGAATATGACAAAGCTGATTTCGAAAAAATAGAAGTAAATGCAATGGCTGTTAAACTGTTGCATTGTGGACTTGGACCCCATGAACACAATAGGATCATGGGATGCAAATCCGCAAAGCAAATATGGGATTTACTAGAAGTAACCCATGAAGGAACTAATGAAGTCAAGAGATCTAAAATTGATTTACTACTGAATCAATATGAACTGTTCTCCATGAAGACTAAGGAAAGCATACAAGAGATGTTTACTCGTTTTACTAACATTATTAATGAGTTAGCTTCTCTTGGTAAGTTTATTTCATCAGAGGAACAGGTTCGAAAAGTTTTTAGGAGTCTTCCTAAGGATAGATGGATGGCTAAGGTCACTGCTTTACAAGAAACAAAAGACTTCACTAAGTTCAACTTGGAACAACTTGCTGGATCACTTATGACTCATGAGCTTCACCTTGATACTGAGTATGGTGAAAGCTTTAAGTCAAAATCCATTGCCCTTAAAGCGGATGATGAAGATGACTCTGACTCAGAAGAAGAAGAAGCAGCGCTCATGGTCCGAAAATTTCGAAAGATGTATAGGAACATGAAGAATGGGAACTTCAAAGGTAAAACTAAAAAGTTTTCTAACAAAGCTGCATGTCATAAATGTGGTAGTACAGATCACTTCATCAAGGAATTTCCACTTTGGAAAAATGATAAGACCAAAGAAAGGTATAAGGAACGCTTCGCTGCAAGGAACAAGGAAACTAAAGCACCTTTCTCTAAAGCGAACGTTCGAAAGGCTATGATAGCAGCTTGGGGAGATTCAGAGGCTGAAGAGGAAGAAGAACAACAAACTGAAGAAACTGCAAATCTTTGCCTCATGGCAAACACTGAAGAAAAAGAAGATGAAGAAAATGTTGAGGTAAGTCAACATGGACTTGAATCAAACTTAGATGGCAAAACTAGGCCTAAAATTTATGATCTTCTTTATGATGCAATTCTTGAATGTAGAGATGAACGTGAAAAACGTGAGCAAACTGAACAAGCTGTTAAAGTTTGTAAAAAACATATAGAATGTCTTAAGAAAATGAGAACGGATGTTGAAACAAGGTTCTTTAATTTATTTGATAAGAATTTAAAAATCAAGGAATCATATGAGAGTGTGAAAAATGAAAATTATCTAATCAATTTAGAAATTTCACACTTAAAGGAATTTGTCCCTGTTCTAAGTTCCTTTGATATTAGATCAACTCCTTTGAAAGGTTACAGATCGAAAATTTGAATAAAGATAAAAATGTTTTAAGGGAACAAATCTGTAATCTCAAAAAGGAACTGGTTGTTGCAAGGAACAGAGGCAAAGTGATGGTTGTTCCTAAATGGATTGAGAGACCACAGACTAAAAGAAAAGAACGTCTTGGTTTTGAAAACTACAAAAAGAGGAACAAGCATAAGAAATATGTTGGCCTACCTAGTGATAAAATTTGCATGTACTGTGGAAAAATAGGTCATTACATAAATCAATGTCAACTAAGAACTGGAATGATTGGCAAAAATGTGAAGTTGAGCAACATGAAATGGGTTGCCAAATCAAATGCTAGTCAAGAACAGGAACCCACAAAACAAGGGGTTCCTACAACTAACAACTAGTTGATTTTTGCAGGTTGGAGTGAGGGGGAACAACACTTGGTATCTTGATAGTGGTTGTTCTAAGCATATGACAGGAGACAAATCTAAGTTTCTCGCCATGGGTAAGGTTGGTAAGTCACCATCACATTCCATTGATAATGTATTTTTGGTTGAAGGTTTAAAGCACAATCTGTTAAGTATTTCCCAATTTTGTGACAAGGGAAATATTGTTAAATTTAATAGTGAAAAATGCTTGATCGTTAACATTAACTCTAAGAATGTCATATTGAAAGGACTAAAGAAAGGGAACACATATATTGTGGATCTTGATCTTGTTCCTAAAAACAATTTGACATGCCTTAGTGTTATTGAAGATGATCCAATCTTATGGCATAAGCGTTTAGGACATGCTACCTTTTCATTAATTGACAAACTTCGATCAAAAGATCTTGTTTTGGGATTACCATCTATAAAATTTCATATTGATCAAGTTTGTGATGCATGTGCCAAGGGAAAGCATATTAGATCCTCTTTCAAATCTAAAACTGTTGTGAGTACCACAAAACCTTTAGAATTAATTCATATGGATTTGTGTGGCCCTATGAGAATTCAAAGTAGAATGGAAAGAGGTATGTGTTAGCTATTGTTGATGACTACTCTAGGTACACTTGGGTTATTTTTCTCTCTAGTAAGGATGAGACTTATGATGAGTTCCTTGTCTTTGCTAAAAGAGTTTAAAATTTGAGTAGTTACAAATTGATGCATATTAGATCAAATCATGATAAAGAATTTGAAAATTATAAATTTGATGACTTAAGCAGAAACCATGGGCTAGATCATAATTTTTATGCCCTAGAACACCACAACAAAATAGGGTTGTAGAAAGGAAAAATAGAACTTTGGAAGAAATGGCTAGGACCATGCTAATTGCTAGTGAACTTCCAAGGAGCTTTTGGCCGAGGTCATTATCTATGCTTGTCACATAATAAATCGTGCCATGATGAGACCTATCATTAACAAAACTCCTTCTGAGCTTTATTTTGGAAAGAAACCCAATATTACTCATTTCAGAACATTTGGTTGCAAATGTTTTGTTGATAACAATGGGAAAGATAATCTTGGAAAATTTAATGCTATGAGTGATGAAGCAATATTCTTAGGATATTCATCCCATAGTAAGGCTTATACAGTTTACAATAAAAGAACTATGTGTGTTGAAGAAAGTATCCACATAATCTTTGATGAATCTGACAACTTTAATCCAAGCAAACAGGTTGATGACTTTGAGATTGGCTTGGTACGACCAAATGAGAAAGATGCAGATTCAATTGAGGAAGAAGAAATAAAAGAGGAAAGGAACGAAGGAGATGAAAACATTCATAACAATGATGTTCCTGTTCCTCAAGATGATGGAGTTGTTCCTGTTCCTACTAAGAACGAAAATATTGAAGGAACTGATTCAACAATTGCTGAAAGAGGAACAAATGAACAAAGCTCCTCATCCTCTCATGAAACTTAAGAGGAACAACCTGTTCCTATAAGGGAGTTTCAACCAAAACCTTGGAGACATAAAAAATCACATCCAGTGGAACTCATCATAAGTGACATATCCAAAGGTACCCAGACTAGATCTCAGTTAAGGAATTTTTGTGCATTTCATGCGTTCTTATCAATGATAGAACCAAGAAATCATGAAGAAGCCCTAACTGATTCTGATTGGATCACTGCTATGCAAGCTGAATTAAATGAGTTCGAAAGAAACAAAGTATGGCATCTAGTTCCCTCTTCTAAACAACAAAAAGTGATTGGCTTAAAATGGGTGTTTAGAAATAAACTAGATGAGTATGGAACAATTGTAAGGAACAAAGCTAGACTTGTAGTAAAAGGTTATAATCAACAAGAGGGAATTGACTATGAAGAAACCTTTGCTCCTGTTGCTAGGCTTGAAGCCATTAGAATACTAATTGCATTCGCTGCTTATATGGGATTTAAACTGTATCAAATGGATGTTAAGTGTGCATTTCTAAATAGCTATTTAAATGAAGATGTATATGTTGAACAACCCCCTGGATTTAAAAGCAATGACCTCCCAAACCATGTCTACAAGCTTGACAAGGCTCTTTATGGGTTAAAGCAAGCGCCTAGGTCATGGTATGAGAGATTATCTAAGTTCCTTTTAGAAAACAACTTTAAAAGAGGAAAGGTGGATAAAACTTTGTTTCTAAAATCGAAAGGAACTGACATACTACTTGTTCAAATATATGTTGATGACATTATTTTCGGAGCAACTAATGAACAATTGTGCAAAGAATTCTCAAATCTTATGAGTAATGAATTTGAGATGAGTATGATGGGTGAGTTAAATTTCTTTCTTGGGCTACAAATTAAGCAAACTGAAAAAGGAATAATTATTCACCAACAAAAATACATAAAGGAACTGTTAAAGAAAAATGGCCTCGAAAATTCAAAGATAAATCACACTCCTATGGGAACTTCAATTAGATTAGATGAAGATTCCATAGGAACAAGTGTTGATCAAACAAAATATAGAGGCATGATTGGTTCACTTTTGTATCTCACTGCTAGTCGTCTAGACATAGCTTTTAGTGTTGGTTTGTGTGCTAGATTTCAAGCAAATCCCAAGGAGTCTCATCTAACTGCCGTGAAGAGAATTCTTAGATATCTTAAAGGAACAGATGATCTTGGACTTTTTTCTATCCAAGAAGTGATACATTTGAGTTAAGAGGATATGCTGATGCTGACTATGCTGGAGATCTTGTAAATAGGAAAAGTACCTCAGGTATGGTTCAATTTCTTAGTCATAGTTTAGTTTCTTGGAGCACCAAGAAACAAAACACAATTGCTTTATCCACTGCTGAAGCAGAATATGTAGTTGCTGCTGCATGTTGCTCTCAAATGCTTTGGATAAAACAACTTTGTAACTATGGAATAATCTTTAATTGTGTTCCTATTTATTGTGATAATACAAGTGACATTAGTATTTCAAAAGATTCAGTGCATCATTCAAGAATTAAGCATATACATATCAGACATCACTTTCTAAAATGAAATGTGGAAAAAGGTTTGATTAAACTTGAGTTTTGTCAAACTGAAAATCAAATTGCTGATATACTAACTAAGCCTCTACAAAGAGATAGATATGAAAAATTAAGGCTTGAGTTAGGTTTAATAAAACTTAAGTAATTGTTCCCATTCTAATCCCTCATGTCTGAATTGATTTGTCTTACTCTATGTGATATTAAGTGGTTGTGATTAATTGCCTAAGACCATTGCAAATTAAGATGCTAAAAACAAATACATGGATTCATAGGAAATAAAGCTACTCACAAATGTCACATAATACTCCCCTTCTTGTTCCTAAGTAAAAGAAACATGCATGATATGAAGAATGTTGACATTTAGCATAAGTTGTTCCTCCAAGAAATGAGTGGAACGAAGTGATTCAAGGTATGTTTTAGGATTTTGTGTCGATTTAGAGTGGGCCAAGAAAGTAAGATTCAATGAATTAACCGACATACTAAATGAACAGGGTATGGAATACCTGTTTGAAACCGCTTTTAATAATGCTTTAGTTCCTTTAGCTATGGATGAATTTTGTGCAAACTTCATCAACACTGATGGAGTATGTAATACAGAAGTTAGGGGGAAGAAAATAAAATTTTTTCCCAAGAAACTTTAGCAAAAATATGGGAAGTTCCTTGCAGAGGAACTGATCTATATTTTAAGAGGAAAGGAACTGTCGCCTTTCCCAATTTCTCCCAAGATGAAATTGTTGAATCCTCTGGGGGAACTGCTGGCCAAAACAAATTAAGCCACAATCTTCTCTTCCTTGTCCACAAAATTTTGTTTCATCTTGTTTGGAGAGCACTCATTCCTCGAACTGACAAGAGGAACGAGGTGGGTCTCTTAGATATATGCTACATGTTTTGCCTTGACTACCACATTCAAATAAACTTCCCTTCTCTTCCCTTCTCTCTTTATCCAACATCTAACTCATTGCATTGAAAATCATTGTGTTGTTGGCTATGGTGCTTTGATCACCTCTCTTCTTTCTCACTTTAAGGTCAAGACTACTGGTTGGCCTACCTTGGGTATAAAACAAGGAAATATTCTAAATGAAAAGACTTTGTATGGTTTGGACCTCTCTGTCCAAGATGGAGTGTTAACGCAAAGGAGGATTGCTACTAGTTCCTCTCACAAAAGAAAACTGCCTAAGGCAGTGGAAGAGGAACCAGTGGAAGTCATACTAGAGGAACAAGTTCCTGCCCCTACAGAACCAAAGGAACATAAACCAAAGAGGCGCAAAACTGTTGCCAAAAAGCCTTCCCCTCCTGTTCCTAAAAGAGTTAGACAAAGCACTAGGTTGAAAACTGCTAAAACTGTCCCTGTTCCTTCAAATAAGGACTCTCCTTTAGTCCTATCTGATGTAGAGGAACAGGATCACAACTCACCTAAGGAACCAACTCTTCCATCCTCACCAAAAATCCCAGTTACCCTCACTGAAATTCCTTCCATCTCTCCCTCATCCTTCTCTGTTCCTTCCAGCTTTAAACAGTTGAAGGTTGAGATGAACGAACCTAATCCTTTCTCCTCCACATCCACTAATCTTCCACCACAACCACCTTTTCTTCCTTCCATTTACACTACCACCTCACCTTCTGTTTCTCTCAAAGGGACAACAGGTCCATCACAAGAAAACACCCCAGTTCCTCCACCTAAACCATCCTCTGCCTCTGGTTCTAGGGGAAAGGAACAAGTTCCTTCAGATGAGTTTGGTTGGGTTAATGAAGTGTGTCTCCCTGCTCAACATATGATTAAGTTTTACAATCATCTTCACTGGACTTTAGATGCTAAAACTGATAAAATGATGGGTTAAATGAAAGTCCTTAGTGATACTGTCACTACAAAAAAATCACTCTATAGCGACGGACATAATCCGTCTCTAAATCGTCTAAATCCGTCGCTATATGTACTCAGAGACGGATTTAGAGACGGATTATGTCCGTTACTAAAGTCCTCGTCGCTAAATGAACTTAGAGACGGAATCCCAAATATCCGTCTCTAATTTAGCGACGGAATAATATCCGTTTCTAATTCCGTAGCAAAAAATTAGAGACGGATTTCAAAATCCGTCTCTGAGTTTAGGGACGGATTTCAAAATCCGTCTCTCAGTTTAGAGACGGATTTCAAAAATCCGTCTCTAAGTTTAGAGACGGATTTCAAAAAACCGTCTCTAATTTTAGAGACGGATTTTTGAAATCCGTCTCTAAAATTAGAGACGGATTTTTGAAATCCGTCTCTAAGTTTAGGAATGGTTTTTTTAAAATCTCCTATTGTTAGTTGTTCGGTTCAACCCGGCCCCATTACCGGTTCACAATCTCACTCGGTTCGGTACCTCGCTCTGGTCAACCCGGTCTGGCTTTGTAGGCAAGGCTCTTGGAAGCAAGTGGAAATGGGTAAGGGAATCCCCATTCTCAAGAACCGCAGTTGGTAGGAATCGAACCTGTAACCTCTAAGTCACAAGGAGAAACTCATACCAACTACACCAAGTACTACTTGTTTACTTTTACGTGTGGAATTGATAATAATTGAAACAAATATTAGAAACAGATCTTGAATTTCCGTCTCTAATTTAGAGACGGATTTGAATTTCCGTCTCTAAAGTGCATTATAAAAAATATCTACTTGTCAAAATTAGAGACGGATTTTCAAATCCGTCTCTAATTTAGAGACGGATTTGAAAGTGCATTTTAAAACATATCTACTTGACTAACTTAGGGACGGAATTTGAAAATCCGTCCCTAAATTAGAGACGGATTTTTGAATTCCGTCTCTAATTTAGAGACGGAATTTGAAAATCCGTCCCTAAATTAGAGACGGAATTTGAAAATCCGTCTCTAATTTAGAGACGGAATTTAAAGATCCGTCTCTAAATTAGAGACGGAATTCAAAAATCCGTCTCTAATTTAGAGACGGAATTCGAAAATCCGTCTCTAATTTAGAGACGGATTTGAATTTCCGTCTCTAATTTAGAGACGGATTTGAAAGTGCATTTTAAAACATATCTACTTGACTAACTTAGGGACGGATTTTGAAAATCCGTCCCTAAATTAGAGACGGATTTTGAAAATCCGTCTCTAATTTAGAGACGGAATTTAAAGATCCGTCTCTAAATTAGAGACGGAATTCAAAAATCCGTGTCTAATTTAGAGACGGAATTCGAAAATCCGTCTCTAATTTAGAGACGGAATTCGAAAATCCGTCTCTAATTTAGAGACGGAATTTCAAAATCCGTCTCTAATTTAGATCTAAATTTTTGACAAAGTCTGGAAAAATTGGTAAAACACACCAGAAACGGATTTTATAATTCCGTCTCTAACTTAGGGACGGATTTTAAAATCCGTCTCTAACTTAGGGACGGATTTTAAAATCCGTCTCTAACTTAGGGACGGATTTTAAAATCCGTCTCTAACTTAGGGACGGATTTTAAAATCCGTCCCTATATTTTTTTAGAAACGGATTATTAATTTTCCGTCTCTAAATTAGAAACGGATACAAATCCGTTTCTAAAACTCCGTCGCTATACGAGCGTTTTTTTGTAGTGTGTGATTGAACAACAAAAGAACATGGAGATGATGGCCCAAGCCATTAACAGTTTGAAGCAGCAACTTGATGGGCAACATGGAGAGGTGACGAAGAAGTTGGAAGAAGTGGTTGAGGAAGAAGTCGTCGAGGAACACCATACCCCTTCCCTTCCTAATGTCTAGTTCTTGTTTCTCCTAAAGGAACAAGAATTCTTAGCTTTTGTTTCTTTTCTTTTATTCTTTTTCTCTTTTGTACTTTAATGGAACAAGTGCTATAAATAGATGACTTTTGCTATATTTGTCTTCGTTTATGATTGAAGTGCATAATTTCTTACTTGGAATGACTAGTATTATGTGATTGATGTTTGAGCAAGTCTAACCTTTGAAATTCCTAACTTAACCATTTTTTGTGCTTGTTAATGGTCTCAAGGTCTATATCAGTCTTCCCAAAATCACCAAGCGTTTGATCTTTGTGACGATGACAAAGGGGGAAAAGATAAGGAACAAACTAAGTTGCAAAATTGAAAAAACATTAAAAATTTAAATCCTTAATCTGCCTTAATTAAATTATATAAATTATTACTTTATCTTTTTTATTTTCTATGTTATTTGTTGTTTTCCTTAGTTTGTAACTTTGTTGTCATCATCAAAAAGGGAAAAATTGTTGAACCCTAGTTTTGATGATGATAAAGGAACAAAGATGCAAACTAAGTATTGAACTAACAAGTTGTTTAAGTGAATAAATTTCAAGGTATCAATGAAAGGAACAAAGAGAATACTAAGTCAAAGAAGAAATCGGGTTTGGATTTTGAAGACTAAGTGAAGATGTTCCATGATTTGGTACGGGAGCAGCATTGGAGCAAGAAGACTAAAGAGAGGTTTTTTGTTTCTAGTTCCAATGTAAAGGAACGAGTAAGAATGGTAAGGAACTGTGACAATCTAGAATGAGAATGATCGTTTGTTCCTTTGTAAGGAACAGACGAACTGGCGCTTAACTAATAAGTTAAAGGAACTAGACCTAGGGTGAAACAGTACAACGGTTTAATATGTCTGTTGAGTAATTTATGCCTAGATTCTAGGTAACCGTTTTATTTAAGGAAAAATATGATTTTAAGGAAAATCTTTTTAAGGAAAAGATTTTATTTTTTATAAAGATAATAAATATCCTTTTCGGTTTTTATGGAAAATATTTTAAAGATAATATTTTTGGTAAAAGGATTTTATTTTTATTAATTAAAATACTTTTTAATTAAATCAGATTTTCGAATTAATGCTTTAAGTGGTTGCTAAAATTAAGGGAGCAGTAACATGTTTATCTCCCACGTTTAACAGTGATCATGGAGATCATGGGTTTAAAGAGGAACGTGTTTCTCTAAGTAAGGAACATCATGGGATAATGGTTTTATCACTAACATATATTTTAATCCCACGTTCTAAGTTATTACCACTATAAATACTAGTGTCTAATTAAGTTCCGAGTTGTGTCTAACCAAGTGAATTAGTGAGTTTAACTAAGTAAAGTGTCAGTGCCTTCATTTTCTCATAAAAGCCATTTGTTCTTTGCCTTCTTACTCTAATTCCACTAAGTTTATTTGATCAATTGTATTTTGGTTTTTTGGGTAAAAGGACTTTGAGTGAAGTTCTGTAAGAGAGAAGCTTTGAGTGAAGCGAGTTAAAGTGAGAAAACTTCAAGTGAAGTTAAGTAGAACAGCTGTTAAGGGAACAGTTGTTCAGGAACTTGAGTTTAGGAACTCAATGTGTGGCCCGTGAGTAGAATTAGGTTGTAACAAAGTTGTTTGGCCTAATTAGTGAAAGAGTTGAGTTTAAAATCCCTAGTGGTCGAGGTTGTTTCTTCTTGTTGGGCCCAAGAAGTTTTTCCTCGTAAAAATCCCTTGTGTTCCTTTAGCTTGTTTCTTTGTTTAAGTTTAAAATTCCGCAAAAAGTTACGTTTATTTCTACATATACAATTCACCCCCCTCTTGTATTGTTCCTAGTGAAATAACACCAACTAGATTAATGTCACTTTTAAGGGTAGTTTTTAGTTTATTTTCGTAGTTTATTTTCATTTATTTAATCTTCTTTTATCTATTTTAACCTTTATTTCTTCTTTTTATATTTATAGATTAATTATTTACTTAATGATTTTATTAGTTTTTAGCTTTATTTATTTTCTTTATTCTAGTAATTTTATAGTTAGTTAAGTTTCGTTTTCATAAATAATTTTCTATTTATATTTTCCTTTAATTATTCTTAGTTTTATTATTTCTTTTCATTTTATCTTTATATTTGTATTTTCTATGTATGCCTCGTTTCTCCCTTTGTGTTGATTTTGGTAGCACGAGACACGAGTTTCAAGGCCCGAGAGTGAGTCGTAAGCCGCTAATCGATGTCATTTGAAGACATCTTATCCTCCACCGCACATTATTTACAACGTACACCACACAATCCCCTCACCTCACCATCTCACCACTACTGCCCATGATGCTGGTAGCTCTCTCACCTGCATCTTTTCCTCTCCTCACCAAATGCACCACTCAAACACCACTCTCCTCAGTCATCGCATCACAACCATGGTGTCAAAACAAGGCCGCATCGTATCGTATCGTATCGTCCGTATTGTAAAGGTTTTCAAATCTACCGAACCGATATTACCAGCATCGTAAAGGTGTAAAAAACCGGGTTTTAGGCGGGTTCTAAGGATTTCTCATGGTTTAAGCCGATATTTGGCGATACGACAATCATATCATCCCCGTTCCCGCATCACCGTGACCGTTACCGCGATCATGACCGAAACCACATTTTCGAACTATGATCAAAACCCACTACCCTCGCCGCACCTCCACACCTTCACGCCATCATCGCTCTCCACAACACAACCACCCAGCAACTAAACCCCATCTTCCCAATTCCCACACAACTCATCACCAACCTACAGCAGCCAAGCCCACGCAACCATCACCTTCCTCATATTCAGCTCACCCACCATCCTCCTGCCAAGCCAACGCCAATAGCACACTGCCCTCGCCATCACTCTCCTCCAGTAGCACAAACGCCACAACACCAGCTTCTCATGCCAACACCTTCAACCACCACCGTCCCCTCACCACGAGAAGCATCCACTCCTGTATACAGCACATCTACACGCAGCTCCTTCATCTTCGAGCTTAGCTGCAACCGCAGCTCTTACATGGTTGCGTCATGCTTGCCACCGGCGAAATATGGCAATAAGTCTTGAATTTTGTGGAGCCATTGGCTGCGCCCTCAGCCAAATATCACTGTGCCCGCAGCCGTTGAATGTAATGCGCCCGTAGCTAGCGAGCAGTTCTCAGGTGTTTTTTTGTTTTCTTTTTGTTAACTATGTTCACTTTTATTTTCTTCTTTTCTTTCTTTACTTTATTTTCTTTTTCCTTTTCTTTTATTCTCTTTTATTAACCCTAAAGGGTCTTTTATATATAAGAAGATATAAGGAGATTTAAAAGGGGTTGGGGGGAGGAGACACCACTTAGTTTTACATTTTCTCCTCACAAAATTAGATTAGCTTAGATTAGGTTAGGGTTTTTAAAGAGGGTTAAACTTCATAGTTTAGGTTAGAGAGAAAAAGTGAGAAAACTCAAAGAGAGATTGGAGATTTTGAAACCCAAGGGGAGGCAACTTGTATTAAAGCTTCAACACTTAGTCAATGAGAATTTTCTTACTCTTTCTCCTTTTTATTGTTTATTTCTCTTATTTTCTGTAATTAGTAGCTTAATCTCTAATATATTTGTTTGCTTTGATTAGATTATGGTTTACCTTTAATTGTTGGTTATGGATTTAGATTTAGTTTTCTTATCATTAGCAATTGATAAAGCTTGGAGATTTTGAAACCTAAGGGGAGGCAACTTGTATTAAAGCTTCAACACTTAGTCAATGAGAATTTTCTTACTCTTTCTCCTTTTTATTGTTTATTTCTCTTATTTTCTTTAATTAGTAGCTTAATCTCTAATATATTTGTTTGCTTTGATTAGATTATGGTTTACCTTTAATTGTTGGTTATGGATTTAGATTTAGTTTTCTTATCATTAGCAATTGATAAAGCTAGTTTATTGGTGATTAGTGAGTAAATTTTCATGCTAGGGGTGTGGTGATGCTCCTAAATTGGTTGATTAGAGAAAATGGAGTTGCATTAATGTCGATTTTGTGATTAAATTGATTAGATAATAGATTATCATGATTGTGCATGTTTTAGGAGTGATCAGACCTAGTAATTGCATACTCATGGAGTGTAGATTATGTATGGCATGTGAATATGTGCATAAATTGCATCAATCATACTTCATTTGGGATTCATGTTCATGATTGCTAGATTATAGTGAGAACTAGGTATAGGAATTAGGAGTACCTTCATGATTTGTTGAGACTTCTATTGCATTTAGTCGTTGCTTGTTAGATATTTGTGCAATCCCGATTATTCAATTGCTTAGCTTAGGAGCGGATCTAATTCCCCTAGCTTCTTCTATTGCATTAGTCGTTGCTTGTTAGATGTTTGTGCAATCCCGATTATCCAATTGCTTAGCTTAGGAGTGGATCCAATTCCCCTAGCATTTTCTTATTTGCATAGTTTTTTTTGCTTTTGTTTGTTATTACTTAGGGGGCGTTTGGTTGGAAGTGGGGAAAGGGAAAGGAATCAAGTAAGGGTTAGGAAAGGAAAGGAACCCCAAACCCCCCAATTTACCCATGTGTTTGGTTAGACAAGAGAAAGGGTAACAAAGGTTGACCCTTTACCTCCCTCCCCCTCCCCCCCCCCTCTCTCTCTCTCTCTCACTTACGCCGGCACCTGGCGCGCATGCGCGACCAGCCACATCCGGGCTAGCGTTTTCGGCGGGTGGGGGTGTTCTCGATGGTCGGGCTAGGGTTTTCGACGGGTGGGGGGTGTTTTCGACTAGGTTAGGGTTTTCGGTGGTGGGGGGGTGTTTTCGAAGGCTTGGGTTGGGGTTTTCGATTCTTTGGGGTAGTGTTTTGGAGGGCGGAGTGGGGTTGTCGGCGGTGGGGTACTGTTTTTTCGAGGGTTGGGGTGGGGTTTTCGGCGGTTGGGGTGGTGTTTCCAAGGGTCAGGGTGGGGTTTTCGCCGATTGGGGTGGTGTTTCCAAGGGTCAGGGGGTTTCGGCGGGTGGGGGAGGTTTTCGGTGGGTGGGGGGAGGTTTCGGCGGGTGGGGGGGATGTTTTCGGCGGGTGGGGGGGAGGTTTTCGGCGGGTGGGGGGAGGTTTCGGCGGTTGGGGGATGTTTTCGGCGGGTGGGGTGGTGTTTCGGTGGGTGGGGTAGGGTTTTCGGTGGGTTGCGGGGGGTCGGCGGCTCGGGTGGAGGGTGGTGGCGGCGGCTCGGATGGTCGTGGTGGTGGTCGGTAGGGTCGGCTGGTGGTGGGGGTGGTGGTGGTGGGGTGGTCGGTTGTGTTATGGTGTAGAGGGATTTGGGGGTATCCAAAACCTTGGGGGGCGTGGGTAATGGATCTAAGGGTAAGGGGGGTAATTCTAAACTGAAAAATGGGTAAAGGGAAAGGAAAAAATCATCAACCAAACATCAAGTAAGGGAAACCTAAGTTTGGAAACCCTTTCCCTTTCTTCACACCCCTCAACCAAACGCCCCCTTAGTATAGTGATAGTGTTAGTTTGAAACCCAAAACTTGTTTCCGAATTAGCTTATACACATGAGAACTAGATATCCGGAGCACCATTCTTTGTGGATCGACCCTAGCTTGCCACGACACTAGTTTTGGTAATTTAGGTTTTAGAAATGTGTTTGATAGAGGGGATTGCTTGATTTTACTTCTCCAATTCTTCAATGATGGAGGAAAAACATTAGAATCTCGAGGGTTTAAGCTAACATGAAGCAAAATAAATTACATGTAGAGCAATTTTAGTAATGAGAGGGAGTAATCGAGAATTTAGTAACATTTAATGGAAATAAGATGCCCATTAGTGAGTTTTTTAAGAACCTTGGGCCGATTTTACAAAGAAATGGAGCTATTTACCCAGACGTGACTCATAGGATATAATCACAGTGGCAAAAATGGAGAAAAGCGACGGGATTTTTTTTATAACCATAGTGTACCTCTAGATGAGTGGATTTGATCATATATTATTCTATCTTTGCTATTTGGTGACCAAACTAAAAGACAGAGGCGCGAGGAGGCATGTCGCATGGCAGCAGTGGCAATAGAAGAGGATGACGCAGGTGATGGAGGAGAAGATAGTGGTACAGGGGTGGAAGAGGAAGGTTGGTGAAAGAAGAACAGTTGCTTGTGATGAAGGCAAAGGTCTGACAAGGGGGATAGGAGGATTACTGTTGTTGCTGGAGAAAGGAGGAGTGTTTTAGGTTCTTTTGTGCAAACCAAAGAGTTTAAGAAGATTGGGTTTTCATTCCTTGAATAAAAAAAAAAAAAAAAAATAAATTGTTTTCTGAATTTGTTTCCATAGCGTTCTGTATCTTAATCCTTTTCTTTGCTTTCCCTATCTTTAGTTCTTTCCTTTCTTATTAGTGAACCAAACAGCCCCTTACTGTTTTCATGCCTTTATATCTGTTGATGATCTTCAGCATGTGTTTTTTTAGAATCCTAGAATTTCACTTTCAGTTGCTACAGAAGCAACCAGTTATTTTATATGGTATATTAGCGTATTAGCTATCTATATCTGTGGTTCTTTTTTTCTTCTTAGTTTTCTTTTGATTGTTTCAGAACCGTTCCCTTTGGAACGACATAGAATATTTACCAACTTCCGGTCAAACAACTAATGTGGAATGCAGCCTGTAACACTACTTGGCTCAGGATAACAGGCCAAAAAGGCAAATTATTAGAAGAGTTCTTGCAGAGAATTTTGCTCTCACCTTCCTGATGTACATGTCCACCAATTTAGGAATATCTGACTTAGGTTTCCACCCTCCAATTAGTGATCCTTTCAATGTTCTCCCAGAAAGAAACAATCCATAGTGAGCTCTAACTTCAGGCTCCACCTTTGGTACACCAAGAGTAACTGTCATACCCCATCCCTGGAAGAACCACAGAACGAACATTTAAATTTGAATTCAATCAATATGATCTCCTTAAAAGGGATTAGGAAGACATGAGGAAATTACATCACAGCATGAGAGCAAAGCATTAGTTACAGTTCCAGTATCACCCACACACTCAAATGCATAATCAGCACCTCCACTAGTCATACACTTGATGACCTGCGTAGGAACAGCAAAAACTTGTGATATTTTGTGAGCTTATGCAAAATACGCAGTCATTCCTGCAGATTCAATATCTAGGATCACAAGAAGACTTATTAATATACAAAACTCCGCACCACAAGCAGCCCAAAACAAGGGGGAAATTCTTCACAACCAGAAATTCCAATTTACATATGTGCTTCTCCATGATATAACAGTTACTGAACGCCAAAACTCACCTGATGTACAGGTTCTTCATGGTCTGTTGGGTTGACAAGTTCTGTTATTCCAAATGAACTTGCTGCATAAGAACCACCAATAGTAATCAGTTCTTCTGATCTTTTCTAACAAGCAATACGGAGAATTCAACAAACAGAACTTTTTGGTACCCTTCTCAAATTTCTCAGAGTTTGTATCAACACCAATTATTTGAGAAGCTCCTCTTAGATTGGCACCTACAGCTACCTGATGGACAACAGGATTAATAAGGCCCAAAAGCCCTTAATAGCAGCCCACTGTGAAACATAGCACATGAAAATATAAAATGCAGTACTTACCGAGAGACCAACAGTTCCAAGACCATATATCACAACCGTTGATTGTTTTGATATATCAGCCACCTTCCAAGCAGCACCTAGACCTAACTCACATTCACAAACTCTAATTAGAAAAGCTCGTGTAAGAAAATATTTGACTGAAGAACTATGATACGGTTGACATAAATTATGTATGAAGCATGAATAAAACTATAGACACAGTTCAGTTTACTGTTCATTGTTTTATTTACCATCTAGGCTGATACTAGCATGTAAAATAGGATCAGCTCAACCAAACGATAACAATAATGTCACAGAAATAGAGACCCCTCGTATCACCTTGCAAACAATAAAAATGAAACACAGGAAGGAGGAAAAGAGTCCGGAAAAGTGATAAGAAAACACAAATCCAGATCCCAATCAACATTTTCGGATGTCCTCACCATAATAGCAGATTCAGAGGTACAAAACCATTTTCTTGTATTTAATTATCATAAGTCTAGATAGAATTGATCCAGTTCTCAAAAATGTTTTCAAGGGTTATAAGTTATACTCATTTTATCCCCAAATAATCTTTCACATCTTGGGTTCGCACGGGGATAAAGAATTTTTGTTAAGTGGATACATATAAATAAAAAATATTAAAATTGGATAGAGATAGAAAACAAGCGAGAGAAAGTGTGAAGCTCAATTTGGGATTTCTGAAAAAAGGAAATAACTACTTTATTTGGCCTTCCATTCAAGAGCTTTGGAGTTGTGAGATTTTATTAAGGACAGCAAGAAATTCATAAAGCCACATGAGGAAAACTAGACTAAGAGACAGCAGTTGATAAATAGGTGAGTCCACTATCTATACTTACCTGCAGCTACTCCGCAACTGAAAAGACAAATTTTGTCCAAAGGAGCGTCAGGTCTCAATTTAACAGCACAACCAGAATGCACAACAGTGTACTCACTGAAACTTGAGACTGCACAGTAATGATAGACAGGCTTGCCTTTGATTGAAAAACGTGTCTTCTGATCACTGTGCATGACACCTTTCCTTTCCAGACCAAGATTCTGACACAAATTGCTTTTACTAGATAAGCAATGTCTGCATGTCAAACACTCTCCTGTAAATAATGTAAGCACATGATCACCTTCTTGGAATTCCGTCACCCCTTGCCCCACACTCTCAACGATCCTGCATGGTTACACCTTCAGTTATCTAACTGTCTCTTGATATCATAAACAAAACTGTCTCTACCAGAAAGAAGAATACTCCCTCCAATACCTTGTATATCTTTCAACTCATCAGTCTGATATGTTTCTATGATACAATCATACATAAGTTTATCATTCTGTCATTCACTCGAGATTCACCATAGGATATATGATATGAACAATATGCCATCCACCCAGAAATAAATCACATTTCCTAAAGCCCCACGAAACAAAGGATTCACCATATATGTTAACCAAAACACCCTCTGTAATAGTTGTTCCCTTTTCATCCTCTCTCCACCCTTTGTAATAGGGATATTCAATCATATTAAATTTTATTTTTGAGAATGCGATAACATTTTTCAAAGACTCTGAATATTATAGGTGAATATAATTTTCAGATGGAGGACGAAAGAATTGATGTTACTAAAACAAGATCAGCTAGCTAAACAGCCTCCTTGATCAGAAGTTGTGGTTCGATATCAGGCTAGTCCAACTGGCAGAAGCAAGTGACATGCACTTCTCTTTTCCCCAAAGTTAGATATTAGACTAATGGATAATGAAACAAAAATGACATACACTAGTGGACAGGTGAAT
Organism: Beta corolliflora; assembly: GCA_947648045.1. NCBI lineage: Eukaryota > Viridiplantae > Streptophyta > Magnoliopsida > Caryophyllales > Amaranthaceae > Beta > Beta corolliflora. The sequence continues at coordinate 986,006 of CANSZD010003024.1, read as the reverse complement.
ATCTGATAAGTTTGAACTGCATGAACTAGACAATTTGAGTACATCCTTCCTACTAATTTTTTCTATATTCAGTATTTGTGTAGTCAGATCATGCAACATAATAGGACATTAATCTGTAATTAATTCTGACCATGCCAAACCAGTCCATTTACAAACTGTTACCAATAAGTGGAAATTTCATGTTGATGAGTCGAGTACAATTTGTTATCTGAACTCTAAAAAGGAGAGTTAATGCTATTAAAAAGTAAATATTTTTAAAGTGATTCAGAGCAAAAGATTCTTTTTTTCTTTTTGATAAGTGACAAAAATTATATTACAAAGACACCATGGGGGTGACACCAATAAACGGAAAGAGGCTAAGGATAAAAAAAAAAAAAAAAAACTCACGCCCTTACATCAAGTTGCTTAGCTACAAAAACAAGAAAAGGGAAGCAGCCTCACAACCTAATCTTCACTCCAACTATAGAAAAGCCTCAAGATTGGAGCTTGAAACATTGACGAGCGGAAGCAATACCCTCAAAAATCTGTTGGTTTCTTTCTCTCAAAGTGCAACACCAAATTGCCAATGGAATCATTTTCCACACATCAGCAAAGGAACCTTTTTTCGTCCTTTTCCAGGAAACAGACACATCTTCAGAGAGCATGGTTGAACCCAGTTTAACCCAAACAATGCTAGCTAACACTGAATGCAAGGCTGGAAACATCACATGAAGCACAAGCTATATATGATCCTATCAAATAGACAAGTAACTATAAATCAAGCCCTTAGTGGTTTGCTAGATGACATAATGAACGAAAATGTTTTTTGAGTTTCACCAATTGAAACTTCATAAGTCAAGCAGCTTTCAGTCACATTACCATGGAATTAATTTTGAACATGCTGTTCCGTGCAATTGCGTCACAATGAGGAGTGTCATTCCATACCCGGTGTGCGCTAACACTTTTGCGATTTACTGTACTGATTCTACTGTGCATGTGAGTAGGTACTGGACATCTACTATGCGTTAACACTTTCTCGCGTCACAATACACCGTGTTAAATAATGCTTGCTGCGTTGTCCATTATGTAATGGTAACTCGCCACATTAAAACATTGCTTTTTTCCATTACGCGCTCCTTCTCAGAATTGGCCAAACAAAATAGTGAAATGGAAAACTTGCTTTGCAACCAAAACAAACTTGTACATGCTAAAGAAGGGAGAAGAACATGACGGGGGCTTCCAAGTTGGTAATATGAGTTGTGTCTATGTATATTTATAATAGGATGGGCCTTCATGTTTCAGGTAGATTTATTCCCCAAATATATAACCCAATCATATGATATATTTGGTCATATTATGTTGAAAGAATACTTTTTAAGTTAGAAAATTGTGAATTTGAGGTTGAAAATCCATTAAAGTTTTTTCTTTTTCAAAAACGTTTATGCTGTGTTAACCATGATCTATTCTATTCATCCATCTTTACTAATTCGCTGTGAAGCACAAGTCCACAACACTAACCTATTTCCATTACCATCTTTACCTTCGTGTCTATGACTCCATAGGTACGTAGTTGGTAATGTCTTCCAAACCTTTTTCTTAAATGGCAGTAACCAGATACTATAGTTAGCCTTCCTGCAATTATATGAATAGTATTTGGAATCTGAAATTGCGCTAAAGTCCTTTGATGCTTGTCCCCGTGTAAATTGGCTTAAGCAATCTTCTTATGCCATGGACCTAACCAATACCTTTGCTTTATATAACCCACTATTCCACCAATGATCTCATAAGGCTCTCACTTGCAGCAAGACCCCAGTCATGTGTACCCAAATTCCACAAAAAGTCAATTTCCTCATAAAGGGAACACATTGTTTACCTTACAACTTTAGCATAGCATAGTCAAACAATTATTTTAGTTCATAAAGCTCAAAGTTTTCCAAATGATGACTCTTTAATTTTGTGCACAAAGAAAAGGAGTCCACTTTGAAATAGAGAGTTTAGATAGAAAAGTACATACAGAAAAATGTGCATTCAACAGTTTTGTGTAAAGCTTTAATTTTACTTAAGAGACCAGAGGTAGGTTTAGATTGCAAGAGAAGATAGAGGAGTAGGTATATGAAGACCAAAGATTTGGTTACATGATTTTAATTTGTGAGACCACCTTTATATTTCTGAATTCAATTTTTCTTTAATTTTTTCCATGTCAGATTGCAGATTATTAAGGACCGAGGTCAAGGTGAAATGTATAACAGAGCAACTTGTGAGCTTAAAAGCCCCCCATTATGTACTAAAGAACTCCCACAAAAAAAAATGTACTAAAGAACTCACGTGAAGCTGTTAGAATAAGTCCAAAGAATGAAAGAATAGTCAGTAGAAAGTGATACTTGTCTTCACAGCTTAGTATTATCGCAATTTGTAATAGCAACTACAAATTAGAATTGTCTTCACTCTTCAGAACTTTACACGGACCTTGAAGCTTCGCTACTATCATTCAAAATTTTCAGCAATTCCAAGAAACATTCAACCAGTTTGCAAAATTGGATGTTTATTGTTTATAAAGTTGACGCAGTAGACACAAATAATCATAAATACCTACCCTGATGCTTCATGGCCAAATATCCGAGGAAAGATTGAAGGAGTTGCCTGCAGGAAGTCACGAACAGCTATCTACCATCAATTCTAACAGTCTTTTTGCTATCTTGCACAAAAATGTAAACATTGCCCTTCCAATGCAATATATTTTGCTTTAACGCGGAAATTTGCAGACTCTTAATCAATCACTATTCTCAAAAGGAACGAACAAAATGTACTGTACATGCTACATTAATACATGACAAATGACATAAAAAACAAAGGAGCCGTAGACTACAGTTGCAATGAGAAATATGTTATTCATACTCCTCTATCAGCACCACCTAATTAGTCTACCCTCTGGCCTCTACTAGAACAATATGGAGAAGTGCTTCCAAAAAGTTGTAATGATATCATGGCTGTGTTTCGTTCATTTACGAAAAGTTCAAGTTGTGCTTCATATCTAAATAGGTTCACAATTTGGCAGGGGCAACTAATTTTAAGGCAAGTGAGAGCAAATTTTTAGACTTATATACAACCCGTCATTACCCATTTTAGTAGAAAATTCCCATTACTAGAATATTTCCTACACAACTGAGAGAGAAAGTGAGAGCGCGAGAGAGATACTGAGAAAAACATAACATGTTTCCTTTTTCCCATATGCTGCTTGTATCTCTAACTTTTTACACTTATCTTTCTTCTTACCTAGCATCCACAAGTAGTGTAATGGGGAAGAACACCAAAAATATATACACACAAAGATCTCTGAAAAATAATACCAAAAACGCCTTAGAAAACACCAGACGACTCCGCTTGGTAGCCAATAGTAGATGGTGGTAATGGTTATGAGTTTATACGTATTTTTGTAAAGAAAGTATTATGTCAAATTGTCAATGCCTTTTATAATGAAACTTCATCCTACTAAAAGGGACATTAGCTTTTGGATTATTTCACTAGATACATTGAAGAAACTAAGACCAATCAAAACCAAGACTACTGCTATTCATTAATGTTATGTTTTTCTTTCGAGTGAGAAAGACGTATAAACCATAGAAGTTGCATCATAACAAAACCTAAGAGACCACTACGGGTCGATGATGTAAAATTCAGTATTTATTCACATGCACAAGCTAAATTCATATTCAAGTGAAGACTGACAAAGTCTGAAGTACAGTTGACCTTCTGCAGATTGTACCAACTACCAAGAGGGTGCGAAAGGTTTAATAGATAACTAACCTAACAGATTCAAAATTCAACTTGGGTGAATACTAAATAAAAACTACACTCAGAAGAGGGATCGAATAATGAGGACAGAGGAAACATTCGTTTTAGTAGCAAGTACTGCCTACTATGTATCAGAAACAGATTGAAACAACAGCATTTGTTTGGCAATGAAATAAATACTTCCTCCATTATTTTAAATTGCACCATTTCGTTTTTGGCACTAGTCATCAACCAACTTTGTTAAGCTATCTCGTATCATTATATAAGAAAAAACATAGTCAAGTGGAGTCTTGTTAGATTCGTCTCAATGCAAGGATTCCAAATATCAAATTTTTATAATTTTTACTTATACGCAATTAGAGATATTGATGTTCAAAGAAGCGTCTCGGCAAACTGAACAAAGAAATGGTGCAATTAAAAGAAAAACAGTGGAAATATGGATTAAGCTTACATCCAAAGGTTAATGCACAAAATTGACTCCTTTTAGAAGGCCTCAAAGAATCATCTCTAGATGGTAGAACCTCCAAAAATGATCAACCCATATAAAGTGCGGCCAAGGGTTGTCCATACCATAGCATTTTTGTAATTTTCATGAAAGATAAATAATAATACAAAATTTAAAAAAAAAATTAAACTTCTTTTTACATAAATTCTATTTGGTGTTGGTTACTTGACAGTTGACATCTAGTCAACCTATCAGATGACTAATATATCATATCTTGACACCATCTAATCATATCGAGTGACTACTATATTGTATCCTGAGAAAACAAATGCGGTCGCGGTCGCGTTCGCGGGAACGATCGCGGGAATGGCTTGTAACGGGAAAATATAACATTTCGCGGCCGACGCGGCGTGAATTTTTTTTTTAAATTCACATTAATATGTTCTAACCTTATTTGCTTTATTTTAGTTTATGAAGTATTATTACAACATAATATAATTAAATCTATCAGAATATCATGTTACATTAGCTATATAATTAAATTATAAAATATTTTTGGCTAATATTTGAAAAGAACGGATGTAACGGGGATAAAAGCGTTCTAACGCGGCGAGTTCGCGTTATGGAACGAACAACGCGGCGAGAAGTATGTGATTTTTATCATGGCGTTCTGTAACGGCATTTCGCGGAACGGCAAATCCAAAATCCGTTACAGAACGGCCGTTCTGTAACGGAACGGGAGAGTTTTAATTCCATTTGTATCTTGACTTTATTTAGCATATCGAGTAAATGCTACTTCCTTTATTTCTTATTACTTGATACATATTATGTAAAATTACAGAATACAGTCAAAATGAATTACAAAGCAGGTAGGTAGGTAGGTAGGTAGGTAGGTACAAGTAATATGAAACGGAGGAAGTATATTGTATTATATTGAGTGACTATTACACATATCTTGACTATATAATCATATTGATGGACTATAATATTATATCAAATAGCTACTATGTTGTATCTTGTTAACAACTTATTAAATCAAGTTGCTAGTGCATTATTGTATTTAAAAAAAAAAGAAATTTTGTCAAAAAAAAACTTCCTCAAATAAAAGTTCTTTTTCATAACAATTACAAAAATGCAATGGTACTTGCCCATACCAGACTACGTAGCACGGGTGCTTCTTCTATCTTCTATGGTTACGCATACGCGTACCCATTCCTAAAATTTCGAAATCTTGCCGTTTTCTGTCCCCGTAGCCGAATCCGAATCCATACCCTTATCCGTCTCTGTGCAACCTAGATACCACATATGCGCAAATACTTTCTCGTAGAACCTCCAATTTCTAGCTATCCTCAAGGACACCTTGACTGATTTCACTTCTTTTATTTTTCTATTCAGTTTGTTAGGATGTATGTGGTAGACTTACCTGGGGGCTAAGAGAAAAAAAAATACCCTGATGTGCCCAGTAAACCTTGGGATAATATATGGAGCGCCAACTAAATGCTCTCTACGTACCTGCTGCTCAATGGCAGTTTAACACATAGTTCGAAAATACGGTTTCGGTCACGGTCGCGGAAACGGTCGAGGTTTCGCTAGAACAGAACGGATGCGGTTATCACGGTCTATGTCGCGGTTTTCACACACAATTTTTTATCATCATCATCATCATCATCATCATCATCATCATTATTATTATTATTATTACTAGTGAAATGAAGTATGATGCAAGAAAAAAATAACTTAAAACCTTCTAGTATTTTATTTGAGGCAACATTACAAGATGTTGTACTACTAGTTGAGAGTAGAAAAAGAAGAAAATAATGGAAGTGGGTTTGGGTCACATGATGGGGGAACTAAAAACAAAAAAGACAAGAAAAAAGAGGGTCCCATCGGTAGCAGACTAGCACAGTGAACAAAAGTATGTAATATTAATAAGTAAAAGCAAAAAACAAGGCCCACTTTCCAATTCAATGATATAGATCTATCTACCCCACTACTCAATAGTAATAAAAAAATAAACTACCCTATTCCTTTAATATTACAGCTGTTTCACTTCTTCTACTGGCCCCTTTCCCGATTCCTAGACTTTTAAAACAGAAGCTTTAAACCATGGCCATGGCTTCCTCTTCTTCTTTTCTCTCTCTTTCCGTGCTCTAATCTCTGGAAAAAATCGGAAGAACGCGTCTTAAAGCAGAAAATGCGGGCGATATTGCTTTGTCACGGTCGACTCGGGCAAAAACACGGCGTTTTATAAAACACCGGTTTGTACCGGTCGAATTCGGTTCGCCAAATTTGAAATCCGTTGCAACTAGGGTGAACCGAAACAACACGGCCGTTATTTAACACCATGGTTTAACAACTAGAAGTATCCCTAACTAAACTTGAACGAAAGCAATCTCGTTCTCGTTGTCTCCCTAACACCTATAAGATTCCGTGTGGCGGTGTGGCCGACCCATATATAAGCTTAGGTGGAATAGTCCAAGTAAATTTGATTCTCATTTTCACTCACTATTTAGGGTATAGTAGCACCTTTCTCTTTAAATTCTCTCTCCTCCATCCACAACCCCCCAAATCAATATTCTCGACGACCGATGTTGTACCTGAATGAAAGCAATCTGCTAGGCTTCCCATGCCATAAAGTAAGCAGATCTTTATGCGAAAAAAAGAACAAAAAGGACAAAGATGTTGCTACTGCATATATATTATACGGTTTTTTCACCATATACCCCCGACAAATTAAAAAATTCACCATATACCCTCAATGTTCCAAAAATTCACCATATACCCTTGAGTTTTCAAAAACGTTCATGAAATGCCCTTTTTCTAACTTCCGTTAACTCTCTGTTAGCTTTATTTACGATTTTGCCATTACTAACCCTAAACCCTAATTCTAATCTAACCCTAACCCTAATCTAACCCTTACACTTACCCTAATCCTAAACCTAAACCCTTACCCTTACACTAAACCCTAACCCACCCGGCCCACCACCACCCTCCACCCCCAGCCCTAACCCCCCCCCCTCCCCCTCCACCGCCGCATCCCCTCTCCCTTCCACCGCCGCATCCCCCTCCCCTCCCTCTCCCCTCCGCCGCAGCCCACTCCCCCACTATCTCCCGCACCGAAACCCGCGCGTAGCCCGGAAATTCGAAAGCCCCCACCCTCCTCATCCCTCCCACCGCATCCCCTGCCTCTCCCCTCCACCCCAAGTAGCAGCGCGCCACGGCTTCCCCCACCCCTCGCAGGCGCAGTCCACCCTATACCCACCCTCGAATGATTTCGTCTTCCTCTTCGCTCCTTCGATCCGGGTTGCTCGGTTACGGGTTGAATTTTCACCGCCAAGGGAAGAGAGAGAAGCGGTGCATCGGCATCTCATCTCTGTTCCAAAAATTCTAGTGGGAAGGGGGTGGGGTGGGGAAATCGACTGGGGAGAGGGGAGGGGGGGGGAAATCGACTGGGAGAGGGGAGGGGGTGGGGTTAGGGGAATTCGACGGGGAGAGGGGAAGGGGTGGGGTTAGGGGAATCGACGGGGAGGGGGAGGGGGTGGGGTAATCGACGGGAGAGGGGGGTGGGGGAATCGACGGGGAGGGGGAAGGGAGTGGGGGAATCGACGGGGGGGGGGGAGGGGAGGGGGTGGGGGCCGCGGCCGGTGGAGTAGAGGGGGAGGGGGGTGGGGGGCTGGGTGGGGTGGAGGGGAGGGGGAGGGAGTGGGGGGTTGGGTTGGGGGTGGAGGGGCCGGGTTAGATTAGGGTTTAGATTAGGGTTAGGGTAAGGGTTAGGGTTAGATTAGGGTTAGGGTTAGATTAGAATTAGGGTTAGGGCTTAATGATGGTAAAATCGTAAATAAAGCTAACGGTGAGTTAACGGAAGTTAGAAAAAGGGCATTTGGTGAACGTTTTCAAAAACTCAAGGGTATATGGTGAATTTTTGAAACATTGAGGGTATATGGTGAATTTTTTAATTTGTCGGGGGTATATGGTGAAAAAACCGTATATTATATTCTTCCTCCACAAAATAGTTTTTGATTGATCATTTGCTTTATCATTAGGAAAAATTGGAGTGGAAACAAAAGTTACCTTGAATAATATCTAAGTTGTTGTTTTTTTATAATTTTGTATCTGATTTGAATTTCATTTGATTTTGTATTTAGTTGATTTGAATTACTAATGATGAAGAGTGGAAAATATAAGGAGTGATTTGAATTGCATTTGATTTTGTATTTACATGATTTGAATTTTATACACTAATGGATAAGAGTGGAAAATACAAGAGTGTGTTTTGAAAAGTTAACCTCATTTGTTCATAAGAGTAACTTTTTTTATTGTTATGAGTAACTATAAAAATATTATATGAATACCCCAATTATTTCTTGGAGTAACCTCGTTTAATCTTATAAGTAAGATCAATTAATCATAAAAGAAACCTCATTTGTTCGTATTAATAACCTCACTTAATCATACGAGTAACTTCAATTGTTCACAAAAGTAATTGCATGTATTCATATGAGTAACCTCATTGATTCACAAGACTGCATTGTTTAGCTTGTCACTTTGTTTGTAAAAGTAATCTCATTTTGTTTATAAGAGTAACCCCTTTTATAGTTATGCGTAACCTTAAAATATTATGAGTAGTTCCATTTATTTTTTCAAGTAACTAATTTATTTTTTGGAGTACCCTTGTTTAATCCCATGAGTAAACTCGTTTAATCCCATGAGTAAACTCGTTTAATCATATGAGTGACCTCGTTTAATCATATAAGTAACCCCATTTAATCATAAGAAACCTCATTTATTCATACCAATGACCTCATTTAATCATATGAGTAACCCCAATTGTTCACAAAAGTAACTGCATGTATTCATACGAGTAACCCTATTCATTCATAGGGGTCACTCCATGATGTGTGCGTAAAGAGGCATCACTATTACAAGTCCTAATTCTGTTAGGACCTCTGTTACCCGGACTCGGTAAATTTTGCCATATACCGGTGTCGGTACGACACGACGCCGACACCGACACCTAGGGCTGTTCAAAGACCAGGGTCGGACCGGAATCTGGACCGGACCGGACCGGAATTTGGACCGGACCGGACCGGACCGAAGATTCCGGTCCGGTCCTCGGTCCGAAGAAAATCCCGATTCCGGGTTTCCGGTCCGGTCCGGTCCAAACCCGGAAAATTCCGGTCCGGACCGGTGGACAGGAATTTCTGATTTTTTGGTAAAAAAAAAAAGTTTATATGTTAAAAAAGCTTAAAAGGGAGTAAAAAGTTAGAAATTTATAACTACTATTTATAAACTTTAGAAATATTGTTATTAATATTATTAAAATTTTAATATATCTAATTTATAAATATTTTTAAATCCAATAAATTTTTTTTTTTTTTTAAAAATAAAGATTCCGGTCCAACAGGTCCAAGACCGGACCGGACCGGAAAAATTCAGGTCCAGACCGGACCGGACCGGAAAAATTCCGGTCCAGTCCAGGTCCAGATTTGTTCCAGATTCCGGTCCACCGGTCCAGCCGGTTCCGGTCCGGTCCTGGACCTGTGAACACCCCTACCGACACCGGTACGAAATACGTGTCAGATCCGGCAAAGTTCACTCGGACACGGCGGCTCTAAACCCTAGATTCTCAAACCCTAGAGTTCGAAGAGGAGAAGAGGAGAAGAGAAGAAGAGGAAAAGAGGATAACTCACCTTGACTCGCCGACCGGAGCTTCGAACTCGCCGCCTGAGCTTCGAACTCGCCGGTAAGTGTCGTCTTTCTTCACTTCTCTTCCTTCTCTTCTTCTCTCTCTTCGATCTTCTGTTGCGTTTCTTCATTGAGACCTTCTCATCTTTTCTTTTTCTTTTTCTTTTTCTTTTTGTCACAAGTCCACGTAACTTGTTTCTTTTTCTTTTTTTTTTCTTTTTAATTTTCCTTCTCTCCTTTCCTTCCTTAGTTCTGCTTTCTTTTCTTAAAACATTATTTTTTCTTCTTAGCCTATGGCAGTATTGCTAGGTTGTTCTTTTCAACAAATACTTTAATTTTATTAATATATTATTAATATATTATAAATATACAATTATAAAATATAAATTAGCTGATTAATTATTTAATTTTATATTATAAAATATTATTTTGGCGTACCCGTACCCGTGTCCAAATTTCAGACAGAGTTTCCGTGTCCTGTTTTTTTGGAATTGCCGTACCCGACACTCGGATCCGTACCCATATCTGACACTCCTAGCCGAGTCCAGGTAACTATGGTTAGGACACTCTATATAGTTTCCTAGTTCTGTTAGGACACTGTATGTAGTACCCTAGTTCTGTTAGGACACTGTATGTAGTTCCCTTGTGCATCCTAGCTAGTTAGTTATTCCTTGTTATCTTTTAAAGTTTTCCTAGTTGCATTAGAATTAGGACTCTTCTATGTATTTATATTTCGGTTTTGATAATAATGAAGTCAGTTGTTGTTTTGAGTTTAACCTATTCCTTTGTGAATTAACGTTTTAGAAGAGAATCCAAAGCTTTGGCAGTGAATGCAAACAAACCCTAGTTATTATTAATCCTTGGTTAGGAATTAATAATTTCATATCCCTTATTACTTATTTGCTACTAAAATCAGCCATAAACGTGAATAAATTAATCAAGAACACTGATTTAAGCCTTCAATAGCTATCAAGATCCACGTTCTTGGTTCAAGAACCATTCAAGATTCAATCTTTGTAGCAAGAACTTAAAGAAGAGCCTTCAAATCCACATCACTCCAATTGTTCACAAAATTAACGACATTTATTCATACGAGTAACTTTATTCGTTTTGTAAAAGAAAACTGATTAGTGTCGCCTTTTGTTATAAAAGTAACCCTATTTATTTATAAGAGTAACACTCTTTTATTGTTAAGAGGAACCTCATTTGTGAGAGTAACCACATTTATTCATACAAGTAATTACATTTGTTCATAAGCGTTTCTGCACAAAGGTCAATTTCAAAACGCCATATCTCACAGCACACTCAACATTTTGGTGAGATTCAAGTTGGAGATGAAAATTTGGCTCGATTGCTTTTCAACTCCTGGTCAAAAGCTCAATTCCTATGAGAAATGAGTGAGATATGATCTTTTGAAAATGAGCTGACACGCTGAAGTGCGAGGCCACACGGAAGTTATAGGTGTGGACGGCCGTTCACAAGACGCATTATCGGACTAAAAGTTACCTCAAAAGCTTGCGCCAAGCATACCTTTATCAAATCAAATCCGATGTAATCCAATTGAAAATTTGATAGTTTGTATTCAATTCCAAATTAATAAAAACGGTTTTCCCCCTAATGGCTCGTATTGTTTGATGCATTTTTTTCAATCAACACAAAGAAGAAAGAAAAGCGAAAGAGAAGCACCTGCGATTGCCAAGCAGTGACATCACTGCGGCAAAGAGAAGTGCAGACAACTTTGACCCGAATTTCCATGGGTTGTGGTGGAGCCACTTCCACCTCCTCCATCACCAGCTCTTCCCCGGGTCCCCATGCCACCGCAGCTGCTCCCCCACATTAACCAATTAGCAAAATAAAAGAAAATTAATTATTTCTAGAATGATTTAAGAAGCAGCAGCAAGATCATATCAAGTGAACAAGATTAGAGCTACTTCTAAGTATTGGATTAATAAATAAGGGATTAGGAGTGTACCGGTGCAGGTAATAATCTGAGATGATCGATTGATGGATGAAATGGAAGATGACATAATGCAGAGAAATAATTGAAGAATTACGAATTTGGTTGATAAAATGAAGAAGAACGGGTAGGTGAAACTGTTGTGATGAACGCGCGCTAACAGTATTGAGTTGTTAATATAGAGGTTGTAATTTTGGGATTGAATGATTTGATTATTTCAATGTCCTATTCATTCACCTACCACGCCAACATTTTACAACGGCTATTTTAAATTTTTGATGTTGTTCAATGGTTGTCGTATGATTTATGGTTATCAATCACGGATTCTGCTATGGAAAAATTGACATGAATAATCCCAACTTTCACCAGTCTTCTAAAAATAATCCCAACTTTCGATTATTATAGAATAATCCCAACTTTAGGGGGTACCTTCTCAAAATAATCCGAACTATTAATTTTTTATATATTATAGACCTAAAACGGATTAGTGTAGGCAAGAAAAGTGATAGTTTGGTTTATTTTGAGAAGATTCCCTCCAAAGTTAGGATTATTCTGCAATAATCCAAAGTTGGGATTATTTTGAACAAACAGCTGAAAGTTGGGATTATTCATGTCAATTTTTCCTTCTGCTATATATATATGAGGGGCGATAAAACGCTAATCGTTAGTGTACACCTTTGCTCACTAATAGGGGGATAGGAATAAAATATATTGTAATGCACTAAAATAATATTATCAACAAAAGTGACAGCGATATTTTTTTACTTTTGGCAATGGAATGGGTATGAGGTCTTCCATTCCTAATGAAAGAAACAAGTGGGTCTGAAATTTTTTGATGAAGAGAAAGAACACAAAATTTCCGTTACAATACTCGGAAATGGCGTGTGAAAGAGTGACCAAGAGTGCTGAATTTTCTGGTTTGGAAATCAGAATTTTTAGGGAGGTTATGAAGTCTAAATGATAAGAGAAGTGTTTTGGATTTAAGATGTAAATAGTGCGAAGGTTACAAATCCAAGAGTCATCACAAATACACTCTCACAACTCTTCATTCTCCTCTTCTCCTTGGCCGGTTATCACCCCACACACACGCCTACCACAAGCCCCAAAAGTGGGCTAAGGTGCACAACATATCGTTAACCCAAAGTCAATCCAAACGATTAAAAATAACCTAAATCGTGCGCCTAAACAATGAAAATTAATAACCTAAATAATAACTAAAAAGAAAAATTGATGTCAGAGGTCCCAACTATAGCTGAACATTTTTAATAGGTCGCAACTATCAATTAACCTGTGGAGGTCCCAACTTTAAGGGGCATTGTTTTTAATAGGACCTTTCAAGTTTTCAACCTGCTACACCAGGTTACAAGTCATGTGACTTCATTTATAATCACGTGATTTCCTCTTTCTCTTGTTCTTTACCTCCTTCCTTTTCCTTTTGCTCAACAATGTAGCATGTTCCATGACTACTCATGCTAATCCATGACTTCATTAACCCCAGCTACCAATTTCGGAAGTTTTATACGATTAACGCCAATAAGATTGCTAAGTGCAACTCTAAAGTTATGAGACATCTTTCATTTTTTGAAAGACAGTTCTGAGACATCTTGGTGCCAAACAATGACAGACTTTCACATCTAGGCAAGTATAAACTTAAGAGTATATTTCATCTCAGATATATGGAACCATAGCAGCGGAGTATAAAGTTCATTCATTTCAAAAAAAAAAATTGAATAAAGGAGTTTATTAGAAAAGTAATTTCAATCATGTGCTATTTAAATGTTTTTTCTTCCAATTTTCAGTGTTCTCACAATTCCAATTGTTTGCCATTTTCTTCATGCAATGCATTTTCATATAATCTGATCAGTAATATGATTTCGCACATCAACCAAAAGTGTAACAAAAATTACAACAATTAATCTTTGAAATCTTACTAATTCAGTCAATAGATTATGACAGCAAACTCACATTTTGTTGCTTAAAACTATGCCAATTAACGATTGAAAATATCCACAAACATCAAGAATTAAAGTAATTTCACATGTAAACTATCAAGAAATTATTTTATCAACAATGGAGTTCATAAATCTGTGAATTAATTAAGATCATGCATTAATTTATCAGAAAAAAGAAATGAGGAGAGAGAAAAATTATCATTCCGATTGTGACAAATGTGAGGAGTCCAAAGATGACTTTGTTTGTAGTCGCCAAGTTGTCAAGAATGGTGCCAAATGAATCTCAAAGTGAGAGAGAAACACTCCAAGTTGTAAGTGTTGTACTCTTGTAACTGATAAAATTGGAAAATTATCGTAGCTTCGACGAGCTGGGCATTGGCTTCCGGCCGCAGAGTGGACGCCTTTATGGTGGCAATGGCAGCAACCTCAAACCAACCATCAACAAATGAGAAATAAGAAAGGAGTTACAGAGGATGTATAAAGAAGGGAGATGAAGAGTGGGCCTTAACTTTTTTTTCTACCTCTTTAACCGGTTATCAGTCATCTGGGCCTAATTATAGTCACATCCCTCTAAAGTTGGGACCTTCACAGGTTAATTGATAGTTGGGACCTATTAAAAATGTTCGGCTATAGTTGAGACCCCTGACATCAATTTTTCCTAACTAAAAATAATAATAACATAACTTAATTTATAAGAGTATAAACTAAGTCTAAGAACATTAAAAATAAATTCGCACGCCACAAAAATATATAATATATATTTTTTTTAAATAAATTAAACACCAAAAGCACACAATAAACTATCAGGATAAAATAACGTGAAAAACTTAGAGCGGAAGTACGGGGTGTTACAATTAAAAAGTGGTATCTGGGAGTTTTAAGTTAGATTGTTATTGCCACTTAAGCCAATTATATATTTTCTAGGCGCCTAATCATATTTCCAAAGGAAGTTGAGTTCATTTTGGAATTTTATTATATTTTCTTGATTAGAAACCATTAATCTTTATTCTATTTAAATTTTCATTTTGAATGTCAATATATTATTTTTATTTTCTTTAATTTTCAAAAGTTATTTATGTTTTCAAAAATTAATTTTTTAATATTATTTCAGTTATTATTAACTTATTTTAGTAAATTGATTTATTATTCATTAAAGTAATTATCATTTTGGTGAGTTGGGTAGAATTAAGAAGGGCATATAGGATATATGTTTATTTCTATGTGCATTTGAGTTGTATTAATACTTACGGTTTTTTCACCATATACCCCCGACAAATCACGAAATTCACCATATACCCTTAATGTTTCAAATATTCACCGTATACCCCTGAGTTTTCAAAACTGTGCACGATATACCCTTTTTCTAACGGAATTTAAGTCACCGTTAGCTTTATTTACCATTTTGCCACCATTAACCCTAACCTTAAAATCTAAACCCTAATCCCTTACCCTAATCTAAACCCTAACCCTAAACCCACCCCTTTCCCCCACCCCCCCCCTCTAACCCAGCCCAGCCCGCCCCCCCTCCCTCTAACCCGGCCCAACCCCCCCCCCTCCCCACTAACCCGGCCCCCCCCCCCCCCACTCCCCTGCCCCCCCAGCCCCCACCCATCCCCTCCCCCCCTCGATTCCCCCCCCACTGCTGCCCCCCACCGCCGCAACACCAACCTCACGAGTTCCCCCTTCGATCGAGTACCCGGCTAGTCGGAAATTGAGTCCCCAGCCGCCGGAAGGCACAATGAAGCACGAGTTTTCGAAGGGCTAGTGGAGGGGGAAATCGAGACTCGAATCGCCGGAAAGCACACACGAAATTGAGACTCGAACTCATGATGTTAGTTTCGAAGGGCTGGTGGAGGGGGAAATCGACGGGGAACCGAATTCGACGGGGAAGGGGGAGGAGGAGGGGGAGGGGGAAATCGACGGGGAAGGGGGAGGGAGAGGGGGTGTGAGGGAAAGAAGGGGGTGTAGGGGGACTGGGCTAGGCTGCGCTGCAGCGGGGAGGGGGGCAAGGGAAGGACGAGGTTGTGCTGCAACGGGGAGGGGGGCGAGGGAAGGGGCTGCAAGTGTAACAACCCATAGTCTTAACCTTCCTTAAATTAATTAAAGTTATACTAAATAGCGTTAGCAGAAGCAAATCATAGTAAAATGGTACGGAGGCTGTCACCTGCTAGAGTCAATCCCATTAATATGGCTGAGTTGACTCTACGAGCGGAGTTAGGAAAACATACATCATACAAAATATAGTTTAGTTATTACAGGCCCATAGTAATATCACAATGTACATTCAAGCATTCTTCACAAAAGCAATGTTAAGTTCCAAAAGATGATCATGTTCAAGCCCTGGTTCGCTATGATTGCTGACATAACATTTCCCTAGAGCTTTCCAGCTGCCTACCTTAGCTAGCTAATTCCTGCACAAGTGTCTGTCCCCATCAGGACAGGTTCACAGAACAAAATTAGCTTATACTGGTACTGTAATACCCCGAATTTTAATCTCGTTTTATTAGCTACTAATTATGTTTATTAGTATAATTACGTCCTAAAATTTTTCGAAACTATTCTGATGAAGATTATCTTCTAAAATAAGTATATTTACCTTATTTATTACGAAAGTGATGTTTATTATGATAAATAATTTTATAATATGATTTATGAATTTAATAAGAAAAAGAAAAAAAAAAAGAAAGAAAGAGGAAGACACCCCCCTAAGCAAACCCACGGTAGAATACCCAACCACCCACTCCCCTCTACTCCCTCTTTACTCCCTACTCTAAGCTTCCCTATTTGAACCACCATCCATCATCTACTACCTCCATTAATGTCTTCAAGTTTTTTTTTTTCTATAAATGCTCAGTAATTGAGCTTTGAAATCTCACAAGAACAACAAAAAATCACAAAAGCTTCTCCTCTCTCTCTCTCTCTCTCTTCCCTTTGTTGCTGCTCGCCGTGTCCTCTCGCCGGATTCCCGGGCCCACCGGAGCTCGACGAACACCGAGCCCCGCTTTCCTTCTTCGTCACGCTTCGATCTCTCTTCCTCCTCTCGTCGTTGTCTTTGTGCCGTCGCCGCGTAGCCGCGCCGCTTTGCTCGTTGGTGTCGCTTCTTGCTGCCGCCGCCGTGCGCTAGTGGTCCTTTCTCCTCCCTCGCTCTTGTTTTCTCTCTCCTCTTCGTGGTGGTGTTGTGTGCGGTGCTGCTGCCCTTGTTGTTGTCGGTCTTTGTCTTTGCTGCTTTGTTGATCTTCCACGCTCGCCGCTCTCCTCTTCCTTTCAGCTCGCCGGGAGATCCCCACGCTCGCCGGAGCTCGGCTCCCACTCCCCACTGCCGTGTGTCGTCCCCTGCTCCAAGTGAGCAGAGGTACTACACCTCCTCTCTTTCCTTGATTTTATTTCTAATTACTTTGGATACAAATTTATGCTTGGTTTATGAAATCATGACTAATTGTATTGGGTTGGATTAGTTGATGCTGATTGTTTGATATTGTTGATGATGTTGAAACGGTTTGTGTTGGAAGATGGACTAAGTATGGTGTTTTATTGGTTAGTTGGCTAGTTGGTTGAATGTTCTCTTCCAAGTTATTTTTTTTTATTGTTGGATTAGAAATCGAGATCTTTGGAGTAGATTGAGTTAATTGATAATCATAGTTGTTATTTTTATTGATTTTGGAAAAGAATTCTAAAATGATTTTATAAGTTAGTTTAAATAAGTTGCAAGATCAATGAAATCAGATGTGGGTTACATGTCTAAAGCATATCATAATCATTTCTTTATCAAGTGATTAGTCTATATTATGTAGCTAACACCTGAGTTAATTAGAGTTAACTTTGGGAGATCCAGTTTGATTAGTTTCTAAATGATGTCTGTTAGTTGGTGCAAGAGTTGGTTTTAAGAAGGATAAGCTAAACTAAAATACATAGCAAAATTTATGGATATAATTAAAATGGAAATAAGGAGTCTGGTTATAAAATAAATGAATTGGTTAGTATGAATGTTGTTGAGATGAATTTGGAAATCTAAAGAGTATAAGAGGATATAATTGAGTATAGTTGTGAAGCATTGGAGTAGACTTAAAAGTGAATTAACTTAAATAGTTTCCTTACTTAAAGTTAGAAAAGAGGTTGACTAATTATTGTTAATAATATCGAATAATTGTAGTCAGTATGTCTGATGATGGGCTAAATGATGGAGGTTGAATAAAAAGGGGTTGTACTTTAATATATGCAAATGAAGTAATATAAGAAAGTTCAGTTGTTTGATTAATTTTCGATAACAAGTTAGTCACGAGTTTGAGCACATAAGTAAGTATAAGTTATAATAATCTCGAGGAAGCTTCCACTATAAGTTTGACTAGTATCCTATTAGATACGAGTTTGATTCACTCTATGTAATAACGAGATCTATTAGTTTATGGTTATTATAATTGACCTCCATTGAAGTTAGAGAGTTAACGTTACATACCCTGAAAGGCTTATGATCACATAACAAGTACGTCTTATGTTCCTTAAATGGTCTGGAGGTATATAAAGATGACTTTTGTTCTTATGAATGACGATGTATGAAATGTTTTATGATGGTTATGATGATACGATGCTATGAAATGATTATGAATCTGAAGTAATAAATGAATTCAAGTGACGGTTGTGTTTATGAAATGAGTTATTGAAACCACTACGAATGGATTGAGATTATAAATGGATTGAGATTATGAATGGATTGAGATTATGATGGATTGAATATGTTCACACTGGATTGAACAATGATAACGTAATTGTATACGTGATTTATGTGATGACGTAATTATGTACGTGATTTATGTGATGACGTGAATTAAAAGATGTTAATCACGTAAAGTGAAATATCGGAGGGAAATGATGAACAGGTTGCCCTTGTATGAGTGGTTCAATGCCCCTACGGGTTCTCTCGGTTACTATGCCGATTATTCATTCTTGTCTTCCTTCTATCTTGTTGTGATCCAAGTAGAAGGGGTGTGCACACTAGGGACTCTGTTATTATGGCCATTGTGTTATCCGTAGGTGGTTACGGGGATTGACCCCGCCTACAATGTTGAAGTAAGTGGTTACGGGGGATTGACCCCGCTTCTGGCGTTCCCTTTCCTCTCCTTAAATAAGCTGGATTAATTAAGATTAATTATGTAATTAATCATTGTATATATATCTACATGTGAACGTATGGATTATGTGAATATTGCTATCTTTGTTGTGATATGGTTATGAATGATGTGAACATGTATTGATTACGTGAGAATCGTAGACACCAAAGCATGTTTTAAGAATGTTTTATGGGTTAGTACTCGGCGTTGTCGATGTGTATGTCAATGTTTTGTTTTGTCACTACTGTGGCCTGTCACTTGGTGGGTGGCAGTGTTACAATAGTTTCAGGTTGAAGTTATGGAGCATCTCTTCCAAGATAGAAGCGGTTATGTACTACGATCTCAGCTACGATTGTTTTATGTTTCCTTTGAGGCGAAGACGTTCCACTTGTAATAGTTAAATAATTAATTGATTTAGTTTCATTTCTAGTTCTGGTTGAGCATTAGTGCTCCTGATTCTTTTTAGCTGGTACTCCGCGAAAGCGTTGAGTTTTGGGATTTGGTATATTTTGTTTGTAACAGGTTTTTCAAACATTTTCCCATTTTGGGTTGTCCAATTTACAAAGGAGATTCTGCCGAAATTTTCAGAAAATATTAATTTATTATTAAAGTATTTTTTTTAAAAAGGGACTAAATGTCCATGTAAGTTAGTGAATAATGTAGCCTTGTATTTTCCCTTAGCGGAAAGTACGGCGGTAACGCGCCGGCTAAGCTAAGGCCTTCCGCTGCGAAAGCCGGGGTAATTAATTTAATAAGGATGTGCGAAAGCCGGGGTGTTACAGATTGGTATCAGAGCTAAGGTTAGATTTTGGTACGTTATGATCTCCATATCGTGGCGTAAAGGTTCTAAATAGGTTTAATGGATTGGCTAAAAAGTTAGGTATAAATGAACCAAGCCGTTTGAGCGTTTGCGCTTTTGCGTGTGCAATGTGAACCTGTTTATGTAAAGTTATAGTGCACGTGATTTTCTATGTTACTTACAAGCTAATATGTATGTAGTATCGTGCATTGAATTGTATTCGTTTATGATACGCATTTACTCAATGTGAATATTTTCATAGAACTTATATAATTGGAGAAACCAACTGAATTTCAAACGAGATCTCACTGAATGAGTTAGTTGAAGTTCATTGCCAACAAGTTTGCCCCTTTTGTTTTCTTTGCTCCTCGATTTCGCGAATCGAGTTGAAGTAGAGATACAAAAGCAGATGGCGGAATGGAGGCTGAATACCTAACGAAGCCATGGAAATTTGAGATCTTGGTTTTGTCTAAATGAATTTAGCTTGTTGTCTCCTCGATTAACTTATTGCAAGTTTCGAGGACGAAACTTTTTATAAGGGTGGTAGGATGTAATACCCCGAATTTTAATCTCGTTTTATTAGCTACTAATTATGCTTATTAGTATAATTACGTCCTAAAATTTTTCGAAACTATTCTGATGAAGATTATCTTCTAAAATAAGTATATTTACCTTATTTATTACGAAAGTGATGTTTATTATGATAAATAATTTTATAATATGATTTATGAATTTAATAAGAAAAAGAAAAAAAAAAAAAGAAAGAAAGAGGAAGACACCCCCCTAAGCAAACCCACGGTAGAATACCCAACCACCCACTCCCCTCTACTCCCTCTTTACTCCCTACTCTAAGCTTCCCTATTTGAACCACCATCCATCATCTACTACCTCCATTAATGTCTTCAAGTTTTTTTTTTTCTATAAATGCTCAGTAATTGAGCTTTGAAATCTCACAAGAACAACAAAAAATCACAAAAGCTTCTCCTCTCTCTCTCTCTCTCTCTCTTCCCTTTGCTGCTGCTGCCGTGTCCTCTCGCCGGATTCCCAGGCCCACCGGAGCTCGACGAACACCGAGCCCCGCTTTCCTTCTTCGTCACGCTTCGATCTCTCTTCCTCCTCTGTCGTTGTCTTTGCGCCGTCGCCGGCGTAGGCTGCTGCTTGCTCGTTGGTGTCGCTGCTCTTTGCCGCCGCCGTGCGCTAGTGGTCCTTTCTCCTCCCCTGCTCTTGTTTTCTCTCTCCTCTTCGTGGTGGTGTTGTGTGCGGTGCTGCTTTGCCCTTGTTGTTGTCGGTCTTTGTCTTTGCTTCTTTGTTGATCTTCCCCGCTCGCCGCTCTCCTCTTCCATTCAGCTCGCCGGAGATCCCCACGCTCGCCGGAGCTCGGCTCCACTCCCCACTTGCCTTGTGTCGTCCCCTCGCTCCAAGTGAGCAGAGGTACTACACCTCCTCTCTTTCCTTGATTTTATTTCTAATTACTTTGGATACAAATTTATGCTTGGTTTATGAAATCATGACTAATTGTATTGGGTTGGATTAGTTGATGCTTGATTGTTTGATATTGTTGATGATGTTGAAACGGTTGTGTTGGAAGATGGACTAAGTATGGTGTTTTATTGGTTAGTTGGCTAGTTGGTTGAATGTTCTCTTCCAAGTTATTTTTTTTTATTGTTGGATTAGAAATCGAGATCTTTGGAGTAGATTGAGTTAATTGATAATCATAGTTGTTATTTTTATTGATTTTGGAAAAGAATTCTAAAATGATTTTATAAGTTAGTTTAAATAAGTTGCAAGATCAATGAAATCAGATGTGGGTTACATGTCTAAAGCATATCATAATCATTTCTTTATCAAGTGATTAGTCTATATTATGTAGCTAACACCCGAGTTAATTAGAGTTAACTTTGGGAGATCCAGTTTGATTAGTTTCTAAATGATGTCTCGTTAGTTGGTGCAAGAGTTGGTTTTAAGAAGGATAAGCTAAACTAAAATACATAGCAAAATTTATGGATATAATTAAAATGGAAATAAGGAGTCTCGGTTATAAAATAAATGAATTGGTTAGTATGAATGTTGTTGAGATGAATTTGGAAATCTAAAGAGTATAAGAGGATATAATTGAGTATAGTTGTGAAGCATTGGAGTAGACTTAAAAGTGAATTAACTTAAATAGTTTCCTTACTTAAAGTTAGAAAAGAGGTTGACTAATTATTGTTAATAATATCGAATAATTGTAGTCAGTATGTCTGATGATGGGCTAAATGATGGAGGTTGAATAAAAAGGGGTTGTACTTTAATATATGCAAATGAAGTAATATAAGAAAGTTCAGTTGTTTGATTAATTTTCGATAACAAGTTAGTCACGAGTTTGAGCACGTAAGTAAGTATAAGTTATAATAATCTCGAGGAAGCTTCTACTATAAGTTTGACTAGTATCCTATTAGATACGAGTTTGATTCACTCTATGTAATAACGAGATCTATTAGTTTATGGTTATTATAATTGACCTCCATTGAAGTTAGAGAGTTAACGTTACATACCCTGAAAGGCTTATGATCACATAACAAGTACGTCTTATGTTCCTTAAATGGTCTGGAGGTATATAAAGATGACTTTTGTTCTTATGAATGACGATGTATGAAATGTTTTATGATGGTTATGATGATACAATGCTATGAAATGATTATGAATCTGAAGTAATAAATGAATTCAAGTGACGGTTGTGTTTATGAAATGAGTTATTGAAACCACTACGAATGGATTGAGATTATAAATGGATTGAGATTATGAATGGATTGAGATTATGATGGATTGAATATGTTCACACTGGATTGAACAATGATAACGTAATTGTATACGTGATTTATGTGATGACGTAATTATGTACGTGATTTATGTGATGACGTGAATTAAAAGATGTTAATCACGTAAAGTGAAATATCGGAGGAAAATGATGAACGAGGTTGCCCTGTATGAGTGGTTCGGCCCCCTACGGGTTCTCTCGGTTACTATGCTTGATTATTCTCATTCTTGTCTTCCTTCTATCTTGTTGTGATCCAAGTAGAAGGGGTGTGCACACTAGGGACTCTGTTACTATGGCCATTGTGTTATCCGTAGGTGGTTACAGGGGATTGACCCCGGCCTACAATGTTGAAGTAAGTGGTTACAGGGGATTGACCCCGACACTCGGCGTTCTCTTTCCTCTCCTTAAATAAGCTGGATTAATTAAGATTAATTATGTAATTAATCATTGTATATATATCTACATGTGAACGTATGGATTATGTGAATATTGCTATCTTTGTTGTGATATGGTTATGAATGATGTGAACATGTATTGATTACGTGAGAATCGTAGACACCAAAGCATGTTTTAAGAATGTTTTATGGGTTAGTACTCAGCGTTGTGCTGATGTGTATGTCAATGTTTTGTTTTGTCACTACTGTGGCCTGTCACTTGGTGGGTGGCAGTGTTACAATAGTTTCAGGTTGAAGTTATGGAGCATCTCTTCCAAGATAGAAGCGGTTATGTACTACGATCTCAGCTACGATTGTTTTATGTTTCCTTTGAGGCGAAGACGTTCCACTTGTAATAGTTAAATAATTAATTGATTTAGTTTCATTTCTAGTTCTGGTTGAGCATTAGTGCTCCTGATTCTTTTTAGCTGGTACTCCGCGAAAGCGTTGAGTTTTGGGATTTGGTATATTTTATTTGTAACAGGTTTTTCAAACATTTTCCCATTTTGGGTTGTCCAATTTACAAAGGAGATTCTGCCGAAATTTTCAGAAAATATTAATTTATTATTAAAGTATTTTTTTTAAAAAGGGACTAAATGTCCATGTAAGTTAGTGAATAATGTAGCCTTGTATTTTCCCTTAGCGGAAAGTACGGCGGTAACGCGCCGGCTAAGCTAAGGCCTTCCGCTGTGAAAGCCGGGGTAATTAATTTAATAAGGATGTGCGAAAGCCGGGGTGTTACAGGTACGCAAATCAATCCAAAACTAATTATGGTGGCTGAAAATAAGGAGTGGTCACACTCCAACATTTCTTATGCAAACCATTATTTTGGCAAAGTGCCTCTGGAACAAGATTACAAATATCAAGTGTTCAACATGTTCATTTGCAAACATTTTAAATATGAACACAAGTTTAACTGATTACATTAATGCGCAGGAAGAAGAGATCACACATTGAGGTGCACCAAGGTGCAGGCCTCCACACAATTTGGAGCTTAGGCTCCTACTATTTACTCGCTTGCAAGCTTTTATAGGACATTTCCTCACACATATTACACATACTCCTCTTCGCTACGCAAAACGGATTCAAATTCACTAATAACAACCACACTTTACTAAAACAGTTCGTAAATGTTCCGTTTCCAATCTTAAGTTGCAAAACCTATCTATAATTTGGTAAGGATGGATTGGTGGTCTTAGGACAGTAGCTATATGATTTTTGAGATGCAAGATAAGTTTAGGAAATCCCACAAACAATGCAACTCAAACAATCAGAGTGAAATTCGGATTTACGTGTGTAAAAAGGAGGTTTCGGACTTTGAAAAAAAAAGATTTCTTTTGAACAAAATTTTATCTTAAAATGAACTTTGAATAATGTGAGTAAGTTCATCTCCAACCTACTGTAAATCTCAAATTATTGCAAGAGATTCTCCCCTTAAAAACATTCTAGGAAACCGAGCGTAATTCGTTCTTAAAACGCGTTTTTAAGTGGTTTCCCCACATCTAGTGTAATAAGAAATGAGGTAACAGCTTTTTATCAATATACACTATCGAAATACAGTATTTCATTATCAAGATTTCATTGCAAGAATTTCAAAACATCCTTCCTACAATTCAAAGAGCATTCCTTATAGAAATCACATAGTGAAAAGGGTTTTTAACACCTTCTTTAGTGTAAGAATTCCACCACTAACACAAGAGATTTTCTTAACCATTAACATACATACATGCAACATCTTAATCATCATCTAACCTACTGCCCAATCACACTAATACCATCCAAAAGTACAAGTAAACACAAATCTTTACGAAAAACCGAATCCACACACACTTAACCATTTTCTAGTGTAAGAAAGGAACCCAAATTCACTTGCTTTTCAACATGCAAAGGTTTATATCTAATTAACATCAATATACAGTTGATAATAGTCATCCAAACCAAAAATTCATCCTCAAATTCGTTCTCACAAATACTTATAATAATTCTCACAATACTTGTTCTCCAAAAGGGATTGAATTTGCATACCTTAGTTTGCAATTAGTGCAATTCGACTTCTCCTTCTCCTTAGAATGAGGTTCTGACTTCTTTGGAATCCTTAAATACATATTTACATCCACAAGAAAAATCATAAGAAAATACCCAAAGGAAGTACCTCAATTGACCCAAAACATTCAACATACTTATTGTTTCCTTAGTTGAAGAAGATAGCTCTAATTCTTGAACTTCTTGGCCTCGAAATTGTGATTTCTTTGCTGCCCAGTATGCTCCTATATGTAGTGAATGAGAATCAGGCTTTTCATGCAGAGATTAAGAGGCAAAAACTCGAAAAAAAACAAGTTGTGATGAGTCCTGGCAGTGCCGCCAGAACTGGCGAGTGGAGAGAGGAAGGGGAAGAGAGTTTTGGGCAGATCAATTTTGTCTGATTTTGTAACATCCCAGAATTTCAAAGCGGAGAAGAAAGAACTAATAATAGTATTAATAGGATGATGGCGGAAACATCGTCTTCTGGGAATGTCACTACTACAAGAAATGTGTTTAAATAACTAAGTGATAAACCAACATAAGTAAATAGTATAAATAAATTAAATTAATTAAAGTAATATCCAAAAGATAAAACTAACTCTTCAACTAACTAAAAGTCTAAGCCTAAAACATCTAACATTTTAATGCTCACAACTCAACCCGAGCCCAAAACCAAAGAAGATTCCCATCAACATAACCTGCAAAATATATATAACAACAATCCACAATCAGTGGGGAGTAACTAGCAGTTCTCCCAGAACAAAAGAAATCAAAGCATGATTCAGACATAGATTAATAAGAAAGGAAATAATAAAGTCAAGTCAACTACGATATGCATCCAATTCCATATAACTCACAAATAACGCAAGTGAATAACAAATAGCAAGTGAGTTGGATAAAAATAAATAAATCATCTCAAAAGTACTTTTATAAAAATAGAAGTATAGGTAAAACAAGTTATTGAGTCAGAAACCGAACGCCAGTGAATCGCAATTCACTTCCTAAGGTTTGTCAGATCGCAATCTCCAGGTCAGTCTATGGGCTTACGTTCCCCATTGCCTGTGTCTAAGAATGGCCAAACTCCCGATGCAGGGTAGAACACGCAGAACTCCCTGACCTCTCGGACGACAACAATTAACCCTGGTGTACCCCTAGTTCGCAAACCAGGTGGTTGGCATGTTCTTCACCGGGGACTACATCTATCCCACCGGATATTCTTATCTCAAAAATAAAATCATAAATATCATCAAAGTATCATTCATCTCAAAAACATTCGTCAAAAGGGATGCCACCCGGCCTTATACCCATAATTCATCAAAAACAACTCTTCATAATTCCTCAAAAATAATAACCTACAAACTTACAACAAATGTCTCCAACAATAAACACCTTGAACATCTCTAAGCATCAACAATGATATTAAATTAGTTTTTACAGCACTAACAGTTCAATAAAAAATGCATCACCAATTAACTCCAAGGCTTATTAAATAAATGAATAGTAACAATTAATCATTTTTCTCATAAATCAAACATAAACATAAGGATACCCAATAATACTTACTGCAACCTACTGAACATCAGAAACCCAGAACATAATAGATTACAAATTATTTCGGACTAACAAGCTCTCAAATAATTTTAAAGAGTATCCTCAATTTCACAATAAAAACCCAATAATAATTATTAAACTAATAACTTCGATCAGTAAACTCACGCAAAAATTATCATACGACCCTAATGGCTCTAATGGCATGGTAAAACTTTTATTTATATTTTTCGGACTCTAAAAGTATTTTTAAACGTTAATTTATAGATTACTCAATAAAGCCAATATAATAATAAAAAAATAAAAATAAACGCCCAAAAATTACCAAAAATTTACATAACATGCATAAACTCACGGAAATACATATTATACAAAGAAATTAATTTTTAGGCTTCCAGAAATAACTTTCATGATTTATATACTGACAGAGACGATAATGCAAAAATAGATATATCAATTAAATAAACAGGTAAACAGTAGGCAAAGATTATTCTAAGGCATGAAATACATATTACACATATAATATGATCCACGAAAAATAATTTCAGCAATTTTAACATTCGTTTAATAATTATCATGCAAATAAGCCAAAAACGCACAAAACACCAATTAAATCAAATAAATACTAAAAATCAGACGAAAATTATTTTTCTGTATAAAATATTCAAACAGAATGCATCCAGCATATTCATGTCAATATTTCGTCAATAATTTCATTCAAAAAGTATTTTAAATAACTCCTAGCGTAATAATCTAATACCGAATAATACTCTAATCACTATGGTTCTAAGATAAGTACTAGTTACCTGGAACGTCGGGAGGAGAGCGAGTCTAAAGAGATACGAAAAATATGTGCAATCCAAGTCCTCCACGAACGAAAATTGTAGCGATAAGTCACTAGGCGTTTTCTTCTTGAACGTTGAAAATTCTTATTTCGTACTGCTCTGTTCCGACCATGATTTCCTGTGATCAAAGACACGGATTCTAAATCGCTCTGGTCAAAGTTAAGAACAACATGTTGTAAACGTTCTGTCTAAATTTGAAGACGATCATACGGTTAGATCTCCGGATACGGTTATTTTCGTGAAGGTGTGACAGGAAAAACCGGGTTGAACCTTTCTATTCTTTTCCTCTTCCTTTTCTCTCTTTCTTTTCTTGAAAACGGTGAGGGTTAAATGAGAATGATGCTGTACTTCTTTTAATAAAAATCAGAATTTTATGGCAAGGAAAAAAATGAAGGGTTTAGGAGAAATGATTAGGGGGGTTATGGGGGTTACAAACTACCAAGAGTCATCAATTAAAAGAAATGAAATAAAAGAAGAGAAACTTCTTCCTTCTCCCTCCCCATAGCCGACTGTCCAAGCCCAAGTACACCAAGATGATTTCGGCCCAAGTCATCAAAGGTCCACGCATCAAAAGTCCGTCACGCGATAAATCGATAAATTCCTAAATTGCGCCTAAACTTTGAAAATACTTAATAATGAAAATAATTCTAATAAATTATATTATAAATATAAATATAATGCACACATTAACACACCATATAATAAAATAATAATTCGGCTCCCAAAGAATAAAAAATCATTAATCTAGAGAAAATAATAGTTTTAGGGAAAACTTTTACGGAAAAACTAGGAGCAAAATTATGGGTAGTTACAATCTCCCCTCCTTAAAAGAGTTTCGTCCTCGAAACTTCAAAACAACCACGAGACAAAAGAAAGTACTCTAGATAAAGAACATTAAGAAAACAAAAATCGATGGATTTTAGTTAAGAATTAAACAACTTTGCAGATATAGAAATTTGATAACTCAAATAATATATATATTTTATTTTGGAAGACCAAAAGAGTTGTACAGTAAAGAAGCACGGTAACAACAATCATTTTATAAAATGTGAAAGAACCAAAGACAAGTAGAAAGTTTAAGGTAAAAACTTTTGCACAATAAACTATAGGTAATTTTGCAAAAGAAGCAGGAATAAATATTTGTGTAAAATTATAAAAGAATAAATCCAACCATACATAAATATTTTTAGAAAATAAACGAAGAAGAAAGAAAAGTTCGTAAATAGATAGCCAAACCAATTTAAATAGAGGTAACCACACGGGCTTATACTCCACTTAAAAAGATAAGAACACTTTAATAAAGAGTAGCTAGCTGCTTTATTAAAGTAGCACTTATGAACACAAGTCATGACATATGTTATAAGAGCGTACGCCTCCTAAACATATATATGAAATTTAAAGCTCGCAAAAGAAATTGAAAACTTTAAAATAAATTTCACAACGACGAAACACTAATAATAAATAGGCGATAAAATAATAAATTATTAACAACAATTATAAAATTTGCTAAGTCGACACAAATGTGCATGGAACCACCCATTGCAACCTAGTATCAAAAATAATATTTGAAAGCCTTCTTATCAAATCAACATTAAAGTTTAACGGAATCACCCAATATAAACTTAATGTCAACTCAAAAAGGAAGTTAAATCAAAATAGTCAAAATGCGTCAACTTATCAAATTGACATACAAGTCAAAGGAATCACCCATTATGACTTAATATCAACTCAAACAAGTTTAAAATTTAGACTTATCAAATTGACATACAAGTCAAAGGAATCACCCATTATGACTTAATATCAACTCAAACAAGTTTAAAATTTAGACTGAGTATATAAATTTCCTTTCCAAAGAATATAAAACAAAATAGTTAAAGTTAGATAATTAAATAAGAAGTAAAGAAAACAACCAAAATTTTGCTATGAAATGAGAAAGCACTAAATATTTAAACAAGAAACAACAAATAGTAAACGAGATCCTTTCACGCATTTGAGTTTGAAAAATAATGCTAATAAGAAAAGTAAGTAAAGTAAAAGTTGTTGAATGATAACCTTTAAAACAAAATAGTTTGCGTCTACATTTCAATCTAACACCAAGACAACTCATTAAAGTACTTTTATTTTCAAAGACTACAAAACTTATTACCATAATTAAAGGCTAAACAAGGATTAACATGAAAAATAAAAAATATTAAAAGAAAAATATTTATAAATATAGATGGTAAAAGACGGTAAGAGAAATTTGAAGAATATCTTGAAAGACAATTTCATAACCCCTTTCTTTTTCCAAACCATTATAAAACAATTGAAATTAAACGTTTTTCAAAAGAGTATGTCAAAATATTAACAATAACAAAATTTGAAAATCAGAAAATAACTCTAACATAAGTATAAAATTTAATAAGTTCAAAGATCTAAAATATAATTTGGAATATAAATTCAAACTGGAAAGTTTTGAAAATAATAAAATAGATACGTAGTACTCACATAAAAAACAACACTTAATTGAAAAAGAACAGAAAGTATATACTATCTCACATAATAACATATACTATCAAGCAACTAGCAAATAAAATAAATACAATGCAACACACAAGACTATATTAAAATAAAATTAAAGTTTATTTTTAAATTGCAAAACACAAAACAAATTAAACACACAACTAAACCAAGAAGGCTATAAATTACTTCGCCTTCGCTGCGCACTCTGATAAAAGAAAAAATAAATTACATGTAAGAGGCCCTGCAAATAAGATTAACAAACTTGGTAGACTAATTCCACCAATAATACAAGTAACTATACATATAACATATGCTCCATAAGCATGAGAGCACACCACATTCCCATAAGGCTTCCCTTTTACTTACTCTACCCATAACACTCTCATTATAGTGAAACTACTAAACTTAATTCGAAACAAATTTTATATCCTATGGCTAACTAATAATTCTAAAGAATCATTAGCAACTCTTTTTCAGAGTTTTGGAACGTTTTGCTCTGATACCAACTGTAACACCCCAGAATTTCAAAGCGGAAAAGAAAGAACTAATAATAGTATTAATAGGACGATGGCGGAAACATCGTCTTCTGGGAATGTCACTACTACAAGAAATGTGTTTAAATAACTAAGTGATAAACCAACATAAGTAAATAGTATAAATAAATTAAATTAATTAAAGTAATATCCAAAAGATAAAACTAACTCTTCAACTAACTAAAAGTCTAAGCCTAAAACATCTAACATTTTAATGCTCACAACTCAACCCGAGCCCAAAACCAAAGAAGATTCCCATCAACATAACCTGCAAAATATATATAACAACAATCCACAATCAGTGGGGAGTAACTAGCAGTTCTCCCAGAACAAAAGAAATCAAAGCATGATTCAGACATAGATTAATAAGAAAGGAAATAATAAAGTCAAGTCAACTACGATATGCATCCACTTCCATATAACTCACAAATAACGCAAGTGAATAACAAATAGCAAGTGAGTTGGATAAAAATAAATAAATCTTCTCAAAAGTACTTTTATAAAAATAGAAGTATAGGTAAAACAAGTTATTGAGTCAGAAACCGAACGCCAGTGAATCGCAATTCACTTCCTAAGGTTTGTCAGATCGCAATCTCCAGGTCAGTCTATGGGCTTACGTTCCCCACTGCCTGTGTCTAAGAATGGCCAAACTCCCGATGCGAGGGGTAGAACACGCGAGAACTCCCCGACCTCTCGGACGACAACAATTAACCCTGGTGTACCCCTAGTTCGCAAACCAGGTGGTTGGCATGTTCTTCACCGGGGACTACATCTATCCCACCGGATATTCTTATCTCAAAAATAAAATCATAAATATCATCAAAGTATCATTCATCTCAAAAACATTCGTCAAAAGGGATGCCACCCGGCCTTATACCCATAATTCATCAAAAACAACTCTTCATAATTCCTCAAAAATAATAACCTACAAACTTACAACAAATGTCTCCAACAATAAACACCTTGAACATCTTTAAGCATCAACAATGATATTAAATTAGTTTTTACAGCACTAACAGTTCAATAAAAAATGCATCACCAATTAACTCCAAGGCTTATTAAATAAATGAATAGTAACAATTAATCATTTTTCTCATAAATCAAACATAAACATAAGGATACCCAATAATACTTACTGCAACCTACTAAACATCAGAAACCCAGAACATAATAGATTACAAATTATTTCGGACTAACAAGCTCTCAAATAATTTTAAAGAGTATCCTCAATTTCACAATAAAAACCCAATAATAATTATTAAACTAATAAGTTCGATCAGTAAAATCATGCAAAAATTATCATACGACCCTAATGGCTCTACTGGCATGGTAAAACTTTTATTTATAATTTTCGGACTCTAAAAGTATTTTTAAATGTTAATTTACAGACTACTCAATAAAGCCAATATAATAATTAAAAATAAAAATAAACGCCCAAAAATTACCAAAAATTTACATAACATGCATAAACTCACGGGAATACATTATGCAAAGAAACTAATTTTTAGGCTTCCAGAAATAATTTTCATGATTTATATACTGACAGAGACGATAATGCAAAAACAGATATATCAATTAAATAAACAGGTAAACAGTAGGAAAAAATTATTCTAAGGCATGGAATACATATTACACATATAACATGTTCCACGAAAAATAATTTCAGCAATTTTAACATTCGTTTAATAATTATCATGCAAATAAGCCAAAAACGCACAAAACACCAATTAAATCAAATAAATACTAAAAATCAGACGAAAATTATTTTTCTGTATAAAATATTCAAACAGAATGCATCCAGTATATTCATGTCAAATTTCGTCAATAATTTCATTCAAAAAGTATTTTAAATAATTCCTAGCGTAATAATCAAATACCGAATAATACTCTAATCACTATGGTTCTAAGATAAGTACTAGTTACCTGGAACGTCGGGAGGGGAGCGAGTCTAAAGAGATACGAAAAATATGTGCAATCCAAGTCCTCCACGAACGAAAATTGTAGCAATAAGTCACTAGGCATTTTCTTCTTGAACGTTGAAAACTCTTATTTCGTACTGCTGTGTTCCGACCATGATTCCCGGTGATCAAAGGCAAGGATTCTAAATCGCTCCGGTCAAAGTTAAGAACAACATGTTGTAAACGTTCTGTCTAAATTTCAAGACGATCATACGGTTAGATCTCCGGATACGGTTATTTTCGTGAAGGTGTGACAGGAAAAACCGGGTTGAACCTTTCTATTCTTTTCCTCTTCCTTTTCTCTCTTTCTTTTCTTGAAAATGGTGAGGGTTAAATGAGAATGATGCTGAACTTCTTTTAATAAAAATCAGAATTTTATGGCAAGGAAAAAAATGAAGGGTTTAGGAGAAATGATTAGGGGGGTTATGGGGGTTACAAACTACCAAGAGTCATCAATTAAAAGAAATGAAATAAAAGAAGAGAAACTTCTTCCTTCTCCCTCCCCATAGCCGGCTGTCCAAGCCCAAGTACACCAAGATGATTTCGGCCCAAGTCATCAAAGGTCCACGCATCAAAAGTCCGTCACGCGATAAATCGATAAATTCCTAAATCGCGCCTAAACTTTGAAAATACTTAATAATGAAAATAATTCTAATAAATTATATTATAAATATAAATATAATGCACACATTAACACACCATATAATAAAATAATAATTCGGCTCCCAAAGTAAAAAAAATCATTAATCTAGAGAAAATAATAGTTTTAGGGAAAACTTTTGCGGAAAAACTAGGAGCAAAATTATGGGTTGTTACAGATTTTGCTGATGAAAATTATGTAGGATGGGAAGGTATATATGAGGAAGGTATGGGTGCATTCCTCCAGCTTTGGTCGACTAATTTGGGATCATTAAGGTGGTCTCCCTTCCACTTGGTGCATTCCAGAATTTTTCAGCTCTTCCTTTTGTCTTAACATGACTCCTAATTCAGTAATATACCATATGTTAGTGGTCTAAGGCCCCACAAAGGTTGTTATTCTACTCTAAACACCCTTAAAATAGGTTTCTTTGATTTACCTAAGCCCCATTCATTAAAAGAAACTCCAAAGTCCATTCTATTAAGCGTACCCATTAACGTGTTTAATAGTAAATTCTTAATTCCATATCTTGCAACAATTCCCAAACTCCCACAATTGCAAATCCTTATATAATAATATGTCGATCCTAGTACTCACATAATATAAACCAACTAGTTACTTGTTATCAGTAAAGAATATTATTCATATTCCCATTTAACTAATGATGTATTTATTTTTTCCTCTTCTAGGCAACAATTATACGTAAACACAAATTATCCACATCTCATTTTCACACACAACTTATCATACGTATTATCCACGTACAATCACATTTAAATTCCATGACTTAGGTTACTTAATCACAGGTTAAATTCTCATTATTTACCGGCTGTTACACGTTTCCCCCCTCAAGAAGTTTCGTCCCGAAACTTAAGTCGTACCTTAGAAAAGTTGCGGATAGCGGTTCCTCATATCAACTTCTTTTTCCCATGTAGCCTCCTCCGAACCATGGCTTGACCATAATACTTTAACCAGCGGGATGATCTGATTCCGTAAAACCTTATCCCGTCGGTCCAATATCCGAATCGGTCTCTCCTCATGACTGAGGGTCTCGTCGAGCTGCAAAGGTTCATAAGATAACACATGAGAGGGGTGATGCACATACTTCCGAAGTTGTGATACATGAAAAACGTTGTGGATGCGAGACAGTTCTGTCGGTAACGCAATTTCGTAAGCTACCTCACTGTCTCTTTTCAGAATCTCATATGGTCCGATGAACTTCGGACAAAGCTTCCCTCGGATACCGAATCTTTTTACGCCCTTAGTAGGGAAAACTTTAAGGAAAACTTTACCACCTACCTCGAATTCCAGTTTCCTCTTCCGCATGCCTGCATATTTCTTTTGACGATCCTGGGCGATTTTCATTTTCTCCTGAATTACTCGGACCTGATCCATGGTTTCTTGAACCAACTCTAGCCCTACTAGTATCCCATTCCTCAAATCTTCCCAACAAATTGGTGTTCGGCATTTCCGTCCGTATAAGGCCTCATATGGAGCCATCCCAATCGTGGCTTGATGACTGTTATTGTAGGAGAATTCTATCAAAGCTAAATGATCCTCCCAAGATCCTTGAAACTCCAAAGCGCAAGCCCGTAGCATATCTTCCAGCACTTGAATTGCAGTGCTAAACTTTAATGTTGTTCCAAAAGCTTCCTGAAGTTTTTCCCAAAAGTGTGCCAGGAATCGAGGGTCCCTATCGGAGATGATGGTTACCGGCACCCCATGCAGCCGAATGACATTTCGGATATAGGCGTCAGCCATCTGCGTCTGATTCTAGGTCCCTTTCATTTAAAGGAATCGTGTTGTTTTGGTGAGACGATCCACTATCACCCAAATCGAGTCATTTCCTTTTCTAGACTTTGGTAAACCTGACACGAAATCCATAGAGACAGAATCCCATTTTCATTCCGGAACAGGTAATGGCTGCAGTATCCCTGGTGTCTTCTGACGATCGAACTTCACTTTTTGACATGTTAAACATTTTGCCACATATCTGGCTACATCACCCTTGAGACCTCTCCACCAGAAGTATTTCTTAAGGTCTCGAATCATTTTGTCCCTACCAGGGTGCAATGAGTACGGGCTGCTATGAGCTTCCTTCAAAATCTTCTGTCTCAAGTCCTGGTCCTCAGGAACACACCACCGTCCTTTGATTCTGATACTTCCATCCTCATGTTCGGTGAAATCCTGAGCTTCACCATTTTCCAACTTTTCTTTGATACCCTGCAGGAACCCATCCTTACCTTGCTTCTCTCGAATTTCCGTGTATAAATCAAGCTGAACAGTTAAAGCGTTGACTGTTTCCCCAACTTCCCCCGGACGGATTAAAACGAGCTCAAATAGCTCTATCTCTTTGCCCAATTCGTCTGGTATTACTGATAATAGGCTTAATTCACTCCTTGGTCTTCTACTGAGTGCATCAGCCACCTTATTTGCTTTTCCGGGATGATACCGAATGTTGATGTCGTAGTCCTTGAGTAGTTCTAACCACCTTCGTTGTCTCATGTTCATATCTTTTTGAGTGAAAATATATTTCAAACTTTTATGATCTGTGAATACTTTGCAAGAAACCCCATACAAGTAATGTCGCCACAGTTTCAGAGCAAAGACAACGGCAACTATCTCCAGATCATGCACTAGATAGTTTTTCTCATGCGGACGCAACTGCCGAGATGCATAAGCGATCACCTTCCCGTGCTGCATCAATACACATCCCAGACCCTCCTGAGAGGCATCACTATAGATTTCGAACCCATCAGTGCCTGAAGGAAGGGTCAAAATAGGAGCACTAGTTAATCTCCGCTTTAATTCTAGAAAGGCGGCTTCACACTTTTCATTCCATTGGAATCGGGTGCTTTTCCTGATTAAATTGGTGATGGGTAATGCTATTCTGGAGAAATTCTTCACAAATCGTTGATAATAATCTGCCAAGCCCGGGAAACTTCTGACCTCCGACACATTCTTCGGTGTCGGCCACTCTTCTACTGCTTTTATCTTGTCCGGATCCACTGAAACACCTTCTTTTGACACCACATGTCCTAAAAATTTTACCTCTTCCAACCAAAAATCACATTTACTAAGTTTGGCAAATAATTTCTCCCTTCGGAGTGTCGCTAACACTGTTCTCAGATGGCCTTCATGCTCCTTACGATTCTTTGAATATATCAAGATATCATCTATAAAGATAACCACGAATTGATCCAAGAACGGCTTGAAATAACGTTGCATCAAATCCATGAAAGCCGCAGGCGCATTAGTCAACCCGAACGGCATGACCAAAAACTCGTAATGCCCATATCGAGTGCGGAAAGCCGTTTTCGGAATATCTTCCTCCATAATCCGCATCTGGTGATATCCTGATCTCAAATCAATCTTTGAGAATACCCCCGCACCCTTCAGCTGATCAAATAAATCATCTATCCTTGGCAAAGGGTACCTATTCCGTACCGTGATCTTATTAATTTCTCGATAATCTATACATAACCTCCTAGAACCATCATTTTTCTTGACAAATAGTATTGGTGCTCCCCAAGGAGACACGCTGGGTCTAATGTACCCTTTCTGCAACAACTCCTCTAGTTGCTTCTTCAATTCTACCATTTCAGCTGGTGCCATCCTATACGGAGCTCTTGAGATCGGGGTAGCACCCGGAATCAGATCTATGTGGAAATCCACTATTCGATGAAGAGGCAATCCCGGTAAGTCCTCCGGAAACACATTAGGAAATTCTCGAATTACTGGTATATTTGCCAATTTCGACTCAACCTCACTTAGTTACGTTTCCTGACAAATATGACCTTCTATGGCGCTTTCTCCGCCTCTACCCTGATGGGTAATCGTCCCTTCCAGGAATGGCCGAAGTTTCACCACTCGTGCATAACACTCTATTATAGCTCGGTTTTTACACAGCCAATCCATACCCAAAATGACATCATACACCCAGCTCAAACATTATCAAATCTGCCTTCAAATCCACCTCCGTAATTTTAATGTCACATTCTTTTAACATATATTTACATCGGAAAGTGGTTTTATCAGGCAGAGTCACATTTAAATTACATAAAGTTACTTTGGGTTTATGCTCTATGCGGGATGCAAACATATTTGAAACAAAAAAGTGGGATGCCCCAGAATCAAATAATACAAAAGCGGGTAAATCACACACGTCGAAAGTCCCAGTAATTAGATTACCTCTCTGCTCCATAATCTCCGGCTCCTCAGATGGTTCAGATTTTAAGGCAAATGCCCTGCCGGGTGCCTTTGATCCTCCCTTGGCGTTGCGGCCCGAGCTTGTCTCACGTGCTGCTTTGAGAAGTAATACTTCTCCAGGCCCTTGATTACCACGAGCATTCCCGGATTGGTTCAAAATGGGACATTCCTTGATTCTATGCCCCGTCTTCATACATTTAAAGCAAATGTTCTGGCCTTCGCAATTTTTTCCATAATGTTCCTTTCCGCAGTGGCGACACTTCCATTCCTTTTTCCTTCCTTCTGCAGCCTTTGCAGGGACTAATGCCATAGACGTCCCAGCTGTATCTGCCTTGAAATTCTTGTTACCTCCTTCCTTAGACCTTTCATTTCCCTTCTTCTTCCTTTTCGAACTTTCATCCTTTTGCTCAATGCGTTCACATGCTCCAAAGCTCGGTCATACAAGTCCTCAAAACTACTATAAACCCCAATTCTCTTCTGATACTTCAGGTTTAACCCTTCAAAAAATCGCATAGACTTCACCTTCTCATTACTGGTGAAATCGGTAGCAAATCTCGAGAGTTCTACGAATTTGGCAGCGTACTCCACTACCGACATTTGTCCTTGCCTCAAGAATAGGAACTCATTCTCTTTCTTCCTCCTCAGGGCTGGAGGGAAAAACTTATTTCTCAGCTTATCTACGAACATTTCCCAAGTGGAAATAGCTTGAGTGGAGGTTTTCTTTATCGTACCCCACCACATGTCAGCGGGTCCCTCCAAGTAGAAAGATGCCAATTTTACTTTCAGTTTCTCGGGACAATTAACTACTTCTTGTAGCTTTTCCATATAGGCTACCCAGTCCTCGAACTTCACTGGGTCTGCTTCACCATCGTATCCTCGTGGCTTATGAGCCGCGAGTGTTTTATAAA
This sequence comes from Beta corolliflora, assembly GCA_947648045.1. Taxonomy (NCBI): domain Eukaryota; kingdom Viridiplantae; phylum Streptophyta; class Magnoliopsida; order Caryophyllales; family Amaranthaceae; genus Beta; species Beta corolliflora. The sequence goes on along the minus strand of CANSZD010003024.1, from coordinate 947,899 downwards.
ATTTCCCCTCCTCATTTTCCTTGTTTTGTTCCTGCTTTTCCGGAATGGCCAGTAATCGGGTATTCATCTCCCTTAACTGGCGTATCTGCTCATCTCGCGAGTTATCCGGTTGCCCCGCTTGTTCAGAAGTTTCCACATTTTGCTGGATCTCGTTATTCACTTCGTTGGTTGCCATAACCTATAAGATAATATTTTGTATATTCTTAGTAGTTCCAATAATTTCCAATTAGCTATATATAAATCATTCACAACTAAACACATATTCCCAAAGAAAGTACAATTTCCCATTAATCACATAGTTGCACATATTTGTATCATAACATAGTTCCTGGCTGCTGTATACACTTGCAACCCATAATTTTAAATTTCAGAAGTACATTAATTCTACGGCCCAAGGCCAACCAACTAAACATAACAATTTCCTTAATCATGGAAGCAACAACTGAACCAACTACCATCTGCTCAATCAACTCCTCTATACTTCCTTAACCTAAAGAATGTTGTAGGGATCATACGCATACCCACTGTCATCACTACTGGTTGAAGGGGTTCCTGGAACGTAGTATGGGTCACTAGCTCGGGAATTACTTCCCTGAAATACAACCCCGGGCACTACCGAATCCCTGCTTGATCCCCCAGAACCTCGCGACCGGGGAGGTGCCATGCTGGTGGCGGAGTCTCCCGACCTCTGTGATTGAGGTGGTGCCATGCTAGCAGCCGAGTTAGGGGGGTAGGAGTAGATCTTCTTCCCTCTCTTGTCCTATTGTAATCACGCAGAGCTATACGATTAAATAAGTCCCTCCAATAATCAGCTCCCCGACCCATGTCCTGAGTACCCGCTGCCTGCTTGGCCCGCTCCATCTCATTTAACACTTCATCCGGTGTTCCTTCCCATCTTATCAGATTCTTAACAATTGTCTCCATGGTAGTACCGTCATCCTGCACAAATGATGTTGCTACATACAGAACTAGCAATTTCCAGTAGGTAAAGCGGAAAGTCACCCATGGCTCGTACCGCGGTAAGGTCTTGACAAGAGTGTATGCTTGAATACCCGAACGGGTGTAGGGATTATGATCCCCGACTCCGTACAACTGATTGTAACTTTGTATTTCATTTAGTTTTGCTCTTGCAAACCCAAAAGGATCTTCTCCTTCATTTATGTCCATATCTGGTTCCGCTTGGTACCTGTAGGTACCATCACGACTGATTGCCCAGTATACACTACCCCTTCGAATGATTCTAGACCCACTACCGCTACCGCTACCACTGGAAGACATCTATTACACACATCCATAATACACATATTCAAATAACACACACAAAACTTGTACACATTTATTTTGCCCTTATTAGGCATACTATTCTTCACAATCATAGCATTTCCTAGCTTCCTTGAACATGATCGACCAAAGCACTTTGTAGAAACACCCACGTTTTAGCAAACATCTGAACTACCTATATGGTGATAAGTAATTAAACCGTCATTGTTATTTTAAAAAAAAAACTAAAAACCTTGGCTCCGATAACACATGTAACAGCCCACCGTCTTAACCTTCCTTAAATTAATTAAAGTTATACTAAATAGTGTTAGCGGAAGCAAATCATAGTAAAATGGTACGGAGGCTGTCACCTGCTAGAGTCAATCCCATTAATATGGCTGAGTTGACTCTACGAGCGGAGTTAGGAAAACATACATCATACAAAATATAGTTTAGTTATTACAGGCCCATAGTAATATCACAATGTACATTCAAGCATTCTTCACAAAAGCAATGTTAAGTTCCAAAAGATGATCATGTTCAAGCCCTGGTTCGCTATGATTGCTGACATAACATTTCCCTAGAGCTTTCCAGCTGCCTACCTTAGCTTGCTAATTCCTGCACAAGAGTCTGCCCCCACCAGGACAGGTTCATAGAACAAAATTAGCTTATGCTAGTACGCAAATCAATCCAAAACTAATTATGGTGGCTGAAAATAAGGAGTGGTCACACTCCAACATTTCTTATGCAAACCATTATTTTGGCAAAGTGCCTCTGGCACAAGATTACAAATATCAAGTGTTCAACATGTTCATTTGCAAACATTTTAAATATGAACACAAGTTTAACTGATTACATTAGCAGGAAGAAGAGATCACACATTGAGGTGCACCAAGGTGCAGGCCTCCTCACAATTCGGAGCTTAGGCTCCTACTATTTACTCGCTTGCAAGCTTTTATAGGACATGTCCTCACACATATTACACATACTCCTCTTCGCTACGCAAAACGGATTCAAATTCACTAATAACAACCACACTTTACTAAAACAGTTCGTAAATGTTCCGTTTCCAATCTTAAGTTGCAAAACCTTTCTAAAATTTGGTAAGGATGGATTGGTGGTCTTAGGACAGTAGCTATATGATTTTTGAGATGCAAGATAAGCTTAGGAAATCCCACAAACAATGCAACTCAAACAATCAGAGTGAAATTCGGATTTACGTGTGTAAAAAGGAGGTTTCGGACTTTGAAAAAAAAAGATTTCTTTTGAACAAAATTTTATCTTAAAATGAACTTTGAATAATGTGAGTAAGTTCATCTCCAACCTACTGTAAATCTCAAATTATTGCAAGAGATTCTCCCCTTGAAAACATTCTAGGAAACCGAGCGTAATTCGTTCTTAAAACGCGTTTTTAAGTGGTTTCCCCGCATCTAGTGTAATAAGAAATGAGGTAACAACTTTTTATCATTATACACTATCGAAATACAGTGCAAGAATTTCAAAACATCCTTCCTACAATTCAAAGAGCATTCCTTATAGAAATCACATAGTAAATAGGGTTTTTAACACCTTCTTTAGTGTAAGAATTCCACCACTAACACAAGAGATTTTATTAACCATTAACATACATACATGCAACATCTTAATCATCATCTAACCTACTGCCCAATCACACCAATACCATCCAAAGTACAAGTAAACACAAATCTTTACGAAAAATCGAATCCACACACACTTAACCATTTTCAAGTGTAAGAAAGGAACCCAAATTCACTTGCTTTTCAACATGCAAAGTTTTATATCTAATTAACATCAATATACAGTTGCTAATAGTCATCCAAACCAAAAATTCATCCTCAAATTCGTTCTCACAGATACTTCTAATAATTCTCACAATACTTGTTCTCCAAAAGGGATTGAATTTGCATACCTTAGTTTGCAATTAGTGCAATTCGACTTCTCCTTCTCCTTAGGATGAGGTTCTGACTTCTTTGGAATCCTTAAACACATATTTACATCCACAAGAAAAATCATAAGAAAATACCCAAAGGAAGTACCTCAATTGACCCAAAACATTCAACATACTTATTGTTTCCTTAGTTGAAGAAGATGGCTCTAATTCTTGAACTTCTTGGCCTCGAAATTGTGATTTCTTTGCTGCCCAGTGTGCTGCTATATGTAGTGAATGAGAATCAGGCTTTGCATGCAGAGATTAAGAGGCAAAAACTCGAAAAAAACAAGTTGTGATGAGTCCTGGCAGTACCGCCAGAACTGGCGAGTGGAGAGAGGAAGGGGAAGAGAGTTTTGGGCAGATCAATTTTGTCTGGTTTTGCTAATGAAAATTATGTAGGATGGGAAGGTATATAAAAGGAAGGTATGGGTGCATTCCTCCAGCTTTGGTCGACTAATTTGGGATCATTAAGGTGGTCTCCCTTCCACTTGGTGCATTCCAGAATTTTTCAGCTCTTCCTTTTGTCTTAACATGACTCCTAATTTAGTAATATATCATATGTTAGTGGTTTAAGGCCCCACAAAGGTTGTTATTCTACTCTAAACACCCTTAAAATAGGTTTCTTTGATTTACCTAAGCCCCATTTTTTAAAAGAAACTCCAAAGTCCATTCTATTAAGCGTACCCATTAACGTGCTTAATAGTCAATTCTTAATTCCCTATCTTGCAACAATTCCCAAACTCCCACAATTGCAAATCCTTATATAATAATATGTTGATCCTAGTACTCACATAATATAAACCAACTAGTTACTTGTTATCAGTAAAGAATATTATTCATATTCCCATTTAACTAATGATGTATTTATTTTTTCCTCTTCTAGGCAACAATTACACGTAAACACAAATTATCCACATCTGATTTTAACACACAACTTATCATACGTATTATCCACGTACGATCACGTTTAAATTCCATGACTTAGGTTACTTAATCACAGGTTAAATTCTCATTATTTACCGGCTGTTACAGCAGGGGTTGCTGCAGCGGGGAGGGAAGCGAGGGAAGCGAGGGAAGGGGTTGCTTACGCGGGGGAGGGGCGAGGGAAGGAAGGGGTTGCGGGGGGTTCTTTGCTGCGGGAGGGGGGTGAGGGAAGGAAGGGGGGGTGGGGTGAGGGGTTGCGGGGGGGATGGCAGGGGGAGGGTGGGGGGTGGGGCTGGCGGGGGGAGGGGGTGGGGTGAGGGGCTGCGGGGGGATGGCAACTTGTTTGGGTTAGGTTAATTAGGGTTAGTGTTTGGGGTTTAGGTTAATTAGGCATTAAGGTTAGGGTGAGGGGGTAGAGTTAGGGGTAGAGTTCACTAGTGGAAAAAACGCTATATGTCACAACAAAACCGTTGCGGTCCTTAAGAGAACCGCAGCGGTAAATCGTCGAACATTTGGGTGGGAAAAGTGGCCAAACAAACCGCTGCGGTCTTCATAAAACCGCAACGGTTAACAGTTAACCGCTGCGTTTCGCTATTAACCGTTGCGGTTTTATGAACCGTAGCAGTTTATTTTGTTTTTTTTTTCGCGTCAAAGAGGCATGGCTCCCTCTCATCACTGTTAACTCCCTCCTTCGTCCTTCCTTTCAAAATAACGACTCCCTCCTTCGACATTTGACGCAAGGGTTCACCACCACCACTGGGTTCCACCTTCCCCCGACCCCGACGACCACCAGCTGTTGCGTCCTCCTCTCCAATTCGGTGGGTTTCAACCACAAACCCCACCTGCTGTGTCCTCCTCCGTGGCTGCACATGCGTCCTACTCCGTGGCTGCACCACCACCGCCGCACCTCCACCGTTCCTAAACACCTACATTCCTTCTCTACCTCTTCTTAGGTACCTACATTCCTTCTCTACCTCTACCTCCACCATTCCTTCTCATATTTGAAGCTTCAAGTTTATAATTAATTGTTCTTTTATGAATAATTGTTAATGAAATTAGGTTGTATAATAGTTAAAGGGTGTAAATTTTTTGATTGATTTGAGTTAATTAAAGTAGTTAGTTTGATTTTTAGGTTAAAAAAACTAGGGCTTTGTTGTGGTTGCTATTTTTGTGGTTGTTGGTAGTAGCTATTGTTGTTGTTGTTGTTGTTGTTGTTGTTGTTGTTGTTGTTGTTGTTGTTGTTGTTGTTGTTGTTGTTGTTGTTGTTGTTGTTGTTGTTGTAGTTGTAGTACTTACTAACTAGTTAGGTTTGAACTTTAAACGTTGTTGTTGATTATTGGTTTAGATATTTAGTTTAGTTTAGCTTAGTTTAGTTTAGTTTTGTTTGATTTGCTAATTTATACTAATGTTAACTTTTAAACTTTGTTGTTGATTATTGAAGCTAGCTAGGGACGGAGTGTTGAGCTCGATTTCCCTATTCACAACCTTGATATTGGTATGTTATCACTCATATTTAACTTTCTTTCATAGTAAATTGGTTTATATATATGTGCAAATGTGTATATATTTATCGTTGAATTGAGATTAGATGTAAAATGTTTTTGTTGTTTTTAAAAACCTATGTTTGCACCATCATATCATATGCCTAGATACCCGTTCGAGACTTACTCATTAGGAGTAAGTCTTGAATAGTCTCCGGTTTGGGACCGTTCTTAGATGTTTAATCTCACTTAGGTGGTGAATGTATGTCTTTAGTTCGATTCTAGAGGAAAATCTTGGCTCGTCGTTTCCCTACTTTTGTTCTCTGGGTACATATGTAGATATAAATAACTATATATCTACATCGTGTACTTGGAGAACTGTAGGGAAATGCTGCCGGATTTTCCGTAGATTCGAACTGAAGGCAATACATTCACTAGTGAGATTAGACATCTAAGGATGGGTTAGGTTGGAGTGATAAGGACCCTTGGAAAGCATGCCTAATTTCATTAAATATATATCGTGTATAAACTCTAATAATGTAGTGAAATTCGTCATTGACATGGGGTACTTGTTGCTTGTGTTTAATTAGAGCTAGGTTTGGTTGAAATGAATCGTGCATGGTAGTCGTGACACGTGTGAATTCGTGGATGGGGTCTTTGAATTTTGTGATGCTGCATTAAGTCATCAGGCTGCAAAAGGAACCGAGGGGTTTTATTGTCCTTGTGTTGATTGTGGTAATGTGAGCATCGTTAGTAGCATTGAGTCGCTTAGGGAGCATATCTTTAGTCGCGGGTTTAGACAAGACTACTATGTATGGGTTTGGCACGGTGAGGAGGGTATGTATGATGGTCGAAATGCCATTGTTAACGATGTGCATGAAAAAGGTGAGTTTGATGTCATTGAGAATGACAACATCGAGGATGAATATGAGGATATTCAAGTAGAAGATGATGATGATGAAGAGGATCATATCGAGGAGATGATGGCGGGGGTAGATCATTCTGGCAAACGGCCTCGTATTTTTGAGTGCATGGACGAGGCATCTCGGAAATCGTTGTATCCCGGTTGTACGAGGTACACCAAGCTGACGGTCGTGATAACATTCTTTAATATCAAGACGAAAGCCGGTATAAGTGACTCTTGTTTCACTTCCTTGTTGCAAAGCATTTGGTGATATGTTGCCGGACGACCATGAACTACCCAAGTCGAACTACTATGCTAAGAAACTGATGTGTCCCTTCGGTTTAGAGTACCAGAGGATACATGCTTGTCCAAACGATTGTGTGCTATATCGAAATGAATATGAAAATATGGATGAGTGTCCTCGATGTGGGAAGTCGCGTTACAGGCGTGCAGGGGTTGGTGATAAGAAAGGTCCTGCAGCAAAGGTGAAGTGGTATCTTCCGATTATACCACGATTCAAGCGCATGTTTTCAATCAAAAAAGATGCTAAGAACTTGAGGTGGCATGCAGAACGAAGGAAAAAGGACGGTTTTCTCAAACATCCGGCTGATTCTCCTGAGTGGAAAGGTATCAACCATTGTCATAAGACCTTTGGTGCCGAGGACAGAAATTTGAGGCTTGGCCTATGCACGGATGGAATGAACCCATTTGGCAATCTTAGTTCTCAACATAGTACGTGGCCGGTTCTTCTAGTTATATACAACTTACCTCCTTGGTTGTGCATGAAACGCAAATACATCATGTTGTCGATTCTTATTTTAGGGCCGAAACAGCCTAGAAACGACATAGATGTCTACCTCCAGCCACTTGTTGATGATTTGAGAAAAATGTGGGATGAAGGAGTTTCTGTGTATGACGCACATGCTGATGAGGTATTCACATTGCGTGCCATGCTTTTATTCACTCTTAATGACTATCCTGCTTATGGGAACTTACCCGGGTACAAGAACAAAGGGAAGAAAGCATGCCCGATTTGCCTGGACGACACAGCATCTAAATACATTACTACTTGTCACAAAGATGTTTATATGCACACCCGAAGGCTCCTTCGACGCGACCATCCTTATCGTAATAAGAAGAAGGCATTCGATGGAATAGTTGAGGAAGGGGTTGCTCGTAGACCATTGATTGGTATTGAGGTTTATGATCAAGTCAAGGGTATTGAAACGATATTTGGCAAAGGAACGAGTGTTGGTGATAAGGGACTTTGGAAAAAGGAGTCTATTCTGTGGAAACTTCCATATTGGAGAGATCTAGAGGTTAGACATTGTCTCGACGTCATGCACATAGAGAAAAATGTATGTGACGCCATTCCTGGGACACTTATGAATATTCCACATAAGACAAAGGATAACAAAGGGGTGCAACTGTATTTGGAAAGTGAGGGGCTTCGACCAGAACTATGGGCTCAAAAGAGGGACACTAAGAAAAGAAAGAAAAAAGAGAAAGTGTCTGGAAAAGGAAAAGGAAAGGGAAAAGAAAAGGAACAGGAAGAAGGGTCACCTGCAGGAATTGAAAGAAAAGGAAAGAAAACGGTGAAGGATGATGATAGGAACTATTTACCTCCGGCTTGCTACACTCTATCTAGAGCTGATAAGCGTCTTTTTTGCGAGTGTTTGTACAGCATTAAGGTTCCATCTGGGTACTCATCGAACATGAAAAGATTTGTTACCTTAGACGGTGAGTTGAAATTATCGAGCATGAAGTCTCATGATTGTCATGTAATGATGCAAGTATTCTTACCGATTGCAATTCGAGGGATATTGTCGAAACACGTGAGACATACCATAACAGAGCTGTGTTCTTTTTTCAATACTATATGTAGCAAAACGTTACAACCCTCGAAGCTTGATGCTCTGCAGGCTAGCGTGATACAGACTTTGTGCAAGTTTGAGATGTACTTCCCACCTGCTTTCTTCGACATTATGGTCCATTTGGTTGTACATCTAGTTCGAGAAATTAAGCTATGTGGTCCGGTGTTTTTGAGGTGGTGCTATCCCTTTGAGAGACATATGGGCTCTTTGAAAGATAAAGTAAGGAATCCAGCGCAACCCGAAGGAAGTATAATTCAGGGGATTGTGAGTGAAGAGGTCGGTAATTTTGTGGCTGAGTTCTTAACTATTGTTGATCCTATTGGACTTCCTACATCTCAACACGAGGGCAGACTCGCGGGTAAAGGTACACTTGGCTTCAAAATGATAGTACCTCCTGTTGAAAGGCGCATACAAGCACACTTATTTGAATTGCAGCATATGGTACAGGTGCATCCGTACTTGGATGAGCATTTGGAGGAGTTGCGTGACCAGAATCCAGATAAAGGGACTAGAGCATTGATGCAGTTGCATAATAAGAGGTTTATTGATTGGTTCCATAACCGAATAATGCGTGAAGTAGATTCCAATGTTTCTGAAACTCTAAAGTGGCTAGCATTTGGTCCTCGAGAAGCTGTGCACTCTTATGAGGGTTATGATGTTAACGGATATACGTATTAGACAGATCGTCAAGATCAAAAGTCGAGATCTCTCCAGAATAGTGGTGTTTCAGTAGAGGCATCATCTACACAGTATGCAAGTGCCAAAGACAAGTCTCCTATTGATGCTAGATTGTTATATTATGGACGAGTTCAAGATATATGGGAGCTTGACTACTCTGGTTTCACGGTCTGCTTATTTCGATGCAAGTGGGTTGAGTATAACCGGCGTTACATAAGAAAAGATGACCCTTGTAGATTTACTCTTGTAGACTTGGGTTGCGTGATAGTGAAGAGCCATTCGTGCTTGCATCACAAGTTAAGCAAGTATTCTACGTAACTAACCCTTCTGATAACAAGTGGTCAATTGTTGTTCCGGGAAAAAGAAGTATACTCGGAGTTGGTGATGTTGAGGATGAGGAGGAGTATGATGCGTTTGAAGACACCCCGCCTTTCACCGTTCCCAACTCTGATGTCACTGATGCGAAGTTAGCGACAAGTTACATGCGTGCAGATCACGGGGAAGGGATAATGGTTGATACTTCAAATGAAGGTGGCAAAAGTAAACAATAGGCTCGACTCCTTTGGTTCCAATTCCGGCTTTCGGCTTTGCAATGTCATTTTACTTTATTTTTCACTTTTAGCCGCATGTAGTGTCATGTATAGTTCTTATTACTGTATATATATGTATTTCAATCAACTAAACTCGCTTCACATGTACTGAAACCCATTTTGGGTAAGTGAATGTCATTTCGGGCCAATTTCGGCTTTTCAACCACAATTAACTTAATTTCTCGCTTTTAGCCGCATGTTAGGTCATGTATAGTTCCAATTACTATATATATATGTATTACAATCAACTAAACTCGCTTCACATGTATTGAAACCCATTTTGGGTAAGTGAATGTCATTTCGGGCCTATTAGAGTCACTTAAAGTCGGGTCACATGATTTGAAAACCGAATTGGGTAGATGAATGTCGTTTAGGGTGTAATTATGGATTGTTTTGGGGGGGAGGGACTGTGCAAGGGGTGCGGGGGGGCGGGGGTGGGGGGCGGGGCTGTGGGGGGGCCGTGAAGGGGGGAGTGTGCGGTTCGGCGGGGGAGTGTGGCGGCGAGGGTGGGGGCTGTGCGGGGGCGGCAAGGGGGGCAGTGAAGGGGTGGGGGGGAGTGCATGGGGTGGGGGGGTATACAGGGGGTTTCTAATCATATGTTTGTTTAATCTTACGCGTTTCTAATATCGTTTTTTAAAATTTCAGGAGTTTCAAACATGGTCCGAGATGATGTGATTGTGGAGGAAGAAACCGATGATGATTATGATAAATCATTGGATGATGATGATGAGTATGATGCGGAGAAGGAGAACGATAAAGGTGACCCGGAAGACATAGCGCATGATGAGGAGAAGCGCTTGGGTGAAAGGGAACTTCACTTGGTAGAAATAAATGAGGAGCTAGCCGATAAGGCTCCCCCCATTGACAACAATGCTAGGGAAGATTATCCTTGTATTTCATCCGTCATTGTGCCACACAAAAATGCGTGGAAAGAGGTTCTTAGTACCAAAACTCCAAGTAAAGTTGCAACAAAGAAGCGGAAAGGAAGGGGTGCGACCAAGGGATTGAATTATAACACCCCTATGACCCTCGAGTATGATGATATGGGTCAACCTTGTGGTCAATGGCGTAAAAAGAATGGGCAGCATTTAGGGTTATGTGTGCGCAAACTGAGCATTTTGGTGGGGTGGAAAGATGTGCCCGATGCAATGAAGAAATCATTATTGGAAGACACTTGTGTAAGTTTATTTTTTAACTGAATTACTTTTATTTCCGGCATTTAGGGGCATGTTAGGTCATATATAGTTCCAATAGGTACATATATAACAATAAGAGTCAATTAAACTCCACTTATATGCTTTGAAACACATTTTGGGTAAATGAAGGCCATTTCGGGCCGATTTTAGCCTTTACACTCCAATTCACTTTGTTTTTTGCATTTAGCCGCATGTAAGGTCATATATAGTTCCAATAGGTACATATATAACTATAAGAGTCAATTAAACTGTACTTATATGCTTTGAAACACATTTTGGGTAAATAAAGGCCATTTCGGGCTGATTTTGGCCTTTACATTCCAATTCACATAGTTTTTTGCATTTAGCCGAATTTAAGGTCATATATAGTTCCAATAGGTACATATATAACAATAAGAGTCAATTAAACTCCACTTATATGCTTTGAAACACATTTTGTGTAAAAGAAGGTCATTTCGGGCCGATTTTGGCCTTTACACTCCAATTCACATAGTTTTTGCATTTAGCTGCATTAAAGGTCATATATAGTTCCAATAGGTACATATATAACTATAAGAGTCAATTAAACTCCACTTATATGCATTAAAACACATTTTGGGTGAATGAAGGCCATTTCGGGCCGATTTTGGCCTTTACACTCCAATTCACTTAGTTTTTTGCATTTAGCCGCATTTAAGGTCATATATAGTTCCAATAGGTACATATATAACTATAAGAGTCAATTAAACTCCACTTATATGCTTTGAAACACATTTTGGGTAAATGAAGGCCATTTCGGGCCGATTTTGGCCTTTACACTCCAATTCACTTAGTTTTTTGCATTTAGCCACATTAAAGGTCATATATTGTTCCAACAGGTACATATATAACTATAAGAGTTAATTAAACTCCACTTATATGCTTTGAAACACATTTTGGGTAAAAGAAGGTCATTTCGGGCCGATTTTGGCCTTTACACTCCAATTCACTTAGTTTTTTGCATTTAGCCGCATTCAAGGTCATATATAGTTCCAATAGGTACATATATAACTATAAGAGTCAATTAAACTCCACTTATATGCTTTGAAACACATTTTGGGTAAATGAAGGCCATTTCAAGCCGATTTTGGCCTTTACACTCCAATTCACTTTGTTTTTTGTATTTAGCCGCATTTAAGGTCATATATAGTTCCAATAGGTACATATATCACTATTAGAGTCAATTAAACTCCACTTATATGCTTTGAAACACATTTTGGGTAAATGAAGGCCATTTCGGGCCGATTTTGGCCTTTACACTCCAATTCACTTAGTTTTTTGCATTTAGCCGCATTTAAGGTCATATATAGTTCCAATAGGTACATATATAACCATTGTTACCTAATTCGCTATCTAATTCGCCTTTTGAATTCTCCAATTCGCTCAAAATGGGCCAAAAATGAACCAAAATCGACCATAATTCGCTTTTCTCAATTCGCAATTCGCGGGGCAATTAGGGAATTAGGTAACACTGTATATAACTATAAGAGTCAATTAAACTCCACTTATATGCCTTGAAACACATTTTGGGTAAATGAAGGCCATTTCGGGCCGATTTTGGCCTTTACACTCCAATTCACTTAGTTTATTGCATTTAGCCGCATGTAAGGTCATATATAGTTCCAATAGGTACATATATACCTATAAGAGTCAATTAAACTCCACTTATATGCTTTGAAACACATTTTGGGTAAATGAAGGCCATTTAGGGCCGATTTTAGCCTTTACACTCCAATTCACTTTGTTTTTTGCATTTAGCCGCATTTAAGGTCATATATTGTTCCAATAGGTACATATATAACAATAAGAGTCAATTAAACTCCACTTATATGCTTTGAAACACATTTTGTGTAAAAGAAGGTCATTTCGGGCCGATTTTGGCCTTTACACTCCAATTCACTTAGTTTTTTGCATTTAGTCGCATTTAAGGTCATATATAGTTCCAATAGGTACATATATAACTATAAGAGTGAATTAAACTCCACTTATATGCTTTGAAACACATTTTGGGTAAAGGAAAGCCATTTCGGGCCGATTTTGGCCTTTACACTCCAATTCACTTAGTTTTTTGCATTTAGCCGCATTTAAGGTCATATATAGTTCCAATAGGTGCATATATAACTATAAGAGTCAATTAAAATCCACTTATTTTGGGTAAATGAAGGCCATTTCGGGCCGATTTTGGCCTTTACACTCCAATTCACTTAGTTTTTTGCATTTAGCCGCATTTAAGGTCATATATTGTTCCAACAGGTACATATATAACTATAAGAGTCAATTAAACTCCACTTATATGCTTTGAAACACATTTTGGGAAAAAGAAGGTCATTTCGGGCCGATTTTGGCCTTTACACTCCAATTCACTTAGTTTTTTGCATTTAGCCGCATTTAAGGTCATATATAGTTCCAATAGGTACATATATAACAATAAGAGTCAATTAAAATCCACTTATTTTGGGTAAATGAAGGTCATTTCGGGCCGATTTTGGCCTTTACACTCCAATTCACTTAGTTTTTTGCATTTAGCCGCATTTAAGATCATATATTGTTCCAACAGGTACATATATAACTATAAGAGTCAATTAAACTCCACTTATATGCTTTGAAACACATTTTGGGTAAAAGAAGGTCATTTCGGGCCGATTTTGGCCTTTACACTCCAATTCATTTAGTTTTTTGCATTTAGCCGCATTCAAGGTCAAATATAGTTCCAATAGGTACATATATAACTATAAGAGTCAATTAAACTCCACTTATATGCTTTGAAACACATTTTGGGAAAATGAAGGCCATTTCGGGCCGATTTTGGCCTTTACACTCCAATTCTCTTAGTTTTTTGCATTTAGCCGCATTTAAGGACATATATAGTTCCAATAGGTACATATATAACTATAAGAGTCAATTAAACTCCACTTATATGCTTTGAAACACATTTTGGGTAAATGAAGGCCGTTTCGGGCCGATTTTGGCCTTTACACTCCAATTCACTTAGTTTTTTGCATTTAGCCGCATGTAAGGTCATATATAGTTCCAATAGGTACATATATAACTATAAGAGTCAATTAAACTCCACTTATTTTAGGTAAATGAAGGCCATTTCGGGCCGATTTTGGCCTTTACACTGCAATTCACTTAGTTTTTTGCATTTAGCCGCATTTAAGGTCATATATTGTTCCAATAGGTACATATATAACTATAAGAGTCAATTAAACTCCACTTATATGCTTTGAAACACATTTTGGGTAAATGAAGGCCATTTCGGGCCGATTTTGGCCTTTACATTCCAATTCACTTAGTTTTTTGCATTTAGCCGCATTTAAGGTCATATATAGTTTCAATAGGTACATATATAACTATAAGAGTCAATTAAACTCCACTTATATGCTTTGAAACACATTTTGTGTAAAAGAAGTTCATTTCGGGCCGATTTTGGCCTTTACACTCCAATTCACTCAGTTTTTTGTATTTAGCCGCATTTAAGGTCATATATAGTTCCAATAGGAACATATATAACTATAAGAGTGAATTAAACTCCACTTATATGCTTTGAAACACATTTTGGGTAAATGAAAGCAATTGCGGGCCGATTTTGGCCTTTACACTCCAATTCACTTAGTTTTTTGCATTTAGCCGCATTTAAGGTCATATATAGTTCCAATAGGTACATATATAACAATAAGAGTCAATTAAAATCCACTTATTTTGGGTAAATGAAGGCCATTTCGGGCAGATTTTGGCCTTTACACTCCAATTCACTTAGTTTTTTGCATTTAGCCGCAATTAAGGTCATATATTGTTCCAACAGGTACATATATAACTATAAGAGTCAATTAAACTCCACTTATATGCTTTGAAACACATTTTGGGTAAAAGAAGGTCATTTCGGGCCGATTTTGGCCTTTACACTCCAATTCACTTAGTTCTTTGCATTTAGCCGCATTCAAGGTCATATATAGTTCCAATAGGTACATATATAACTATAAGAGTCAATTAAACTCCACTTATATGCTTTGAAACACATTTTGGGTAAATGAAGGCCATTTCGGGCCGATTTTGGCCTTTACACTCCAATTCACTTAGTTTTTTGCATTTTGCCGCATTTAAGGTCATATATAGTTCCAATAGGTACATATATAACTATAAGAGTCAATTAAACTCCACTTATATGCTTTGAAACACATTTTGGGTAAATGAAGGCCATTTCAGGCCGATTTTGGCCTTTACACTCCAATTCACTTAGTTTTTTGCATTTAGCCACATTAAAGGTCATATATTGTTCCAACAGGTACATATATAACTATAAGAGTCAATTAAACTCCACTTATATGCTTTGAAACACATTTTGGGTAAAAGAAGGTCATTTCGGGCCGATTTTGGCCTTTACACTCCAATTCACTTAGTTTTTTGCATTTAGCCGCATTCAAGGTCATATATAGTTCCAATAGGTACATATATAACTATAAGAGTCAATTAAACTCCACTTATATGCTTTGAAACACATTTTGGGTAAATGAAGGCCATTTCAGGCCGATTTTGGCCTTTACACTCCAATTCACTTTGTTTTTTGTATTTAGCCGCATTTAAGGTCATATATAGTTCCAATAGGTACATATATCACTATTAGAGTCAATTAAACTCCACTTATATGCTTTGAAACACATTTTGGGTAAAAGAAGGTCATTTCGGGCCGATTTTGGCCTTTACACTCCAATTCACTTTGTTTTTTGTATTTAGCCGCATTTAAGGTCATATATAGTTCCAATAGGTACATATATCACTATTAGAGTCAATTAAACTCCACTTATATGCTTTGAAACACATTTTGGGTAAATGAAGGCTATTTCGGGCCGATTTTGGCCTTTACACTCCAATTCACTTAGTTTTTTGCCTTTAGCCGCATTTAAGGTCATATATAGTTTCAATAGGTACATATATAACTATAAGAGTCAATTAAACTCCACTTATATGCTTTGAAACACATTTTGGGTAAATGAAGGCCATTTCGGGCCGATTTTGGCCTTTACACTCCAATTCACTTTGTTTTTTGTATTTAGCCGCATTTAAGGTCATATATAGTTCCAATAGGTACATATATCACTATTAGAGTCAATTAAACTCCACTTATATGCTTTGAAACACATTTTGGGTAAATGAAGGCTATTTCGGGCCGATTTTGGCCTTTACACTCCAATTCACTTAGTTTTTTGCCTTTAGCCGCATTTAAGGTCATATATAGTTTCAATAGGTACATATATAACTATAAGAGTCAATTAAACTCCACTTATATGCTTTGAAACACATTTTGGGTAAATGAAGGCCATTTCGGGCCGATTTTGGCCTTTACACTCCAATTCACTTAGTTTTTTGCATTTAGCCACATTAAAGGTCATATATTGTTCCAACAGGTACATATATAACTATAAGAGTCAATTAAACTCCACTTATATGCTTTGAAACACATTTTGGGTAAAAGAAGGTCATTTCGGGCCGATTTTGGCCTTTACACTCCAATTCACTTAGTTTTTTGCATTTAGCCGCATTCAAGGTCATATATAGTTCCAATAGGTACATATATAACTATAAGAGTCAATTAAAGTCCACTTATATGCTTTGAAACACATTTTGGGTAAATGAAGGCCATTTTAGGCCGATTTTGGCCTTTACACTCCAATTCACTTTGTTTTTTGTATTTAGCCGCATTTAAGGTCATATATAGTTCCAATAGGTACATATATCACTATTAGAGTCAATTAAACTCCACTTATATGCTTTGAATCACATTTTGGGTAAATGAAGGCCATTTCGGGCCGAGTTTGGCCTTTACATTCCAATTCACTTAGTTTTTTGCATTTAGCCGCATTTAAGGTCATATATAGTTTCAATAGGTACATATATAACTATAAGAGTCAATTAAACTCCACTTATATGCTTTGAAACACATTTTGTGTATAAGAAGGTCATTTCGGGTCGATTTTGGCCTTTACACTCCAATTCACTCAGTTTTTTGCATTTAGCCGCATTTAAGGTCATATATAGTTCCAAAAGGAACATATATAACTATAAGAGTGAATTAAACTCCACTTATATGCTTTGAAACACATTTTGGGTAAATGAAAGCAATTTCGGGCCGATTTTGGCCTTTACACTCCAATTCACTTAGTTTTTTGCATTTAGCCGCATTTAAGGTCATATATAGTTCCAATAGGTACATATATAACAATAAGAGTCAATTAAAATCCACTTATTTTGGGTAAATGAAGGCCATTTCGGGCCGATTTTGGCCTTTACACTCCAATTCACTTAGTTTTTTGCATTTAGCCGCATTTAAGGTCATATATTGTTCCAACAGGTACATATATAACTATAAGAGTCAATTAAACTCCACTTATATGCTTTGAAACACATTTTGGGTAAAAGAAGGTCATTTCGGGCCGATTTTGGCCTTTACACTCCAATTCACTTAGTTCTTTGCATTTAGCCGCATTCAAGGTCATATATAGTTCCAATAGGTACATATATAACTATAAGAGTCAATTAAACTCCACTTATATGCTTTGAAACACATTTTGGGTAAATGAAGGCCATTTCGGGCCGATTTTGGCCTTTACACTCCAATTCACTTAGTTTTTTGCATTTTGCCGCATTTAAGGTCATATATAGTTCCAATAGGTACATATATAACTATAAGAGTCAATTAAACTCCACTTATATGCTTTGAAACACATTTTGGGTAAATGAAGGCCATTCCTAGCCGATTTTGGCCTTTACACTCTAATTCACTTAGTTTTTTGCATTTAGCCACATTAAAGGTCATATATTGTTCCAACAGGTACATATATAACTATAAGAGTCAATTAAACTCCACTTATATGCTTTGAAACACATTTTGGGTAAAAGAAGGTCATTTCGGGCCGATTTTGGCCTTTACACTCCAATTCACTTAGTTTTTTGCATTTAGCCGCATTCAAGGTCATATATAGTTCCAATAGGTACATATATAACTATAAGAGTCAATTAAACTCCACTTATATGCTTTGAAACACATTTTGGGTAAATGAAGGCCATTTCGGCCGATTTTGGCCTTTACACTCCAATTCACTTTGTTTTTTGTATTTAGCCGCATTTAAGGTCATATATAGTTCCAATAGGTACAGATATCACTATTAGAGTCAATTAAACTCCACTTATATGCTTTGAAACACATTTTGGGTAAATGAAGGCCATTTCGGGCCGATTTTGGCCTTTACACTCCAATTCACTTAGTTTTTTGCATTTAGCCGCATTTAAGGTCATATATAGTTCCAATAGGTACATATATAACCATTGTTACGAATTCGCTATCTAATTCGCCTTTTGAATTCTCCATTTCGCTCAAAATGGGCCAAAAATGAACCAAAATCGACCATAATTAGCTTTTCTCAATTCGCATGTTAGGGCAATTAGGGAATTAGGTAACACCGTATATAACTATAAGAGTCAATTAAACACCAATTATATGCCTTGAAACACATTTTGGGTAAATGAAGTCCATTTCGGGCCGATTTTGGCCTTTACACTCCAATTCACTTAGTTTATTGCATTTAGCCGCATGTAAGGTCATATATAGTTCCAATAGGTACATATATACCTATAAGAGTCAATTAAACTCCACTTATATGCTTTGAAACACATTTTGGGTAAATGAAGGCCATTTAGGGCCGATTTTAGCCTTTACACTCCAATTCACTTTGTTTTTTGCATTTAGCCGCATTTAAGGTCATATATAGTTCCAATAGGTACATATATAACAATAAGAGTCAATTAAACTCCACTTATATGCTTTGAAACACATTTTGTGTAAAAGAAGGTAATTTCGGGCCGATTTTGGCCTTTACACTCCAATTCACTTAGTTTTTTGCATTTAGCCGCATTTAAAGTCATATATAGTTCCAATAGGTACATATATAACTATAAGAGTCAATTAAACTCCACTTATATGCTTTGAAACACATTTTGGGTAAATGAAAGCCATTTCGGGCCGATTTTGGCCTTTACACTCCAATTCACTTAGTTTTTTGCATTTAGCCGCATTTAAGGTCATATATAGTTCCAATAGGTACATATATAACAATAAGAGTCAATTAAAATCCACTTATTTTGGGTAAATGAAGGCCATTTCGGGCCGATTTTGGCCTTTACACTCCAATTCACTTAGTTTTTTGCATTTAGCCGCATTTAAGGTCATATATTGTTCCAACAGGTACATATATAACTATAAGAGTCAATTAAACTCCACTTATATGCTTTGAAACACATTTTGGGAAAAAGAAGGTCATTTCGGGCCGATTTTGGCCTTTACACTCCAATTCACTTAGTTTTTTGCATTTAGCCGCATTTAAGGTCATATATAGTTCCAATAGGTACATATATAACTATAAGAGTCAATTAAACTCCACTTATATGCTTTGAAACACATTTTGGGTAAATGAAGGCCATTTCGGGCCGATTTTGGCCTTTACACTCCAATTCACTTAGTTTTTTGCATTTAGCCGCATTTAAGGTCATATATAGTTCCAATAGGTACATATATAACTATAAGAGTCAATTAAACTCCACTTATATGCTTTGAAACACATTTTGGGTAAATGAAGGCCGTTTCGGGCCGATTTTGGCCTTTACACTCCAATTCACTTAGTTTTTTGCATTTAGCTGCATTTAAGGTAATATATAGTTCCAATAGGTACATATATAACTATAAGAGTCAATTAAACTCCACTTATATGCTTTGAAATACATTTGGGTAAATGAAGGCCATTTCGGGCCGATTTTCGCCTTTACACTCCAATTCACTTAGTTTTTTGCATTTAGCCGCATGTAAGGTCATATATAGTTCCAATAGGTACATATATAGCTATAAGAGTCAATTAAACTCCACTTATATGCTTTGAAACACATTTTGGGTAAATGAAGGCCATTTCGGGCCGATTTTGGCCTTTACACTCCAATTCACTTAGTTTTTTGCAATTAGCCGCATGTAAGGTCATATATAGTTCCAATAGGTACATATATAGCTAAAAGAGTCAATTAAACTCCACTTATATGCTTTGAAACACATTTTGGGTAAATGAAGGCCATTTCGGGCCGATTTTGGCCTTTACACTCCAATTCACTTAGTTTTTTGCATTTAGCCGCATTTAAGGTCATATATAGTTCCAATAGGTACATATATAACCATTGTTACCTAATTCGCTATCTAATTCGCCTTTTGAATTCTCCAATTCGCTCAAAATGGGCCAAAAATGAACTAAAATCGACCATAATTCGCTTTTCTCAATTCGCAATTCGCGGGGCAATTAAGGAATTAGGTAACACTGTATATAACTATAAGAGTCAATTAAACTCCACTTATATGCTTTGAAACACATTTTGGGTAAATGAAGGCCATTTCGGGCCGATTTTGGCCTTTACACTCCAATTCACTTAGTTTATTGCATTTAGCCACATGTAAGGTCATATATAGTTCCAATAGGTACATATATACCTATAAGAGTCAATTAAACTCCACTTATATGCTTTGAAACACATTTTGGGTAAATGAAGGCCATTTCGGGCCGATTTTAGCCTTTACACTCCAATTCACTTTGTTTTTTGCATTTAGCCGCATTTAAGGTCATATATAGTTCCAATACGTACATATATAACTATAAGAGTCAATTAAACTCCACTTATATGCTTTGAAACACATTTTGTGTAAAAGAAGGTCATTTCGGGCCGATTTTGGCCTTTACACTCCAATTCACATAGTTTTTGCATTTAGCTGCATTAAAGGTCATATATAGTTCCAATAGGTACATATATAACTATATGAGTCAATTAAACTCCACTTATATGCTTTGAAACACATTTTGGGTAAAAGAAGGTCATTTTGGGCCGATTTTGGCCTTTACACTCCAATTCACTTAGTTTTTTGCATTTAGCTGCATTTAAGGTCATATATAGTTCCAATAGGTACATATATAACTATAAGAGTCAATTAAACTCCACTTATATGCTTTGAAATACATTTGGGTAAATGAAGGCCATTTCGGGCCGATTTTCGACTTTACAGTCCAATTCACTTAGTTTTTTGCATTTAGCCGCATGTAAGGTCATATATAGTTCCAATAGGTACATATATAGCTATAAGAGTCAATTAAACTCCACTTATATGCTTTGAAACACATTTTGGGTAAATGAAGGCCATTTCAGGCCGATTTTGGCCTTTACACTCCAATTCACTTAGTTTTTTGCAATTAGCCGCATGTAAGGTCATATATAGTTCCAATAGGTACATATATAGCTAAAAGAGTCAATTAAACTCCACTTATATGCTTTGAAACACATTTTGGGTAAATGAAGGCCATTTCAGGCCGATTTTGGCCTTTACACTCCAATTCACTTAGTTTTTTGCATTTAGCCGCATTTAAGGTCATATATAGTTCCAATAGGTACATATGTAACCATTGTTACCTAATTCGCTATCTAATTCGCCTTTTGAATTCTCAAATTCGCTCAAAATGGGCCAAAAATGAACTAAAATCGACCATAATTCGCTTTTCTCAATTCACAATTCGCGGGGCAATTAAGGAATTAGGTAACACTGTATATAACTATAAGAGTCAATTAAACTCCACTTATATGCTTTGAAACACATTTTGGGTAAATGAAGGCCATTTCGGGCCGATTTTGGCCTTTACACTCCAATTCACTTAGTTTATTGCATTTAGCCGCATGTAAGGTCATATATAGTTCCAATAGGTACATATATACCTATAAGAGTCAATTAAACTCCACTTATATGCTTTGAAACACATTTTGGGTAAATGAAGGCCATTTCGGGCCGATTTTAGCCTTTACACTCCAATTCACTTTGTTTTTTGCATTTAGCCGCATTTAAGGTCATATATAGTTCCAATACGTACATATATAACTATAAGAGTCAATTAAACTCCACTTATATGCTTTGAAACACATTTTGTGTAAAAGAAGGTCATTTCGGGCCGATTTTGGCCTTTACACTCCAATTCACTTAGTTTTTTGCATTTAGCCGCATTTAAGGTCATATATAGTTCCAATAGGTACATATATAACTATAAGAGTGAATTAAACTCCACTTATATGCTTTGAAACACATTTTGGGTAAATGAAAGCCATTTCGGGCCGATTTTGGCCTTTACACTCCAATTCACTTAGTTTTTTGCATTTTGCCGCATTTAAGGTCATATATAGTTCCAATAGGTACATATATAACTATAAGAGTCAATTAAACTCCACTTATATGCTTTGAAACACATTTTGGGTAAATGAAGGCCATTTCGGGCCGATTTTGGCCTTTACACTCCAATTCACTTAGTTTTTTGCATTTAGCCACATTAAAGGTCATATATTGTTCCAACAGGTACATATATAACTATAAGAGTCAATTAAACTCCACTTATATGCTTTGAAACACATTTTGGGTAAAAGAAGGTCATTTCGGGCCGATTTTGGCCTTTACACTCCAATTCACTTAGTTTTTTGCATTTAGCCGCATTTAAGGTCATATATAGTTCCAATAGGTACATATATAACTATAAGAGTCAATTAAAATCCACTTATTTTGGGTAAATGAAGGCCATTTCGGGCCGATTTTGGCCTTTACACTCCAATTCACTTAGTTTTTTGCATTTAGCTGCATTAAAGGTCATATATTGTTCCAACAGGTACATATATAACTATAAGAGTCAATTAAACTCCACTTATATGCTTTGAAACACATTTTGGGTAAAAGAAGGTCTCGGGCCGATTTTGGCCTTTACACTCCAATTCACTTAGTTTTTTGCATTTAGCCGCATTCAAGGTCATATATAGTTCCAATAGGTACATATATAACTATAAGAGTCAATTAAACTCCACTTATATGCTTTGAAACACATTTTGGGTAAATGAAGGCCATTTCGGGCCGATTTTTGCCTTTACACTCCAATTCACTTAGTTTTTTGCATTTAGCCGCATTTAAGGTCATATATAGTTCCAATAGGTACATATATAACTATAAGAGTCAATTAAACTCCACTTATATGCTTTGAAACACATTTTGGGTAAATGAAGGTCGTTTCGGGTCAATTTTGGCCTTTACACTCCAATTCACTTAGTTTTTTGCATTTAGCCGCATTTAAGGTCATATATAGTTCCAATAGGTACATATATAACTATAAGAGTCAATTAAACTCCACTTATATGCTTTGAAATACATTTTGGGTAAATGAAGGCCATTTCGGGCCGATTTTGGCCTTTACACTCCAATTCACTTAGTTTATTGCATTTAGCCGCATGTAAGGTCATATATAGTTCCAATAGGTACATATATAGCTAAAAGAGTCAATTAAACTCCACTTATATGCTTTGAAACACATTTTGGGTAAATGAAGGCCATTTCAGGCCGATTTTGGCCTTTACACTCCAATTCACTTTGTTTTTTGCATTTAGCCGCATTTAAGGTCATATATAGTTCCAATAGGTACATATATAACCATTGTTACCTAATTCGCTATCTAATTCGCCTTTTGAATTCTCCAATTCGCTCAAAATGGGCCAAAAATGAACCAAAATCGACCATAATTCGCTTTTCTCAATTCGCAATTCGCGGGGCAATTAAGGAATTAGGTAACACTGTATATAACTATAAGAGTCAATTAAACTCCACTTTTATGCTTTGAAACACATTTTGGGTAAATGAAGGCCATTTTGGGCCGATTTTGGCCTTTACACTCCAATTCACTTAGTTTATTGCATTTAGCCGCATGTAAGGTCATATATAGTTCCAATAGGTACATATATACCTATAAGAGTCAATTAAACTCCACTTATATGCTTTGAAACACATTTTGGGTAAATGAAGGCCATTTCGGGCCGATTTTAGCCTTTACACTCCAATTCACTTTGTTTTTTGCATTTAGCCGCATTTAAGGTCATATATAGTTCCAATAGGTACATATATAACTATAAGAGTCAATTAAACTCCACTTATATGCTTTGAAACACATTTTGGGTAACTATTTGTTTGTTTCTTGTTTTTATAGAATACGTTCCATATTACTCATAATGAGGAAAAAAAGGCGGCGTTTCTATCCGCGGTGGCCGAAAGATTTAGAGCTTTCAAAAGCAAACTAGTGAGTGGGTGGATCACGAAACGAAGAAAGAGGACTATAAAGAGGAGGAAAATTCAAAAATCAAAGCAAAATGAGGGTGAGACGGACAAGGAGGCCGAAAAAGAAACAGAAAAGGAAGGGGGAGAGGAAGATACATTTCAACCGGATTCTTTGCCTCATCAGATTTGGGGACATATAAAACTAGAAGATTGGGAGGAATTTGTTGCCCAAAATACTACGCCGGAGATGGTGGTAAGTATTGCACTTTAAACTATATATATTCGACTTTGCATGTTCACTTTCAATACAATTACATGTGTTTTCTAATTGCCCATGTGAATTTATAGGCTAAGCGTGAGAAACATTCACTCAGTGCAAGACAGAGGAAGCACTACCATCATATGGGTTCCCATACTTATGCGAGCGCGAAAAATTTGTGGATTGACGAGAAATTTTACCCTTCTACCAATACAACCACAACGCCGTCTTCTAGCTCTAAGGTCACGCCGTCTGTCAAAGTTGATCGTGTCGCTGATTGGTGGTGCTCCTTGCATAGGCGTGATATCAACAATCAAATGACCATTTCAGATCCGGGAACCTTGAAGATAGCCAATGCCGTTGTAAGTACATACACTACCAATCCCCCAACCCCCGCACACTCCCCCACCCCCGCACACTGCCCCCCCCCCCACACCGCCCACACCCCTAACAATCCCCCCACCCCCGCACACTCCCCCAACGCCTTGCTCCCCCGCACACCGCCCCCGCACACTCCCACCCCACTACACACTCCCCGCACACTCCCCCCACCCCCGCACACCGGCCCCCACCGCACACTGCCCCCGCACACTCCGACCCCACCGCACACTCCCCGCACACCCCCCACTCCCCCATGCACCCCCCCCACCCGCACACCGCCCCCACTCCCATGCACACATCCCCCACTCCCCCGCACATCCCCACCCCCGCACACATCCCCACTCCCCGCACACCGCACGCCGCACACCGCCCGCACACGCCGCACACCGCCCCCCCCCGCTCCCCCTACACACCCCCCCCCACCCCCGCACACTCCCCCCCACCCCGCTCCGCCCCGCACTTTGCCCCACCCCCGCCGCCGCCGCTTATGATGTTGATTTTTTTTTAACTTACCGTTGTTAATTTCTCTATAGATGGGGCTCAAGCAAAAAGAGGTTAGCGGCGAGTTCACTCCCCAAGGCAACAAAGATGCCCTTTATGAGACTTTGGGAAAGGACCACAGTGGACGTTTGAGGGGTTTAGGTGGTATTCGTCTAGGTGTGACAAAAGTGTATTCTAAAGATTACTCCGTGGGTACAAAATCACGCTCTCAACCACATGATATGGAAGCTATGACACAAGCTATTCGGGAGAAGCTTACGGAGGAAATTACGGAGAAAGTGACGGAGAAAGTCACGGAGAAACTCACGGAGAGTTTCAACGCGGTCCTCTCACAGTTTGGTTTACCGGCAATACATCAACCTAAACTGGATCGTCTTTTGGAGGACAAAGCTAGTCATCCTAACACACAAAAATCCCCACCATCTATACTTGAGTTAAAGGTAACTATTATCCTTATAATTTTTAAAACTAAGTAACATGTTATATTCTGTAATTGCATGTTCGTAACCTCAATTTCATTTACTTTTTGAAGGAAGAAACGCCTTGCCAGCTTTTACTAGATGTAAAAGATGAGGGTTTGATTGTGGTGGCTGTAGGAAATGCACAACCACGAAGTGAACGAGCAATAGTCCATCATGAGCCTGTGGACAATGAGCACTTGGCGGTTAGTGTAGTCACCATTACTCCTGGTTACGAAGACTTTGCTCTTCCGCTGCCTAAACCGTCAATTGATATAAATGTCTTGACCGACGCTCGTGGTGGTTATGTGTTGTGGCCATCGGCATGGGTGAGGTTTTCAGACGAGGTAAATTGAAGCAACTTAAATCCATATTCATAATGATTTGTTTCATACCTACCTACTAACTAAGTTGAATGTTTTTACCGTTGAATTATTAGGTTTTGGAGAGAATAAGCAAGCCCAAGGAAAGCAAGGCGGACTCACCTCCTCTAGAGAAGGCGAAGAAGGGTTCAGAGAAGAAGGGTTCAAGCGGGCCAAAGAAGGCCATTTTGGGTAAAGGAATGCAAGATTCAAGTCACCAAGAAAAACCAACTACATATACTTGGATCGAGAAACCAAAGATCGAGTGTCTCACTAAGGCATGCATATGGCTACATGCAAATGCGCGTGATATGTCGGATGATGCACCTCTCGAGGTGAATTTGGGTACCACGCAATTCAACTACTTTGAGGATACATCGACATGGGTGTCTAAGGGTGATTTGAAAGAGTTCCTTTGCGGAGAGATGTTGAATGTTTCCTTGATTCAAGTCTTCATGAGGTAAAACATTTGTACTTTTGAAGTAAATAAAAATGCTTTGCAATATACTATAATATATTTATGTTTCGAAGTTGGTTGTGCTTTAAAGATTACTCCAAGATGATCATTGTGGACGCAAGAGCATACAAGAGCAATTTGGGTGGTTATGTCCAAATTTCACCCGAGCCGACAATTGTTTGCAAAACACAAATGAGGTGAAGGAGTATATGTGGCTATGTATCAAAACATCTCTACGTGCACAACATAAGTTCATACTTGCCCCTTGTTTTGAAGAGTATAGTTCTTAACCTTGTATCTATTTTTACCACTTTAATTATCATTATATATACAATAGAAGTACTCACATGATTGCTTCCTAACTTTTTTGGCATTTTAGTCTCCATTGGTCGCTCGTTGTGATTTGTCCTTCGAACAACACAGTATATCATTTTGATTCTATAGCTCAAGATCCACCACGACTTTTATTCCTCAAATCATGCATAAATAGGTATATTTGTTATTTAAAATGCTAAGCATTACACTTTTTACTAATTTCATTCTTTGGCCACTTCTCACATGAAATTAACTTAACTACAGTTCTTTGAAGAAATTTAAGAGCACGGGAAAAATACCTGAATGGAAAGCAATGAAGGTAATACATATTAGTTAAGCTACGTAATTCTTTCTTTTAGCAAAAAACAACCATGTATGTTAATTACATGATTTTTTATGTAATTCTATGATTAGTGTGCTCAGCAACCAAGGGGAACCGAGTGTGGCTACTATGTGTTGAGATTCATGTTCGATATAGCCTCAAGTTGCAAGGAAGTCGGGGATATTGAGAAGGTATATATATATATACATTTAAAACTAATATACGTAGCTTAATTTAAAGTCGATTTTGGCCTCTTAAGCTCAATTTCTTTAGTTTCCCGCATTTAACAACATGTTAGGTCATCTACGCTTCTAACAAGTACATACATAACTATTAGAATCAATTAAACTCCACTCATATGCGTTGAAACCCATTTTGGGTAAATTTATGTCATTTAGGGCCGATTTTAGCCTTTAAAGCTCAATTCACTTAGTTTTGTTTTCTTTCCGCCTTTAGCCGCATGTTAAGTCATATATAGTTCCAATAGGTACATATATAACTATAAGAGTCAATTAAAGTCCACTCATATGCTTTGAAACCCATTTTGGGAAAATGAAGGCCATTTCGGGCCGATTTTGGCCTTCAAAGCTCATTTCACATAGTTTCCCGCATTTAGCCACATGTTAGGTCATATATAGTTCCAATACGTACATATATAACTATAAGAGTCAATTAAAGTTCACTCATATGCTTTGAAATCCATTTTAGGTAAATGAAGGCCGTTTCGGGCCGATTTTGGCCTTCGAAGCTCATTTCACTTAGTTTCCCGCATTTAGCCACATGTTAGGTCATATATAGTTCCAATAGGTACATATATAACTAAAAGAGTCAATTAAAGTTCACTCATATGCTTTGAAACCCATTTTGGGTAAATGAAGGTTGTTTCAGGCCGATTTTGGCCTTCGAAGCTCATTTCACTTAGTTTCCCGCATTTAGCCACATGTTAGGTCATATATAGTTCCAATACGTACATATATAACTATAAGAGTCAATTAAAGTTCACTCATATGCTTTGAAACCCATTTTGGGTAAATGAAGGCCGTTTCGGGCGATTTTGGCCTTCGAAGCTCATTTCACTTAGTTTCCCGCATTTAGCCACATGTTAGGTCATATATAGTTCCAATAGGTACATATAAAACTATAAGAGTCAATTAAAGTTCACTCATATGCATTGAAACCCATTTTGGGTAAATGAAGGCCGTTTCGGGCCGATGTTGGCCTTCGAAGCTCATTTCACTTAATTTCCCGCATTTAGCCACATGATAGCTCATATATAGTTCCAATAGGTACATATATAACTATAAGAGTCAATTAAAGTTCACTCGTATGCTTTGAAACCCATTTTGGGTAAATGAAGGCCGTTTCGGGCTAATTTTGGCCTTCGAAGCTCATTTCACTTAGTTTCCCTCATTTAGCCACATGTTAGGTCATATATAGCTCCAATAGGTACATATATAACTATAAGAGTCAATTACAGTTCACTCATATGCTTTGAAACCCATTTTGGGTAAATGAAGGTCGTTTCGGGCCGATGTTGGCCTTCGAAGCTCATTTCACTTAATTTCCCGCATTTAGCCACATGATAGCTCATATATAGTTCCTATAGGTACATATATAACTATAAGAGTCAATTAAAGTTCACTCATATGCTTTGAAACCCATTTTGGGTAAATGAAGGCCGTTTCGGGCCAATTTTGGCCTTCGAAGCTCATTTCACTTAGTTTCCCTCATTTAGCCACATATTAGGTCATATATAGTTCCAATAGGTACATATCTAACTATAAGAGTCAATTAAAGTTCACTCATATGCTTTGAAACCCTTTTTGGGTAAATGAAGGCCATTTCGGGCCGATTTTGGCCTTCGAAGCTCATTTCACTTAGTTTCCCGCATTTAGCCGCATGTTAGGTCATAAATAGTTCCAATAATAGGTACATATATAACTATAAGAGTCATTGAAACTCCACTTATATGCTTTGAAAGACATTTTGGGTAAATGAAGGCCTTTTCGGGCTGATTTTGGCCTTCGAAGCTCATTTCACTTAGTTTCCCGTTTTTAGCCACATATTAGGTCATATATAGTTCTAATAGGTACATATATAACTATAAGAGTCAATTAAAGTTCGCTCATATGCTTTGAAACCCATTTTGTGTAAATGATTGTCATTTTTAACCGATTTTGGCTTTTGAAGCTCGATTTCTTTAATCTCTTTAGAATTATCTAAGGTCTTACATACTCAAACTAAAACTGATATTATGTGTGTTTCCTTATGTTTAAGGTATTCAACCAAAGGGAGAGTTCTTTCACCACAACCGAGATAAACGAGGTTCGGGATTTGCTAGCACACTACCTTACCGAAGTTTGCATGTGAAGATGATGACGCGACTTTGAGTTTATTTGTTCTTATTGTGTTACTTGCTAGTTATTTAGGCACAATAATATAATTGATGTTTATTTTGGATTTTAGTACTTAGTACAACTTCATTTGTAGTACATTCTCCAAATTTTATATTTATATATATATATTAATTTGACTTGTATACGACGCACTTGTGGGATTTGTGTCAACTATAGCAGGTTAGATATAATAAAATATTATATATATACAAATATAATATATATATATGTATATATATGTATATATATGTATATATATATGTATATATATGTATATATATATGTATATATATATAGGAACAAGATCTTGTGAAAACACCTCTTAATATGAAAACTGAAAACAAAAGATCTGGGCCATCAAATAATATTACTAAGATGATCTAAGGGCTGGAATTCTTTGTCCCTCCCCTCATAAAATCCAAAATAACCCCCCCTCTCTCGATCCTCTTCCCCCTAGAAAAAAAAAAACCCCAAATTCTCTCTCCTCTCACCATTTGATTTCTAGGAACTTAAGCAAATTCATGGTAGGTATGCATAATTCAAAGGCAAAATCTGCCATTTCGGATGAATTAATGTATTCTAATGCTTGAATTCGAACCCTAGAAAACTTGTGGGTTGAACAAACCAATGGCGAAAACGAAGAACACCGCCATAGCAACAACGAGCTCCCTCACAATCGACACTGCTCTTCTTCATCTTTCTTCTTTTTCTGATCTCTCTCCTCTTCCTCCTCACGTTCTTCTCGATCTATTTCTCGTACGCTTTCTCTCTCCTCTTTCTCTCTCTCTCTCTCTCTCTCTCTCTCTCTCTCTCTCTCTCTCTCTCTCTCTCTCTCTCTCTCTCTCTCTCTCTCATTTGCGAATTTATTCAATTTTTCACAAATTAATCGAGGAAATTAGCTCTTCTTTAAGTAGTGCTGCTGTTTTCAATTTGCAGAGGTTTTATTCTTCATTTTTGGTATCCTGATTTTTTATTATGAGAGTTGAGGGAGAAAAAGAAGGTTGAAGAAGATGAAGGCTGAAGAAGAAGGTGGGGGATATCAAGACTTAAAAGTTACTGTAATACTATTAGTTAAAGTTACCCTTATAATACTCAAAGTTATCCTTATAATACTCAAAGTTACCCTAGAAAGATGAAAATTAATTATGACATAAAAAAGTTATCTTAAACGTACTAAAAGTTACCCTTATAATATATAAAGTTGCCCTTGAAATATATAAAGTTATCCTTAATATAATGAAGTTACCCTAAAACAGGCAAAAGTTACCCCTAAAGTATATAAAGTTACCCTAAAAGTGGTAAAAGTTACCCTTGTTTTCAGTTTTCAGACTAAGAGCTGTTTTCAGATTAATGCGGTTTACTAAGAGAACCGCATCAGTTAATGTTCCAATGCATACAAAGAGGTTGGCGGCAAAGCACAAACCGCTACGGTTTCAAGGAAAAACCGCAGCGGTTTTTCCTATTAACCGCTGTGTTTTTGCCTTGGAACCTCAGCGGTTTGTGCTTTGCCGCTGCGGTTCACAACCGCAGCAGTTTTTTAATGAAAACTGCTGCTGGTCCAACCGTTGCGGGCCAAAACCGCAGCGGCAAGCCCGGTTTTGACCGCAGCGGTTGGACTTTATTCCACTAGTGGTTTAATCGTGGAAAAATCGTAAATAAAACTAACGGCGAGTTAACATCCGTTAGCAAAAAGGGTACATGGTGCACAGTTTTGAAAACACAGGGGTATATGGTGAATTTCTAAAACATTGAGGGTATATGGTGAATTTTCCAATTTGTCGGGGGTATATGGTGAAAAAACCGTAATATTTATTA
Organism: Beta corolliflora; assembly: GCA_947648045.1. NCBI lineage: Eukaryota > Viridiplantae > Streptophyta > Magnoliopsida > Caryophyllales > Amaranthaceae > Beta > Beta corolliflora. The sequence goes on along the minus strand of CANSZD010003024.1, from coordinate 916,610 downwards.
TGTTCGTTTATTAATTTTCTTTATCGATATTAATTGTTTTATGCGTTCTTTAAATGCTTATATATGAATTAAGTGCTTATTTGCAATGTTATTAGAATCGAGCTCCTACATTGAATCGCAATGGCTGATAGGATCGAAACGACAGGATCGGATAGTAGGATCGTGAGATCCTACAAACTGGGTAAATAAATGATACTTATGCTACAAGATGGTGCAAAACTCATATTAAGAATTTTCACATATTAGTAATGACATTTTTCCATTAGCAAATGGTGATAGTAGCTTAATACTCTAAGATTGAAGTAACGTGCAACCAAAATCTAATAGCATAAATATAATAAGTGAAATTAGTTTATAATTTTTTTAATTATTGGATCAGATCGTAGAATCGTAGGATCGTAGAATCGTATTAAGATCCTACCATGTGAATTTTAGTAGTTGGTATGATCGAAATATCCTACAAAAATTAAGATTCTACGTAGGATCGGGATCGGTGAGGTCCTTCAGGATCGTAAAATCGTAGGATTGTAAGATCCGAATCGGGATTTTAATAACAATGCTTATTTGAGATTTCATAGTATCATGAGTAGAGTTTGAAATTGGTTAGTTCTATTTAATTTTAATGTTGTGTTAATTTGGTGTGGTATATGTTTTTATTCTCTTGTTATTATTTATTTCTTTGGTTTTGTTATTCCTTAAGATCGAGTTTTCTTTCTGTAGTTTAGAATTTTTTAATCTCCAGTTGATGCACTGATAGATTATCAAACTACGAGGCCTGACGAGTTGGTGACAGACTATATTAGAAGGATTGATCTCTTTATTTGGGTGGAAGCTAAAGTGGGCGATGAGACCTACATAAAGACATATGCCTATGGAGTGGCCTTGTATATGTGCTTTTGGCCTGATGAGGAACTATATGTAGGTTTGAGGTATAAGTTTTGCGAACCCATATGTCTGTCTAATAGCGAGCCTAACTATAGACAAATAAGTTTGTCCCCCCCCCCCCTTTAGCACCCGATGATGAAACATATCGTTGGTCCGGACTGAAGAACAACAATCAAAAGCCTAAGTTCAAAACATTTTTGAGTCAATATATGTTTTGAATCTCATTTAAAAGAAATTCAATTTTCAAAACCCAATTAATTATTCATAATAATTAATTGAATTTTGAAATAAATATTTTATTAAATGATTTTCATAAAATCGGGTTTTATTATTTAAATCAGTTATTGAATGATAATTTTTGATAAAAGATAAGCCAAAACGGTTATCAAAATAAAAAATAAACTTCGGTAAAAAAGCAGAATTGCGCTGCACCCAAGGCCAATGCTCTAGGCGCGGAGGCTTACGTGGTGCACGGATTCCATGCATGTGTGGTATCCGATTTTTAACTGTCTTAATTAACGGTCTGAATCCCACGAAAGTCTCTCATTGGACTATGAGTTTTAGAAAAATTTGAAGTCGCCACCTTATTAATATCTGAATAGGGACAAATTTATTTTAATAAATCATGTTAAAATCAATTTCAAGAAATATCATTTAAAACGATGATGACTTCATATGGATAAGGCTTTTTTGAAAATTGGTCTTTCATACCATGAGATAGGGTTCATGGTTTAGGTTAAGAGGTGCGAACGTCTGAAACTCGTCTGCTCTTCCGTTCTACAAAACGGGCTGTAATAGCCTAATTTTAACCACCTTTCATTAAAACTTAATTGTAATTATTATCTTTGTTAAATATTTAAAATTTAAGTTTATACTTCTAAGTTTAACTATACTTTAGACAAAGCAAGATTTTTGATATATGTTATGATATTACGAAAATGCCTTTATGTATTTCAAAGCAAAACAGAAAAAAAAAAAGAGGAAAAAAAAAGAAACCCATTTTCTCTCTGTTCTTCTCGTGACTCTTTGTAAGAGTTCTAGAGAAATCTTGATCAATTCCCATTAATCTGTTATAAAGATATGATCATCATAAAATTGTGAAGGAGGAAAAGGATGAGAGCAACTTGAAACCCCAAACCCATTTTTCTCTCTCTTTCTTCCGACTTTCGTTTGCTTTTGCCTCCAAGCACCGGGTTCTCTGTTGGCGGTAGCTCGCCGGAGCTTCGCCGTTGACCCTCGTCTTTGTCCCTCTATTTATTTTCGGTGTTGGTGCTGGTTGCGTTGCTGTCGTGGTGCGGGGTACCTCTTCTCCTCTATTATTCTTTTCCCCTCTGCTCGTGGCCCTTGTGCCGGCGATTCCCGACCACCAGCGCTGCTGGTGGTGTTGTGGCTGTTGCATGTTGTTGTTGCTGCTGCAATTTGCTTCCTTTCTGTTTTAAGGGAACCCAAAAATCTGATCTTTATAAGGTACATGCTTGAGTTCAACGCTTCTCCTACTCTTTTGGTTCAAAAATCAGGTTGTTGATGTTAGTATAAACCCAACCCCATAATTTATTTCATTTTGATAATGAAAATTCAGATCTATACGAGTCTTGTTGTGGCTTGTTATGGGGATTGCAAAAATCTGTTTTATAATAAGTGTTGTTGAGAATAAAGATTGGACCTTTCCCGGTGGATTGAAACTCATTTTGAAGCTTTCTTTGTAGCTTTAATTACAGTTTCCATAAGTCTATGATTTGGATATAATTGATATTGATTCAAAGCATTTTGAGAATTATGATGGTGAATTTGTTATAAGACTAGACTGTTTTAGAAAATTTGAAATTAAGTAATTTATGAGTTAACTATACTTTGCGATATTTGACAACCATACTTTGCGATATTTGACAAATCAGTATGTATTATTTTGTAAGCATTTTGAATCTTGTGGTAAACTACTCTTGTTAAGAAGTTATGATGATAAGACTTTTGAGGTACCTGAAGAGTTGGTTGTCATTTGTAGTTGGTTTTGTTTGGAGTTATAATCAGATGACTAAAAGAATTCTACTAGAAGTGATCAAATAAATTAGTGTAAAGGAAATGAAAATGGTTAATAACTCTTTGCTTATCATTATGGTTGAGATAAACCTTGAAAACTATGTTATGGAGTTCAAGTGATTCTGGAGTACAAGATAAGGGATTCTTGGAGATGGATTTTGGAGTTAAAGCGGTATGTAGAGATCATGTTAAGGTACACATTGCCCCTCCACCTTTGAACTGAAATTTTGGTGTTTCACATGTTTTAGTGAATCATATACTTAACTATTAGAATTTAATGACGGTTGAGTTTATTATGTTATTGGAACAGTAAAGCTAAATATTTTTGAAAGTGCCTTTGGGTATTTAAAAGTTTGATTAAATATACGTACTTATGGTATAGTATTTAAGTTTCATTTTTGCTAAGTTTTAATCTCTGGATGCGTTGTGAAAATAATATGAATAATGATTGTACGTTTTAGTGTCATCGGTAACGAGGTATTGTGAGCAAATTATATTTACATAAGGTTATCGATCTATGACGTACTAAGTCCATTATGTCCTTGGAACAAGATAATATAAGTTTGCCTATCGGCACATGTCTAATATACGGAACTGATTATAGGCATTCAGTTAGAAGTATTGAAGTAAGGGTTGTCAATATATTATCAATGTAATTTCGAGTATGATTTTCTGAATTGGATGATTTGATATGTTCTGCAATAAAGTGAACTGGGTGATTCCAAGCTTATGGAACCTAACTATGTTTTCACTAAAAATTATTTACATATATGTATATCTAGTTTTAAGTGTATAAAGGTACCAAGAGTTTTCATAACGTTATTGAGAATACGAGTATATTGTGAAAGTCAAGTGTTCTATTGATTCAAGTTTCTTATATAAGTTCTAGAATATGAGTTATGATGCCATATTTTGAATGTAATTGGTTCTGTACTTTTTGAACTATGGATTTGACTATTGGAGGATATGAGTTTAAAGGTTCAAACTATAATAAAAGAATTTGGGATATACCCTACTATAAGTTTTACGTGCTTACGATTATTGGGTCATAAAAGAATGAAGTTGGAAGTCAGAGATATCAAAAAGTGAACTATGGTTTCAGATCTCTAAGTATAGTACAAGTTATGATTTAAGGAAGATTTAGTTATGTACTTGGATTTTATGATATTATTGGAACTTGAATAGATCTTTTGGAACGTAGATGGAATGTGAATTAGTAAAGTTATAAAGCAGGCTTTATGATCTTATTTTTTCTTAAAAAGAGAAGTCCATATGTAAGTGAAATTATACTATCTAGAAATCTCTTCGGAGAATCTTTGGAATCGAGTTTTATAGAATTGGAACTTTGTGCTCGATTGATTGAATAATTAATACATATAGGAATTTATTAGAAATGTGAATTGTTACTTGAGGAATCTGAGTTGGTGACTCTGGTATGTTTTGCGATTCAATTTCACTGAGTGAGTTAATGCTAATACAAGACATTCATGGATCGGAAGGTGAGATGACTAAACAAGTAACCGAGGATGAGGTACACCATATAGAAGGAAGTAAAATTCGGTATGTGAGCTCTACGTTGGTTATATGTGGACAAGAGTTAAGAGATGGGGAAAGAATATCGAACACTAAACTGAAATATTATTACTTAAATTTGGGAAGTATGGAATTGGTAGACTTTATGTATGAGTATCGGACTATGAAAAGTAAAGAGTTTAGATTAGAGGTATGTTCTTTTAATTGGGAATTTAATATAGTTAAAGAAGGGAATGTTGGGGGAGTATATATATAGATCTTGTGAAATGGAGTGTTGGGAACTATTGATATGATTTAATAATGGTGAAAGTATAGATATGAGGTTAATTCTAACATAAATTTATATAATTGGGATTACAAAGTCTAAACAAATATCCGAGACAAGAAAAGAAATGAAGCTGGGAACCCAAATAACATTGTGTAATATTGAGCTTGAGGTAATAAGTTATTTCCAGATGTCATATTAGCTGAACTACTAGAAGACAAGAAGTTCAAATATGAAGTTTCGAATCATTAAGATGTGGGATTAACCATCAAGTAGGTTGGGGAAAGCAATTATAATAATAAATATAAGTCTGCATTTTAAAAGTCACAAGTTTTTATGTATCCAAATTACAGAGTTAGAATATGAGGTGTTTTGTGTTATGGGGTTTAAGTATATGTGATATAAACTTTGAAATCTATGGATGCGAGTAATATACAATTTACTAGTATTATAACATTTTGACATTCGGGAGAGTATTCAAAAAGAAAAATGAAAGTTCTACTTGGAATATGACAAGGGTATTATATTTGATATGATTCACATAAGTATAAATATCGGGATTTGCTCAAGTTATAGGTTTTATAGGTTGTTAAGTAAGATTAAACAAAAAAGATCATTGTCTGTAGAGAACATCAACTAATTAAGATATATAGTTATTTAAGATTAAATTCTGTTTTGACTCCGATTAGTAAGCTATGTTTGAAGCTTTAATTATAATAAGCTTGGATTATATTTCCTTTAAAGTCCGTCTTTGAATAGGTTTTAGCAAATGAATTTTTTTTGTAAAGAGTTGAATTAAACTAAGTTATTGCAAACTCGAGTATACCGTGTTTATTAAACAATAAATTGAGTTTGTATCAGAAGCACTCTAATGTGATTATGTTATGAAATTTTGATATATTTGACTCGAGAAGTATGAATTGAGCTTCAGAAAATATTGATTTATGAATTATGTTTTTTTTTTGAGGGGAAGAAGCTGCTTTAGCAGTGATGAACAATTATTGAATGTGATAAGGAATATGATAAGTAATATGAATATGTATCGGGACATGTCCTAAAAGTCTTGCAAGCAGTACACAATGGAAGAGGGAGACGTCCCTTGTAAAAAGTTTAGAGAATTCGCCTGGAAGGCAACTCTATTCTTGTTCTCTTCCCCAATGTAATATGATTTCTGAAAGAAAATGGAATGTGTATTTGAATATTCGAGTGGTTTCGTGGAAAGTTATTTCAAACTGTAATTTCTGAAATGATGTTTTACTCACCCAAGTTATAGAATTCATGCGCCGATTATGGAAATGATTTACTAAAAGAAACTTGTTAGGAATTTATGAAAGGAGTTAACTACAATATACATATTGGATTAAATGTTTTTGTATATGAACCACAGAAGTGGGAGATATTGATTGGCGTAAAGTATGTTAGACATGATTTCGGAAGATCGCATTAGTTCTATAGAAGTAACATTATAAATTGTGTTCAAGTATTTGTTATATAATTCTCTGTATATGATTTCTCTGTATCTTGATTTCAATTATCTCGTAAGATAATCTTAAATCTGTAAAGACGTTTTAAGCCACCAAAAAGATTTTCTGGTTGGACAGTGTGTACTCAGTTTCACTGATTTTGTTCTTGGAACCTGTCCTGGTGGGGGCAGAGTTCATTGTTAGAAATTGTGCAGGCAAGCACGCTCCAGAATGGATTGATGATCGTTAGTTATGATATAAGAGGTGTCCAGTTCAACCCAAGATGGAGATTATACGTTTTTGAGAAATATTCTTATAATGTATGATTGTATCTATTTGGAGATTTTATTGGTTTAGTTTTTGAAGTTGTATATACTATTGTGGGTTGATGTAATGTGCATGATAGAAGAACTGGAAGTGTATTTTGAATTATGCTCCGTTGCAGGTAATTGTGTAATCAAGGTTAATGAATGATAATTGAGGTTTATGATTGTTAAGTGTAATTATCTAGCAGCTCGGAAGTGCGGGCTGTTACAGGTGGTATCAGAGCAAGGTTGTTTTAGAGTTGTTGTGATCTTCATATCATGGCATATGAGTTCAAGAAAGATATTTGGGATTGCTTGAAATTGATTTGGGTTAGTGGTTGGTTAAAAATTAAGGAATAGAGATTCAGATGTTGAAGCTTGAGTATTGAATTGAAGATTGAAAATGTGAAAGTTCTATTTGAATTTTAGCTTGGAGTTTGGGTTGTTATTGAAGAACATCGAATTATATTGATTTAGATTCTGGTGAAATTCGTAAATGGATTGGAGTCAAAGTTTCCTTTTGAGATATTAGAGTTCGACTTGGTTTGATTTTTGTGAAAATGTTTAGTGTGCTATACTCGTTTTGAAATGAGCCAAAGTTTTTTTTTTTTTTTTTTTTTTTTTTTTTTAAGTTTCGAGGACGAAACTTCTTTGAAGGGTGGTAATATGTAATAGCCTAATTTTAACCACCTTTCATTAAAACTTAATTGTAATTATTATCTTTGTTAAAAATTTAAAATTTAAGTTTATACTTCTAAGTTTAACTATATTTTAGACAAAGCAAGATTTTTGATATATGTTATGATATTACGAAAATGCCTTTATGTATTTCAAAGCAAAACAGAAAAAAAAAAGAGGAAAAAAAAAGAAACCCATTTTCTCTCTGTTCTTCTCGTGACTCTTTGTAAGAGTTCTAGAGAAATCTTGATCAATTCCCATTAATCTGTTATAAAGATATGATCATCATAAAATTGTGAAGGAGGAAAAGGATGAGAGCAACTTGAAACCCCAAACCCATTTTTCTCTCTCTTTCTTCCCACTTTCGTTTGCTTTTGCCTCCAAGCACCGGGTTCTCTGTTGGCGGTAGCTCGCCGGAGCTTCGCCGTTGACCCTCGTCTTTGTCCCTCTATTTATTTTCGGTGTTGGTGCTGGTTGCGTTGCTGTCGTGGTGCGGGGTACCTCTTCTCCTTTATTATTCTTTTCCCCTCTGCTCGTGGCCCTTGTTGTGTGATTCGCCGGCGATTCCCGATCACCAGCGCTGCTGGTGGTTCGTGTCTGCCGGTGGTTCGTGACTGCTGCCCAGAGAAGGTCGAGCGTGGCTCGCTAGTGCTGCACGTCAGTCGCGGTTCGTGCGAGCGTTCGAGGTGCGAGACGAGGTGTGCGAGGCGAGGTGTGCGAGTGTTGTAGGCGTGCGGTGGTGTGCGGTGTACGAGCGCTGTGCGTGTGCGGTGCTGAGCAAGGTCGAGGCTCGAGTGTGGTGTGCTGAGCGAGGTCGAGGCCTCGAGTGTGGCGTGCGAGGCTTCGAGACTCGCGGGGACGTTCAGAACACGTTTTTATTGCGAACAATCATTAAGTCTCTATTGACTTGCAATATAAACATCTCAAATAAGATGTTACATCAAATAAAAGGATAAAACTGTTGCATTATTATTGAAAAGGGTAAAATTTATTGTTTCCAAGGAAACATAATATGAATAAATAAAGGAATAAAAGAATACTAATTTGCTACTTGGCATGCAAGCCTTATTAAAACTGAAATAAACGGATAAAATAATATTATAATCCTAATTATATATTCAAAAGAAACTAGGGACTATAATGGTGAGCTTCGTCATCTAAGTTAGGATTTTTTATTCCTTCTTCCATGACAGCTTCGTCCCCAAAAGGTTCGCCATCCTTTATAGGTTCATCTTCCTTTAGAGGTTCTTCCTCTTCTTGGTCATTTTCCTCAATCGGATCCCCTTCAGCAGGCTCATTTTCATTAGGATCTTCCTCTTCCTCATTTTCTAAGTCAAGTATAGGTTCAACATTATCTTCCCCAATCACTGCAATGAATGTCCAATTATTCCCCTCATCATCGGAAATGTAGGTGACAGTTCTGAGGTTTGACGCTATGTGGTAGTCCTCGGGTATGAACTCATCCTCAAAAGTTTGGTACCTAGCTCTTTTTGCAGCTCTAAAGGACGCTTGCGGCTCAGATTTAAATCTAGGGTTCTCAGAATTCACATCAATTCTCGAGCTTTCCCCCACATGATAGGTTCCTCTAACTAGAGGTGATGAGGTAGAGGGCTCCCAACTTCTTTTCTCACGAATTCTCCATTCATTTACACGGTATTTAAGATCGGTGATGAATTGCCCTACAGTAGGAAGGTATTGGTTCCAGTAAGTATGTTTGATTGCATTAAAACCTCCATTTTCTAACCATATATCCCAATATTTGTCGTATACGAAAAGGTAGGGTTCCTCCTTAGGGACGTACTGCAACATAAAGTATATTTTCTCCATTTCAGTCCTTAGTCTAGTATCTCCATGTAAGGTTCTATATTCCATAACAGCTTTAATGTTATAGGCCCAGGTGTCCCAATCTTCCGCAATTAGGTATTTCATCAGGTATTCCTGAGGACCTAGGTCGTAAACTATTCACGAATTAAAAGAAGAAAATAGTCTAAGTTCTAGAGAAGTAAAGGTTTTTAAGTATACATTATATATAAACATATATAAGAGGTAAAACGATTATTTTCAATTTTAGAACTCCTTAAAGAATTTCAAAATATTTACAACAATTAGATAACTCTTTCCTAAAATATTCGAAATAAGGTTTTAGTTCAATACCTTTTTGAAACATCTTTGGAATATTATACTACTTCGAAATTTTAGGGAATAAAATATCTCAATAACTAACTTAGTGCGTCTATAAAATATCACTATCTATGCACCTATTCTTGTACATCCTTCAAATCTATTCATACTTCGAAGATTTCAAAGAACCTTTCACAAATTCAATCAAGCAAACAACACCACATTTCATATAATCAGAACATCTGATTCATTCCACAATATTTGCATACTTTCTGTAAACATATCAGACAAGTAAGGCAAGAAATGCATTACAAATAAAATCATTCCTATGATTTAATGCACGCAAAAGTAAGCTATATGCTCTTATCCCATACTACCCATTTTAAAATTCGTTTGAAACATCTTTGAAAATAGGAACTTTTGGCTCTGAGTCCAGTTTTGTAACACCCCCAAAATCCATACACGTCTAAACTACGTTGCATCGACTTTGAGAGTGTTACCGCCGCGGTGAAACGCAAGGCTTATTGAATTTAAGACACTAACTTACTCTTTATTATGAAAACTAAATTGCAGCGGAAATAAAATGATAACTTAACTACAACTTGGGAATCACTATTGACCCCTTTTATTTAAAACCGCTAACTATGTAAATCATAAACAATCTCTAGGATGTTCAATCAAAACACTTTAAAAGTTTATAACCAAAAGTATCCCCCGTATGCCCGAACTCATGCAGCATCACCAGCATACCTAATCTGTTCCCCATTGAAACATCAATGGTTCATCACAGGTCAACAAACAACACAAATGACAAACAATCAGCTATGCTGAGTACGTACATAATCAGTTACATAATACACTAAACATAATCAGAACAATAATAACAATTCCTAAACATGATTCTACAAAAACATTAAATTCCATTTTTACAATTTATTTGGCATCGAACGGGCACCGTCATCTTTCTAGAATCATACGGGCTACTTAATCCTTAATAGACAACTTGGTCTATTAGATGAAATGTAAATACGGTTTCGATCCGTTCCACATCCATCACCTTAGTATGCATACCCGCAAGATCGTACGGAACCTTCCGCCTACTTGAGTTATCAAAATTTATAAGGACACTACTGTCGTCACAGTAGGCCTGCGTAGGAGTGTAGAACAAGTCTCACACTCCCCCCATTATTCATCACTTGTAGGGAGTCCAACTACAAGTTTATTGCCAAAATCCTTTCTTAGTATTGTACATTCATACCACATTAAATATATAATCATTTAACATTCCTTCTTAGATACAATACTCAAATCTTTACTTCTTGTAACATCCTTGTTACACCATAGATCAAAGAATACAAATCCAAAACTTTCATGCTTATGATACGATAGAATTACGCATAATAATGCTACATACCGCAATCATGCTACCAAACAATCTCAACAATCACAATCATACAATCGTTCCCTATCATGATTCTAGGTTCCAATAGAATAATCCACAACCTAACATGATACTAACATAACCAAATGAACTAGTACGCGTACGTACCTTGTAACGGAGAATCTTGGCTGACTACTTAAAATGTTCCGCTTATGAAATTGGGACCTAATCGAATAATAAAAATATTTCAGTGCTAAGTCCTTGATATTATTAAAATAAAAATCAGCTTAACTAACTATGTAAAACTTAGTGTTTTGAATATTAAAATAATCAAACTTATTGTTTAAACTTTCTTTTCATAAACTTTATCTAACATATTTAGGAACAAATAATAAAGTGTTTGCAACTCTGATTTCCTTTAACTTATTTTATACTAGTTCATAACCATGAAAACCTAAACTAGTATATGCAAGTATTATAAATCAGAGTTAAGAATAAAACCATCCTAAGAATTAGTAGTAATAATCAAGAATCTGATTGCTTTTAACTTATAACATGCTTTGTTTACAACCACATAACTTAAACATTTATATAAGTATTATAATAAAATCAGAATTGTGAAATAAAATCTTCATAAGAACTAATAAAACAATTGTAAATCTGATTTTTGTTAACTTTTACTATACTTTATTTACAATACAACTTAATCCAAGATCTGAATAAGAATTACAAAATCAGAATTTACAATTTGACTAAAGTAGAAAAGAAAGAGCTTTTTTTTTTTTTATAGAGGTTACCGGACCAATCTCGCCGGCGACGCCGCACCACTCCGGCAGCACTTCACCAGCCCACGCGTGCCTCGATTCGTCGCGCGGCCTCGCGAGTCTGAACGTCCCCGCGAGTCTCGAAGCCTCGCACGCCACACTCGAGGCCTCGACCTCGCTCAGCACACCACACTCGAGCCTCAACCTTGCTCAGCACCGCACACGCACAGCTCTCGTACACCGCACACCACCGCACGCCTACAACACTCGCACACCTCGCCTCGCACACCTCGTCTCGCACCTCGAACGCTCGCACGAACCGCGACTGACGTGCAGCACTAGCGAGCCACGCTCGACCTTCTCTGGGCAGCAGTCACGAACCACCGGCAGACACGAACCACCGGCGAGTGGAAGCCTTAGACGCAGGGGAAGGAGAGAGAAAAGTAGTGCAGGAGGAAGGAGAAGAAAGAAAATAACGTAGGAGAGGAGAAAGAAGCAGGAGAGAGAAAATCCTTGGGGTAAAAAAAAAACGGCTGATTAAAGTAGTGAATAGGGTTTTGTTTCTCTTCTTTATTTTATACAATGTGAAACCTATGTTTAATAGGACTTGTTTTCCAAATCAAATTCTTATTTCTTATTTTATTTATTTGGAAAACAAAACAAAACCGAATTATAATATAATTATAAAAATACTTTCAACTTTATTCTTTATATTTTCTTATTTAAAAAAGAATAACTCCCAAAAATACGGAGTATTACAGCGTCTCCCCATAGACGGTGCCAAATGTTTAGTCTGCTTGGCTGTCAAGTAAATTATTTTCCCAAGATGTTCTTCAATTGGAGACTTGTGCAACGATATCTGAATCGGGCCAATCCGAACCTGAGCTTCGTTCCCAAACCTGCAAAAAAAGGACCCACGCTGGAGGTTTGGGTGGTGGTTCCCCCTCCGAAGCTTAAGTCAGGAATCAGGAGTTCGAAGGAAAAAGTAGAGATATAGAGAGAAAGTGAGAGATTATTTCCACATAGTAAGTTTACACTGTTTGCACTGAATTACCTTTCTCCTGATTTCTAGGGTATTTATAGTGTTTGTGATATGACTGCTGCCCTTTTAGGTTACCCTAGAATAGGGGCACCTGATTGGCTAAGCAATCAAATCATGACACTTGGCAGGTTATGACTGGAGATGGATCATCAACCAATTACCTGCAGCCATTTTAGGGATTTGGGCTCTGACTAACCTTTAGGCCAAAAGGTGAGCCTTTTCTCCCAACTGAGCAAAACCCAATGGTTAAACCATTTTTCTTTATTTCTTCTGATGGGACACGTGCATGGTCCTGATGGATTCATGTGTCTGAAATAGAGCCATTAGTATTTTAGGCTACAACAAACATGATTTTTATATTTTTGAAAAGCTATTGATGTTTTCTTCAAACTTGATGTTTTTAGTTTTATTTAAATGATTTTATTTTAAACTTTTATTGACTGAACAAGCTTATGTGGTACTGGACAAAATCAGTTTTGCACAACAAAGTTGTATTTATTTATACAAAATTCGTTTTTTAGAAATTCCAAAGCCCAGTTGCTGGAAACATCTTGCACTTCATAGAAAAAATATTAAATCCTACAAACTATTTTGATAATACAGATGAAAAATGAAATGAAGTACAAAATTAAAACTGATTATAATTACAGCATCACATTTTCTTTTTATGGAGATGTTTATGCACAATTTGTCTTGAATTTTTTTATGAAAACATTTTTTGGTGATGAACAACAACTTGATTAAAGAAAATCACATAATCACATTGTTTCCTAAGAGTCTCCCCATTAGAGTTGACTATTCTAGGTGGGGTGATTTAAGGTTGGGAACCTATTAGGACTTCCTCATACCCAAATCACTCCAAAAATTAAAAAATGATAAGAAGAAACAAAGAGAGAGTTAGTAGATGATCAAGAAGATAATCAAAATTAACAAGAGTTTCAACTTTACCTTGCTAGCTCAATGATGCAATTCCTTTTTGCAAATTTTTCTACCTTTTTTTTGTGATTTTCTTAATTTCTAAGTGAGTTTCTAAATCTACTTAATTACTAACTTAAATTCTTTTTTTGTGTTTTTTTCTCTTTTGATGAACTTCTTTACTTACCAATTATTTTCCTAACTTTTACTTTCTTTTTCTTGAATGAGATTTTTTAGAGGAAGGAAGTAGTAGAGAAGATGAGAGGAGTATTGAGAGAATTAGTGAAATTAAGTTGAGTTTTTTTCAACTTCTTTACTTACTAATTAAGACTTTTGCTTAGATGGAAAGATCAGGGAGGAGAAGAGTAGTAGAGAAGATGAGAGTGAAATTGAGTTGCGTTTTTTTCCAACTTGGTTTTGAAGTAAAAAATGAGGGTATTTATAGAGAAATGAGGGAGGTGAACTAGGGTTTCAAAGAGGTAGAAAATCAGATTTTTCACCCAAAAAATCTGATTTTCTTCATCCTTTATCACCCTAATGACATCACTCTAATGACCTCACCCTAATGACATCATCAAATCTCTTTGGAAACACAAATATTCTTATTCTTTTTTGGGTTTTCTAAAAAATGAAGCAAAATCAGATTTTCAGAAAATATTCTTCCCTAAACAACCTAATACGTAAAAAAAATACATCGAAAAACGTGCAAAACAAAGCTGATTAGAACGCTGCGCCAAACGCAGGAGCCTGCGCTAAGCACAGCGTCGTGCGCTAGGCGCAAGGCACTGCGTCTGGCGCAGGGCATGGTTGTGCGCTAGGCGCACAATCATGCGTCTAGCGCATGATTGTGTGCTTGGCGCACACTTGATTATTCCGGAAAAAATCTGGATCCCCCCCTCTTACACATGGGATTTGATTCTTATTCTCACATCTTTTCATGATTCTTATTCTCTAACTAATGGATAAAGGATGTGATTAGTGGATAAAGAATATATTCTTATTCTTCATCCAATGAACAATGACTTGACCAGCAAGAAAACTGATTAAAACCGGTTTTGGGATACGACTAAAATCCCGACGCCTAATCGCGACTCGTTTTATTCATTTTTTCAAAAGACTAACTTGAGACAATTAACGAAAACTCGTCAAATTAATAAAGACAAGCATGATTACACTACGAATCATTTTATCAAAACGGTGGTTATAGTTATTGACTACGACTCACCGAAAACCGCATGACTAATACGCAAAAATGGAAAACAGTACGACGGAATGAAAATCGCGCTCCGGGGCGAAACATGCATTTGACGGGGGCGCGCATTCCACTATGCATGACGATTTTCGTTATTTTTATTTCTTCAAAATCATTATTTTTCCGAAAAAAAGGGGTTCAAAATTTGGTGTCTACAGCATGTTGTGCAACTCTAATGCACTAGGTGCACCGAGCCTGCGTGGAGCGCAAGCTTCTTTTTTATCCCCATCTTTTGTTTTCCGAATTCTAATCGTATTTTTCACTATAAACACCCCATTTTTACTTGTCTTTTCGGACGGAATTGACATATACTTAAATCTGTCCAAACGTCTAAACTCTCTACAAACTCATTCAACTATTCAAGAATTTTCATTCTTTCTTTATTAAATCTTCGTTTTGTTCAAGGCTAAATATTGATTCATCCAACGTCTGTACAGTCAGACCTAGGCGACAAAGGTATAATTCCTTAGTGTCAATTTCAATTTATTTCTTATTATACTAACAATCTATTTTTCATGATTTAGATCTTTATATTCATAAAGGCACAAATCTGTATATAGTTGTCCAATCTTTCTACTCTCTCTTCTCATATTTATTCTCGTAATTATTGTCATATGCTTTGAATATTTATTATGCCTTTTTTAATTGCAATTTCCTGATCACCAATATTTAATTATTTGCTAAATCAAACCTGTAAATCAGTTAAATCACGCCTAATAAGAGAAATTGGACAACCGATCTAGGTACACCATTAATTGTAATCCCCCACAATTTTATGAATTTTACAAATATATTTTAAAGTATATTTATATGTATTTTAGTATTTAAATAATTAAATTCTTAAGTGTTGACTATTTTAAAGTCAAAGGGATTATTTAATGTTTTAAATAATCAAATTAAATATATTATTTAGTCATACTTTGAAAACTATTTAATAGTTTAATTATTTTGAGTTGCAGTGTAAAAGATTTCAAAATGGGTAAGAGGAGCCCAACTCAACTCAAGCACCCAAATCATTTATCGATTATTAAAAGCCCAAACACATTTCCCTAATCCCACAAGGGGTTACCTATATAAACCCAATCTAAACCCAAATTTTCCCACACTAAAATCACTCACCCTAATTTTCTCCCTTTTCTCTTTTTTCTTTCCTCCCCCACGATTTTCCTTCGCTCTCTCTCGGTTTTCTTTCTCCTCCTTCGGTCCTCCTTGGCGCCAGAGGCAGCCACCACTGGCCGACTGCCCTCCCCTTGTCGTGTCTTTCTCCTCCTTCCTCTATTCTTGATTTATTTCCTCCTCTATTTTAGTTAATGTTAAGTTTATGATTTAGGGATTGATTTAATGATTTCATGGTTAAAGTTTGTAGTTTTGATGATTTAAATATAAATTTCAGATTATATGATTTGCATAATAAAGTAATTAAATTTCAGATTTATTAATTATGTTTAAACTAGGGTTTTAAGCATCAAAGCATGGATTTTTAGGGTTTTATGGGTTGGAAATTGTAGTACTATATTATAGTTTATGAAAATTGAGTACTTTAATATTTATGGTTATGCTTAAGTATGTTTTAAAGGGTTTTAAACATATTATAAGTTGTTGGAATTTTTATTAGTATGCTTATGATGGAATTTTGAGGGTTTTTAAGGACTAGTATGGTAGTATTATACTAGGAGACACTAATAGTTGAAGTTTTAATGGTTAAAAAGGATTTTAAACACTTTCAAAGAGGGTTTAAAATATTTTAATGTTGTTGGAATATTATTTGAGTATTGATTAGTGGTTGTATAACTTGTATTGATATTTGGTAGGCGGAGAATTCTCTTTAGGCGATATCTAAGGTTGATAAAATGGTCTCTCATTGTCTACACAAGGTACGTACATACCTATGTGTTAGTAGACTAGTATCATGTCCTAAGATTAGGATTGATGTAGTGTCATGTATAGGGAACTATTTATAGTTCATATATGATTTATATTCAAGTAGAATTGCATGTTTTATGTCGTTGTGTGAAGCATGTTGCCTACATTGGTTGTATTATGTTTGTATGGATGATTGATGCAATCATATGGGATTGGAAACTTTATTTCATTAATTCACATGAGGGATTAACACTAGTGGAAAAAAGCCCATCCGATCCGGTCAAAACCGGGCTTATCGATCCGGTTTTGGTCCGGATCGGGTGGGCTCGCAGCAGTTTACAATGATTAACTAATCTGGTCCTAAATCGGATCAGTTAATCATTAACCGATCCGGTTTTGATAGAAAATCGGATCAGTTAACTTGATTAACTGATCCGGTTTTCCATCAAAACCGGAGCAGTTAAGCACCCAAATTTTTTTTTTTGTTTTGGCATTTTTTTTGTTCTTAATTGATACAAAAACAATTATAGTGAGAAAAAAAGTATCAATACTCATTTTATTGAGGCAAAAATCTCATTTTATTGAGGCATAAATAATTACATATACATAAAAATTGTTACCAATTTTAATATTCAACATCAAACTAAAACATGGTAGATATTCCTATTAAAAAAAAGTAAGAGGGGCTATTTCCTGCCACCTCTTAGCAGTGCCATTGAGCAGATGGGCACCATCTCTTCTTTGAGGTTGTGCTGCATGTTGTTGCTGATGTTGTTGTGGCTGTTGTTTCTGCTGTTGTTGTGCATACCTGTAAAAAAGAAGCAGCAACTTGCTGTGAGATAGTTCTTCCACTGCTTTTGCCACGCAGACCTGCGGACTTTGTTGAAGTAGTTCTTCCACTGCTTTTGCCAGGCCCACCAGCTGATTTGGCTGAAGCAGTTTCTGCTGCTGTTTTCAAAAGTAGATGTCCGAACCGCTTTGATATTACTTCCTTGCTATTGAGTGATACGCGTCCTAGCTATATCCCTCCTTACACTATCTACACTAAGAGATTCCAAGCTCTCATTTTTTTAAATAGCCTCCTCTATCCGATTGGCCAATGGCACGTCCCTCTTGGCAATCAAATTGGACAATTGTACAACTATCAATTTCAGTAGAGGTTTTCTAATTGATTCTCTGTTTAAGTACCTTTTGCACTCATACGTGAAGTTCTTCCAGTTCGATAGAGATAATCAACCTGCACAATTGATTGATTAAGATTATAGTTGGAAAGGAAGAGTATGACTCGAAGTGACAAATAGAGAAACCAAATAATATGTGATCATACTCACAGAATTCTTAGGAAAGTCAAACATGATAACATGGTCTACATCCAAGTCCAGTCCCCTAGCAGCCAGATCAGTGCAAACCAAAGTAGGACAATCACCATCTTCATCTTTGAACTTTTTGAGATTCTCAACCCTTGATTCAACATCAAACAGATGAGTAAATAGTCCAATCGATGCATGAGGTCATTATGAAAGATTGATGTATGGAAAAAGGTCATACAACGAGAGAGGAGAGGGAGGGGAGAGGGGGATGAGGAAGAATCAACAATATTCAGAACTAAGTTTAACACCATATTTAAATAGCATCAATAGTATTTCAATTTATTCCTTTGAAAAACAATAGTTTTCAGATTGTGCGAGTAAATCGAATGACTACCATAAAAAGGTTTGCATCACTAGCCCTCACCTGACAGATAGAAATGGAACCTGCTACAGTAAAAGAAAAAGGGACCAAGCTTAGTCGCTACCATAATTAGCACAAATAATGAGCTTAGCTTACTTGCAAGCTACTCAATCTTAGCCTCAGTGAAATTTAAACCTTAACGATCCAAGCTGAACAAAGAAGCTCAACTCAAAAAGCTCATGACCAAGCTCAATTATATTCATTAAATAGAATCAATCAGTCCTGACTTATGAATCACATTAAAAGTTCAACAAAAGAACTTATGAGGGCCTCGAAGTATTAGCAAAATATTAAAAATAGGAATATACTGACATAACACCCTTGATTGGTTGGAGCTGGTTGCTCATAACTCGGGCTTGAGATGAGTTACTAGCCAAGCAAAGCCTGACATCTCTTAACATGGAGACTACGTTGTTGTGAGCTAAGACAAGTGGAGCTACCACAAGCTTGAGCTCCAGTCAGCGCACTAGCATGCCTAGCAATCTAGCATAATGTTATTTTCAGGCACAATTAATATAATGGCCATTTGTTTAAATTAGTAAGAGTTGAAGCTGGAGCTCAAAATAATTCAGAGCTGAAGGTCACAACATCTAAAGCAACTTTCGCATCACAACCAAAAATTGTTATTGAAAAGAAATGTTCTAGACAAAGAATGTTTAAAACAGTTCTAATTTAGGCATTTCTCCATCAAAGTATAGCTGCGCATTAAAAATATTACTCCATATTTGTTTTTGCTACAAATCTCAAACAACGTTCAGACCTAGATCAGATCCTAGAACTGAATTGATCTTAAACAACATCATTCAAAATTGAAATGAAGCATCAGGAAGAGAAATTACCAAGGATTCAAGATGATTGTCAATGGAGGAAACCTTTTCTCTGATGGAAACCAAAGCATCAGCAGCAGCTATAAAAGAACGGTAATTAGCCACTGCAACTCCCTGCATCTGCCGCCGAATCCTCTCCGCATCGACTCGAAGAAGCTCCGGTTCCTGCGAAAAAGCAAGAGAGAGAAAATGTGCGGAAGATCAGACCGGAAAAAATTGGAGAAAAATGGATGAAAGAAGAGAGAGAATTATTGATGAGGAAAATACCTTGTGAAGGCGATCGAGAGTGAAAGAGAGGAGCTCGGAGAGATAAGGTTGCTGTGAGACGAAAGCGAGAGGGATGAGACCTGCAATTTCTTCGCCATTGTTGTTGTCTTCTAAGTATGACGATAAGGAATCCATGGATTCTCTCTGCGAGGGGTGAGGAGGGAGCAAGATCGTGAAAGAGTGTGAGCTAGAGAAGACAAGATGACTCTCAGATCCATATAAAATAGATTTTCTTCTCTTAAAGTGCGAGATTGAAGAAGCGATTGGACTATGGAGGAAATTTAGGGTTTAATTTGGAGTGAAAGAGAGAACGGGTGAAAGGGTGAAAAAGAGGAAAGGGGCGACTGAACAGGTAGGGAGGAGGGAGGAGGGAGGAGAGAGGCGACATATTTAGCGAGTTGGACTAAGTTATTGAACTGGGCCTTGTGTTTTTTGGACAATTAAGCTGATCCGGTTTGGTGGAGAACCGGTTCTCGGTGAGAACCGGTTCTCCACCAAACCGGATCAGTTTCTTTGCCCAAAATCTACGCTCAATTTTTTTTTTAATTTACTGATCCGATTTTGGGAGAACCGGATCAGTTTGATTGTGACATATAAGGTTTTTTCCACTAGTGTAATAATTATGTTGTTATTGGATCATGCATTGGATCACGTTGTTCCCTTTGGATTATTTTATTTACTTAACGAGGACCGTGGGCCTTATTTGGTAAGTTGGTTATTCACCTATGTAAGGTTGGTTGATTGTTGACTTGGATCAACAAATAAATAATGGTTGGTTAATAATGGATTATTCTTGGATTGTTAAGTTGTTGATCACCTTATCTAATCCTAAGATAAAAATGAAAGTTTCGTGTATCCTTGATGATTATGTTGGTTGTCTTACTTTGTGAGTCATAACTAATATATAATTTATTAATCACTTAAAGTGGAAAGTGAATAGCAATAAGTTTTAAACTTGTGCACGTCTAAAGTGTTGGACTAGTATGAGTTGGAGTACATGGTGGTAGCCCATGGCTTTTCTTGGAACCGAATTGATCACCGTGTCCTATTTTATTTAAATTAGTACATCGATATCGTTGGTCATGGGAGTACGGAGTCGCGCCCGTACTTCGCCTTCTAAATTGAAGACTGGTTTGGTTTGGACAACTCTTTCCATTGCTTATTCAATCTAATTATAATTAATATATTGATTTTGGAGTCTAATTCAGTATAGTCAATATGTTAAATATTATATCATTGTGTATCATTGAGTTTATGTTTATTAGTATCATGTTAGGTTTTATATTTTATTTAGTATGTAGTACTCAGCTTTGCTGATTACGTGCTTTTCTGTATGTCGATCATTGTTGTGCCTTATTGATCCTGTGATGACCCATTTGGTGAGCAGTCTCTCAGGATCAATAGAGCATCGACCATTTCAAGTCTGAAGACGATGCATCATGGGTTCGGGTTTCGTGGAAAGCTTGTGTTTAGCTTTAAAACTTTATAGTTGTTTTAATTATTGGTTAACTTTAGTTTGGTTGACTTTGGTTTAGTTGACTTTGATTTTTGGAGTTGACTTATGGTTGACTAAGTTAGTAAGTTTTAAAAGTTATTTATTTATTTCCACTGTAAAATTCTGAATAAGCCGATACGTCATCACACAGGCGATAATGCCTTGATAATTCTCTAAGTTTTATATTAAAAAGGTATTTTGGAAAATAGAGAATTGTCGGGGTGTTACATTAATCTTGCGATTTTAATTAACTGATCACCAAAATTAGATCTTATGTGTAAGAAAAATCGACCTTTAACATGTTTATGGAATTTTGCCCAATTCCAACTCTCGTGGCTTGAATGTCGACATTTTGTACCGGTGGTGTATATGTATGCTTTCATTTTTCCTCTTTTTGTGAGAAGAAATCAATTTAAAGCATACCAATGGTGGATATAGTATTGCAGCGAAAAATTGACATTTGAATCCCAATTTTAAGATCCGATTTAGGGTACTCAGCAAAAACAACCCCATCTTCTCCAACAACAGCAAGAAGATTCGATTTATCGGCGGTAATGGCATTAGAAGCAGACATTAAGATCTCTCTCTCTCTCCCCCCTCTTCAAGGTAGGGTTCATGAGTGGCTGGACAAGGATGAGGAGGGAGTAGGGGGTGTAAGTGGACTGTGAAAAGTCCAAAGTCCAATCCGATCCAGTCCAAACTTGTCGAACTGGACTGGACTGAAAAATGTTTGGACTTGACTCGGACTCAAATCGAGTCCAAATATATGTGTATATTATGTGTGTATATATATATATACACACATATACACACACACACACACATATATATATATATGTATATATATATATATATACATGTATATATATATACATATGTATATATATATATACATATGTATATATATATGTATATATGTATATATGTATGTATGTATATATGTATATATATATGTATATATGTATGTATATATGTATATATGTATGTATATATGTATATATGTGTATATATATATATATATATATATATATATATATATATATATATATATATATATATATATATATATATATATATATATATATATGTATATATATATATGTATATATATATATATATGTATATATATATATATATGTATATATATATATATGTATATATATATATATATGTATATATATATATATATGTATATATATATATATATGTATATATATATATATATATGTATATATATATATATATATATGTATATATATATATATATGTATATATATATATATATATATGTATATATATATATATATATATATATATGTGTATATATCAGAAATAATCAAGCTGAGATAGAGAGATGATATGTTACCAATCCTTTGAAAAAGCTAAACGAATTAATAGCATTGCCTGGATGTAATGCGAATTTGGTTAAAGCAGCCTATGATTATGGACTGTTAAATTCAGTATATGCTGAGAATGGAGATGAATTATCTTCAATACCTAGCCTATATAAAACAGCTAAGTATTATTTACAACTTAATTACAAAATATCCTATGATTTTTGTAAGGTGTTATACCGCCACAGGCGAAGTTACCTTATAATAGATAAAGCAAAGTTTAAGAATTATTAAAATGGGATGTACTTCCAGTTACATTATCCCTGAGAAAGTTATGGCCCAACCAGAATTATATATCAATGAAATACTAGATATTCTTCGAGAAAAAAGAGTTGTTAAGATTAAAACAATATATGAAGCTCTATGTAATATAATAAAAACTCCTATATGGATAAACCATAAAGAGTTAAATACTCTAATTATACCTCAATATATATATATATATATATATATATATATATATATATATATATATATATATATATATATATATATATATATATATATATATATATATATATATATATAAAATATATATATGTGTGTGTGTGTGTGTGTGTGTGTGTGTGTGTGTGTGTGTGTGTGTGTGTGTGTGTGTGTGTGTGTGTGTGTGTGTGTGTGTGTGTGTGTGTGTGTGTGTGTGTGTGTGTGTGTGTGTGTGTGTGTGTGTGTGTGTGTGTGTGTGTGTGTATAGGGGAAGACTCTTGTAAGAACACATTTCTTATGTGAGAACACTTTATTATGTGAGAAGAAATTTAGGTTTAGAACATATGCACCTTTTTTTTAGAACATACTTAATTTTTTTATGAAACAGACTTAACTTTTTAGAAAATGTGAAATACTTTTTAGAACATATGCAAACACGTTTTAGAACGAACAACATACTTAACCATTTTTTAGGAAACATACTTAACTTTTTAGAACATACGCAACACTTTTTAGAACAACATACTTTATTTTTTTAGGAAACATATTTAATTTTTTTAAGAAACATACTTATATTTTTTAACTTTTTAGAACATACACAACACTTTTTAGAACAACATACTTTATTTTTTTAGGAAACATATTTAATTTTTTAAAGAAACATACTTATATTTTTAGAACATAAACAATGCCTTTTAGAACAACATACTTATTAAACTTTGTTTTTTGAGGAAACATACTTAAGTTTTTTATTTTTTGAGGAAGTATATACTTACATTTTTAGAGCATATGTTTCATAACATATTTTTCTCCAATGTTAATTTTGTGCTTATTTTGTTGATAATAAAAAAAAGGATGTTCCACATGGTTGTTCTTATGCTCTAAATATAGTAAAACATATGTTCTAAATAGTTCTGCTAGTGTTCTAAATAGTTCTTCCAGTGTTCTAAATAGTCCTTGTTGTGTTCTAAATAATTCTTATTATTTTCCAAATAGTTCTTATGGTGTTCTAAAGAGTTCTTGTTATGTTCTAGAAATTTCTTGTTGTGTTCTACTCCCTCCGTTTCTTTTTAATTGTTACACTTGGACTTTTCACGCATGCCAATGCAAAACTTTGATGACATATAGCTTTAGTTTTGTATTTGTAAAAATTATAAAAAGTACATTTTAATAAAATATATGTTAAGACGAATCTAACAAGATCATATTACTATGTTTTTATTCACATATAAATCACAAACGATGGTCAAAGTGAAATTTGTGAATAGTATAAAATGTCAAAGTGTAACCATTAAAAAGAAATGGAGGTAGTATATAGTTCTTGTCGTGTTCTAAATAGTCGCACTAAAGTTTTGATGTTTCTAATTTATAAATTTATGAAAAAAAAAAATATATAAATAGTATTGTATTCGTTATTTATGCATTTTTGGAATTTAAAAAAACAAAAATCAACTGAAAATTACCAAAAACACACCGAAATTTCGCGAAATTATTTGATAATTACTTACTTTCTTCTTTGGAACATGTAAAAAATAATGTAGAACATACTTGAAATAATTTGGAACATAATTAAAATATTTTAGAACATACTTGAAATAATTTTGGAAATAAGCTTGAAAATTTATAACATGTATATATCAATATATGTATATTTGTGTTGATTAGGTTCTTACGTAAAAAGATGTATATATATATGTATGTATATAATATATATGTATATATATATATATATATATACATATATATATATATATATATATATATATACATATATACATATATATATATACATACATACATACATGTATATATATATATATATATATATATATATATATATATATATATATATATATATATATACATATATATATATATATATACATACATATATATGTATATTTTTAAAAAATTCTTTAACATTTTTGTTGAAATTTTGGACTTTTTAACATTCACGTCCTAAATTATTTTACCTAGCGCCAGACCTTTCACATAGCCTCCGAAAGTTAAAAGTGAGAATTGAAAACTAAAAAGGCAAAACTCACTTTAACTCTTTTGTCCCCTTTTATATTATGTAATTTGCATTTTATAAGATTTTAAAGATGTAAAGAAGTATGTAACTTACTTTATGGAATTGATGTAATGAGTCCAATTTTTCAAATTTCAATGATTCAATCATGAGAAAACATTGTGAATCTGAATCGAGAAAAGAAAATATCATATTACAAAATAATCAGACTGGACTGGATTCAGACTAAAGAAAAAAAGTTTCGGACTGGACTCAAAAAGAGTATGGCTCGGATTTGGACTCAATTTCTCGAGTCCAAAAATATTTGGACTCGATTTAGTTTTGACAAAGTCCAATCCAGTCCAATTCACTTACACCCCTAGGAACGGGAGGGTGATGGTCGGGCGATTTTCGGGGTTGGGGATCAGGAGGGGGTCGTTTTCCGAGGTTGGAGGGTGAGTGGGTGTTTGTTGAGGGATGGGTGGTGAGTGGGGGTGGTCTTCAGGTGTTGGGTGGTGAGTGGGGGTGGTTTTTGTGGGCTAGGGTGGTGGGCGGGGTGGTTTTTCAAGACTAGGGTGGTGGGTGGGGTGGTTTTCGAGGTCTAAGGTGGTAAGTGGGGTGGTTTTTGGGGTCTGGGGTGGTGGGTTGGGATGTGGGGTGGTCTTCGGGGGTGGGGAACAAAAGGAGGTTCTTTTTTGGGGTGGTGGTGGATGGGCGTGGGTGGCTGAGTATGGGGTTGGGGCCACAGGTTGGGGTGGATGGGGAGGTAGGTGGGTGGGGTTTAATTAACTAGGGGTAATTAGGGTTTAATTAGAGTTAATTATAATTAAGTAAGTTAATTAGGGTAATTTTGGGTTAATTAGGATGATTTGACCTCATGACTAATTGAGTTGATGAAAATTTGACGGCGGGGTCAAGTCATGTACTTTGGTCTAACCATGAGTCCGAAGAGGCAATGTGGGAAGCCGAAGATGAAATGAAGAAGAAATATCATGAGTTATTCATTGAGGTGAGTTACGAGGACGTAACTCGTTTTCTTTAAGGGGGTAGAATGCGATTGAATTTCGTGCTTTTTGCCTTATTTTATGGTATTTTTTTGCATTTTTATGCTTATTTTTGCGATTTGCACATGTTAGTACAATATAAATTGGTTCTCCGCATAGGAAAGTGTGTTCATGAGTAACACAAGTGGTTTTAAAAGTGTGAGGATTTTCGTGTCAAGTTTTGGGAAGAAACTTCTTTTAAGATGGCTAGACTGTAATCCCCCACAATTTTATGAATTTTATAAATATATTTTAGTATTTAAATAATTAAATTCTTAAGTGTTGACTATTTTAAAGTCAAAGGGATTATTTAATGTTTTTAAATAATCAAATATTTTATTTAGTCATACTTTGAAAACTATTTAATAGTTTAATTATTTTGAGTTGTAGTGTAAAAGATTTTAAAATGGGTTAGAGGAGTCCAACTCAACTTAAGCACCCAAATCATTTATTGATTATTAAAAGCCCAAACACATTTCCTTCAGCCCACAAGGGGTTACCTATATAAACCCAAACTAAACCCAAAATTTCCCACACTAAAATCACTCACCCTAATTTTCTCCCTCTTATCTTTTCTCTCTCCTCCCCCACGACTTTCCTTCTCTCTCTCGGTTTTCTTTCTCCTCATTCGGTCCTCCTTGACGCTAGCGACAACCACCACCGGCCAACCACCACCGTTCACCGGCAGTAGCAGCGCCGCCCTCCCCTTGCCGTGTCTTTCTCCTCCTTCCTCTATTCTTGGTTTATTTCCTCCTCTATTTTATTTAAAAGTTTATGTTTTAAGGATTGATTTAATGATTTCATGGTTAAAGTTTGTAGTTTTGATGATTTAAATATAAATTTCTGATTATATGATTTGCATAATAAAGTAATTAAATTTTAGATTTATTAATTATGTTTAAACTAGGGGTTTAAGCATCAAATCATGGATTTTTAGGGTTTCATGGGTTGGAAATTGTGCATTTCGAAAACTGCGGGGTACCCCATGCATTTTCGTAAAACTCGGGGGTTCCTGGTGAAAAATCCGTTTAAAGTTTCGTAAATATTATTTTGGTATTTGTCTTAAACTTTAGAGTTGATTATAGTTATTTGTGGTTTGGCTTTTGGTTGACTTAGTTGTTGACTTTTATTTAGTTGACTTAGTTTGGTTTGGTGGACCATGTTGGTTCCAAGATGTAAGTACGTTGAGTTGACTATAATTATTTGGTTTGAAATATTTTATTATTTTCTGTTGCAAAATACTGAGTAAGGCTATGTTCAGTTCACCTTATTTTTGCTTATTTCAGATCAGATCAGATCAGATAAGTTCAAATCATGGTTATATTTAAAAACTTATTATTATTGTTATTATTATTGTTGTTATTATGGTTATTGGTATCATGATTATTATGATGATTATTAGAATTACTAACGCTATTATTATTATTATTATTATTATTATTATTATTATTATTATTATTATTATTATTATTATTATTATTATTATTATTGTTGTTGTTGTTGTTGTTATTATTATTATTATTGTTGTTGTTGTTATTATTATTGTATTATTATTGTTATTGTAATTATTATTATTATTATTATTATTATTATTATTATTATTATTATTATTATTATTATTATTATTATTATTATTATTATTATTATTATTAGTATTACTTTATACGATTACTATTACTATTAATACTGCTACTATTTACTAGTACATTTGTTCAAAATGATCATTATTATTATTATTATTATTATTGTCATTGTTGTACTTAATAATTATTAATATTGGTAATTATTATTAATGTCGTTGCTATTATTATAAATGTCATTGATATCACTATTTCAAGCTATTTGTGTTCAAGAAGAAGAATGTTATTTTGGTATTTGTACGTGTTCTTTTTTATATTTGTTGTAATTAACAATTTTGATATGCGATGTTCGTTCTTTTTGATGTTGTACATGTAAAAAACATGATAATAGTATATGAGGTTTATTTTTTTTAACAATTTTGGCAGAATAATATAAAGTATATGTTACTAGTTTATACTCTCTTCGTCCCTAAATAGAGTGCCCATTTTTCCATTTATGTTTGTCCCAAATAGATTTTCCATTTCCTTATTTAGTATGGGTCTACCAATTAAAATATTATTTTGCTTTCAACTTTTATAATATCACTCACTTTCCCATATGTCCCACATTCTCTCTCCTTAATCAACATTTATAAAAAAAATGTACCAACTTCTATATATTTAATTATGATTTAATACAACTAAGGTCCTACACATGATTTCTTCTTAATACTTATGCCCAAAAGAAATGGGCACTCTATATTTAGGGACAGAGGGAGTATAAAACATGAGTAGCAAGGGATAACCTAATGGTGTTGGCATCACCTTCAAATTTTCCCCTACACGGGATTTCAACTTATCTTTAGAAACAAAGTTTATATATAGAACATGACAACGATATAAGAAGAATTTTTAAAATTTTTGTTCAAGATCATATGATTATATATATTTATAGGTTTATTTATAATAAAAAAAGAACAATTGATAGATATAACAAAAAAAAATGTTGTTAGTTAAATCCAAACATGTCATCAATATAAAAATAACATCTATCTTTTAACTTTTTTTAGGGGACATCTATCTTTTATTGTTAGAATGTGTTCTTTAAATATATTTTGTATGCTCTTTCAATATATGTTCTTTTTTTATTATCATTAATATGTTCTTTCATTACTACCTAAATTCTTATTATAAACGGACTTTAGACATGAACAATATGTTCTTTTTACCATAAAAAATATATTTTTTAACCTAAAATATGTGTTCTTTTGTTTTTAATTGTATGTTCATATACTATGTTTTCTTTTTCAAAAAATAATAATTATGCTATTATTGTTATTATTTAAAAAATCCTTATTAGGATTTTTTAACTAGAATAATACAAACTTTTGCACGTTCTCTCGCAATAATACAAACTTTTGATTATTTTTAAATAATACAAACTTTTACCCAAAATTCCTCTGATAGGTCAATATGACCTATAACCTACAAAACCGGTAAAAAAAATTTCAACACTCCCAGCCTTGAACCTTCCCCCCCAACTGAACTCCACCACCAAACTCGATGAAACACCATGCCACCACCGTCAGCACCACCAAACCCTTAAACCCACAACCTCAACCCACCCCGTGGAAACCACCCCAAAACCTCCAATCTTATTCAATTTCTCCCTCAATCCAGCATCTGCACCACCAACAACAAAACTTCAGCTCTAAAAACAATCAACCAATCAAAAAAATTCGCCTTCAACGGCAATCATCACCGCTGCGTCTTTATCATCATCCTTCATCGCCCTCCTCCGATACCAGTCACGGTGCGATGCTTCTGCGCCTCAGATACGCCATTTCTCCGGCGACCAAGATCGAGTCAGATCCGACAATAAGTGGGGATGTCTCAAACACTTCTCTTGCTCAGAATCTAGTCGCGACTTCTTCTTCTTCAACTACCTCGATTTCCGACGACATTTTCAGCTAAATTTACGAATTTTCAGCTCGAAAATTTGAGGAATTACGTTGATAAAATTGAATTGAAAATGTGTGAGCGTGTGATTGAAGATTGAGGAGTTTTCTAGGGTTTTTCGAGGATCCGTTCGTGTTGACTGGGGCAACGGTAGATGGAGAGAGAGAGAGAGAGTATGGAGATGGCGATTCGAAGGGGCTGCTGAAAATGAGTTTTGAGGAAAACGATATCATTTATTTTGTTTGGTTGAGGAGGGGCTGGAGGGCAGGAGGAAGAGAGAGAGGGAGGGTCTGGCCAGGGGAAGGGTGGGGGGAGGGAGAAAAAGAGCAGGGGCCATGGTGGCCGTGGGGAAGGGGGAAAGAGATCAGTGGAGGGGGAAAGATCAGTGGAGGGAAGGGAAAAAGTCTTTTTTTTGTTTTTTAATTTTTTTTTTACGAACAACCAATGAAATAATAACACGTGGCCTGATCAGTGCCACGTCAGCTATTGACCTCCTACAACAAGTTAAGAACCGGTCATGACCTACTAGAGGAATTTAGGGCAAAAGTTTGTATTATTTAAAAATAATCAAAAGTTTGTATTATTGCGAGAGAACGAGCAAAAGTTTGTATTATTCTAGTTAAAAAATCCTTATTATTATTATTATTATAGTAATAAAATTATAGTAATAGTAATATTAGTAAATACAAAGTAATAATAATATTAATAATAACATGTTTTATAAAAGATAAGTTCAGATTAGATCAGATAAGTTCAGATCAGATCAGATCAGAAAAAATAAGTTCAGATCAGTAAAAATAAGGTGAACTAAACATAGCCTAATTCGAAACGTTTTCACATGTGGCGGTAATGCCTTGATAATTATCAAGTTTTAGGTCAGATTATGTAATATGCCATGTTTTTATAAATTATTTTTATTCAGTAAGTTTTGACTTGGTCATGATAAGGTATTATAGGTAAAAAAATCTGAAAAATTATGATAATAACCAGATTTTGTGAGAAAAATTTGTTTTAATAAAATCAGCTATTTTCATTTTTTTCTTTTAAATATTTTCAAAATTAGTTTCAAATCAATCTGATTCTCGTTAAAAAAAAAAGAGGAGATAAGAAAAAAAATATGGAAAACATATCTTGAGTTGGTTTTGGAAAATCAGATTTTGAAACTAACTTATCTCACCTTCGTACTTATCTTTTGAGGAAAACCCTAAAATCATCAGCCTTTAAATACCCCCTAATCACCTAAATAATCCTCACTTACTATAGGTGTGTTTTTCTTCGCCTACGCGGGATGAGCGCATATTTGATTACCTCATTGCAAAGATTTTATTGAAAACGTTTTTGAATTCGCCAACAAGTCTTTGAAGCAAGACTCATAGACCTAATTGGATACTGGAAAATAGTAGGGACAACTTATGGACGTAACCAATGTAGATTTCCCCATCATGACTCCATTAATGGTCAATGAACCATATATTGAGTTCGGGGTGAGGGTACGAATAAGATCAAGAATCAAATTCACCCATTGATGGCCTCTACTTAATATCGATTCTTGTCATGTTTTATGCAATTAAATAACCAAACAATGTTTTGATGTAATGTATAATTTATCTATGTTTGTTCGTTAAACAAACAGAAGACTAATTTTTGGTGACATGTTATTATGCAATCAAATTACAGGAATCTAACATGCTGTCCAAATTATATGAATTTAATGTTAGAATAGTTCTTTAGGTCTTTGATTAACAATAATAAACATGTGAGGTGATGAAAGCATTAAACATATAATCATGCATATGAATAATAATAATATAATATAAGAAAGCAAAATAAAAAGAATAGAGATTACGGAAGAATAATGTGCGATATAGCGTTAATGCTTTGAAGATCTACATCATGACAAGTAGATTGTTGGTAAAACAAGAATTAAATCGGAATTGACCCTCAGGATTTATACCTTTGTCGCATGGGTCTTATGCAACGATCTTCAGGATGAGCAAAGGTATGAGTGTGTTTGAATGTATTTAAATATGAGTTTGAGTGTTTGAATATGAGTTTGAGTATAGGAGAGTATGTGTAGAAGTCGTGGGAAAGCATTGTGAAACGTCGTTTGAAGGAACAAGGTATTTATAGGCAAAGGAAACACAAAACGAAAAGATAAACCTAATTGGATATTGGGAAATCATTGAGATAACTTAGGGACTTATCCAATGTAGATTTCCCTGTCATGACTCCATTAATGGTCAATGAACCATAAATTGAGTTCGGGGGTGAGGGTACGAATATGGTCATGAACCACGTTCGCTCATTGCTGGCCTCTACCTTACACGATTCATAGAAAAGTTTATACCAAAGAACAACCAAATAATATATTCAAACACCCAATAATATTAGTCTAAATTGATGTTAAACACATTAAAAGACTACCTTTTTAATGATATGTTATTAAGCAATTAAAATTACTAGGTTGTTTATAGGTTGTCCAAATTATCTGATTAATATTAGAACAATTCCTTATGTCTTGATTAGAAATAATAATATGTTGGTGATGAAAACATAAGCAGGACAATCATGAAAATATATAAGAAATATAAAAAGGAGTAGAGATTAGAATGTACAAAAGAACAATTTTGATTAAATGTAACACCCCCAAAATCCATACACGTCTAAACGACGTTGCATCGACCTTGGGAGTGTTACCGCCGCGGTGAAACGCAATGCATAATAAAAATCAAAACGTTAACAACTCCTTATTAAGAAAACTAAATTGCAGCAGAAATAAAATGCTAACTTTAAACTACAACTCGGGAATCACCAATGACCCCTTTTATTCAAACCATAAACTAAGTAGAATATAAATAAATTCTAGAAGGTTAAATCAAAACACTTTATAAGTTTATAATCGAAAGTAACCCCCATATGCCCGAACTCATGCAGCATCACCGGCATACCTAATCTGTTCCCCATTGAAATATCAATGGTTCATCACAGGTTAACACACAACACAAATAACAAACAATCAGCTATGCTGAGTACATACATAATCAGTTAAATAATACACTATACATAATCAGAATAATAAAAATCATTCCTATACATGATACTACAAAAACATTAGATTTCGTTTTTACACTTTATTTGGCATCGAACGGGCACCGTCATCTTTCTAGAATCATACGTCTACTTAATCCTTAATAGACAACTTGGTCTATTAGATGAAATGTAAATACGGTTTCGTTCCGTTCCACATCCAGCACCTTAGTATGCATATCCCCAAGATCGTACGGAACCTTCCGCCTACTTGAGTTATCAAAATTTATAAGGACACTACTGTCGTCACAGTAGGCCTGTGTAGGAGTGTAGAACAAGTCCCACACTCCCCCCATTGTTCATCACTTGTAGGGAGCCCAACTACAAGTTTATTGCCAAAATCATTTCTTAGTATTGTCCTTTCATACCACATTAAACATATAATCATTTAATGTTATTTCTTAGGTACAACACTCAAATCTTTACCTCTTGTAACATCCTTGTTACACCATAGATCAAAGAATACAAATCCAAAACTTTCATGCTTATGATACGATAGAATTACGCATAACAATGCTACATACCGCAATCATGCTACCAAACAATCTCAACAATCACAATCATACAATCGTTCCCTATCATGATTCTAGGTTCCAATAGAATAATCCACAACCTAACATGATACTAGTAATTGCAACTGAACTAGTACGCGTACGTACCTTGTAACGGAGAATCTTTGCTGACTATTAAAACGTTCCGCTTATGAAATTGGGACCTAATCGAATAATAGAAATATTTCAGTGCTAAATCCTTGGTATTATGAAAATAAAAATCAACTTAACTAACTATGTAAAATTTTAGTGTTTCGAACAATAAAATGAACGTTCTTGTTGGTTAGACTTTTCTTCATAAACTTTATTGAACTAACATATTTTGGACTTACTAATGAGGTGCTTATAAATCTGATTTTGTTTAACTTTTACACTACTTTGTTTACAATAACAAAACTTAACTGGATTCATATATAAGAACTATAAAATCAGATTTGAAGAAATAAACCAAAGTAAGAACTAGTAGTATATAATAAATCTGATTTCTTTTAGTTCATAATATACTTTCATTTAAAGTCACAAACTTAAACCAATATACATAAGTATAATAAAAACATAATTAAGAAATATAATTATCATAAGAACTATAAACATAATTCTAAATCTGATTTCTTTTACTAATTCTATATTTTATTTATAAATACAAAAACTTAATCAAAAATAACTAACAAAATCAGATTATATTAACAAATTTGAAGAAGAGAGTGGAAGGATAACCACCGTAAACCGTCGACCACCACTCGGAACTCCGACTGACCGGCTGACGTGCGCAACACCAGCGCACCCGAACCACCGCTCGACGAACCCAGCCACGAAACCCGCGCGAGACCACAACTCGCACACCCTCGCGCCCTCACCGACCGACGCCTGCAGGACTCCTCCACCGGACTCGCGACGCACAATACTCGAGTGCTTGACTGCCGACGAGTTGATGTGCTTGACGAAGCAATAGAGCCGACGAAGCAACAGGGAAAGACTGATGAGGGAAGAAGAACGTAGGAGGAGGAGGAAGGATGGAGCGCACGAGAGAAGAAGAAAGGAGGAGAGAGAAAAAGAACTTTGAGGAGTAAAAAACGGCTGAGTAAAAAAAATAGGGTTCTTTTAATTTTTTTTTTCCTTTCTCTTCTTATTTATAGTATGAGAAACCTTAGTTTATTAGGATTTGTTTCCAAATCGAATTCTGATTTATTATTTAACAAAAACCGAATTAAAATATAATTAGGTACGAAAGTAGGTTGTATATTTAAATTATAACTGTAGGCTTACCTAAACTATATTATAAAATACTTTCACTTTCACTTTATATTTTCTTATTTATAGCAAAATAACTCCCAGAAATACGGAGTATTACAGGCTTCCCCCCTTAAAGAAAGTTTCGTCCCGAAACTTTGAGGTAGCCAGTCTTAACGACGATTCTTTGCACTTCTAAGTCCCAAAATTTCACAAGCGTTTTCTAGTTTTCGCAAGTCACATAAGCAATAATACACATAAATAACAGACTTAAGCAAATTTTAGGGTGGGCGAGCGAAATTCTATCACATTCTTCCCCCCTTAAAAGAAAAGTTACGTCCCCGTAACTCACCTACCCCTTGAAAGAGCTCAGGGTATTTCATGCACTCGAATGACATGTTTAAAACTTTGCATACAATTGGTTCTCCCTAAGTGTTTGTAAAATAAGCCTCAAATGTCCCTCATGTTCTTCCTTGCTCCTTGAATAGATCAATATATCGTCTATGAACACGACTACGAATTTATCGAGGTAGGGTCGAAAAATCTTATTCCCAGAATGACGTCTAGGTTCGATAAATTAAACTCTATTAGATCGAAAGGAAAGAAGCCCCAGACGGAATAACTATAGGCATAGAAATTGACTTGGACTCAACCAATGCTAGAGTTCTCATAGTTGTATGGGCAACAAAAAAAACAAAGATGCTCCAGAATCGAACAAGACTTTAACAGGGATTGAGTTTATAGAGAAAGTACCCGTGACAACATCTCTACGAGCTTCCTCTTCGCTAGCCGTCATCATATACAACTTTCCTGTGCCCCTATTATCATTATTGTTGGTCACATGGTTCCCATTTGGTGCCTGATTATTTGCATTGGTTGGTGGTTTGGAGTAATTAGAGTTCCCTGACCCATTGTATGCATTTCCACCATTCCCATTCCCATTCATAGGCTTGTCTCCATAGTTTCCTTTTTCTTGACTATTAGGGTTAACCTTATTCCTCGAATAGCACTCGTACGCTCTATGCCCCATTTTCCCACATTCATGACACTCCACCTTATTACCCTCGCAATCCTTCCCAGGATGGTTGTATGGGCACTTCTTCCACCTATACACAAGCTCAGGTCTGCGGTTATTGGTGTTATTGTTGCTGTTATTGTTATCGTTGTTGGGTCCCTTATTGAACTTTCTTTGGGAGGTTTGATTGTTCTGGTTCCCATGGTGTTTCTTTTCAAATCTCTGAACCTCGGGGTTTGGATTCTCCTTTCGCTTATTCTCACCTTGTTTACCCCCTTCCGCTCGTTTCCTTATTGCATATAGGTGGGCAGCTTTTCCAAAAACATGGTCCAACGAGGTGAAAGTATCTACCCCCAGTCTCCCTTGCAGGTCAAGGGTGAGCCCTAATTCAAAACGTGAGGCCTTAGCTTCCTCAGTAGGGGCAATTTCAGGAGCAAATTTCATCAACTCAATGAATTTGCGGTAATATTCCTCAACAGACAGGTTCCCTTGCTCTAGCATCATAAACTCTTGGGCTTTCTGCTTTTTGAGGTATGGTGGATAATACTTATCCCTCAGGGCTTTCTTGAAGGTTTCCCACCCAAAGTCAGGTTGTTTGAGAAGGTTATCCTTAGCTTGGGTCCACCAAAAGTGGGCATCCCCCTGTAGGTAATAGCTTGCTAAGGGCACAGTCTTGTCATCTGGACAGGAGAGGGTAAAGAAAAGCTTGCCAAACTCCCCAACCCAATTTTCCAATTCTTTAGGTCCCCCTTTCCCATTCAGTACTGGTGGGTTCCTACGGGCAACCTTTTCAGACAAGTCCCCATCCCGGTTATGTCCTTGGGCTAGGTTTGCTGTGATCTGCACTAGATCACGAATCGATTGCTCGACATTCAGAGAGGTATCAGGCGTGCCGCCTTGACGAACCATTCTGCGCTGAAAATTGACACAACGACCGTTTCAGTGCCACACACATAATCGTTGATTCACCTAACTATAACACATTTGCACGTTCATGCAACACATTTTTTTATTGCAAACAATCAACAAGTCTCTATTGACTTGCAATATAAACATCTCAATAAGATGTTACATCAAATAAAAGAATAAACTTGTTGTATTATTATTGAAAAGGGTAAAATTTATTGTTTCCAAGGAAAACATAATATGAATAAATAAAGGAATAAAAAGAATTTTAATTTGCTACTTGGCATGCAAGCCTTATTAAGACTGAAATAAACGAATAAAATAATGTTCTAATCCTAATTTTATATTCAATAGAAACTAGGGACTATAATGGTGAGCTTCGTCATCTGAGTTAGGATTTTCTATTCCTTCTTCCATGTTAGCTTCGTCCTCAGACGACTCGTCATCCTCTATAGGTTCATCTTCCTCTAGAGGTTCTTCCTCCAGAGGTTCTTCTTCTATGGGTTCTTCTTCTTCTTCTTCTTCTTGGTCATTTTCCTCAATCGGATCCTCTTCAACAGACTCATTTTCATTAGGATCTTCCTCATTTTCTAAGTCAAGTATAGGTGCAACATTATCTTCCCCAATCACTGCGATGAATGTCCTATTATTCCCCTCATCATCGAAAATGTAGGTAACAGTTCTGAGGTTTGACGCTATGTGATAGTCCTCGGTTATGAACTCATCCTCAAAAGTTTGGTACCTAGCTCTTTTTGCAGCTCTAAATGACGTTTGCGGCTCAGATTTAACTCTAGGGTCCTCAGAATTCACATTAGTTCCCGAGCTTTCCCCCACATGATAGGTTCCTCTAACTAGAGGTTATGAGGTAGAGGGCTCCCAACTTTTTTTTTCTCACGAATTCTCCATTCATTTACACAGTATTTAAGATCAGTGATGAATTGCCCTACAATAGGAAGGTATTAGTTCCAGTAAGTATGTTTGATTGCATTAAAACCTCCATTTTCTAACCATATATCCCAATATCTACGGTGTACGAAAAGGTAGGGTTCCTCCTTAGGGTCGTACTGCAACATAAAGTATATTTTCTCCATTTCAATCCTTAGTCTAGTATCTCCATGTAAGGTTCTATATTCCATAACAGCTTTAATCTTATAGGCCTAGATGTCCCAATCTTCCGCAATTCGGTATTTCATCAGGTATTCCTGAGGACCTAGGTCGTAAACTATTCGCGAATTACAAGAAGAAAATAGTCTAAGTTCCAGAGAAGTAAAGGTTTTTATGTATACATTATATATAAACATATATAAGAGGTAAAACGATTATTTTCAATTTTAGAACTCCTTAAAGAGGTTCAAAATATTTACAACAATTAGATGGTTCTTTCCTAAAATATTCGAAATAAGGTTTTAGTTCAATACCTTTTTGAAACATCTTTGGAAAATTATACTATTTCTAAATTTTAGGGAATAAAATATTTCAATATCTAACTTAGTGCGTCTATAAAGTATCACTATCTATGCACCTATTCTTGTACATCCTTCTAATCTATTCATACTTCGAAGATTTCAAAGAACCTTTCACAAATTCAATCAAGCAACCAACACCACATTTCATATAATCAGAACATCTGATTCATTCCACAGTATTTGCATACTTTCTATAAACATATCAGACAAGTAAGGCAAGAAATGCATTACAAATAAAATCATTCCTATGATTTAATGCACGCAAAAGTAATCTATATGCTCTTATCCCATACTACCCATTTTAAAATTCGTTTGAAACATCTTTGAAAATAGGAACTTTTGGCTCTGAGTCCAGTTTTGTAACACCCCCAAAATCCATACATGTCTAAACTACGTTGCATCGACCTTGGGAGTGTTACCGCCGCGGTGAAACGCAAGGCATAATAAAAATCAAAACGTTAACAACTCCTTATTAAGAAAACTAAATTGCTGCGGAAATAAAATGCTAACTTTAAACTACAACTCGGGAATCAACAATGACCCCTTTTATTCAAACCATAAACTAAGTAGAATATAAATAAATTCTAGAAGGTTAAATCAAAACACTTTAAAAGTTTATAATCAAAAGTAACCCCCATATGCCCGAACTCATGCAGCATCACCGGCATACCTAATCTGCTCCCCATTGAAATATCAATGGTTCATCACAAGTCAACACACAACACAAATAACAAACAATCAGCTATGCTGAGTACATACATAATCAGGACTTCATAGCTGAGATCGTAGTACTTAACCGCTTCTATCTTGGAAGAGATGCTCCAGGACTTCAACCTGACACTATTGTAACACTGCCACCCACCAAGTGACAGGCCACAGTAGTGACAAAACAAAACATTGACATACACATCAGCACAACGCTGAGTACTAACCCATAAAACATTCTTAAAACATGCTTTGGTGTCTACGATTCTCACGTAATCAATACATGTTCACATCATTCATAACCATATCACAACAGCATAGCAATATTCACATAATCCATACGTTTACATGTAGATATATATACAATGATTAATTACATAATTAATCTTAATTAATCCAGTTATTTAAGGAGAGGAAAGAGAACGCCAGTAAGCCGGGGTCAATCCCCTGTAACCACTTACTTCAACATTGTAGGCCGGGGTCAATCCCCTGTAACCACCTACGGATAACATAATGGCCATAATAACAGAGTCCCTAGTGTGCACACCCCTTCTACTTGGATCACAACAAGATAGAAGGAAGACAAGTAACAGAAAATCAGCATAGTAACCCGAGAGAACCCGTAGGGCCGCCGAACCACTCATACAGGGCAACCTTGTTCATCATTTCCCTCCGATATTTCACTTTACGTGATTAACATCTTTTAATTCACGTCATCACATAAATCACGTATACAATTACGTTATCATTGTTCAATCCAAAGGTGAACATATTTCATCCATCATAATCTCAATCCATTCATAGTGGTTGCATTAACTCATTTCATAAATACAACCGTCACTTGAGTTCATTTATCACTTCAGACTCATAATCATTTCATAGCATCGTATCATCATAATCATCATAAAACATTTCATTTCACGCAATCCATATGCGAAACATATCATTAATCATGGAAAGTAATCATATGCATGTCTCATAACTTAAAGTACTTTTAAGAATAACAACGAAACATAACAAAGTATTTTCGTATCTCAAATCGTTTAAGAGTCATTCATACTTTCGCTAGTTTCGAGTTAAATGGTATATTTTGGCATACTCGGAATACATAAACATATATCGTAGTATAAATCTCATAACTCGTCCATCATAAGAACAAAGGTAATCTTTCACACTTTTCGATCACCTAAGAAACGAAAGCATACTTATTTCATACTACATCCATATAATAAGCTTATTAGTGATATAATTCCCAAAATCGACTATCGTCGTTAAACATAACTCGACTCTAGACAATTCTCACAATAGTTCTTAATACATCTTTCTTAGCTTTCCAACTTACTAAAATATAATGGTAAACCTGATATAGTTAACAAATATACTTTGAATGTCATATAATACTAAGATTGTCCGAAAATCAATAATTCATCTCAATTCATTCATACTAACCAATTCATTTATTTTATAACCGAGACTCCTTATTTCCATTTTAATTATATCCATAAATTTGCTATGCATTTTAGTTTAGCTTATCCTTCTTAAAACCAACTCTTGCACCAACTAACGAGACATCATTTAGAAACTAATCAAACTGGATCTCTCAAAGTTAACTCTAATTAACTCAGGTGTTAGCTACATAATATAGACTAATCACTTGATAAATAAATGATTATGATATGCTTTAGACATGTAACTCACATCTGATTTCATTGATCTTGCAATTTACTTAAACTAACTTATAAAATCATTTTAGAATTCCTTTCCAAAATCAATAAAAATAACAACTAAGATTATCAAGTAACTCAATCTACTCCAAAGATCTGATTTCAACCAACTAGCCGACTAACCGACTAACCAATAAAACACCATACTTAGTTCATCTTCCAACACAACCGTTTAATTTGTGATTTTAATTCATGATCATCAACCAATTCAACATCATCAACAATAACTCATGAATTCAAAGTATCAACAGTAAATAACCAATTGTCAGAATTCAAAATCAGAAATTCATGATTCATCAAAGCATCAATAGTATTTCAGACTCAGATTTTCAAAAAAAATGACTTTTAATTTGAGGGAAACAAGAGGAGGAGAAGAGAGGGGTGTAGTACCTCTGCTCTACTGAGCAGGGACGAACACAGGGGAGGGTGAACCGGACCGACAACAACACTACCAACCACGAACAGCAGCAGCTCGACGAACTCCGTCCACCGGCGAACAATAGCAACAACGCGGCAAGAAGACCAAAGAAAAGGGAAGTGAGAGAGAGATCGGGGCACGAGAGAGAGAGTACGAACACCCCACACACACAGCTCGCAGCAGCAGCACCGCACACAACACCACCACGAACTAGAGGAGAGAAAAGACGCGAGCAGAGGAGAGAACTGAGCTCCGGCGAGCTTCGGGTTTCCGGCGAGACAGGAGGGACGAGAGAGAAACTAGGCTGGGTTTTTGGGGTTTCACGGGGAGAGAGGAGAGAGAGAAAATATGGGTTGGGGTTTCTTTGGGAGTGAGAAAGTGAAAGAGGGGTTGGGGGTTTTGTTTCCCAACTTAACCGACCAAGTTAAGAAATGGAAACCGACTTTCAATTCGTAATCGGCCAATTACCGCTCGACTAGTCGCACATAAAACCCAAAATAATTTTAAATAACAATATCTTTATAAAACTAAATTAACAAACACATTGCAACATCTCAATTACAAATTCATAATTTTCGGAACATAATTAATATAATAAATATGATTAACGCTAATTAAAACGCTCTTGAAAATCGGGGTATTACATCCTACCACCCTTATAAAAAGTTTCGTCCTCGAAACTTGCAATAAGTTAATCGAGAAAACAAAAATCAAATTCTTTTAGACAAAACCCAGATCTCAAGCTTTCATGGCTTTGTTAGATATTCAGCCTCCATTCCGCCATCAACTTTTGTATCTCTACTTCAACTCGACTCGCGAAATCGAGGAGCAAAGAAAACAAAAGGGGCAAACTTGTTGGCAATGAATTCCAACTAACTCACTTAGTGAGATCTCGTTTGAAATTCAGTTGGTTTCTCAAATCATATAAGTTTTGTAAAATACATACTTTGAATAAATACATATCATAAACAAATACAAGTCAATGCACGATACATCACACATAAACTAGTAATTAACATAGAAAATCACATATGCCACATCTTTACATGAACAGATTCACATTGCACACGCAAAAGCGCAAACTCTCAAACGGCTTGGTTCATTTATACCTAACTTTTTAGCCAACCCATTAAACCTATTTAGAACCTTTACGCCATGATATGGAGATCATAGCGTACCAAAATCTAACCTTAGCTCTTGATACCATTATGTAACACCCCCGCCAAGCCGAACCCTTTTTCATTTAATAAAACTCGAGATGGGGGAAAATCCACGAAGGTTCGACTCAACGGGCGTGTTACCGCCGCACTTATCTCCTTGGAAATAAATGCAAGGCTACATTAATCATTAACTTACAGGGACATTACTTTGATTAGTCACTTTTGAAAGAAACACTTTAATAATAAATTAATATTTTCCGAAAATTTCTACAGAGTCTCCTTTGTAAATTGAACAACCCAAAAATGGGAAAATGTTTGAAAAACTCATTACAAATAAAATATATATACCAAATCCCAAACTCAACGCTTTCGCGGAGTACCAGCTAAAGAAAATCAGGAGCACTATTGCTCAACCAAAAACTAGAAATGAAACTAAATCAATTAAACATCCTCGCCTCAAAGAAAACATAAAACATTCATAGCTGAGATCGTAGTACTTAACCGCTTCTATCTTGGAAGAGATGCTCCAGGACTTCAACCCGACACTATTGTAACACCGCCACCCACCAAGTGACGGCCACGGTAGTGACAAAACAAAACATTGACATACACATCAAGACAACGCCGAGTACTAACCCATAAAACATTCTTAAAACATGCTTTGGTGTCTACGATTCTCACGTAATCAATACATGTTCACATCATTCATAACCATATCACAACAGCATAGCAATATTCACGTAATCCATACGTTCACATGTAGATATATATACAATGATTAATTACATAATTAATCTTAATTAATCCGATTATTTAAGGAGAGGAAAGAGAACGCCGATGGCGGGGTCAATCCCCGTAACCACTTACTTGACATTGTAGGCTAGGGTCAATCCCCCGTAACCACCTACGGATAACATAATGGCCATAATAACGAGTCCCTAGTGTGCACACCCCCTTCTACTTGGATCACAACAAGATAGAAGGAAGACAAGTAACTGTAAAATCGAGCATAGTAACCGGAGAACCTCGTAGGGCCGCCGAACCACTCATACAGGCAACCTCGTTCATCATTTCCCTCCGATATTTCACTTTACGTGATTAACATCTTTTAATTCACGTCATCACATAAATCACGTATACAATTACGTTATCATTGTTCAATCCAGTGTGAACATATTTCATCCATCATAATCTCAATCCATTCATAGTGGTTGCATTAACTCATTTCATAAATACAACCGTCACTTGAGTTCATTTATCACTTCAGACTCATAATCATTTCATAGCATCGTATCATCATAATCATCATAAAACATTTCATTTCACGCAATCCATATGCGAAACATATCATTAATCATGGAAAGTAATCATATGCATGTCTCATAACTTAAAGTACTTTTAAGAATAACAACAGAAACATAACAGTATTTTCGTATCTCAAATCGTTTAAGAGTCATTCATACTTTCAGTTAGTTTCAGAGTTAAAAGGTATATTTTGGCATACTCGGAATACATAAACATATATCGTAGTATAAATCTCATAACTCGTCCATCATAAGAACAAAGGTAATCTTTCACACTTTTCGATCACCTAAGAAACAGAAAGCATACTTATTTCATACTACATCCATATAATAAGCTTATTAGTGATATAATTCCCAAAATCGACTATCGTCGTTAAACATAACTCGACTCTAGACAATTCTCACAATAGTTCTTAATACATCTTTCTTAGCTTTCCAACTTACTAAAATATAATGGTAAACCTGATATAGTTAACAAATATACTTTGAATGTCATATAATACTAAGATTGTCTGAAAATCAATAATTCATCTCAATTCATTCATACTAACCAATTCATTTATTTTATAACCAGACTCCTTATTTCCATTTTAATTATATCCATAGATTTGCTATGCATTTTAGTTTAGCTTATCCTTCTTAAAACCAACTCTTGCACCAACTAACGGACATCATTTAGAAACTAATCAAACTGGATCTCTCAAAGTTAACTCTAATTAACTCGGGTGTTAGCTACATAATATAGACTAATCACTTGATAAATAAATGATTATGATATGCTTTAGACATGTAACTCACATCTGATTTCATTGATCTTGCAATTTACTTAAACTAACTTATAAAATCATTTTAGAATTCCTTTCCAAAATCAATAAAAATAACAACTAAGATTATCAAGTAACTCAATCTACTCCAAAGATCTGATTTCAACCAACTAGCCGACTAACCGACTAACCAATAAAACACCATACTTAGTTCATCTTCCAACACAACCGTTTA
Organism: Beta corolliflora; assembly: GCA_947648045.1. Classification (NCBI taxonomy): domain Eukaryota; kingdom Viridiplantae; phylum Streptophyta; class Magnoliopsida; order Caryophyllales; family Amaranthaceae; genus Beta; species Beta corolliflora. Next base: position 872,832 of record CANSZD010003024.1, on the reverse strand, counting down.
ATTTGTGATTTTAATTCATGATCATCAACCAATTCAACATCATCAACAATAACTCATGAATTCAAAGTATCAACAAGTAAATAACCAATTGTCGAATTCAAAATCGAAAATTCATGATTCATCAAAGCATCAATAGTATTTCGGACTCGATTTTCAAAAAAAATGACTTTTAATTTGAGGGAAACAAGAGGAGGAGAAGAGAGGGGTGTAGTACCTCTCGCTCTGCCGAGCGAGGGACGAACACGGGGAGGGTGAACCGGACCGACAACAACACTACCAACCACGAACAAAGCGGCTCGACGAACTCCGTCCACCGGCGAACAATAGCAACAACCGCAAAGACGACCAAAGAAAAGGGAAGTGAGAGAGAGATCGGGGCACGAGAGAGAGAGTACGAACACCCCACACACACAACGGCAAGAAGAAGACCGCACACAACACCACCACGAACTAGAGGAGAGAAGAGACGCGAGCAGAGGAGAGAACTGAGCTCCGGCGAGCTTCGGGTTTCCGGCGAGACAGGAGGGACGAGAGAGAAACTAGGCTGGGTTTTTGGGGTTTCACGGGGAGAGAGGAGAGAGAGAAAATATGGGTTGGGGTTTCTTTGGGAGTGAGAAAGTGAAAGAGGGGTTGGGGGTTTTGTTTCCCAACTTAACCGACCAAGTTAAGAAATGGAAACCGACTTTCAATTCGTAATCGGCCAATTACCGCTCGACTAGTCGCACATAAAACCCAAAATAATTTTAAATAACAATATCTTTATAAAACTAAATTAACAAACACATTGCAACATCTCAATTACAAATTCATAATTTTCGGAACATAATTAATATAATAAATATGATTAACGCTAATTAAAACGCTCTTGAAAATCGGGGTATTACATCCTACCACCCTTATAAAAAGTTTCGTCCTCGAAACTTGCAATAAGTTAATCGAGAAAACAAAAATCAAATTCTTTTAGACAAAACCCAGATCTCAAGCTTTCATGGCTTTGTTAGATATTCAGCCTCCATTCCGCCATCAACTTTTGTATCTCTACTTCAACTCGACTCGCGAAATCGAGGAGCAAAGAAAACAAAAGGGGCAAACTTGTTGGCAATGAATTCCAACTAACTCACTTAGTGAGATCTCGTTTGAAATTCAGTTGGTTTCTCAAATCATATAAGTTTTGTAAAATACATACTTTGAATAAATACATATCATAAACAAATACAAGTCAATGCACGATACATCACACATAAACTAGTAATTAACATAGAAAATCACATATGCCACATCTTTACATGAACAGATTCACATTGCACACGCAAAAGCGCAAACTCTCAAACGGCTTGGTTCATTTATACCTAACTTTTTAGCCAACCCATTAAACCTATTTAGAACCTTTACGCCATGATATGGAGATCATAGCGTACCAAAATCTAACCTTAGCTCTGATACCATTATGTAACACCCCCGCCAAGCCGAACCCTTTTTCATTTAATAAAACTCGAGATGGGGGAAAATCCACGAAGGTTCGACTCAACGGGCGTGTTACCGCCGCACTTATCTCCTTGGAAATAAATGCAAGGCTACATTAATCATTAACTTACAGGGACATTACTTTGATTAGTCACTTTTGAAAGAAACACTTTAATAATAAATTAATATTTTCTGAAAATTTCGGCAGAGTCTCCTTTGTAAATTGAACAACCCAAAATGGGAAAATGTTTGAAAAACCTGTTACAAATAAAATATATATACCAAATCCCAAACTCAACGCTTTCGCGGAGTACCAGCTAAAGAAAATCAGGAGCACTATTGCTCAACCAAAAACTAGAAATGAAACTAAATCAATTAAACATCCTCGCCTCAAAGAAAACATAAAACATTCATAGCTGAGATCGTAGTACTTAACCGCTTCTATCTTGGAAGAGATGCTCCAGGACTTCAACCTGACACTATTGTAACACTGCCACCCACCAAGTGACAGGCCACAGTAGTGACAAAACAAAACATTGACATACACATCAGCACAACGCTGAGTACTAACCCATAAAACATTCTTAAAACATGCTTTGGTGTCTACGATTCTCACGTAATCAATACATGTTCACATCATTCATAACCATATCACAACAGCATAGCAATATTCACGTAATCCATACGTTCACATGTAGATATATATACAATGATTAATTACATAATTAATCTTAATTAATCCAGTTATTTAAGGAGAGGAAAGAGAACGCCGAAGAAGCGGGTCAATCCCCTGTAACCACTTACTTCAACATTGTAGGCCGGGGTCAATCCCCCGTAACCACCTACGGATAACATAATGGCCATAATAACGAGTCCCTAGTGTGCACACCCCTTCTACTTGGATCACAACAAGATAGAAGGAAGACAAGTAACGTAAAATCAAGATAGTAACCGAGAGAACCCGTAGGGGCCGCTGAACCACTCATACAAGGCAACCTGTTCATCATTTCCCTCCGATATTTCACTTTACGTGATTAACATCTTTTAATTCACGTCATCACATAAATCACGTATACATTTACGTTATCATTGTTCAATCCAAAGGTGAACATATTTCATCCATCATAATCTCAATCCATTCATAGTGGTTGCATTAACTCATTTCATAAATACAACCGTCACTTGAGTTCATTTATCACTTCAGACTCATAATCATTTCATAGCATCGTATCATCATAATCATCATAAAACATTTCATTTCACGCAATCCATATGCGAAACATATCATTAATCATGGAAAGTAATCATATGCATGTCTCATAACTTAAAGTACTTTTAAGAATAACAACAAACATAACAAGTATTTTCGTATCTCAAATCGTTTAAGAGTCATTCATACTTTCGGTTAGTTTCGGAGTTAAAAGGTATATTTTGGCATACTCGGAATACATAAACATATATCGTAGTATAAATCTCATAACTCGTCCATCATAAGAACAAAGGTAATCTTTCACACTTTTCGATCACCTAAGAAACAGAAAGCATACTTATTTCATACTACATCCATATAATAAGCTTATTAGTGATATAATTCCCAAAATCGACTATCGTCGTTAAACATAACTCGACTCTAGACAATTCTCACAATAGTTCTTAATACATCTTTCTTAGCTTTCCAACTTACTAAAATATAATGGTAAACCTGATATAGTTAACAAATATACTTTGAATGTCATATAATACTAAGATTGTCTGAAAATCAATAATTCATCTCAATTCATTCATACTAACCAATTCATTTATTTTATAACCAGACTCCTTATTTCCATTTTAATTATATCCATAAATTTGCTATGCATTTTAGTTTAGCTTATCCTTCTTAAAACCAACTCTTGCACCAACTAACAGACATCATTTAGAAACTAATCAAACTGGATCTCTCAAAGTTAACTCTAATTAACTCAGGTGTTAGCTACATAATATAGACTAATCACTTGATAAATAAATGATTATGATATGCTTTAGACATGTAACTCACATCTGATTTCATTGATCTTGCAATTTACTTAAACTAACTTATAAAATCATTTTAGAATTCCTTTCCAAAATCAATAAAAATAACAACTAAGATTATCAAGTAACTCAATCTACTCCAAAGATCTGATTTCAACCAACTAGCCGACTAACCGACTAACCAATAAAACACCATACTTAGTTCATCTTCCAACACAACCGTTTAATTTGTGATTTTAATTCATGATCATCAACCAATTCAACATCATCAACAATAACTCATGAATTCAAAGTATCAACAAGAAATAACCAATTGTCGAATTCAAAATCGAAAATTCATGATTCATCAAAGCATCAATAGTATTTCAGACTCAGATTTTCAAAAAAAATGACTTTTAATTTGAGGGAAACAAGAGGAGGAGAAGAGAGGGGTGTAGTACCTCTGCTCTACTGAGCAGGGACGAACACAGGGGAGGGTGAACCGGACCGACAACAACACTACCAACCACGAACAAGCGGCGGCTCGACGAACTCCGGTCCACCGGCGAACAATAGCAACAACCGCAAAGCAGCAAAAGAAAAGGGAAGTGAGAGAGAGATCGGGGCACGAGAGAGAGTACGAACACCCCACACACACAGTTCGCAGCAGCAGCACCGCACACAACACCACCACGAACTAGAGGAGAGAAGAGACGCGAGCAGAGGAGAGAACTGAGCTCCGGTGAGCTTCGGGTTTCCGGCGAGACAGGAGGGACGAGAGAGAAACTAGGCTGGGTTTTTGGGGTTTCACGGGGAGAGAGGAGAGAGAGAAAATATGGGTTGGGGTTTCTTTGGGAGTGAGAAAGTGAAAGAGGGGTTGGGGGTTTTGTTTCCCAACTTAACCGACCAAGTTAAGAAATGGAAACCGACTTTCAATTCGTAATCGGCCAATTACCGCTCGACTAGTCGCACATAAAACCCAAAATAATTTTAAATAACAATATCTTTATAAAACTAAATTAACAAACACATTGCAACATCTCAATTACAAATTCATAATTTTCGGAACATAATTAATATAATAAATATGATTAACGCTAATTAAAACGCTCTTGAAAATCGGGGTATTACACATACAATCGTTCCCTATCATGATTCTAGGTTCCAATAGAATAATCCACAACCTAACATGATACTAGTAATTGCAACTGAACTAGTACGCGTACGTACCTTGTAACGGAGAATCTTTGCTGACTATTAAAACGTTCCGCTTATGAAATTGGGACCTAATCGAATAATAGAAATATTTCAGTGCTAAATCCTTGGTATTATGAAAATAAAAATCAACTTAACTAACTATGTAAAATTTTAGTGTTTCGAACAATAAAATGAACGTTCTTGTTGGTTAGACTTTTCTTTCATAAACTTTATTGAACTAACATATTTTGGACTTACTAATGAGGTGCTTATAAATCTGATTTTGTTTAACTTTTACACTACTTTGTTTACAATAACAAAACTTAACTAGATTCATATATAAGAACTATAAAATCAGATTTGAAGAAATAAACCAAAGTAAGAACTAGTAATAATAAATCTGATTTCTTTTAGTTCATAATATACTTTCATTTAAAGTCACAAACTTAAACCAATATACATAAGTATAATAAAAATAGAATTAAGAAGTATAATTATCATAAGAACTATAAACATAATTCTAAATCTGATTTCTTTTACTAATTCTATATTTTATTTATAAATACAAAAACTTAATCAAAAATAACTAACAAAATCAGATTATATTAACAAATTTGAAGAAGAGAGTGGAAGGATAACCACCGTAAACCGTCGACCACCACTCGGAACTCCGACTGACCGGCTGACGTGCGCGACACCAGCGCACCCGAACCACCGCTCGACGAACCCAGCCACGAAACCCGCGCGAGACCACAACTCGCACACCCTCGCGCCCTCACCGACCGATGCCTGCAGCGACTCCTCCACCGGACTCGCGACGCGCAATACTCGAGTGCTTGACTGCCGACGAGTTGCTGTGCTTGACCAAGCAATAGAGCCGATGAAGCAACAGGGAAAGACTGATGAGGGAAGAAGAACGTAGGAGGAGGAGGAAGGATGGAGCGCACGAGAGAAGAAGAAAGGAGGAGAGAGAAAAAGAACTTTGAGGAGTAAAAAACGGCTGAGTAAAAAAAATAGGGTTCTTTTATTTTTATTTTTTTTCCTTTCTCTTCTTATTTATAGTATGAGAAACCTTAGTTTATTAGGATTTGTTTCCAAATCGAATTCTGATTTATTATTTAACAAAAACCGAATTAAAATATAATTAGGTACGAAAGTAGGTTGTATATTTAAATTATAACTGTAGGCTTACCTAAACTATATTATAAAATACTTTCACTTTCACTTTATATTTTCTTATTTATAGCAAAATAACTCCCAGAAATACGGAGTATTACATTAAAGATCTACATCATAAAAGAAATATTTAGTAACTTTAATAAAATAAATAAGAAAAATTTATTTAAGGGCCCTCATGAATATACCGGCGTGGCTTAGGTATGAGGGAATAACAACATTCGGGGAAGAGCAATCGTGAAGCCTTTCAACGAAAACTTGTGAAGATCGACCAAAGTATGTATTTATGTAGTTGTGTATATGTGTTTTTAAATATGAAAATATGAGAGTATGGGAGTTTTGAGAATTCACAAATATTCGAGTATATAGAGCGTACAACATTTTTTTAAGATCCAGAAAATGAGTGGCTTATTTATAGCAAAATATTAAAAAGATAAGAATGTGAACTGCGTGTCGCGCAAAGAGTGCATTTGGCGCACGACTCTGCGTGACGCGCAGGTCCACGTGTCAAGCGCATATTGGTGCGGCTGACGCGTTCCAGCCAATGTGCCAGGCGCACCTTCCTGCGCCAGACACGCTTACAACCTTTTTCTTATAACGCGTTTTGTACGATTTTCTTTTATCCCTTTAAATCCGGAAATCACCTTTTACGAGATAAGATCTTATTTCAATTTTAAAATATCTTTGAGAATATTTATTTATTTCTGAAAACATTTATTAAAATAATAAATAAAAACAATTAATTATCATGAATAGTTAATTGGGCTTTTTCAAAGGATTGGGCTCAAAATATTTTCATGGGCTCAAAATACAAATAATTATCAGGAATAGTTAATTGGGATTTAAAATAAGACTTTGGATTATTATTGCCAATAAATAAGCTTTACACTTTAAACAATTTTAGGTCTGGCTATTCGGACTGCTCTCCCCTTGGGTCGAACCAATTAAAACCGCGGTATGTTTCATCATTGGGTCCTTAAATGGGGAGACACGATTATGTATATACAGAAGCCCCCACTTTGACAGAGGTTTAGGAAACCGAAAGTCAAAGTATACGGTGTCGAGATGGAGAACAATTCTAAACACTCTGCAGTTTAAAACCGATCTATATATCGCCGGTTTATGCAAAACAAAGTTAGTATGCAGGGCGATAACCACAAGCAATCTGATTACCTGCAGAAAAAGATGTTTACCAGATAGGTGTAGACAGATAATCGTGTCTCCCCATTTAAGGGGCCAATGATGAAACACACCGCGGTCTTAATTGGTCCGACCCAAGGGGAGAGCAGTCCGCATAGCCAAACCCAAAAGTATTTTTAAAAGTGTTAAAGTTTATTATAAAGATCCAAAATCCTATTTTAAAATCCAATTAATTATTCATGATAATTAATTGTATTTTGAGCCTAATTCTTTGAAAAGAGCCAATTAATTATTCCTAATAATTAATTGCAATTTAATATTTTAATATTAAATATTCTTGATAATTAATTTTTAAAAGGATATTTCGAAAATCAGATTTTTATTCCTAAAGATAGCTGATTTCGGATTTCAAAGATTTTATCAAAGGATACATAAAAATCTTAAAACAATAAAAAAACGGGCCAGAAAGCAAGTACGTGTAATACCCCGAATTTTCAAAGATTATTTTATTATTTATTAAAGTTTAATATTATTTCCACTTAAAATATATTTTATGATAATGCGATTTTATTTGATAATTATGTTAGTTTTGATTTATTTAACAAGTTTAAAATAAATCATTTACTTGTTTTATTATTCATTTCATTATTTCTAATTAATTAAACTCTTTATTTTTGGTTGTGGGTATCCTTGTACAAGTTGTCCATCCATTTTAGTAATCCATAGCCCAAATACCAAGTCCATAACCCATGTGGCATTTTTGTTAGCCAAAAGAAAAGGAAAAACCAAATCAAAACAAACAAAACAAAAAAAAAAAAAAAAGAAAATGTGATCAATGATGATCACCATCTTCCATCTTCCTCTCCTCCATTTCTTCTTCGTCTGATTCACAGCACACAAGAATCAAGATTTTCAACACAAAATCTCAGCTTTGTCAGTAAATATTTGAAACTCAATCCACAATTTTCGGATATTAGGGGCAAATTTTCAAAGAGCTACCACCATAGCCCATACCTCACCATGCTTTCTCCATTAATGGAGGTTGACTAAGCTCCACAAATTCATAAATTTTGCTCTATAAATAGCAACCCAAACACATCCAATTGCTCAAGCAAACAATCTCAAAAGGTTTGCTTCAATCCTTTATCTCCTTCCTTAATTTCTGATTTTTGATTTTGAAAATTGCAAATGAAATTTCAATCCTCCATTAACAACACTCTTCTGCCCACCCTCGAACCACCAAGACCGCGCCCAGCCGCCCACCTGAGCACCACCGTCCCGCCTGAGTGCCACCTCGCCAGCTTCCTTCCTCCTTTCTCTCTCTCGTCCTCCCTTCCTCTTGCGCTGCTGCGCTACTGTTGTTGCTGCGGTGTGGTTGTTGACTCGCGTCGGAGTTGTCGTGGTGGTGTTGTAGTAGTTGTTGTTCTGTTTTTTGTTGGTGCTGTTGCTTGTTGTGGTTTCGTTCTGCTGCTGAGCTTCCCTGCTCGTGTCTCTCTATCTTCTCTCGCTTGACGCTGGTGCTCGACCAACGCCACCGCCACGACGCCCCTCCGCCCGAGTTGCGCCGCTTCACCGCACTGCGTCGGTGCTCTTCGCCGCCGTAGTTCGTCCCGCTTCGGTAGAGCGAGGTACTAACTTCCCTTGTTCATTTGTTCTCTTTCTTCTTATCTCCAATTTTAAATGGTGATTTGTGTACTTTTAATTGTGATTATAGTGGATGATGTTGGATTGTTATCGGCTGTGAATTGGCATTTTAAATTTATTTTGTTGTGATGGATGATGGCATGAGTGTTATATCACTGAATTGTTAATTGTTGTCGGTAAACTTAAATTGTAGTGGCCTATTAAATTAAACGATAAATTAAGTTGAAGTATTGTTAGTTTTGGAATAAATTTGTGATTATAAGTTATGAACTTTGTCTAATAGAGTTTGTTAGATTCAAGTTAATATGTGGGTCTAAGGTAATTACTTGAAAGACAGTTCGTCTATAGTTTTGGGTGTTAATCATTTATAATTAAGTTAGACTTTCTATGTTGATTGATGATATGAATTTGTAGTCAAGTTGTGTATTAATATAGCTATTTGTAGTTATAACGTACTCCTTGCTTGTGGATCAAACACTAATTGATTATGTGAGAATGATTTAGTTGTGTGAAGGTTAGGTGCATGGTTCAGTAAGTAAAACTCTAAGTTGGAATGTTATTGGTTTATGATTTACGTACTTTGTGTTGGTATTTAAAAGTGATCTAAATATCTGGAATGGAGTAGATTCTAACTATGAGTTGTTAGTTGTGAAGGTCTTAAACCTAGTAATCTAATGTTCATATTCTAATTGTAACTAGAATGATATTCTTGTTACTCTAACAAGATGATTAACTAAATGAAAGTCTATAACGAGGTGCATTCATGAATAATTAGTTTTAAAAAAAAAAAGGAGTAGATGGTTCAACTAGACTGTTAATTCTACTAAAGGAGTTTACATTATAGGTTAGAAAACTGGTTCATTTGATAAATTATAGAAGTGTGAATAACTAATAATGGTGTATTATAACTGATGTGATTTATAAAAGAGTATTTATGGAGTTTGAACTAAAAATTTGCAATCAAGCTTTACTTATCTGGGAGGTCTATAGTTAAATCTGAAGTGATAAATGAACTCAAGTGACGGTTGTATTTATGAAATGAGTTAATGAAACCACTATGATTGGATTGAGATTATGATGAATGAAATATGTTCACACTGGATTGAACAATGATAACGTAATTGTATACGTGATTTATGTGATGACGTGAATTAAAAGATGTTAATCACGTAAAGTGAAATATCGGAGGGAAATGATGAACAGGTTGCCCTGTATGAGTGGTTCGAGCCCCTACGAGGTTCTCTCGGTTACTATGCTGAATATTCTGTTACTTGTCTTCCTTCTATCTTGTTGTGATCCAAGTAGAAGGGGTGTGCACACTAGGGACTCTGTTATTATGGCCATTGTGTTATCCGTAGGTGGTTACAGGGGATTGACCCCGGCCTACAATGTTGAAGTAAGTGGTTACAGGGGATTGACCCCGGCTTACTGGCGTTCTCTTTCCTCTCCTTAAATAACTGGATTAATTAAGATTAATTATGTAATTAATCATTGTATTTATATCTACATGTGAACATGTATTGATTACGTGAGAATCGTAGACACCAAAGCATGTTTTAAGAATGTTTTATGGGTTAGTACTCGGCGTTGTCGATGTGTATGTCAATGTTTTGTTTTGTCACTACCGTGGCTCGTCACTTGGTGGGTGGCGAGTGTTACAATAGTTTCAGGTTGAAGTTCTGGAGCATCTGTTCCAAGATAGAAGCGGTTAAGTACTACGATCTCAGCTATGAATGTTTTATGTTTTCTTTGAGGCGAGGATGTTCCATTTTGTAATAGTTTAATAATTAATTGATTTAGTTTCATTTCTAGTTCTGGTTGAGCATTAGTGCCCCTGATTTTCTTTAGCTGGTACTCCGCGAAAGCGTTGAGTTTGGGATTTGGTATATATATTTTATTTGTAACAGGTTTTTCAAACATTTTCCCATTTTGGGTTGTCCAATTTACAAAGGAGACTCTGCCGAAATTTTCAGAAAATATTAATTTATTATTAAAGTATTTCATTCAAAAAGGGACTAAATGTCCATGTAAGTTAGTGATTAATGTAGCCTTGCATTTATTTCCAAGGAGATAAGTGCGGCGGTAACACGCCCGTTGAGTCGAACCTTCGTGGATTTTCCCCCATCTCGAGTTTTATTAAATGAAAAAGGGTTCGGCTTGGCGGGGGTGTTACAGAATGGTATCAAGAGCTAAGGTTAGATTCAGGTATGCTATGATCTCCATATCATGGTGTAGAGGTTCTAAATAGGTTTAATGGGTTGGCTAAAAAGTTAGGTATAAATGAACCAAGCCGTTTGAGAGTTTGCGCTTTTGCGTGTGCAATGTGAATTTGTTTACTTGAGATGTGGTACCTTCAATTTTCTTTGTTAGTTACCTCTGCATGTGTTCGTTGTATCTCGCAGTGACTTGTGTTTGTTCATGATATGCGTTTTCTTAAAGTATGTATTTTACAAAACTTATATGATTTGAGAAACCAACTGAATTTCAAACGAGATCTCACTAAGTGAGTTAGTTGGAATTCATTGCCAACAAGTTTGCCCCTTTTGTTTTCTTTGCTCCTCGATTTCGCGAGTCGAGTTGAAGTAGAGATACAAAAGCAGATGGCGGAATGGAGGCTGAATACCTAACGAAGCCATGGAAATTTGAGATCTTGGTTTTGTCTAAATGAATTTAGCTTGTTGTCTCCTCGATTAACTTATTGCAAGTTTCGAGGACGAAACTTTTTATAAGGGTGGTAGGATGTAATACCCCGAATTTTCAAAGATTATTTTATTATTTATTAAAGTTTAATATTATTTCCACTTAAAATATATTTTATGATAATGCGATTTTATTTGATAATTATGTTAGTTTTGATTTATTTAACAAGTTTAAAATAAATCATTTACTTGTTTTATTATTCATTTCATTATTTCTAATTAATTAAACTCTTTATTTTTGGTTGTGGGTATCCTTGTACAAGTTGTCCATCCATTTTAGTAATCCATAGCCCAAATACCAAGTCCATAACCCATGTGGCATTTTTGTTAGCCAAAAGAAAAGGAAAAACCAAATCAAAACAAACAAAACAAAAAAAAAAAGAAAGAAAATGTGATCAATGATGATCACCATCTTCCATCTTCCTCTCCTCCATTTCTTCTTCGTCTGATTCACAGCACACAAGAATCAAGATTTTCAACACAAAATCTCAGCTTTGTCAGTAAATATTTGAAACTCAATCCACAATTTTCGGATATTAGGGGCAAATTTTCAAAGAGCTACCACCATAGCCCATACCTCACCATGCTTTCTCCATTAATGGAGGTTGACTAAGCTCCACAAATTCATAAATTTTGCTCTATAAATAGCAACCCAAACACATCCAATTGCTCAAGCAAACAATCTCAAAAGGTTTGCTTCAATCCTTTATCTCCTTCCTTAATTTCTGATTTTTGATTTTGAAAATTGCAAATGAAATTTCAATCCTCCATTAACAACACTCTTCTGCCCACCCTCGAACCACCAAGACCGCGCCCAGCCGCCCACCTGAGCACCACCGTCCCGCCTGAGTGCCACCTCGCCAGCTTCCTTCCTCCGTTCTCTCTCTCGTCCTCCCTTCCTCTTGCGCTGCTGCGCTACTGTTGTTGCTGCGGTGTGGTTGTTGACTCGCGTCGGAGTTGTCGTGGTGGTGTTGTAGTAGTTGTTGTTCTGTTTTTTGTTGGTGCTGTTGCTTGTTGTGGTTTCGTTGCTGCTGCTGAGCTTCCCTGCTCGTGTCTCTCTATCTTCTCTCGCTTGACGCTGGTGCTCGACCAACGCCACCGCCACGACGCCCCTCCGCCTGAGTTGCGCCGCTTCACCGCACCTGCGTCGGTGCTCTTCGCCGCCGTCGTTCGTCCCTCGCTCGCAGAGCGAGAGGTACTAACTTCCCTTGTTCATTTGTTCTCTTTCTTCTTATCTCCAATTTTAAATGGTGATTTGTGTACTGTTAATTGTGATTATAGTGGATGATGTTGGATTGTTATCGGCTGTGAATTGGCATTTTAAATTTATTTTGTTGTGATGGATGATGGCATGAGTGTTATATCACTGAATTGTTAATTGTTGTCGGTAAACTTAAATTGTAGTGGCCTATTAAATTAAACGATAAATTAAGTTGAAGTATTGTTAGTTTTGGAATAAATTTGTGATTATAAGTTATGAACTTTGTCTAATAGAGTTTGTTAGATTCAAGTTAATATGTGGGTCTAAGGTAATTACTTGAAAGACAGTTCGTCTATAGTTTTGGGTGTTAATCATTTATAATTAAGTTAGACTTTCTATGTTGATTGATGATATGAATTTGTAGTCAAGTTGTGTATTAATATAGCTATTTGTAGTTATAACGTACTCCTTGCTTGTGGATCAAACACTAATTGATTATGTGAGAATGATTTAGTTGTGTGAAGGTTAGGTGCATGGTTCAGTAAGTAAAACTCTAAGTTGGAATGTTATTGGTTTATGATTTACGTACTTTGTGTTGGTATTTAAAAGTGATCTAAATATCTGGAATGGAGTAGATTCTAACTATGAGTTGTTAGTTGTGAAGGTCTTAAACCTAGTAATCTAATGTTCATATTCTAATTGTAACTAGAATGATATTCTTGTTACTCTAACAAGATGATTAACTAAATGAAAGTCTATAACGAGGTGCATTCATGAATAATTAGTTTTAAAAAAAAAAAAGGAGTAGATGGTTCAACTAGACTCATTAATTCTACTAAAGGAGTTTACATTATAGGTTAGAAAACTGGTTCATTTGATAAATTATAGAAGTGTGAATAACTAATAATGGTGTATTATAACTGATGTGATTTATAAAAGAGTATTTATGGAGTTTGAACTAAAAATTTGCAATCAAGCTTTACTTATCTGGGAGGTCTATAGTTAAATCTGAAGTGATAAATGAACTCAAGTGACGGTTGTATTTATGAAATGAGTTAATGAAACCACTATGATTGGATTGAGATTATGATGAATGAAATATGTTCACACTGGATTGAACAATGATAACGTAATTGTATACGTGATTTATGTGATGACGTGAATTAAAAGATGTTAATCACGTAAAGTGAAATATCGGAGGGAAATGATGAACAGGTTGCCTCGTATGAGTGGTTCAAATGCCCCTACGGGTTCTCTCGGTTACTATGCTTGAATATTCAGTTACTTGTCTTCCTTCTATCTTGTTGTGATCCAAGTAGAAGGGGTGTGCACACTAGGGACTCTGTTATTATGGCCATTGTGTTATCCGTAGGTGGTTACAGGGGATTGACCCCGGCCTACAATGTTGAAGTAAGTGGTTACAGGGGATTGACCCCGGCTTACTGGCGTTCTCTTTCCTCTCCTTAAATAACTGGATTAATTAAGATTAATTATGTAATTAATCATTGTATTTATATCTACATGTGAACATGTATTGATTACGTGAGAATCGTAGACACCAAAGCATGTTTTAAGAATGTTTTATGGGTTAGTACTCAGCGTTGTGCTGATGTGTATGTCAATGTTTTGTTTTGTCACTACTGTGGCCTGTCACTTGGTGGGTGGCAGTGTTACAATAGTTTCAGGTTGAAGTTCTGGAGCATCTGTTCCAAGATAGAAGCGGTTAAGTACTACGATCTCAGCTATGAATGTTTTATGTTTTCTTTGAGGCGAGGATGTTCCATTTTGTAATAGTTTAATAATTAATTGATTTAGTTTCATTTCTAGTTCTGGTTGAGCATTAGTGCCCCTGATTTTCTTTAGCTGGTACTCCGCGAAAGCGTTGAGTTTGGGATTTGGTATATATATTTTATTTGTAACAGGTTTTTCAAACATTTTCCCATTTTGGGTTGTCCAATTTACAAAGGAGACTCTGCCGAAATTTTCAGAAAATATTAATTTATTATTAAAGTATTTCATTCAAAAAGGGACTAAATGTCCATGTAAGTTAGTGATTAATGTAGCCTTGCATTTATTTCCAAGGAGATAAGTGCGGCGGTAACACGCCCGTTGAGTCGAACCTTCGTGGATTTTCCCCCATCTCGAGTTTTATTAAATGAAAAAGGGTTCGGCTTGGCGGGGGTGTTACAGAATGGTATCAGAGCTAAGGTTAGATTCAGGTATGCTATGATCTCCATATCATGGTGTAGAGGTTCTAAATAGGTTTAATGGGTTGGCTAAAAAGTTAGGTATAAATGAACCAAGCCGTTTGAGAGTTTGCGCTTTTGCGTGTGCAATGTGAATTTGTTTACTTGAGATGTGGTACCTTCAATTTTCTTTGTTAGTTACCTCTGCATGTGTTCGTTGTATCTCGCAGTGACTTGTGTTTGTTCATGATATGCGTTTTCTTAAAGTATGTATTTTACAAAACTTATATGATTTGAGAAACCAACTGAATTTCAAACGAGATCTCACTAAGTGAGTTAGTTGGAATTCATTGCCAACAAGTTTGCCCCTTTTGTTTTCTTTGCTCCTCGATTTCGCGAGTCGAGTTGAAGTAGAGATACAAAAGCAGATGGCGGAATGGAGGCTGAATACCTAACGAAGCCATGGAAATTTGAGATCTTGGTTTTGTCTAAATGAATTTAGCTTGTTGTCTCCTCGATTAACTTATTGCAAGTTTCGAGGACGAAACTTTTTATAAGGGTGGTAGGATGTAATACCCCGAATTTTCAAAGATTATTTTATTATTTATTAAAGTTTAATATTATTTCCACTTAAAATATATTTTATGATAATGCGATTTTATTTGATAATTATGTTAGTTTTGATTTATTTAACAAGTTTAAAATAAATCATTTACTTGTTTTATTATTCATTTCATTATTTCTAATTAATTAAACTCTTTATTTTTGGTTGTGGGTATCCTTGTACAAGTTGTCCATCCATTTTAGTAATCCATAGCCCAAATACCAAGTCCATAACCCATGTGGCATTTTTGTTAGCCAAAAGAAAAGGAAAAACCAAATCAAAACAAACAAAACAAAAAAAAAAAAAGAAAAGAAAATGTGATCAATGATGATCACCATCTTCCATCTTCCTCTCCTCCATTTCTTCTTCGTCCGATTCACAAAGACACAAGAATCAAGATTTTCAACACAAAATCTCGGCTTTGTCGGTAAATATTTGAAACTCAATCCACAATTTTCGGATATTAGGGGCAAATTTTCAAAGAGCTACCACCATAGCCCATACCTCACCATGCTTTCTCCATTAATGGAGGTTGACTAAGCTCCACAAATTCATAAATTTTGCTCTATAAATAGCAACCCAAACACATCCAATTGCTCAAGCAAACAATCTCAAAAGGTTTGCTTCAATCCTTTATCTCCTTCCTTAATTTCTGATTTTTGATTTTGAAAATTGCAAATGAAATTTCAATCCTCCATTAACAACACTCTTACGCCCACCCTCGAACCACCAAGACCACGCCCCCGCCCACCCGAGCACCACCGTCCCGCTTGAGTGCCACCTCGCCGCCTTCCTTCCTCCGTTCTCTCTCTCGTCCTCCCTTCCTCTTGCGCCGCGCTACCGTTGTTGCTTTGCGGTGTGGTTGTTGACTCGCGTCGGAGTTGTCGTGGTGGTGTTGTAGTAGTTGTTGTTCTGTTTTTGTTGGTGCTTGTTGCTTGTTGTGGTTTCGTTCTTTGGCCGAGCTTCCCCGCTCGTGTCTCTCTATCTTCTCTCGCTTGACGCCGGGTGCTCGACCAACGCCACCGCCACGACGCCCCCCGCCCGAGTTGCGCCGCTTCACCGCACCCGCGTCGGTGCTCTTCGCCGGCGTCGTTCGTCCCTGCTCGCAGAGCGGAGGTACTAACTTCCCTTGTTCATTTGTTCTCTTTCTTCTTATCTCCAATTTTAAATGGTGATTTGTGTACTGTTAATTGTGATTATAGTGGATGATGTTGGATTGTTATCGGCTGTGAATTGGCATTTTAAATTTATTTTGTTGTGATGGATGATGGCATGAGTGTTATATCACTGAATTGTTAATTGTTGTCGGTAAACTTAAATTGTAGTGGCCTATTAAATTAAACGATAAATTAAGTTGAAGTATTGTTAGTTTTGGAATAAATTTGTGATTATAAGTTATGAACTTTGTCTAATAGAGTTTGTTAGATTCAAGTTAATATGTGGGTCTAAGGTAATTACTTGAAAGACAGTTCGTCTATAGTTTTGGGTGTTAATCATTTATAATTAAGTTAGACTTTCTATGTTGATTGATGATATGAATTTGTAGTCAAGTTGTGTATTAATATAGCTATTTGTAGTTATAACGTACTCCTTGCTTGTGGATCAAACACTAATTGATTATGTGAGAATGATTTAGTTGTGTGAAGGTTAGGTGCATGGTTCAGTAAGTAAAACTCTAAGTTGGAATGTTATTGGTTTATGATTTACGTACTTTGTGTTGGTATTTAAAAGTGATCTAAATATCTGGAATGGAGTAGATTCTAACTATGAGTTGTTAGTTGTGAAGGTCTTAAACCTAGTAATCTAATGTTCATATTCTAATTGTAACTAGAATGATATTCTTGTTACTCTAACAAGATGATTAACTAAATGAAAGTCTATAACGAGGTGCATTCATGAATAATTAGTTTTAAAAAAAAAAAGGAGTAGATGGTTCAACTAGACTGTTAATTCTACTAAAGGAGTTTACATTATAGGTTAGAAAACTGGTTCATTTGATAAATTATAGAAGTGTGAATAACTAATAATGGTGTATTATAACTGATGTGATTTATAAAAGAGTATTTATGGAGTTTGAACTAAAAATTTGCAATCAAGCTTTACTTATCTGGGAGGTCTATAGTTAAATCTGAAGTGATAAATGAACTCAAGTGACGGTTGTATTTATGAAATGAGTTAATGAAACCACTATGATTGGATTGAGATTATGATGAATGAAATATGTTCACACTGGATTGAACAATGATAACGTAATTGTATACGTGATTTATGTGATGACGTGAATTAAAAGATGTTAATCACGTAAAGTGAAATATCGGAGGGAAATGATGAACAGGTTGCCCTGTATGAGTGGTTCAGCGGCCCCTACAGGTTCTCTGGTTACTATGCTGAATATTCTGTTACTTGTCTTCCTTCTATCTTGTTGTGATCCAAGTAGAAGGGGTGTGCACACTAGGGACTCTGTTATTATGGCCATTGTGTTATCCGTAGGTGGTTACAGGGGATTGACCCCGGCCTACAATGTTGAAGTAAGTGGTTACAGGGGATTGACCCGCCATCGGCGTTCTCTTTCCTCTCCTTAAATAACTGGATTAATTAAGATTAATTATGTAATTAATCATTGTATTTATATCTACATGTGAACATGTATTGATTACGTGAGAATCGTAGACACCAAAGCATGTTTTAAGAATGTTTTATGGGTTAGTACTCGGCGTTGTCCGATGTGTATGTCAATGTTTTGTTTTGTCACTACTGTGGCCCGTCACTTGGTGGGTGGCGAGTGTTACAATAGTTTCGGAGTTGAAGTTACGGAGCATCTGTTCCAAGATAGAAGCGGTTAAGTACTACGATCTCAGCTATGAATGTTTTATGTTTTCTTTGAGGCGAGGATGTTCCATTTTGTAATAGTTTAATAATTAATTGATTTAGTTTCATTTCTAGTTCTGGTTGAGCATTAGTGCCCCTGATTTTCTTTAGCTGGTACTCCGCGAAAGCGTTGAGTTTGGGATTTGGTATATATATTTTATTTGTAACAGGTTTTTCAAACATTTTCCCATTTTGGGTTGTCCAATTTACAAAGGAGACTCTGCCGAAATTTTCAGAAAATATTAATTTATTATTAAAGTATTTCTTTCAAAAAGGGACTAAATGTCCATGTAAGTTAGTGATTAATGTAGCCTTGCATTTATTTCCAAGGAGATAAGTGCGGCGGTAACACGCCCGTTGAGTCGAACCTTCGTGGATTTTCCCCCATCTCGAGTTTTATTAAATGAAAAAGGGTTCGGCTTGGCGGGGGTGTTACAGTACGCGTGGCGTAAAGCTATGCGTCTGGCACACAGCTGTGCGCTTGGCGCGTAGCTGTGCGTCTGGCTCGCAGCTGTGCGCTTGGCGCGTAGCTGTGCGTCTGGCGCACAACTCTCTATAAGGTTTTAGCAAGGCAGCTCATACCCGGTATGTGGACATTTGAGGGGAAGTTTTATGAGGTAAATGAATGAATGCCCACACTATTAATGACAAAAAATTTAGACAAAGCATTTTGTGCTTGGTTTATATTTTTCCAAAATTATAGGCTATAACCTGTATTTGTATACTGTTGACGTGAAGTGGTAGAAGCATAGTGAAGATTAGTAGTACAAATATATTAATCCGTGGATTGTGCTCCCAGGAGCACAATGAGAACTTTGCTTACACAATGCAAAATAGAACATTTATGAAAATGAAAACGAACATTATACTGTTGAAATGGAACATTACAAGAGTTCACTTACGAAAATGAACATTTTACAGTTGTAGTTGAACATTACTAGAATTCAATTATGAAAATGAACATTTTACGGATGAAGTGAAACACTACCAAAATTCAATTACTTAAATAGAACATTTGCTCATCAAATATATAAAATAATTTTTTGCTGAAAAATAAGTTTTAAGCAAATATTTTTTAGAACAAAACATTTGCTTATCGAAAATAGAACAATTTTCACGGAAAATAGAACATAATTTTCTGTTGAAAAATAAGCTTAGAACAAACATTTGTTGAAATAGAACATTTGCTTATTGAAAATGGAACAATTTTCACGGAAAATAGAACATATTTTTTTGCTGAAAAATATGCTTATAACGAACATTTGTTGAAATAGAACATTTGCTTATTGAAAATAGAACAATTTTCATGGAATATAAAACATATTTTTTCACTGAAAAATATGCTTAAAACAAACTTTTGTTGAAATAAAACATTTACTCATCGAAAATGGAACAAATTTACTGTGTGCACCGTGCTCCTGGGAGCACATTAGAAATTTCACAAAAATATGGCATTTGACCTGAGTTATTGGATACACTACATAAAAGAGAAAAACATCAGTTTCTACTATCTTTGTTTACAATCTTTCTATTTCCTTGGTTTCACAACAATTTTTTACACAATATTTATAAGTTCACCTACAACATTTATTTTATCATTTTTAATACAACATTAGTACGTACAAAACTTGGCTCAGCTCACTTGGTGGAAATTTCACCTCATGACCTCAAGGTTAGGGGGTTCGAATTCCACCAAGTAAGGGACACTTGGAAAAGGATTCCCCCTCCTTCCAAGTACTTGTGTCTCTGGGTCGGACCTTGTGTAAGGGCAGCTCAAAGGTTATTCATAGATATCCATAGACGGAACACTAGGCGACTAAATATCCATTATTGAAATAATTGTTATTACTCCCTCCGGCCTCCGTCCCTTAATAGAGTGTCCATTTCTTTTTTGGACACTATTCAAAAGTAAAGAAAGCCCTCAATTTTTTTTCCAATATATAAGAAAAACATAGTCATGTGGGGTCTTGTTTGATTCGTCTCATTGCGTACATTAAGAAAATCAAACTTTTATAATTTTTACTAATATGTAATTAAAGATATTAACGATACAAAACGTGCATTGGAGAAATGGACACTCTATTTAGGGATGGAGGGAGTACAAATTAAGAATACATGGGAAAACAAAATTAACTAAAATTGTTAATACAAAACTAAGGAAATGCCTAAAGATTTGGCATGAACAATGGATATTATTTGCATTTCATTTGATGATGTACACTTTGCAATACTACTGTATATACAAATCATTCGTCAATGAAAATAACTCTATATTTACCCCACTAAAGAATTGGAGGAAGATCTTCACTACTTCTCTCACCATGTAACATCAAACATAAGCTTCCTTCATTACTATCCTATTAAAGAATGAAAAAATCGAACAATTTGGGGGAAGAAAAGTAGAAATTAGATCATCGATATGAGCATTGAGGATTGAGGAAAAGCCTAGTCTATTTATCTAATTAGAAATTTAAAAGAATCATAATTTACATTTGGGGCAATAAATGTTGTTCTAAATGAAGACTGAATGGGACAAGGGATAGAAAACCTTTTCGCATGAATGATGAATATACATTGTGGGTTAGTTTGAGCTCAACAGCATAGATCCATGTCATCTTAGCCTGAATCCTGTAAAAACTGGAAATCTGGATTCTCAAGTAACTGAGGCGGTGGCTTTACCCCAGCGAAATCTCTCTCTTCCGAGGAAGTGGAAGCAGAGAGGTCATCAAGGGGAAGGGGTATGCTGCAATTAAACAGAATATTAGGACCAGTCCATAAAAGAAGAAGAGGGATTTCTTTTAACAACCCAAAAATTTGAGCGAAAACCTTTAATTAAAACCGCACTTTAGTTGGAAAATATTTGCTCAAATCTTTAGGGTGCTACTGCCGTATCTATTGTACGAGAAAATAAATGCAATGCGAACTAAGAATATGTTTAATTAAAAATTTTGTGTATTCTCTTTCACCTGGAATTATCATCTAATGATATGGCATTCTTGGCTTTATCACTGCCCATTTCACCCTCAATTTCTCCGGGCATCAACTCCTTCATACTTGAAATGACCTATAAAAGACAAGCGAGCACCATTTCTCTTACACTTGAAAAGAAACACAGGCAGCAACAGGATACCGTAACTGTAGTATATAATGTGCTTACTTCTGGAGAAACACTAGTAGTGTTATAATCGTCATCCCAGTACGTTGTACAAATTTTATAAAGCTGCTCAACACTCAAAAGCTGAAAATAAAGCATCAGAATTAGTAGATCTGAATACTGGTTGAAAATAAAATCATCAAGTTTTCCATCACGTCAATAGACACGGGAAGTAAAGAAGTGGCAGGATGCCAGAGATGATTCTTTATATGAAATCTGAAATATATAGTCGAAAAAGGCACATTTCTATTGGTGAAGGCAGTCATTACTCATTGCATTGTGAACCACATAAAAGTCAATTATAACTTCATTTATGTGCTTCCAAATTAGGAAGTTCTTTTCTGCAGGCAAATTGGATGTTGCTTCAGAGATCTGTTTTATATTCTTTCAACAACTGGAGTTTACATAACTCTTTAGCAGAGAATTGATCTATTATGAGGAGCTGAATGATGTATTCCCGATCTGAGACTCAAGCATTGATAAACATCCATCAGAATTGATTTCTTCAACATGGCAAATTGCTAAATGTTTTAACAATCGAAGAAAGAAGGGGGTTTTATTGTTAGTTTTAAAATATGATACCAAGAACAAAGCACGGGGTTTCCATTTTCATAAGCAACATACACCTACAAAGAGGAAAAGAAAGAAACTTACTGGGCAGAGATCACTTGTAAGATCTTCATAGGTGATCCTACACTTCTGGTTTATAACCTGTGGATGAACAAAAATAATATACATGACCTTTCTGATTTGAGCAACATGCATCTGGTATCAAGCATCCAAATCCATGCATGGAACGGTATACCATTGAAACAACAAGGCAAATTCTATCAAAAGCTTGTCGGGGCTTATAATGAGAAGCAGATTTTGTTTCACATACTTCATGTAACAAGAAAAGCTTGATAGACTATACGAGATTAATAGGCCTTATAACAGCTCGTAAAAGGACAAGATGTTTCCTTAAAAGAAAAAACTTTGATAGACCGAAAAACTCCGAAGCTTGGAGTATGAATATTTTATGAACTGCCATGAAGAGCATGGCAGGTCAAGAATGTTGGAGCTGTTCTTATTGACCTAGTCAAAATATTTCTAACAAGACGGCCAATTACTTTTCACTTAGTTCTTAGTCATTGAACTTTGTGGAAGTCTATCGAACTGGTTGATGTTACCATTAACAGCCTTCGGATGGCATGTCACAGTGGCATGCAACCCTAAGTAAATAGGCCCTCGCAGAAGAAACATCTATCCAAGGAGCACACATCCTCTCAGGCTATGGTAATGAATAATAGATAAAAAAAAAAAATCTCAAGCTATTCCCCAAAAGCAGCAATCTCAGACTAATGTAAGATAATTCCTCCTTTCCATTAGTACTGTGCAGCATCAACCCTTAGCACATTTCTTACAAAAGCCATGTGAAGAGGAGAGAGATATAGATAGATAAAAAGTGGGAACCATGTAATTGGAGAGAGATACAAAGAAGATATTACCCGATAGGAAAATGTTGCAATTAATGTGAAACTTCCAAATAAAGAAAAGGTTGCAATTGATATAGAATAGAGGAAGTTAAGATGAAACTATTCCCTTTGTTTTGGCAAACTGTGTGAGTGAGGATGTTCTCTATTGAGATTTATCGTGATGAAGCCTTACCAGGACCAACTCACTTTAGTATGAAATAATGAAAGCTTAGGTCCTTAAATAGAAGTGCATTTTTATTAAGAAATCCAAATATGCTAAAGAAGTAGGCATGCCTAAAGCTTATGTTAAAAAATCCAAAGATTCTAAAGTTCATTGCATGAGTCGTTTGCACAAAGGTAAATTCAGTTAATGCAATGCCAAATTTACTGTTCTGCTGATTAGACATGAAGAAAACTCCACCAACTAATTACGGTGTGAGTAGTCAGTGTTTCTTTCCAAAGCAAGTGATTCAAAATACAATGTATGTAAAAAACATAACTCATTTTAATAAATCTTGTCAAGCATGCTATCACTCAAAGGGTAAAGTACGGGAAGTAGTTACTAGTTTAAAATTTTATGGAAATAATTTAACTATCTAATAGGGTTTACATCGCTTCCAAAAGACATTGTCCATGGGACCAATATTCTCGGAAATGGATAACTGCGGATAGAACAACATGAGACAGACGTACCAGAAAACCAACAGCTTGCCTTGTGTGCTTAAGTTCATCCCATGATGGTCCTGTAAACTACAATTGACAAAGACTAAGCCAAGTATATTGTTACAGCAAATGATATTGACAGCAGAAGATGATTTCTGCCAACTATTCTGGAAATAATTTTGTAATTTGAATATGAGTAGACCATAGAGCCATAACATTCTGAAGGTTCATACCATAGGAGTCTATTATCATTTTTAAGATTACTGAAAAAGTATCGCTAGAAAAAAAAAAAAATAGATATTTGCTTATATCTCACACATATCATAAATTTGCAAACTAGCATTGATGAAAATTTAGTATCCTTTTTTCTAGTAGATATCTAAACAAGGCAGAAAATGAAATGCACAACAAAAAAACTGAAATTTATCTGACACAGAAGCCAGTGTCATTGCAGGTACCTCTTCTGTTGCTTCCCCACACCATGTTTCCAATTTGTCCAACCCATCCTTCACATACTGCCCGTTACTGAATGTGCAACACTCTCGACGCAGGAGTACACTGTTGAATCACAGAAAAAATCAAGGTCTTAGTTTACATGCTGTAAATCCCAGAAATTGAGGGACGTCTATATCTTAATGTGTTCCCACTTGGTTAGTTTAAGAAGCACATTGACTCATATACCCATCCCTTAGGAAGCTCCCTTCTCTAAACGATTTGGCAACATATTGTCCTAGCAACCAAGGAGAGTTATGACTAAAGACCATCATGAGATGAGCTTAGCCAGCTATTAGGAAAGCAAAATCTGACCTGTTAAAAAGTTGCACGTTGATAAACGAAAAAATCTGCATAAAGATCTTTTGCACAAAAACTTTAGGAACCTGAGACAAAAAAGTAACTTATGACGTGGGCAATATTGTAAGAGATTTGCTTAGGTTTTAGATGTAGAATCGGAGAAAACATACATGGTTCTCCTTCAGTGTGTTAAGAAATGAATTAAGGCTGTCGATGATGCCCTGCCAACCTGGAGAGGCTTCAGCTTCTTCTGATGTCTCTCGAGCCTAGGAGTTACAACAGAAGATAATAAAAGAGAACGATCAAAGAGTTGTATACCAGATGAAAAACAGAAAAAACAAACATCTTCAGGTCTAGGCAAAGCTTGCTCAACACCTGCAATTAAAACTCCTTGAGGTTTGTTTATAATTATATGTGTCTTTCATAGAACTTCTTTTGCACATAATTATTGCTTGATTAAATGAGATAACTTTGAACATGAGCTTACTCATTTCATTATTTCACTATGAAGAAGTTGTTTATTTATTTATATTTTAAATGATTTTTAGCATATTATTCTCGTATCTAGGACCATATATGTGTACAACACTATGACATTGTCCCACCATGACCGTCCCGCAACCAACCTGTTAATTTGGTATGCCTCGTTTCATTGTTTGAATTAGTATGTTAACAGATTGCACCAGTTAGTTAAAACTTTAAAGTTAAAACATTTTCATCGGAAAAACTTTTCCTATCCCTATTATACCAACACACTATTGGTTAATTCCTTCTTAATGATTACTAAATCCGCAAATTTTTTAAAAAGGTCTACAAGGACACACGTCATACGATGAAACGAGTAGCCACTAAAAGTACTCCCTCTATAACAAAATATCTGTCATCTTAACCAACTTACCTTATTTGTTATATTATCTATCACATTCAAATATTGATGCAATAAAATTGTCATTTTGAAAAATATTATTGCACTGTTCAATTTGATTTTTAGAATTCAATGAGCGCGTCGTCAATCTATGTGCATAAACAAACAAGACAGAAGACAACTAATATGAAGTTATGGGAGTAATATGTTTTGTCTATCAGACATTCTTTTCAGCATCCCCGTTGCATATTGTAGTATTTAGAAGTTTAAATTCTCACAAATTATAAGCAGAACAAGATGATGCTGATTTTCAAATTATAAAGTATGTGGACCTAAATACGTTTTGTTGCTCTACAGCAATTAAAATTTTCAATATCAACTCACAAAAAATGAGCATGAATAAGCGTTCTGAGTGCCCAAGGCCAACTCAAATGAACACAAATATGAACAGTGCTTGGCTCAAATCAGCTCTTTCATACCTTAGTTACACCATGACAACATTGAAAATCATAAATCATAAGTATTTCAAGCAAATGCAAACAGCGAAATGATGATGTCAATGTAATGGAGTTTTTAAACAGGATCTTACAAGATTACATTATTCTACATGCTATCGTAGCAAAATTGCAATTCCAGGGAGGGGTGGATGAGACTGACGGGAACGAAATGAACAATGTTGCATTCACTTATTCACACATGCAAGACCCCGCACATAAAATTTGATAAAAATATAAAATAAAGCAAAGATCAGTGAACCTGAATACAAGCAGAAAGTAGAGATGACAACTCTGTCTTGAAATTATCTCGAATGATCCCAAATATCATTTCGACATAAGCAGTAAGCTGTTGCTTGAAAAGCAAAGCTGGTTGCTTGGCCTCAACAGGACGAACTATATCAATTTGAAGATTTGCAGAAGAAGCAGAAGAGCGAAATCCCTAGAAAGTTCGAGAATTTATGAGAAGTTTTGTGATCAGGGATACAGTAGCAAATTTTAAGTTGCCAAGTTAAGAATATAGACAGAAAGAAGAGATTATCTATATGCATCTCTAGTTTATAGGCATTTAAACATGAGTAAGCACAAATATTAAAAATAATTCCAAAAATATTGTGAAGAGTTACTTGGGCCATCCTCCCGAAAAATGTTGGCGGCTGAGGGGGTTTCCAATCTTTGTTTGCCTTGTAACTTCTTTGCAGCAAGAACAACAGTGTAGATGTATTGGATAACCAATAAGCCAGATGATTATTATTATCTGAATTCTGCACCAATTCATACGAAATTCTTGTCAAATCTCTCAGACAACAAAACCCATCTATTTAACATATAGACCTGAATATTTATTATTAAACAGAAAGAGCCAAACAAACGTAAACATAATTGCCTTTCTTCACTGCCCTTGAAGATATGGTAGAGGCCTTCAAATATTTTTGAGGAGCACCAGGTGTGCCCCTAATTAGGTAGCAATGTTTTACAAAATCTCCAATGGTTTTTGGGATCAAGGATCTTTGGGGAGCCTAAAATACATAGCAAATGCACTTCATTATGCTATGGTATGTATTTGGATAGAACTTAAGATCAATATTTCCCGCTGCATTGGCTAACGAAAAGCGGTTTATTTACCTCTCTTTAGAACTTCGACTCACAAAGTCCTGAAGTGTCCTTACAAATATGCAACACATCACCAAGATAGGAAGACTTTGACTTCCTATGGATAATCTTCCTAACACTATCATTATACAAACTTGTAGTCAAATAACTACCTTGTACTCCCTCCGGTTCTTGAAGATCCTCCCTCTTTTACTTTTCACGCAAGCCAATGCAAAACTTTGGACAGTAATATCTCTAATTATGTATTTGTAAAAATTGTAAAAAGTAGATATTTATAAAATACATATAGAGACGAATCTAACAAGATCCCACATGACTATTTTTTCTTACGTATAAGTTACAAACAACGGTCAAAGTGAAATTTGTGAATAGTGAAAAATGTCAAAGAGGGAGGATCTTTCGGAATCGGAGGTAGTATACAGTAAGAGAATCATATAACTATCTACAGAAAGTTTAGGTTTTGCTACCCCTTAACAGACAAAGTAGAAATATGAGTTAATGGCCCAGCCAGATTCAACATTTGAAATATCCCAATCGGCAATTTCAATGGCAAAGCGATTGATCGATTGGAAGATTGTTTTACTTACTAGTCGAAAAGACACATTGGAAACTGCCATATCCAATAATACATGGAAAGTGTGTCAGTCCCTCAGTGGTTAGTGGTGTATCTAGAAATTTTGGCATGGGCAGCCATTCAGGTATGAACCATATGAAATTTGTGATTTTTCTACCAATATTTTCAAAAAACTTATCTACCACCATCAATGTTACACACTAAATACTAGAAGAAAGATCAATTATGCAAAAATAAGTTAGACAAAATCATTTATTAATGTTGATGAATAGAATAAAAGAATATGAAAATATAAGGGTAACCTGACATAATATTGCAACAAGTATTAAGAACAATATTTAATCTAAAAATATGTATAGTGAACATGGAGTGAGAAAAATACTCTTAACAAGACATGTGTGATGGGTGCAAAGGTGAGACTAATAGCTGCTTATATTATTTTCTTGGGTGTTTATTACTCCAATTATTTACTATTCATAGGACCAGACAAATGAGCCTAAGAGAAACAATTTTACAATTAATTTGCAAAATAAAGTTTATTACTAAAGATATAATTTTTTTTGAGGAAGAACCATCTAAGGACCCTAAAACTGATGAATCCAATTATACAATACCAAAAAGCTTACCATTTCAAGCAGCTGGAATTTTTTGGGTGATCCCCCAATTGCTCTAAACGTGATCGGGAAGAATCTTCCGAATCTAATTTGTGGTTGAATTAGGGAAATTTTAAAGGACAACTACCATATGTTGTTAAAGGAACATGAGGGATAAGAAAGAACTTTCACAGGAAATAAGATGGAAGTCTACTAACATGCCAAGGTAGATGGAAGTTTGGACAAAATCCGTTAAGTGGTAGTTATATCTTGACTATTTTTATTTAAAAGGTTGACTTATTTAAAAGATAGTTATTTAAATAGGTGGGTATCAAATTTAGATTTTGGAAAATTTTCCATTTCCTAATTGCTTTCATTTTTTAGGACCCTAGCCATATTGTTGTTTTGTACCGTTTCCCTTCTTTATATACAACTAATAAAATTCTTCTGTAATCTAAAGTAACACGCAAACATTAGAATGAAAGAGAGGATAAAAAACATACGCTAGGAGCACTGTCTAAGGCAATCACATTTCCAAGTTATTTACTTACCTGGAATGCAGAACTAATCAACTCGGTAAGCCGGTCAAAAACATTTGTCCTATCTGCTTCAAATGATTTCCAGTGAAGCAGGCACTTGTACATGGTAAATGCAGCAACTGGTTTACCCTGACTAAAACCAGCATCTCCAGACACACATTTGATAAGAGAATCCGCAAGCTCCTGCATCCGAACAAAACAAAAGTTCGTGATACCACAGGCTCCAGCAGAAAAGCAAGAGAGAACAGAAAGTATGTGGCAAAATGAGAAACTGCAAGGCTTGCTGTATCCGATTAATCAAAATAGTTACATACACGCTGTCTCTCCATTTGTGATTTCCTCATAGACTCGGTACCAAAGGATTTCTTTGGTGTTCCACTAGGCAAGTCCTGTCAAGCAAATATATTTTACATATTCATATTGTCATAAGATGCAAAATATGGAAGGTTCAAAAAAATTTCTTTAAATTAGTGGCCTTGCCTTATTGGGCTCATTCACATGACCATTCCCGAAAGACTGAAACGATTATGATATTATAAGGGACATGTCAAATGAAAGGAAAAAATATAACTTGAACATTTGAAGCATCACTACCGGATAATCTGAAATTTTGCTTTTGCGCTCAGTTTCCAGGTAAGCTATCTTCTCTTCCAGCCTGAAAAGGTCTAAATTAGAAGCAAATAGAGAAGATTGTTTGTGCATACAAATCAAAACCCATGAGATGAGCGAATTGTCAACTCTTGGCTACAACTCAGTGACTCAGATCACATTGAAAAAAGGACATCAACGCAAACAATTTTTATGAAGCTAACTGGCGTATCTTTCGCATTCTTCTTGACCCTGTAAGATGAAGGAAAGAAAAACGAGATAACAAAAAGTTGGGAAGAGACAGTCGCTACATCAAAATGCAATTAGAAACATTTAGCTGCGATGGATAGAACAAAAAAGTCTACCAACTCCTTGTGTTCCCTTCAGAGTAGAGCATATGCCTTGCGCAAGCACCTACATGTATTGTTTTGTGAGCCGAAAAATACCAAGGGCATTTTGTTGTAAATCTCTCACAGAGATACGAGAAAATTCCATTTGACGCAACCAGAATTTTGCGAACTCTCCCGTGAATTAGAAGATCATCTTAAGATCTTTGGAGATGTTCTAGGATTCAATGTAACACACATGATGCAACATTACTACTATGGAGCAGCTTTTTGCAAAAAAAAATATGAGGGAGAAACACAATAAGATGTTGGAAAGTTGAAAAATGCAATATCATAAACATAGATAGCTTGCAGTTAAAACTAAAACAGGTTATAAAACATTACTAACAGTAACAGCTCTAAAAAATTTGCAAGCTCACCCATCTCAAAGTCTTGTTGAATTCCAAATTACACATTCCATCAAATAACATCCCTTTAACTCAAATTAAGTCGTATTTCTAGAGTCCACTTCTTCCCCATAGTACAAGTGAAGAGAAAATGTCAAAACTACCATTAAAGCAGCCCAAGCGAGACTTACAATATCCATGTGCATCATGTCCCCTATTTCTATGAATATGAAGGAATTATTCCACTAGTAAGAAAACAGGAAAAGGCTGATTTATGAAACGTTAAAAGACAAAAATGACAAGGGAACGATATAGGGAAAGGATGATCCTCAGTCCAATGCTATTTCCAAGGACCCAACTTATTCCTATCTCTAATCTTATGGTTCTTAGAACATACTTTCTCTAAACATGTGGCGCTAGAGGGAATCAAGTTTGTATACTAAGTACTAACCCTTCCCTACTTAAAAAAGTTCGTACAAACCATGTTCTCGAGGTATAAACCTCCTTTCTCTTTCAGATTTCAAACTAGATCCCAAGTTTTATCAATGGCACTTAAGATGTGTGTGGAAAATGGTTTCCCCATGCACATACCAAATTAGATACCACCTACCCACCACCCATGGCGAGTACAAATCCCTTTAACCATACACTCGCAGGTACAAATCTAAACACACACCTGTTGAATTTTTATTACCTGTGAAGAAAATCCACCTGTAACAGCTATATGTAGAATAAATTCAGGTAAATCTGAAAATCTCAATAACCCCTGTAGTGCCGGTTGGGTACTTTGGTGGATATAGGGAGGGCGGGGAGGGGGGGGGCAATATGCACGTCATTATACCCACTTGCCATCCTTTAATTTCTTACCTATATGATGATCTCTTCTCTCTCCCATTCTACCCAACCAAACAAAAGGCCCTAATAACCCTCTCCAACCTCCTAGTATCCCCTTGTGAATTGACAAAAGGTAAATTATGTTAAGAGCAAAACTAACAAGATAAGACTGAACAAGAGTGTCGAGTCCTCCCGCACCCCCACTAACACACAGAAGTAAAGCAGACATAAGAGAAAACACAAGATCCTAGAACAAGTTTCCCACTGAAAGGAAACCTAAGATGGAAATGGAAACTGTGGGTAACATAGCGAGCATGGGAAGCAAACAAGTCCAGTGGAGATCAAATTGACCCTTGTGACATTGTACTTAGTTTCTAATCCCTGCTATCACCAAAAAAAATTGAAGAAAAACTGAAGACAAACTAATCATGAGGAATTTGTTAGAGGAGGACGGTAACATCAGCAAATTGCAAAAGTGAGTTAAAACTATCTACCAACCACATGAAACCCTCCACAGTCCACACACACGCACACACAAAATGCTCCCCCCTTGCCAGACGCATGGTTCAAAGGATTTCACTTGATATCCCCAGTAAACAAGCTGATACAAGAAGTGAAAACTGTAAAAGCAGCTAACTAAGATATGTAGGGCTTTGTAAGAAGAAAGGGTTTCTCTGTCAGTTATGTTATATTAGTTGACATGATTGTATTAGATTGGGTTGCTAGTTGCTACAAGTGAATGATGGCCCATAAGAGAGTCTAAGTTAGAACTGCGAGTCGTTGGGGTTCGCATAACCACTAAAGATCCATTCCAATCATCACCAATAAAATCATTAGCTCCTTTGCATACATGTACATAAACAGATGTGCATGTTAGCATACATATAAAGATCTGTCAGACACCTTTTCACTGCAGTTTGAAGTTCAATTATCTTAGACTCTGCTTCTTGTGCTTGCTTCAATCGCACTTCACTTAGCTTGCTAGTTTCCTCATATTTCTTCTGTGTTTCGTCAACTTTCTGTTCCAATGATTTAACTATTCCCTGGGAAGGATGGGAAATATTGAAATGAGTGCTAAAGATAGTAGTTTCACATGAATGACACATCAAACAAGCCTACACAAAGACATCTTACCTTGAGCTCTTTATTTTCAGCAGTAAATCTATTTATTAGTTCATTGTCAGAAAGCTTGCTCATTTCCGCATAATTCTTCTCAGTTTCATCTATTTTCCTTTCCAATGCACTCACCATTCCCTAGAGAACAAAGATATAATTCAAATGTGTGCAAAACAATAGTAGTGCTACGTGTTAATGGCAGCTCAGGAAAGGCCCATCAAGACACATTACCTTGAGCTGTTCATTTTCTGCTGCAAGTTTATTAATCATAACATCATCAGAAACAGGTACTTGATTTTGCTTACTCGTTTCCTCATATTTCTTCTCAATTTCGTCAATTTTCTTTTCCAGTGAACTTACATATTCCTGAAACGCAATGTAAGAATTGAAATGAGAGCAAAACAATGATAGTGCCATCTATAACAGATGAAGCAAGATATACACAATATGCATTACCTTGAGCTGTTCATTTTCAACAGTAAGTTTACTCATCAATTCATCGTCAAAAGCAGGTACTTCTTGCACATTAAGGCCATGCTCAGCTGTTTTCTTCACAACCCCCTCACGTTCCTTCATAAGCAATGTCTTAGTTTCTTGATATTGCTTCTCCATCTCTTGCAAAGCCTGGTGCAGCTTTTCATTTTCTTGTTTCTTCAATTCTTCAAAATCATCCTTCAAAGATATATAGAGAAGATATAATTAGTGGAAAGAATATAAAAAAAAAGAGAGATATCTGGTAACTTTCACACCATAAATTACATATTATACGAGTTTCACTTCTCATTTACTGTACACCATGTGTTCTTCGTCCAGTTTATCTTTTTAGGTAAAGTAAATATTTTGCTACAACGCATAATACAGGATGCACATGCACATGCACATGTAGAGGACAAAGTTTTGTTCTAAGAGGATCAAACAATGACGAGTCTTGTGAGTTTTTTCTAAATGCAAGAGTGAGATACCATCTTTAAAGTCCTTGAAACAAGCATTTAAGACTCAATATGAAGCCAGGTAAATCACCATCTCATAGCAAGATTGATATCATGTCAACATGAAACTTGGGCAAGAGTGCAACTGTGATAGTACTTAAAGTCTAGATGATCGAATCACATTTGACCTCCAAAGGGTGTGTGAAGGAGAATCAGTACAGCAAATTGCAGAAAGATTAGATACACTCAAGAGAGAAACACCATTCTGTCTGACACAAACTTTCAGCTATTTCTTGTATTTAGTCTACTAAAGATTTTTATTTATTCAAATGTTAATCTCAAACACAAATTCTATGTCTAACCTCTTATGCAAGGGCAGAAGCACAACTAGGAAATAAATCTCTACAAAGGTGTAAGGGACTTGTTGCAGACGAGCTACACAAGCATCCCGTCCATCCCTTTGCGGGGTTATATTCATATACCTAGTAACTTGGTGCCAGAGAGACAAAGTTCCAAAGAATCTTCATAGCCATTTACCAGCCAAGGATATGTTTTCAGACAACAAATTTCCGCAGTCAATACCACCCTCCTCGCTAGCATACTAAACTTATCCCACCCCACAAGATGATCCTCTTTATCTTCTCATAACCCAAACAAAGAACTTTTCCTACTTTCCTTACTTAGAATCAACTTGGTGCCGAAGGGACACAGATTCCAAGATTCTTTAATGGCTAATGCCATTTATCAACCAAGGAAATGCTTTTGGACAACAAATTCCCATGATCAATGACACCCTCCTGCCTAGCCTACTAGCCTTATTCCACCCCACAAGTTGACCCCCTATATCTTCCCAAAACCCACATCAAAGAAATCTTCCTACCTTCATTACTTAAAATCAACTTGGTAAGGAGGGAACACTAGACCCAAAGATTCTCCATAGCCATTGACCTGCCAAGTAAATGTTTTTGGACAGCATATTCCCGCAATGGATATCAGCCTCCTCCCTAGCCTATTAACCTTATCTCAACCCCACGAGATGATCCACTTTATCTCTCATAGACCCATATCATAGAACTTCTACCTTGATTACGTAGAACAATGAAAGCGGGAATGCTCTCACAGTCTCACTATTTCTTGTATTCATCATTTCACGGACTCAATTCAATTCAGCAAAATATTAGTCTGGAATATTTAGACGACATATTCTAAATATAATACAAAACTTTCTGCTCAATACATACTTTCTAGTAGTAGCGAGGGAAGTCTCAAGCTCTCAACTGCGTCAAAGAGGATTGAGAATGGACTACATCTGAGATTTTCGACTTAGTATATCGAAAATGTCGATGGAGAAGTCTACCAGAATCAAAAGACACTCCAACAGCTCGCAAAATGCTGTGTGGATATAAGAAGGCAAACAAGAAGTCGGGTCCTACGATGTTTACCATATAAGATGTTGACAGTAGTATAGTTAATAATAGCAATGCCTATACACCTTTCGAGCTGCTTCTGCCTAGGCAATTTGAAAGATGATTGGAATAAGAAGCATGGCGAGAGATGATCGCCTTCCATAAATAATAAATGAAGGAAGAATAGAGGTCCCGAGAATGGTTTTAGATAAAGTTGATGGCTGTTGGGAAAAGGGCTTAAAGACAGTGGAGGACATGCAGGGAGGTTCTAATCATGTTAAATTGTAATTCAAATTCTGAGCAGCAAAACGAGTTTTGGAGATAAAAGTATGACGGGAAATTTTACATGGTTACCCCTGTATTCTGGAATCTAATATATGGTGGAATAAAAAAAATTCCACTCTCCCAAATGGCCCTATACTAGTGTTTTAGTTACTAACGTGATACTAATTACCTTATTTTTGTTAAATAGGATGGACTAATTAGCTTTTTCCTTTAGACTCTTCTTCTTCCTCATGAGTCACAACTCACCCCTGACCCTTCACTCTCCTGTGATTTCTTTTTCTCTCTGCATCGAGTACCACTGCTACTTAAAAATATCATTAAATCTACTGGATCTCTGTTAATTCTACTGATTTTTCTTCCATCTTTTTCTAAGGTACTTTATGAATTTTAATTATCAAACTAAATATCAATTAGCTTTTCAGAGTTTCTGAATTTACCAACCGTAGATTAAGAACTAAGAAGTAATTCTTGAAGAGAAAGCATTCACTTTAATGGTGGGACGAATGAAAAGATTCCAAGAAATTGAAACTCAACGTAAGACCGAATATTGTATTATATATACCCTACAAAAAAGTAACAGTAGTATAGTAGTACAATTATTTTTTGTTTTCTGGAAATTTCTGTACTAGCGAATGATGATGCTTGCAGCAACATCTAACTTCGATGCATGTTCTGCCTCATCAATTTCTGAAACTAATTGCTGAATTAGTTTGATATCCTGTTTAATTGGGTAATTATCTTATCAAATTGTAGGAGGGAGCAATTAATGACATAATGAAAACGATCAATTTTCTCCAGATCTCTCTGAAAATTGAATTAGGATGCTATATTTGTAAATCACTCTCATCATGTTAATTGTGGAATTGAATTAATGAAAGAGATAGGATCGTAGGAGTTAAAGGGGTATTTCAGTAATTTCAGCTTTAGCTTAGAGTTTAGCACAACTTAGCTGATTTTGGTGATTAATGTATTAATCAGTTCTGCAATAATACAGGGTCACTTGGAAGAATGTAAAAAGAAAATTTCCACCATGTATAATTTCCCAAAACATAGGGTCACCATGTTGAATTTCCCAAGTATAAATGATAGGTGTCTCTTCTCGGTGAACACAAGAATGAATGTTAAGATGCTAGTAAGTTATTCATCAGAAACATTGATGTGAAGATGTTGAACAATGAACAACTATGATAGGGACTTTGATATATATATATCAATGCTCCTTATGTTCATTTTCAAATATTGGTGATTTAAATTCGTCGGTAGGGAGACTCGTGGAAAGTAATAGAAAATTGTAATAATTGGCTCTTCATAATGACACAACTAGATGCTCTACCCATAGATACATTTTTGGGTGATTTTAGTCATTAACTTAACCATTAGAAAATTGTAATAATTGGCTCTTCATAATGACACAATTAGATGCTCTACCCGTAGATACATTTTTGGGTGATTTTAGTCATTAACTTAACCACTAGAAGTGAAAAAAACAGCAAAAGCTTTGGAAACATTATCATCTTATATTTTGAAAACATTATCAACAAAGTTTGGAAACATGATAATCACCTTAAACTACTGTAATAGACTAGCCTGGGGGAGGGGTACTTTTGGTAATACACACTAGTTATTATGTTAGCTTGGGGAGTAAGGCCAGACTCTACATAGAGGAGATTAGGGAGAGAAGAAATTATGTTCTCTTTTTCTATTGATTCTTTTCTGATCGAGGTGTATGGATCCATGGATCTAGGTGTCTATTCATGGATTAACAAAAATGTGCATAAGCTCTATTTGCCTCTGCCATTCTATGAGTCTCTTCTTTTTTTGCGTATGGCATTGCCACTCCCTTTGGCAACATCAACAAATTCGGAACTTAATTTGAAAGCCATATTTCGACTCGGGCTTTTTTAGGTTGCCCCTAATAACCAACAAATGGCAAGCGCTTTTCCTTGTGTGGATTGTTCACATGAGAACAATCCTTATATGAGAACACTTTGTATTACATTTTTTAGGACAAAGGATAATCATACTCCCTCTGTTCCTTATTGATGTTTCTACTTGGAATCTTGGCACTGTTTAAAATTAAGTAAAAATCTTCTTTCCCAATGTATAAGAAAAAAAATAGTTATATGGGGTCTTATTTGATTCGTCTCAACTCAATGAGTAATTCAATAATATCAAAATTATATAACTTTTTACTAATATGTATTACATATATTAATAGATAAAGATTTGCATTGGTAAATGCGCAAGTCAAACAAGGAACATCAATATGGAATGTAGAAAGTATAATATTTTTAAAATGGATGATAAAATCTGTGTACTCATGTTCTCATATAAGGAGTGTACTCATGTGACCTTTAATTCAAATATATATAAAATACTAATGAACAGAAGCATTCCCAACTTCTCTTAGAGAAAAGATCAAATTTCTCTTGTTTTCTAGACACAAACAAAGTTCAAACTCTTGTTAGAACAGTTCTTTAAAAAAATCAAGAAGCAATTGTCTTCTTCTTGTATCTCAAAAGCTTTACTGTGAAACCTTGTTGTTCATAGTGGGTCGGTAAATAACTCGTAGGAAATCCTATCCTATACGTGTTTGGAAGAATTATTTGGTCACACGCTATACATGAATTTCCTCCTCGTTTCTGACAAATGATTCACTCCACTATATAAAGAGGTTCTTGCTAAGCATCATATAAGGTGGAAAGACGATCTATAGTAGTACTATATTTTTTAGCTGTTAGTGGCTTGAAGAATAAGTTAGCTAGTAAGTTTGGATAGTAGCTCTATAAATGGATGAAATTAGAGAAGAGAAGGGTATGCTGAAGATCATTGAGAGTTAATTTCTTTTACATTTTGGAAGAAAACAAGCCTCTGGAAAGCTTGTATTATTAGTTTTCCAGATTCTTTTTATCAAATTCTTCTTCCTCATTTGTCGTTCTGTGAAGATAAGTTGATTCTTAGCAGTTTTGTTCAGCAGCAACTTAAAAATTAGTTATATACCAAAGGTCTTAATGAAATTCATTCACACTTTACTATTACAGTATTACATTGGAAAGCTCACTAATTTTTGGATACCACAAAATCCACTTTTAGATCTCTTTTTGGATTACACCCACTATCTCAAGTTCCGAATCGAGCTAATTCACTGACACAAATAGTTCATGGGAAAAATTTGAGTTATTTGGGTCATGGGGGATTGACAGGGTGAACTGCTAGCTTTCAGATACGAGATATTCACCCTAGTCACTATGGGCCTATTTCCCCAATTGACACGTCTGAAAGTAGCAAGAGTGGTTTTGATTTCAGAATGGAGGATTTATTAAATTAATCTGAAAAGAAGAAATATTTGGAACTACAGATGCAATACTCCAAGGGTTTTACACATGCTGATTGCTGAAGGAAAACCTATCGAGAGTATTCTCAGTCAAGCATCACCAACAATCATTATTTATGCAAGAGTAATCTAAACTGTCATGATCGGAAACACTGAAGAAAGCATGAAGTAACACTTACCCTCTTGCGTTTCTCTAGCTGTAGACGGCAATTTAGTTCTTCAACTTCCATTTCCAATTTATCCTTAGCTTCCTTTAAAGCACCTGCCTCCTTTGCAGCCTTGAGATTTGACAAATAAGATGAAATTACAATTACAAAATGTAGGATTGAAGGTAGTTGGCAATTCAACACAATTAATGAGCAAGTAAGAAAAAGACAAGTACTTTAACAGATCAAAATATCATTAGACATTGATACATTCAATAGGCTAAGGAACGGATATCGTAGGTCATACAGTCAAATAACTGTACTCAGGACAAAGTAACATCAAGCTGCTAAGAATTGATAATATAGACGGGACGGGCACAAAGGGAAGCACAACATAATTCAATTATCAAGAAGCTTGTGAACAAAGATAGAGATTTAGTTAGAAAAGGAGAGGAATCTCGTGTTAAGAAAAGCAGAAATTAGGAAGGAAAAAGTATGCAAAAATTATTGAAGAGTTTAGTGATTTAGTTTTGGGAGGGAAACAAGCCTCTCAAAAGCTTGTATTTTCCTTAATTATTGTTGTTTTCCAGTTCGTAACCAATCATATACCATCCTCTTTTCGTTGTTTTTTATTCTGTCAAGCTAAGTCAATTCTTAGCACAAGCAATGCATTCTCACTTCCAATTATCATTCTCAATTTCACAGGTGTATTGCAAGTTATAATAAAAGCCTGTTAATTACATTCATGTAGAATGATAGAATGAAGCAAAAATTGATGCGGCAATTGACGATGACGTTGTCATTTTGTTGAATAACATGCATTCTTTCCCAAAAAATAATTCATATATGACGGTCTAAAGTGCATTTTATATATGAGTTTGAATGACATTCAATAAATAATTTGGGGTGATTTGAACCATTTTATTCAACAAATGTGTTTTATAGAGATTACTTATGCCATGTTATGCAAAAACAAGATTTCGAAATAGGTTCACTGCTATATGTGGAGTAGGGGGGCATCGAATTAAAACTCTCCCGTTCCGTTACAGAATGGTCAATCTGTAACGGATTTAGATTTGCTGCGAAATCCCGTTATAGAACACCATAATAAGAATCACATACTTCTCGCCATGTTGTCCATTCCGTAATGCGAACTCGCTGCATCAGAATGTTTTTATCCCCGTTACCTCCGTTCTTTTCTGACATGGGCCAAAAATATTTTATGAATTGGTTATATAGCTTATGAAACATGATATTCTGATAAGTTTGATTATATTATA
Source organism: Beta corolliflora (assembly GCA_947648045.1). Classification (NCBI taxonomy): domain Eukaryota; kingdom Viridiplantae; phylum Streptophyta; class Magnoliopsida; order Caryophyllales; family Amaranthaceae; genus Beta; species Beta corolliflora. Next base: position 833,769 of record CANSZD010003024.1, on the reverse strand, counting down.
TTGCAAAAATGCTTCATAAACTAAAACAACGCAAATAAGGTTAGAACATATTAATGTAAATTTTTTGAAAAAAATCACGCCGCGTGGGCTTCGATCCGTTCCATTCATCTGTTACAAGCCGCTTCCACGACAACAAAAACGTTAACGCGATCGCGACCGCATCCGCAATTTTTTTCCTTGGTAGGGGGTGGCTAAAGAACACAAACGAACGAAGAGAGAATCGGATAAGTGGATACAATTCCGGATAATATATACTAGTAGAGTAAATATTATTAATGAGTCCTCATGTTTACAGATCTACTTTTCCAATAATCTAAAAAGATATCCAACTACAAGAACCATCACTGAAAACTTTACAGAGGGAAGTATAGATATGCTTATGTATGCATGTGCTTGTGTATATATGAGTAATATTGATTCTCCATTAAACTAGGAATTAGGAAAAGCCAAGTGGAGGTATTTCATTTTCAACCAGGCTGATAAAGGTCAATAAAAAAAAGTATAAAAAGTTTTTGTGTATCACCATTTTAAGCTTCCGTAATTCTCTTCTTGCCATCTTGACTCTCCATGCACATTGTGTTACAACAGCTGCTATTCTCATCCTTATATAACAGTGCTCGGCTATGTACCTTCTACAATGACTCTGTAGTACACATGAACATATTACAAAAAGCATATATAACCAAAAGCTAAAGAATATCGAAATTCTGCAGATTTAAATAGAATAAGATATATATAAGAAACAATAGAGAAGGAGAAGCCATTTCCACAGCCAAAAAAAAAAAACAATCATTTATGAATATAAAATCCAAGCTAGTTCTCATTCACAAAAGCATCTAGTCTTCACTAGGATATCATATTATTTTTAGCTCATCATAAACCTGATTCGATTAGCTTGATTTATCTGCTAAAATAGGCTACTGTTGTGGGTGGGCATCGATTGCAGGTGATAGCTTATGTTTAGAGTCTTTATTATGTTTTATAATGTTCACTGGGGAAAACAACTGTCTTCCTTTAAGCCTCGAAATAAGAACTTCACACGAGTTGCACCTTTGCTTATATTCTTGGCTTGTTTCTTTGACAAATCCCGCTCGTGTTAAAGATTCCAATCCACCAAAATTCAGCTTTCGTAGTCTCGACCCCACTTGTGCACTCTAAGTTCTCTTTCAGTGCGCCCTTGATCGACACCTGCACTCGTATCACCAATAGGCAAGAGTGTCTCTTCTCACTTTCAAAATCCTTGCTTGTTGTGATTTGAGCAGAGCACTAGGCTTGCACCCATGCCTCGGAAAGGCAAGTGTGTATCACACATCTGAGTGTCAAAAAACTCGGCCCATAATACATGGAATGTTGCCTTATTGATTTGTCAATTAACGCAATGATGGCTGTTTTGAATCTTCCTTGGATAAGCAATATCTATCATAATCTACAAGTGGAAAGGCTAACAAGGCTCTAACACTAAATGAGAGTGTTTTATGTATCTTAAGTCAGAGAAGGGCTTCGAATATATTTTCTCTACAACCTGGCATCCTTCCCATGAATCAAACTCTTTGGTTAATATAGTGGTATGGGTTTGGAATCAGGAATGAAACCAAGGTGGTATAGGTTTGGAACTTGATACCTAATACCATGTGTTTGGTTTTTATATGGGAATGAAATTTTTTCTTCTATTTGATAGCTTGAGGTATTGGTATGAGCCATACCCACCTCCCCCCTTGGGTTTCTAAACCCCATACCTTATGGGTTTGAGGTATTGGTTTTAAATCTATTTATTTTATAAACAAACACTAGGTATAGGTTTTGCTCATTTTAAACCCATACCTCATACCAGAATCATATGAACCAAACGCTAGGAGTTTGTGTTATGCTTTCCTATAGCCATTTTGGAGCACTTGCATATGTCAATATATGAGCTTCAAGAGGAACAAGGGGCAAAAGTTTCTGCGGCAATTAGCTTTCTTTGTTGTCATGGTCATTCAACTAAAAAGAAATAATACGAGACATCAGAGATTGGGTGTCTACTAACAATTCTTACTGTGAGAAATTTGTGTGTGCAGCTTCTATTTCAAGACATGTTGATGAAGTGATGGTGCTTTCATTTTCAGATGCTCGTAAAGACCTGAGGGGATGTTACTGCAATTGAGTTATTTGGAAGACCTTTGCTCCTCCCTCCTAAATTCTTCTACTAAATAATTGTATTTTCTTTTTCAAATGGAATAAATATTGCGACTCTTGTTACAGTGTTCACGTAGCAAAAATACGACATCTTGCCAGATATAGGCTCCAACATACAAATGTTACAAAGAATACATACCACTCAAGATATAGAGTTTCAACTGTCAAAGTCTTCTACATATAAACTATGAGATTTTACCTGAATTACAATTGAAGCCCTTGTCTGCTTTCGAAAACGTAGTTTGCTACGAGCATCCATGCCACGCATACCACACTCAATCGTCATAGCAGATGAACATAACTCTAAGTAAGAACTCCTGGCAAGATGCCTGCGCAACTCCTTTTGGATTCTCAGACATGCTGCTTCTCTCTTTTTGCGGTCGAAAACAGCCCGAGCTATTTGTCCTGCAATGAAAAGTTTGGTTTAATAGAAAGCATAGAGATGTGCGACATGTCCTCAACAACAAGAAGTCTGCCCTTCTGGCAACTATCAAGTGTCATCCATATAAAGGCAGGACGTACAGAATATTGAGAAAGACTTGAGCAATTCAACTTCCACAACAAAATGCTTTTCTTACAACGAAGATGATCTAATGTTCCATTACAATATAATTACATTCTTATGAAGTAATATATACAGTCACAACTTCCAATGGTAAAATTCTACTTTTAGATTTAATTCAAAGATTGATTCTACCAAATATTATATTTCGTAGATCTTGATATGTAGTTTCCAAAAAATAACGATTAGAATTTAAACTCAAAATGTCCACAAAGTATCAAACCCCAGCAAAGAAAAGTAGAAAACAAGCACAGGGAGCCAGGGAGTTAGTTATATATTGTACTATTCATGCCATTGATTTTTATGCCATTGCTTTTACAGATTACAATCAATTGCATTCTATTGCCTCGTACTTAGGACGTAGAATTCACAAAGATTACAAATTCAAGGATAATCAATTACAATGAATCTTTCTTATCTACCAAGATAATCAGATTTAGGAATAATCTCATTTAATTCGCATCCAGCAGAAATTTTAGAAATTTCTTGCGTGGAATTCCTAAGCATTTCATTAGCCAAAAAAGATATAGCAGTACCTCTGCAGGAGGTTTGAATCTGTATGGCACACAGCCGCATTTGCTTAAACCATCTGCGGAAGAAATAGGTCCGAATTTGTGTCTGAATTGTGGTAGCAGATTGTCCTAAAACCTCATTCCTGCGAGCATCTATTTCAGCCATCTGGCCTGCTCTCAGAAACACTTTACTTATACCGATCTGCCAAAAAAATTAACATAGAATGATCATACAAGCACATGTAAGTCAGAACTGTTAAATTTACATTCCTACGATGGACATAGAAATTGTAGCTTATGTTAATGATGAGTTTAAAATTCGAAGCTTTAAGGCTATGTTGCAGTAAAACTTATTTTTAGAAGCATATTTGGTACAGCGGAGAAATTCGATCCAGATATTGTCAAACTTGATGGAACAGGATTCACCTATCAATGAGTGTTTGCGTATGGAGTCTATTGTCCAGAATAATGGAGATATGACGAAGATATTTTGCACAATATAAGTGTGGTTCCAAAAGGAGGAGCATCTGAACTGTAAGATAACTTTAATTGTTAAGGCAAATTTATTGGACTGCTGTTCAACAAGCTTTTGCTACAAGGGTAGGAATGCTGTATTTCCAAGAATATCAGGATCAGAGGACGAACGTGGCGGAGATGCGTATGTTAGTGTAGATGGCAGGTAACGTGAAACGAGGCAGAATATGCAATGAAAGGAATTTCTGTAGGGTCCGAGTGGTACTTATCGAAGATTAAATGAGGGAGAGCTAATTCTCGTGTTTGGACATGCCAACACCAATTTCAAATGACGCCTATTGCCATAATGGAGAATTAGGATAATGAAATTACTACAAAACGTCGAGGTCAACCAAAGATGACCTGGATGGAAAGGGTGATAAGGACATGTAAAAATTAGGCCTCAAGGATCAATATTATTGGACAGAAGAGAGTGGTGGATAGCGACTCATAGGGATGACATCTTTGTTTGTGTAAACCATGCTTTTTCGGATTTAGGATTTGGCCAAGAATGACCCGGATGGAAAAAGCTATATGGAAAGTGTGAAAAGGACATGGAAAAAAAATCAGGCCTCCAAGATCATATTGTATTGGACAAAAGAGAGTAGTGGAGAACAATTCACGTGAGCGACTCATAGGGATGGGTGATGACATCAATTTGTAAAGTCAACCCCATTTTGTTCAAATCATGGCTATGACATTGTTGTCATTTTGGTATTTCAAAAGAAAAAAGTTGGTGATGTACAATATGCTACAATAGAGTACCAAAATTAAACATGCAGGACTACATCTATGGGGATGTTCAATTCATCTGTTTGTAATTGACCAAAGCAATTTCATACAGCATAACAAACTATATTTTCTGAATTTACAAGGGCACAGAAGAACAATGATAACAAGATGATAAATTCGGCTTTATGACCATAAGCTTCAGCCTTCATGACCATAAGATATATCAAACACCTGCACTTATTATGCGAAGATTACCAACTAAAAAGTAAATACAGTGCATAATTGTAGATTAGAGTTCCTCACACCTGATAACCATCAAGCTGCACTTTCTCTATAATTTTTCTACATGCTGTGACTTCATCGCAACTGTAAAAAGCAAGTCAAAGAGAGAAAAGGTCAAGACATCTATAAGATATTTAAGGGGAATAAAACAACACAAGCAAGAATTACATGATGTAAAGATGAAAGAAAACAACAATGAAAAGAGCAATATTCTAGTATGACCGAAATTAATATTACCTGCCGTTTGAAACCTCTGGAGCAAGGATACGACAACGATTTATAAATTCTTCAAAAGGCTTTCTTGTGGGGAATCCAGCGCAGCTAATCCTTATAGCCTCCATGACCCCCTGAAGGCAATAAGCAATATTCAAGAGTTTTGAACGTGCAACATATAAGAAAAAGAGTCTATCATTACACCAAGCAGAACTATAAACAGAAAAGTTTACCCCACAACGAAGCTGCTGGAGAACATTACTGTTTTCAAATATTGCAGGCTTAAGAAGATTATTAGGCTTTACGCAACGAATATAATGAGGCTCTGTTGCACTAAGTGTCTCTAACAATGATTGCAATTGGTGCTGGAAAAGAAGATGAGGACAAAAATCAAAATGGAAGCCTTAAACATCATAAAGGAAGCTCAAAAAATCAAGGTAAAATAGCTCTCTCACACACCGGGGGGGAGAGAACGGAAGAAGAGAGATAAATCAGCTTGGACAGACCTTAAAGCCGGTACCTATAGAAGAAAACTTCGAAGATTTGGCAGACTCCTCAGGCAAAGATGGAAACAAGCTTGCCACAAAGGCACACTTGGAAGCACTTAGAAGTTCTTGATGCTCTGGTACAACATAATCTTTGTTCTTATCCAAGAAAAACTCAGTTTGATAGGTCACCTGCAGCATAAATTGTTTCATAGATTAATATCAAGATCATACTTTCATTTCTTTAACAATAGTTTCTACAATTCGAGCATATCATAGCCTCATTAACAATGACCTACCTCACCGGCATAATGAGAAATGGTGAAATCAGTACGTGACAACTTTGGTTTACTGAAGCGTTTATGATTGTTGAATGTCTGGTACAGCTTTTCAGCAAATGTCTCATGTGTTGCTCTAGGAAACATACTATGAAACAAACATATGTCACCAACATTGACACACAATAATCTATATGTCACAGATCTATGTTTCTCATTTTTTTTCTTATTCTATTTGAAGAGGGAATTAAGACTGAAAATTTGAAGTATCTGGAATCTAGGGGAAATACTGCCATTCAGAAACTTAATAACTTCAATCACTTACCAGGCTTCGTCCAGAAGAGCAATGATACCCCCAGGTTTCTGTGATCAATACAAATGAAGAAAGTCAGAAAACCTGCACGTACAGAATCCTTGTTTTGCACTTCTTTTTTTTTTTTTTGGGGGGGGTGGGTTGAGGGGAAGCAGGAGGACGGGAGACGTTGTCAGGGATTTAACCTGATCCACGTAATGTGAAAAGGCATTGCAGAAAAGAATGTGGCATGAACTCACATATATTGGCCCCAGGGGAAAAAAAGACGTGAGGATGTCAAAACTAGTATCACTGAGGAAATACAAAAGTAGATTGAGAATCATGATTTGCATCTCATAAAAATTGTTTTGAAAAAAAATAATCTCTTCTCCCTCAAGAATTTGGAACCACAAATCACAAAAAAAAATGTTTATGGAGAAACTTGGATAGTGGCATAGACCATATTCTCAATTACCAACCCACCTTCCTTAGGAGAACATATATGATCATGTATCATACGAACCAAAGTCTAGACACCGGAGCTCTTAAATTCCCTGAACTGTGACCCCAAAGTAATCATGTTAATCTTTTCATACACACCCCTCTAGATCCTAAAAGAAATATGTGAAATGCTTTCTTGTGGAATGATCCAAGTTGACTTTTTCTGAATATTTATAAAGAAAGTAACAAATACCAATAGGTATATGATGGAGTAGTGCATGAACAACAGAAAATGATAATGTACATTTGTAGCTAGTAAGCAATTAACAATCCACATAACAATGTACAAATGTGGATCAAAAGCAGTTGCAATGAGGTGGCCAAAGTGGAGGAACACTACAGGGAATGACTTTAAATCCTGAAATCTTGTTACGGATAGCTGAAGGAGAAGTTAAGAATTAGTAAGAGGTGATAGATGGAAAGAGATTAAGAGTTCCTAAAAATAGAGAAAGTCCGAACGAAAATTATGAAATTTATTTTATGTATAAAGTGTTTCCTATTGGGCGAGAATAAAGCTTCTTGAATGCTTCAACCTATATTTAGTTTCTGTATGTGCAGTTTATCAATCCAGAGTCACCTAATTCCCTAAACTCGTGCATCTTAAATTCCAATTCATAACAGTGATATGTCAGCTCATTAACACTTATAGAACGCGAACAGCTCGTACCAAACACAGCCAGAAACACCGAATCATCTCTAATCACGTAAGTCACAGACTCAGAGTAAATGCCTTTAACCTTAGAACTCCCAGGGAATTTTAAATTAAACAAACAATAACAAATAGTCATGAGATAATTAGCAAAAAACACGAGATAATCCCCCTAACAGATATTTATGCTTGAAAAAGAGCCAAATCGGTGAACAATGCCATAGATTATGCAACGCTGCAACCAAGAAATTAACGAATAATAATATATCTAGAAAGCACGCCACTCTTAGGGATAAAGTAGTAACACTTTTCTTTAAATCTTGGTTTACTTATTTCCTGGTTACTGTATTCATTTTTGGGACTTCAGAAACAGTCAACCTTATTGTTTTTGACTGTTTTTGGACTTCCTCAGAGCCACTCAATGGGATACAAACTAGGTCATCATTGTAGCGGTAGACCAACTTTCTTGTGTGATCACTCCTATGGCGCCATTAGCCAAAATTAGGGGTGATAATGAGCTCGGCCTGTTCGTGAACAGTTCGGGCTCGGCTTGTCAAAGCTCGGCTCGTGGTAGCTCGACTCGGATTCGGGCTCGGCTCGAGACCGTAACGAGCCGAACCAAACTAGGCCAAGCTCGGCTCGAAAAGCTAGCTCGGTTATTGTTTTATATAAAAAAAATATTATAATTTAAAGCACTTTAAAAAGTTATTATAGACTAAAACACTTAAAAAAGTTATTATACAATAAGTATCCTTTTATACAAATTTTTACATTGGACAATTCATGTCTTTCTTTTTGTATCCTTTTAAATGTAGTTTGTCGATTTTTTTATGTATATTTGTAAGTAATTCATTTCGTTAGCAAGTAAAAAAATGAAATAAAATATGTTTATTCATGTTACTTTTTGAATTTAGTCTATTATTCTATAAGATCCGTCAACAATTTTTTTAAATTTCGAATATGAATTTTTTATTTGGTTTAATGTTGCGTTGGTTTATTTTTAATTTGTCTCAAATCGAGCTCGAGCTCGAGCATAACCAAAACGAGCCGAGCTCTCGAGCCGAGCTAAGATGAGCTACCGAGCCGAGCTCGAGCCTTTAGTGAAGCTCATGAGCTCGAGCCGAGCTTCACTTATCGAGCTCGTCCAGCTCACGAGCCGAGCCCTATATAGTTCGGGCTCGGCTCGTGCGATAAGCACCCCTAGCATAATGCAAGAATCCCGACCTTACTCTTAAAATAAATGGATTTTCTAATCCTTGGATCTCTATTTCTCTATGGCAACACATGGAGGACACCAAAAAAATAAAAAAAAAGGACAAAATGAAAAACAATAGGGGGTTAACTAACTGCTTCATTTCAACGAAAAAAGGGGGAAAAAAAAGAAAAAAATACCAAATTTAAACTGAACAACAGTTTTTTGAAAAAAATAAAAGGATTTTTTGTCCCAAACCACCTTAACTTTGTGCCACTTTGCGAGAAACTACCTTAAGTAAACGAAATTGTCCAAAACTACCTGAACTACATAAAACCATTGTTGATCAATACCAAATGGTTTTCAAACCAGTTGACCATGGTTTTCTATCCAATAATAGTCACGTGCCAAGCACTTGAGTCGAATTTTTGCCATTTTTTGTTTCTCCTCTTTGTGGCCACCAGTCCACCACTCACCACCTAATGTTGTCACCTTTGCCTAGCCATAGCTACCAATACGAGCACCCACCATTGCTCGCCACAACCACTACAACCACCAATTGCAACCCAAAGCCACCCAGTGCAACCCACATCCACCATTACGAGCACTCGACACAACCACTACGACCACCCACTGCAACCCACAACCACCAATACGAGCACCCACCGCAAGCCACATCCATATACAGCCACCAATCGTCACTTGCCACAACCTATACGACCACCCACCGCAACCCACAAACCACCCTACCCAGTACCCACTACTCGAAAACCCATATCTCGTCCAGAAAACGGAAACCCGCAACCAACAACTGCCCCACCCACACCCTACCACCACCATTAGCACCGAAATGAGGGAATGGAGGGAAGTGAGGGAAGTGGATGAAAAATGGCAAAAAATAGGGTCACGTGCCCATTATGTAGTTATTATTGAACTGAAAACCACGGTCAACTCCCCTTTAAACCATTTAGGTAGTAGTCAACAATTGTTTTTACTATTTAAGGCAGTTTTGGACAATTTCGTTTACTTAAGGTAGTTTCTCGCAAAGTGGCACAAAGTTAAGGTGGTTTAGGACAAAAAATGCTTTCGCACGCATTGCATGCATATAAGACTAGTGCCTAAGGAAAAAAACTCATCGATTAAACCTATGTTACCTGGACTCGTATACCCATGTCAGACACGGGTACGTGTCTAAGTGTCTGACTCCGCTATTCTATGAAAATTTTCAATGATTTTGGCCCAAAATGAAGTGTCCTAGAGCATCTGACACGGGTACTTGAGGTGAATTGAAGAGTCCACGTAACTAAGGATTAAACAACAATTATAGAATTTCCTATATTTTGAGCACTGACTGCAAACGCCCCCACCACACACTGAAATATTTTGAGGATTTATGCCATATACATAGATGCATGATATTGACTGGGTAGACTTGCCGATGCACAACTTTGACCATCAATATCTTCAATTATATATTTTTAAAAATTTAAAAAATATTTTGAATATATACATTAAAATTAACCCAGTAAGAATTAAAGTAATGACATTTATCTTTACATATTAGTAATTCTGTATGGTCAAAGTTGATATCTAAATAGTGTAAAAAGTCAATATGACGCGTCTATTATGAAATGAAGGAAGTATTTCCCAATAAGAAAAGAAACATTCAGATATAAGCATATAAGTCACATTCCACGATGCACAGAATTCATTAGAAGATAACTACACTTAAATAGAATGAGTGAAATCAAACACTAGTTTACTTTCAAATGATTCAACTGGGGTTCTGACATTTGCTCCTTGACATCTTAAGGAAACAAGGAGAAGGCAACAAGAAGCAAGCAAGGTAGAAAGTTGATTATTTAGCACAAAGAATTTGCGCAATGTAAGAGTGGACCTATAATTCCCCAGTTCTCACAGTGGAACACATAATAATCAGCTTTGTATAACTAGTCAACACAGGAGAGCAACAGAGCATACCAACCTTCTCAATAAGGTCAAGGACATCCTGGTTGTCGACAAACTCAATGTAGCTCCAATCAATTTCCTCTCTCGTGTATTCTTCTTGTTCCATCTTAAAAACATGCTGCAGGAACGGGAAATCACAAGATAAGCTAACGTATAATAAGAATTATTTGTCATTAAGCTTCTTCATTTAATGACATAAAATACCTGATTGAAATGTTGTTGTAGCTTCTCATTTGTTAGATTAATACAGAACTGCTCAAAGCTGCAAATAATAGATTGTATCATACAAATGAGTGGTACCATCTTGAAGCAGTAGAGGAAGCACAATTTTCTTGTATTCCAAGCACAAAAATATACATGATTTGAAAACCATTTGACCAGCTTAGCATAATAAAGTATTATTATGGTTGGCATGACCAGAATGATGATCAGTTTCAAAAGTCTTTTAAAGAAAAACCAAGACATTCACTTTGTCAACTATCTAATAAGTGAACATTTGACTATGCCTCCTGGTACCTAGACCTGGCAATCGGATCATCAGTTCGGGATTGGTTCAGGTCAATTTGATTCGAGTCATTTCGGATCCATTTAATTTTGGGTCAATTCTGCGTTGGTTCAGGTATGTTTGGGTTTCGGTTTTGATTCGGTTCTCTCGTCATTCAGAGTTCAATTCAGGTATCGGCTCAAGACTTCGGGTCATTTCGGATTGGGTGAAAATCGGGTCGGGTGAAAAGCAGTTGGATTCCATTTGTGCTTCGGTTTTGGTTCGGTTCTTTGGTGGTCCAATGCACGATTATATCTTATATTTGTTTAATAACAGTTAGGCTAATATAAAAAAATCTACATTTGTTATATATCTAAACATATCTTACAATTCATAGTAGTTTTCTCTCAAATAAAAAATTCATAATAGTTACTAGTTAATTTGTAAGCAATTGGTCTTGTCTATCCAAAACCAATAGAATTAATAACATTTGTGAAATACACACGTCGGGTCATTTGGATCAAATCGGGTTGGTTTATTTTGGGTGGAGTTCTGGTCAATTAAATTCAGGTTGATTCAGTTTGAGTCAAATTGGTTGAGGTAACTTCAGGTATTAGGTCAATATTGGGTCAAGTTCATTTCTGGCCGATTTTCATCTGGATCGGTTCGGATTATTTCGAGTATGGTTTCAGGTCATCATTTCATGTCCCGATTCGGGTCTTCAGGATCAACTTTGCCAGGTCTACTAGTACATGTGCGTTGACATGCATCATTTCGTCAATCATATACTGTATGACGCATCAAATATTCAAATCACTTCCTCTGAGTTGTATATGATACAAATGTTTCAATGTACAACAAAAGTGCGTACCGGTTAAGCACCTGTTGGTCTTGAATGTCTCGAAACCGTAAATGTCCAAAACTCCAATCAAAGTTTTTGAATCAGGATCCTGACCAATCGAACTATTTATCTTGTTTACAAGCCTAAGGAAATGAGAAGAAACTTAGTCACAATGGTTATGTTAACCAGCATATAGGTCATATATATATCAAATTAGAATGTCAAGGATCATACCAATCAAATAACCTTGAATAAACAATTTTAGCTAAGGCGTCTCGATTGACAGTAGCAGCAACGGGATCCAGATTCTTGGTAATTGACTCACCACGTGTAACAATCACTCGTTTACAAAGGGAATCCTCAAGGGCTGTCTCATCACACCTAAACACATAAATTACATGCACGTGAGCAACATCAAAATGCATATATTAGATAAATATCCACAAGTGCAAGAAGTTGCTCACATGAAAAGCTCAGCGGCTGTTTTCAAATGAAACCTAGATTTTTCATCTTTGGGTACAGAAGAATCTGGTTCACTCCCTTTTGCAAATTCAATATTACCTAGATGGAGAATTGCAGCCACAACTCTGAATATCGCATCCTAGAAAGGGGAATGGAGTATAGCAAATCCTACTTAGGTAAGAAGATGAGCATGTAAACTTATACAGTATTCCAAAACTAAAGCATAAAAAAGGGAGAGAGAGAGAGACAATGCTCCACCCAATTGTCCATACTACCTGCTCATGAGATTCAATTCCAACGACATCCATGGCTCTTCTAGTTGTTAAGTACTCTTTGGCATCATCTATGACATCAACCTCGTAGCAGTTTGATTGATTGAGATAATGGAAAATTCTTGGGCGGTCCACTTTAAACTTCTCAACATCCTAGGCAAGCATTAGTGGACAAACATTTTTATATACCACGGACTAACAGAGCATGAAACGAAGTATATAAACGACTTTATGCAGGTATATAGCACACATTAGAAAGACCTTAAAGGACTTAGATACAGTGGTGGTCAACTGGTCATACAAAGTCTTTTTACTTTTGCCGACAATAAAAAAAAAGTTATTCTGTCAGGAAAGCAATTATGGGTATATATAAGAGACTTTAACACAATGAGCAGAAGGACCTTAATCATAAATCTACCCTTTCATACAACTAGTGTGAAGGAAACTAGGACAGAAAAATCTAATCTGTAAAGGAAGCTTGGGGTTGCGCACAGACAGATGTCAAGGCTCCAAGGTCTCAACATCAGACATTCTTCCTGCATTATTTGCAAATTATCGTGTATAAAAATTGAGAATTTTTCCTGCACCTAAGAGATAGAAATTTGTGAAAGAAGAAAGATCTCACTTTTGCATTCGCTTCAGAATGTGAATGGAATTCCTACTTAAGTCTACTTCGAGGGCAATTTTACGGACTTAAGTCAAGATGCTTTTGTTTAGTTTTTGAGACGCCTGTTGCCAAGAATTGCATCGATGCATATCTTGTGTGGAACTTTACAAGTTTATAATTAAATTTTCTTGGTCTTTCTTCTGCAAAGTCGACAAGCTTTATAGCAGTTTCCTTTTCACTTGTTCCACACACCAGCACTACATCTCCATTTCTCATATCTGAACCATCAATATTTTACTTCACAAGTGGTCAAAGTGACCAGGTTTAAGAGACTTCTTCAGTTGGATGATAAACATTATGACCACAAACTACATGTAATATTGTCTCCTAACATCACATCTAAATAAATATATATATAAAGGAGGAACTTTTCGAGAGCATACGGAGCTTCTCAAGATTTCGGGGTCATAGAGCGCGCCACGTAGGATTGTCATGTCATTAATTATTATTTTTATCTTTTAAAAAGATAAAGTTCTACATAAATTTAAATACGTATAAGGAGTTTTGGATAAGGGAAAATTAGAGTTTGGTTTTGAATAAACAACCTAAATTATCTATACAAATATATTAAAAGGCGTTCCTAAAGAAGCCTATGTGCCACATGGCACTATCCTCAAGCATCCAATGCAAATGTCTTATGTCCATGTGAAGTCCTCAATTAAAAAATATAAATATTGTGTAACTGCAAGGTATCGAACACGTGACCTTTGAAATAAAAAGTGAGAGCTTAACCATCAATACACTATCACTTTTTTGTCTAATGTTTCAAATAAATATGATGTCTTATAATAATTATATTTAACAGAAAAGATTTAATCAAGTACTCCCTCCGTCCCTAAATAGATTGCCCATTTTTCCATTTATGTTTGTCCCAAATAGATTTCCCATTTCCTTATTTGGTATGGGTCCACCAATTAAAATATCAATTTACTTTCAACTTTTATAATATCACCCACTTTTCCATATGACCCACATTCTCTCTCCTTAATAAACAATTCATAAAAAGTGTACCAACTTCTATATTTAATTATGATTTAATACAGCTAAGGTCCTACACATGATTTCTTCTTAATACTTGTGTCCATGGAATTATAACTCTCCCGTTCCGTTACAGAACGGCCGTTCTGTAACGGATTTTGGATTTGCCGTTCCGCGAAATCCCGTTACATAACGCCATAATAAAAATCACATACTTCTCGCCGCGCTGTCCGTTCCGTAACGCGAACTCGCCGCGTTAGAACGCTCTTATCCCCGTTACATCCGTTCTTTTCAAATATTAGCCAAAAATATTTTATAATTTAATTATATAGCTAATGTAACATGATATTCTGATAGATTTAATTATATTATGTTGTAATAATACTTCATAAACTAAAACAAAGCAAATAAGGTTAGAACATATTAATGTGATTTAAAAAAAAAAATCACGCCACGTTGGCCGCGAAACGTTCTATTTCCCCGTTACAAGCCGTTCCCGCGACATCGCGACCGCGACCGCGTTTTTTTTCTATGCTTGTGTCCAAAAGAAATGGGCACTCTATTTAGGGACGGAGGGAGTATTTAGATCTCTAAAAATCTTACTATGCATATTGTCCTACCCCAATTTCTTTTAAGCTATTATTTTGAAAATGAAACCTCTAAGGTTTTTTTACTTATCACGTAATGACGTTAATTTTTCAATTTCTCACTGGACAAAAAAATACTAAAAGTAACAAATGAATTATGAAATTTATGAATTATAACATATTTGTTTATTGTAATTGAGCCGAGGCATCACCCAAATCAAAATACTAGTTATATTATATAAATTGTATATAACTTTTGCTACGTAATTAAGAATATTATAATTATTTTACCGTTGGAGAGTGCTCAAAATATGTTTCAAAAAAAAACCCATTTACAGTATAATTTCACAGCTTATGAAAATATATTATCTTTCGAAATCTTAGTTTTTTTCTCAACTGAACCAAAATTCATTAAGAAAATTTGTTGTTACAAGAAAAATAAAGTTCTATAGCGATAAAATTATATATGTATTAGAGTTTTGGATGATAAAAAAATTAGAGTTTGATTTTTTTTTAAATCTTAGAATATTTTAGAGAACGCCACCTAAGCATGCCATATCATTATTTCAAATTTGGATTTTTTATAAAAAAGTAGAGTTCTAAGAAAATTGACAAGAGCAAGCCCAACTATGACCACCCTTCCATAATAGATCCCAACTTTCGATTATTCCACACCAGTCCCAACTTTGGGGGGTGCTTTACATTAATGGTCCTAGCAGGTCACCTAACCTGCTACAACAGGTAAACCTTTGAAACCACCACCCTTGCCACCTCTGCCACCCCCTCCCCTGCCACCCCCTCCCCCGCCATCGTAACTCCTCCACTACCCCGCCACTCCCTCCCGCGCTCTCGAAACCTCATCCCCGGCCCCGTCACCCCTTCCCCCGCCCGAAAACCTCCTCTAGTGCCCCCACCACCCCCACCACGTCAACAAACCGCCATCTGCAGTTTAGGGTCAAGTTTATCCAAGTTCTTTAGCAGCACCTTGATTTCGTTTAGCAACAACAATTTATTCCCTTTCCCCAGCAACAACAATTCAACCCCTCTCTCTCTCTACGACTCTACCCCCAGTCCCCCACCCCCACTGCAATCTTCTTCCTCCTTCAAAAACACACAAACACAACGACACCCCCCCGCGGAGATATTATAAACTACCCCCACCCCCCACTGCCTCTTACCTCACTTATGTTCTTCGCAATTGAAATGCCTTGACAACGCCTCACCACTATCAACCTTATAATTTTAAAAAAATAAAAAATCAGAATTCAAACCCAATTCACAGTATATTAAATTAAATCAAACCAGAAAATTAAGATTTAAAGAAATTTTTTTGAGCATGGTGGAGTTGGTGGTGATGTGGGTGGATGAGAAACAAATGGTTGTGTAAGGATAGAGATTCCGGGTGGGCGGATTTGGTTTTTCAAGGTGGTGAGTGGGCGGTTTATGGGTGGTTTCGAGTAGTTGTGTGTGGGGTTTTGCGGTTAAGGCCGTGGTATGGATGGCGAGTTGGGTTGGGTGGTGGGTGAATTGGGTGGGTTTTTTTCAGTGGTGCTTGGGGAAGAGGTGGGTTGTTTCAGACTTGCAGTGAAGTTTGGGGGTGGCAGTGGGTAGGAGGTGGCAGCGGTGGGGAGAAGGAGAAAATTAAAAAATTAAAAAGGGGGCTGGGGTTGTGGGGTGGCAAGGAGGGGGAAGAGTATTTGGTGACAGGGGAGAAGAGAGAAAGACTAAAAAAGGAGGAAGAAGAGGGGTTTAATTTTTTTTTTTACAGGCTAAGCAGATCACCCTTCCACTTGGACCTTTTTTGTAAAAGACCCCTTAAAGTTGGGACTGGTGTGGAATAATCGAAAGTTGGGATCTATTATGGAAGGGTGGCCATAGTTGGGCTTGCTCTTGTCAATTTTTCCTAGATTTAACTACATGCAAGAAGCTTTACATAAATGAAGATTAGAGTTTGGTTTTGAATAAACAACTTAAATTACTATACTATGTAAATTGTATATAACTTTTGCTACATAGCTCGGAATATTATAATTTTTATACCATTATTAGAGAGCGCTCGATATATGCTTCGAAATAAGATCCATTCACAATATAGCTTAACAACTTATCAAAATATATTTATTTAGATGAATGATCACGTATTATTTATTTTTTATTTTAGATACATATAAGAATAACTATAAGAATAGCGTACTATATGTAATTATAACTTTTGAGTACTACAGGATCAAACAAAATATGTCTTTCAAAATCATATTTTTAAAAATTGAGTTATATAAAGATTCTAAATAGATATAAGTATATATCTACTCCCTCCGTCTTTAATAACTTGCAAAATTGGTGAGGGAACACGTATGTAGGAGATGAGAAAAAGGGTAGCAGGGACCATAACTTTATGGAAAAATGTCAAATATATGGAATTTATAGGTAGGAAGATGACAAAAATCAAGGACAATATTGGTGCTTATTTATGGGTCATGGTTACTAAATAAAGAAATGTAGCAAGTAAAAAAAGACATCCATTAATGGTAAATGTAGCAAATAAAAAAAGACCAAAGAAATATAATTTTTACGGTGAAAAAAATAAAGTTTAATTTTGATTAGACAGCCTAAAAAGATTATACAATATAAATTAAGTATAATTTTTACTACATTGTTCGGCAAAATATAACTTTTACACCATTTGAACATGCCTACAACTATAAAAAAAATTAGATGAATGTTTTATTTTTAATATAATAAGAAGTACTCCATGAATTATGATAAGAATATAGGAGTTTTAGACTTATTAAGAGAAATTAGAGTTTGATTTTCAATAAACTATCTAAAAACTCAATAATACAATTGAGTGTTATAACTTTTGCTACATACTACAAACAAATACATAATCTCATTATAATTGAATAGAGCTTGAGATTTGCATTAAAATAATAATCATTAATTAAGAATATAATTATATTACTATAAAATATGTCTCTCAATAAATATATAATTTATCTTATTTATTATCAAACAGCTATGACATTAATATAATTCTATCACATAAAAAAAAAAACCGCACGGGCTTCAAAATCTAGTATAAGTATATAGGTACCAACTTACCTCTTTCGGAGCAGCACAAAGCATATAGAAGCAGTGATAATTTCTTTCAGGATCAGACACCTGACAGACACGGGACCTTTCTAGTAGATAAGTTCTGATGGCAGCTCCTGATATCCTCCCCCTTTGATCAAATTGTATCTCCACAAACTTGCCAAATCGACTGCCAAGTTATAAATATTTGTAAGACTCAGTTTGACGAGGATGATTAGAGCCACGGTTTGTTTATAGATATAAGAATGAATATTGTGATGGAAAAGCCAAAGATACCACCTTGAGTTGTTGTTTCTCACAGTCTTAGCATTACCAAATGCTTCCAGAACCGGATTAGACTGCACAATGAAGAAAAAGGTGATGAGCAATTACAAGAAAATCATATGGTATTCACTAGCACTAATAGTTCTTTTCTTTTCTATTGAAATTAGATAAAAGAAGCTATTCAACACTAAAATAACAATGTGAAGTTGGAGGAAGAGCTGTCCCTATCCACAATCTACACAATCAACATATAATGGTTGTCAATACCAAGTTAGTTCATTTGGACTAATCACCCATTTGGACTAGATGTCCCTATCCACTTAGAGTCCTTTAGAAGTCAGAAGGTCATGAGAAATTCCATGCTACATACTTCTGTTAATCACTCTTGCACTATTCTTGAACAAACATACCTAGTCTTTTCGATTTTAGTGACTATCTGACCCACCGGTACAAGTTTTTTTTAGAACAAGCCACTAGGTAGATATTTTCTCTAGAAAGGCTCTCAAATGGAAGTAAGGCACCATGTTTTTATAACCAAATGCACCATATATTGCTCACAGAGCATTGCGCCATGGAAATTTCCATGCTAAATATCTTCTGAAACGAAAACCATGATTGATCATGCAAGTGATCAATAAGGTAACATCTAGCCTTTGACACGCCCATGATAAAGACACCAATTTCTTAGCAGTAAACGCCTAAATGGTACCTAAATCCCTTCTTAATACATGCAGCAATAGCAAATTCTATGAGACTGGCATCCTGGCATGACTATATGCTCTGAGTTGTTCCATAAAAATCACCTCTAACTTCTTTCGAGTAACCACCACATTCTTCATGAAAGGTTAGGAGATGAGGAAACAGAGAAGATCAGTCGAAATTCCAAATCATTACCTAGGATGCAAATATGGATTTTTCCGTCAATAATAGTAGAATATAAAACTAAGCAAACGTGCAACAGTTTACAACTTTCGCTTGAAAAGGCAAGTTCTGCAAAGATTAGTGGTTAGTTAATTAGAACAATTTTCTGTTGTGATATGGAAATTTTGTGAGAACACCTTATTTCGTTACAATTTTTGTGAAAAAGTACCTTGTATCAACTTTTCGTGAGAGCACCTTATATGATCCTTTTTATCAAAATACCCACCTTATTGTCGGATTCCAACCTTATTTATTACATTGACCCTCTGTTTTATTTTCCACTCTCTTTGTGCGTCGAATTCTGGCCAAAAGATTTTCTAAATGTGCATGACTTCCACACACAAATAGGGATGAAAAAAGGGAGGGTCTATGACCAGTTACTTTTTGGCCAAAATCCAATGACAAGGTAGGTATTTTGATAAATAAAGTGTCATATAAGGCGTTTTCTCACAGCAAAATATTTACATGATGCTTTCAGAAAAATTATAACAAAAATCGTCCTTTTTGACAAAATAACCTTATGATCAACATACCCTAAAGCTTATGCTTTATAGTTCTTACAACCCCATTGTGCAAAAGAAATACTCATTCACCCCACATTATTCGTTACACTTTCCGATTTCATTTGTTTCACATTACTCCTTATACTTCTATTTTAGATACGGCCCACTATTATTTTTTAACCTTTCTACATTTCAAGCATGGCACGTCACTTTCTCACCTCCAAACAACATAATGCTCCAATAATTTCTATCACGTCTGATTTTTTTAACAAAATTATACTTCCTCCGTTCTTTTCTAATTGCAATGTTTCCCTTATTTGGAAGTTTCACATTAATTGTGACGTTTCCTTATTTGGTAATGTTGTTTCTCTATCTCCCTCCTATCACATGGGTCCTACTTTTCTTTCTATCTCCATCTCTCTCCTCTTCACATGGCTTTCTTAAAAAGTGTGTCAAGGACTCAAGGGGGAAATTGCAATAATACTGGAACGGAGGAAGTAATTGATAACCAAAAACAACTTATCATCTATAAAATGTGCCTTGATAAGTGTAAAAACTAATGTAGGACAGAGGGTGTAACAATGAATGAAAAAAAATCAGAAAAAGGCATTCTTATTAATATTCACACCTCTAGTACTTGTTGCTCCACACTACGTCCCTCAGAATCAGCTTTTCCTCCCATAAATGCTAGAAATTGCATAAGACTTTTAGTGCTTTCTGTTTTTCCAGCTCCGCTCTCCCCGCTAACTAAAATTGACTGACTTATCCCTTCCTGTACCATCAATCTGTCGTAAAATTTATAATCAGCACCACCGGAAAACAAAATAGTCAGAAGCCAGTTTCAAATTTGACCGCAGAAAACAATATTACCTGTATGCAGAATCTGCAATTGCAAAGGGATGCGGGCTTAGGTCACCTAAAGCTGCCCCCTTGTACTTCTCTTTCATACCGCCATCATACAAGTGAGGTAGCCTTTGGAAAGGGTTCACAGCTATCAAAATATTTCCTGTGTATGTCTGGAAGAAATTTAGTTGTATCAAACTTTTTGTTTGAAATATGACACTAAATACATAAAGAAATAGGGAGTGCATCGTCACTGCATATTCCAATGTTTTCCATCCCTTGTAGCAACATGGGGTGACAAGATTAAGTGCGATAAACAAATAAACAGATGTACAATTCTGACAGGTATATACCAATGAATGCATCAATATGACTGCACATGGTAAGAGTAAATTATGAATGTACAAAGACATATGCACATGCACAAGCGGAGAAAAGAAGGGGAAATTGCTTATCACTCACATAAATTTCGTTGATATCATAACGACGTTTCAGATTATCAAGAACCCCTGGCTCATGTAGATAGGCCAGTTTGGTCATATCATCTACACCAGAAGGAGGTGCTTCAGGATCCTTTGGATGAACCCTGGATGCATTAGCAACAACCTGTAGTTCATTTTATTAAGATGAGAAATAAAAGGTCATTAATGGCATAATGATAGCAACAAGGAGAACAAAAATCTGTTATGGTTAAGCAATCAGAAAACAGAACGAATTGCATCTTACAACAGTAGCAACATGCTATGTCAGAGAATGTGCCATGAGCACAAGCAGTAGCAAGAGCCTTACTTGTAATATAAGTATTCAGTATAACTTAAATATATGGGATATTGAATAGAAGAATGCCTTCTTAACGTAGAAAAGGCTTTCAATATATTTTTTTGAAATAAACTAAAAAAACAAAAGAAAATATCAAGCAGTGCATCTCAACAACACAGAGAATCTAGTAGAAGCTAGGATGCTAGTTACTATATACGTGTACATCACTGTCAGCGAAGTTACTTCGTATATGCGTAGCATGAGATGTTTATGGTACAAGTAAAATTTGTGAGTGAAAAGGCCTATAAAAGAAGTGAAAACTATCTTTGAAAATATGAAAGACGGGGGTGAAAAGAAAAAAGAAAAAACAAAGACAAAAGGATTGTTTTAAAAAATACATAATTCCCAGTTGTGCAAGAGTAGGTGATTAATATACACCAGAGCCACACACTTGCACTATCCTCAAATCATCTTCCTGTCAGGATTCAGCAGGTATATTAGGAATTTTTCATAGGGGGTGTAGGCTAAAGTTGATTAGAAAATATGAAAGACAATAGATAGAGAAGAGGTAGTATGAGAAAATGTGGAAATTGTGAAATAAAGAAGGTTGTGTGAAGAGAAGAAAAGAGGTAGTAAGAACGGGGGAGCCTACATCACATGGGTTGGGTGGAGTAGAGTTATTTAAATAAAGTAAGAGAAAGATATTTTGTGGCTATCTAAAAATGAGTATAAGAAGAAAATTTGAGGATGGAGGAAGTATTTGTTAACCATTCGCCTTATGGGGGCAACTCATGGAGCAATATTGTGTAATGAGAAGACAAATGACCAGGTACTAAGGGATGTACTTTGGTGGGTGTTAACAAAGGATGTTTCTCACACAAATTTAGACAAAATTAAGGATACATAAACCATTGGAGTATTTATCATCTATGAGTAGGATGCATCATGACATATATAATAAAACCTTTCCTCCTAGCAACAATTACGAGCTAATTGACAAAGTCCATACAAGATGAGATGCCATGGTGTTTGTTGTTTGCACTAGAAAAGCCAAAGCAAGTTTGGTGATAAGTAAAAACTTTGCAGAAAAGAGTATGAAGGTTGAAGCAAAAGAGAATATTTGAAGTACAAAATAGGGTATAATTGCGAAGGAGAATCCCGATCATAATAACGTGAAACTAGGTGGGAGGGAATTACCTATCAATTCATTTGAGGTCTATCTCCATTAGTATCATCTAATAAAAGAAGATATACACCAACATGATCCAAAAAGGATCAAGTTTGGATGGTTCGGATAAACAAAAGCATCAAGAATACAATGTGATTGCAACAGGCCTCTAATGACAACGGAAAATTTTATAAAACTATTGTTCGTCTAAATCTTTGTATACAAATCCAAATGCTAGGCTTTCAAGAAAAACAAATTGAAGATGCATGTAGCAATGATGTGTATGTTAAGGTGGGTGCGTATACGAGAAAAGATAAATCCACAATGAAGAGATCTGCAATAGAATTGGAGTGGCAGGTACCGAGCACGAGATTTGGGAGAATTAATAGCAGCAAAAGCACGAATAATGAAAATCTATAAAGGGTCGAGGAAGGCCAAACATAACCCAGTTTGTAGAATAAAAAGGACATGAAACAATGAGAGATCTAGGAACATATTGCACATGAGAATGCGTGGAGGGGAACACTTTAGATGAGCAACTCAAAAGGATGATATCTTGGTCCATTATAGCCGAACTCATCCTTCTGGAATCCAGACTCGGATACTGCTTGAAGTTGAGTGCATTGGAAGATCCTTGAATTTTTAGAGTGAAGACACCAGAACATAGCAAACGAGTAATTTCCGAAGAAACTTCTTATATATCACTTCAAAACCCAACACTAAATCAAAATAGGACTGAAGGCAAGTAAATGTTGGGGTTTCAAACCCATCCTCGATTTCAAATGAATTCATTATAGTGCGTTTTCAAATCTAGCAAATGAGATTTCTTCAAATCTTTCAGCCGAAAAAGTTACAGATTCCTGGCTTGAAGACAAAATATGAAACAAACAATAACTATTGATGCTAATTGTCTATCCTTCTCCATTCTTCCCAAGTATGTAATCCTTCAAATAATATCCTCCATTATAGGAAAGAGATAGAACATCTTCCTTTTATCTCCCAAAAACGTTCTCAACCCTTCCTTGATCTAGCAACAACACATGATATTTGCTAAAATCAGTTAATCTATTATACAATGTTTCTGATTACTGAAACACAAAAGTGACATGCATGTGTTGGCCATTTTTGGATGACGGAATGACAATGAAAATCCCTGGTCTCTTCGTTGTAGTAGAACACCCTATAGTATAAACCTTCTTCAATACCTGAGACATGTACTTGAGCTTCTCAATTTTTGGAACATAAGCCTGCATACCCTAAATTATCACTCTGTAATTCAAGTCCCCGGTCGAGACCCTTAGTGAACATAATCCACCCTCAGAAAGAGCACCATAAGGCTAAGAGCTAATTGTTGAGGTATGAAATGTCTCCACCAAGAGTTGCAAAGTCTAAAAGACACTGTAACCTAAAGATCAGCTGTCAAGTTGCTTACCACCACTCATTTAATTGACTTGGGTTCGAAGTTGGAACTGTAAACTCACAACCGGCTGCAGGAAGTCCATCTTAAACTATTGCAGCTGAGAATGTTTTTGCTGACAATGCAATTGTATTCGGGTTTGTAACATCAACTCTGGCCCTGCCGTAATACTAGGACCAGAGAAGAATTCAAGTGGTCATGGCTAGGACATTAGGAACATTCTCACAAGGATCTAGAACGGCAGTGAAGTTGCCAAATTAAGAGATATGCTTCGGATTGGAAATTACATACTAAAGATGCTCATTGAAATATATAATCTTCAAATAGTATCTTGTTGATTAATGCCATTAACTCCTTTCAAATGTAGGGTTTTTCAAAAATTTGAACCTTTAAGTGACAATTATCATTGTACAAGTATTTCAAACATCAAATCAGTGAGAAAGAAACTCACAATGTTCCCTGTTGTACAATTTACTTTTAGTTGGTGTCCATTCACTTCCACTACTTCTCCATCTAGCCAAGCTTCCTCATGATCCTCCACCCAAACAAGAGATCCCACCACATAATTGATAACTCCAGCCTGCACAGTAAAGAAGATTATGAACACCTTTGCCACCTTACAAAGAATCTGTTTTCTATAACATATATCTCAAAGATTCAATTTAATTACCTAGTAGGAGCAAGTATCTTTATATGAAAGTTTTTTTATTACTAATGTCCTGATTTAATTTTTTCTTCTCCTTCCCCTTGCCAAAGAGATATATATATTACACATCAAGTAATTACTCTTTAAGTCATATTCTGATCTAGGTTGAAACTTAGCAACGCCGCCATAATTCAATGATATTGCAGTTGTTTGAAGGGAATGACCAATTTTACCTAGTTAGTATTAGTAGTCCTATAGATTATCTCGTACCGTGCTTTCTACAAGAAAAGACTTAATCGCCACTATTCAATTAAATAGTTCTTTTGTTCCTTCGTTCATAATATAAGAAATAACAAGAACCCAATTGAGAACTCTAGCTACTGTCTATATTTTATATCCCAACTACGAAAAAACCTATTTATTTTTTCAATCATAGGCCGAATTATTATTTTCACAACAAATCATTGAAACAATCAATATTTAGTCCAAAATGAGCTGAACCAAAATCTTCAATTGCAGAAAAACGGAAAATTATACAGCACATCATAGATCAAACAGATCGAATATCATAAAATATAACCTAAATTATCCTTACCTGGTGTGGAAAAGACCCCATTTTGCCTCAATTTGGTATAAACAATACAAAAAACATAATCAGACCTTCATTCCAATTAATTTTCGTCTCATCCTGAAAAAAAAAGGATGATAATCATCACATTTTATCAGCATAAGGTTTATTGGCGCAAATGAATAGATAATAGGGTAACAAAAAAAAGAAAATTAAATCGGCAATTCTTACAAAAATCAGAAAGAAAATGTTGGTGATTGGTTTGATACGACATTACTCGAACGCACACAGTGGAAAGCTCGAATTCTGTCACCTGAAAATGCGATCAAAGTCCGGAAGAAAACAGAGGTGAATTGTGGTGATTTGAGTTAAGGAGAGAGAAAGTTTGTTGAGGGTGCTGATTTCTAAATTTATTTGGATTTTGACCCGTTAAATTGTGTGATTTTGTTGAGTGCTGCTCCATGCATGCTCGTATATGTATATGATTTCCCATAATGCAACCGTTATTTTGTGCACCCGCTTCGCGACGTGCAATATCGCGCATAATATAATGTTACTATTGTTATTAATTATTATTGAAGATTTGGTTGGAGGGAGTAGCTCAGTACCACCCAAATTTTTGGGCATTGTCAAGGGTTTGAATCATCAAAGCAAAAAGTCAACAATTGGTTAGTTAGCTTCCAATAGAAGTTTCTTAGCTAATCTGTTTGTTAGAAAGATTGGAGTTAGTTACAATTGTAAGCTCTTCTCTTCTATTGTATAAATATCAATCAGTGTAAGATTACATAATTCATTCAGCAATAATAAACACAAGTTTCTTTCTTCTCTCTAAACTTTTTCTCTACATTTTTCATTTCTTCAAAGCTGAGTTCATACTAAAATGTTGAACTCTGACATGGTATCCCAACAATATGTTAGGGCATTTTCTTCTGTGCTGTTTATCCCTGGACCCAGCCTCTGAGCTGGTGTGCCCTGCAGGCTAGTAGCCTAGCAGGGGTTGGTTTTCGGACCAATTATCTTTCCTAATGAAAAAAAATTAAAGATTTGGTTGGTTTTTAGTAGGGATGTTCAAAAACCCGACTCGCTTGATCCCGTTTGCGACCCGCCTGTCCCACAACATTGTTGGCGGGTACTTTTTTAAAAAATTAATGGGAAATTCTACATGGTGGCTCCTACTTTCAATTTTTCTATTTGGTGGCAGACCAAAAAAAAGATTTATACCAAGTGACATCCTACTTTAAGCAATTATACTTAGTGACCCTCATCCACTTTTTTTTTTTTTTTGAGGGCAAAAGCAAGCAAGATTACTCCAAAGATAATTTGTCCATGAGTACATAGGGCGCCACCTCCGGAGGGGAGTGGTTTTCCCATAATTGTTCAACACCAAACGGGACTAGCCTTACTAAATAATGAGCTACAGAATTACCGTCACGTTTAACATGTGACCAAACAAGAGAAGAAAAGGAAGTACTAGAAGCTAATATATCATGTAGAACAATGTCAAGATCCGAAAGATAAAGTGCACTCTTTGTTGATCTCCCTATCACCACTTGACAATCTGATTCAAGGATCACATCATTATAGCCGAACCTTTTACCAAGTCTAATTGCCATTTGAACTGCTTTTGCTTCCGCGACCTCAGGGCACCAGTATGCTTTAATGCGTCGAGTAGCAGCAAAGACAACATCACCAAACGAATCACGTCCCACTACACCTAAACCAACCCATCCAGGTTCATCCAGGGAGGCATCCACGTTGAGCTTCAAGATGCCTGGAGGTGGTGCAGACCACGTCTTGGGGCTGCGAACGCTTCCACTCGTCTTCGTGCAATAAATACGAGCTGAGTACAGCCCATACTCCTCGACCAGCCTTCGAACTCGCATGATAAGTGTATGGTTGGCAGTACGTTTACCTTGAAAAATCCACAAGTTACGCTCCGACCATAAACACCAAGCTAACACACTCCCACGGATCACCATGGACTTGTCAAGATGGAGCCAGCTTGCAATTAAATCACACAAGGAAAGGTGAGATGAGTTTACACAAAGGGCAGCACAGTCTAATTCTTCCCATAAAGCAGCCCCTCTCGAACAATCAAACAAAGCATGGCTGGTGGTTTCAGCCTCACCACAGCCCCAAGGACACTCATCAACATCAAGGAGGTGTCGGTATTTGAGAAGTGAGCGGGTTGGCAAGGAGTTGGTGCAACATTTCCATAGAAAATGTTTGACCTTTGGACTAACATTCATGCCCCAAATATCCACCCAAGCTTGGTGAAAATCATCAAGATTCCCACCTTTACCCAACATATATGCAGTTTTGGCAGAGTATTGCCCATCTTTAGTGAGAGCCCAAGTTAACTCATCTTGGTGATTCATGGAACTCAAAGGAATGGCAAGGATACATTTCATGTCACGCTCATTAAAAATGTGTTCAACAAGATTTGATTCCATTCCTTAGTGCTACAATCAATCAAATCACTCACCTTAACAACATTATCAGTCGGATTGCTCGAGATGAATTTCCAATCCTCACTTGCTAGCCACGGATCACCCCACACATTAATTGTATCACCATTGCCCACCCTCCATAAGTAACCTTCTTTGAGAAGAGCCTTCGAGCTCCAAATATTTTTCCACGAGTAACTGCAAGAATAACCAAGGGGGCATCAAGAAAATCACTCTTAGGATAGTACTTAGCCTTCATTACGCGCCCAAGCAAAGAGTGAGGAGCACGCACAAGTCGCCAAGCTTGACGACCAAGCAAAGCATCGTTGAACACACATAGATCACAGAATCCCATCCCCCCAAAGCATTTTAGGGTGCACATAGAATCCCAATTTTTCCAGTGAATCTTCCGATGATCTGCAGAACTCCCCCACCAAAATCTCGCCATAGCAGAATGAATTCGTTGGATAATACTAGCCGGAATTTTATAAACTCCCATAAGATAGGTAGGCATGGCTTGGATGACTGCTTTCAGAAGAATTTCTTTCCCAGCTCTAGATAGAAGCTTCTCTTTCCAACCTTGGAGTTTCTTCCAAACTCTATCAAGATGCGAATCAAAAATAGCTTTTTTTGATCTACCTCCTATAGAGGGGATACCAAGGTACTTCTCATGCTTTTCCACCTGCCGCATCTTCAAAATCCCCACCAAATCCTCTTTGTGATCCGAACTAACACCTTTACTAAACACAGACTTCAAACTTATTATAGTTAATTTTCTGTCCGGATGCAGCTTCATACTGGTTGAGAATATCAACAATTATAGTGCATTCCTGTCTATCTGCTCTAGTAAAGAGGAGGCTATCATCAGCAAAAAGAAGATGAGAGGTTTCAGGGCCACTGCGGCTGGCTCTAGCTCCATGAATCAGCTTTTCCCGAACCTTTTTCTGTATCATTCTGGACAACGCATCAGCAATCAAAATAAACAGATAAGGCGAGAGGGGGTCTCCTTGTCGAAGCCCTCGCTCAGGAATAACAGAGCCACAGACACCTCCATTAACAATAAAGGAATATGACACAGAAGTCACACAATCCATAATCAAATTCACCCAGCGACCATCGAACCCCATAGTAAGCAAAAGCTTCCTCAGAAAGCCCCACTCCACCCTGTCATAGGCCTTGCTCATATCAAGTTTCATGGCAATGATACCCTTTCTGCTACGAGATCTATTTTTCATGGAATGAAAAATCTCCAGAGCAATAAGAGCATTATCAGTTATAAGACGACTAGGGACAAAAGCACTCTGATTTTCTGTGACTATATCAAGGAGAAAATCCTTCAGGCGGATAACAAATGGCTTTTGAAACCAGTTTATAGAGCACATTACACAGAGCAATTGTAACACCCCCAAAATCCATACACGTCCACGACTACGTTGCACCGACTTCGGGAGTGTTACCGCCGCGGTGAAACGCAAGGCAAGATAAAATCAAAATGTCAACAACTCCTTCATAAAACTACATTGCAGCGGAAATAAAATATTAACTTCAAATTACAACTTGGGAATCACCATAGACCCCTTTTTATTCAAACCATTAACTATTCATACTAATTGTTCTATAAGTTCAATAAAAACATTTAAAAGCTTATAAACCAGAAAATATTCCCCGTATGCCAACTCATGCAGCAACACCAGCACACCTAGTCTGCTCCCCATTGAAGCATCAATGGTTCATCACAGGTCAACAAACAACACAATAACACACAATCAGCTATGCTGAGTACATAGTAAAGCAGTAAGTGCATACAAAGCATAAACAAGATAATAAGGATCATTCCTAGACATGATACTACCATAGCATTACATTCTTTACTTTTTATTTAGTTGGCAGCGAACGGGCACCGTCATCTTACTAGAATCATACGGGCTACTGAATCCTTAATAGACAACTTGGTCTATTAGATGGAATGTAAACACGGTTTCGTTCCGTTCCACATCCATCACCTTAGTATGCATACCCCCAAGATCGTACGGAACCTTCCGCCTACTTGAGTTATCAAAATTTATAAGGACACTACTGTCGTCACAGTAGGCCTGCGTAGGAGTGTAGAACAAGTCAAACACTCCCCCCATTGTTCATTACTTGTAGGGAGTCCAACTACAAGTTATCGCCAATATCCTTCTTAATAATATTCATTCATACAACATCGAACATATAATCGTTAAATTCTTAGGTACATTGCTCAAATTCTCTAATTAAAGCAATCTCTTGCAACATCCTTGTTACAACAATAAATCATATGTTTTCAATCCAATTCTCATTTCATGCTTGTAATGCGATAGAATTACGCATACCAATAGTAACTCATTTCAACTCACAAGTCATACAACAAGGAAATACATACAGAATTCCAATTGATTTCATGTTACCAAACAATCTCATCAATCATAATCAACCACAGTTCCCTATCATGATTCTAGGTTCCAATATGACAATCACAACCTAACATGATACTAATATATCGAACTGAACTAGTACGCGTACGTACCTTGTAGTGAAGAATCTTTGCTGACTATTAAAACGTTCCGCTTATGAAATTGGGACCTAATCGAATACAATAAACGTTTCCGTTGGCTAGGCTTTTCTTTCATAAACTTTATTGAACTAACATATTTATTACTTACTAATGAGGTGCTTATAAATCTGATTTTTGTTTGACTTTTACACTACTTTGTTTGCAATACCAAAACTTAACTAAATACCCATATAAGAACTACAAAATCAGATTTGAAGAACTAAACCAAAGTAATAATTAGTAATATGTGTAATAAATCTGATTTTGTTTAGTTCATAATATACTTTTATTTAGAGTCACAACTTAAACCCATATACATAAGGATGATAAAAACAGGATTAAGAAATATAATTATCATAAGAACTATATACATAATTCTAAATCTGATTTTTGTTTATATATTATGCCTTGTTTAAAGTCATCAAATTTAATCAAAGATACTCAAAGAATAACCAAAAATCAGATTATATAACTTAATTTAAATAAGAAAAGAGAGTTTTTTTTTTTTAAAAGCATACCGCAGCCACCGACGACCACCAACCACCGGCGGACGCGCGACCAAACTCCGGCAACCACCACTGGTTCGCACGAGCCCACGACGCACTCGAACAACCAAACGAAGCTCGACCCACACTTCGCGAACCCCAACGCTCGTGAACCCCCGGGCCGCGAACGAGACCGAACTCCGGCAAAGACTGCCTTGCGCTCTAGTTCTCGCGACGACCACCGCACCGCGCTCGAGTTCCCGCGACGAGCAACCGTGCCTGACGAATCCGTAGGACCGACGAGCAGCAGTGGAGGACTGAAGGGGAAGAAGAAACGTGGGAGGAGAAGGAAGGAGGAGAGAGAAAAATCTTTGAGAAAAAAAACGGCTGAGTATAGGGTTTGTATTATGTTTTCTCTTTTTTTTTCTTTTCCCTATTTATAGCATGAGCAACCTTAGTTTATTAGGATTCGTTTCCAAATCGACTTCTGATTTACTTAACAAAACCGAATTAAAATATAACTAGGTACCAAGGTAGGTTGTATATTTAAATTATAACTGTATATTTGAATTATAACTGTAGGCTTACCTAAACTATACTATAATTTATTTTCACTTTTACTTTATATTTTCTTATTTATAGCCAAATAACTCCAAAAATACGGAGTATTACAGCAATTGGTCGAAACTCCGCAGCAGCAGTAGGAGTTTTAATTTTAGGAATCAAAGCAATATTAGTGTTATTGACACAGCTAGCAGAAACATTCCCATGCAAAATACTACTAATAAAAGTAGTCACATCATCACCAATAATATGCCAAAAACGTTGATAAAAAATAGCATGCATACCATCAGGGCCTGGAGCTTTGCAAGGATGCATTTGTTGTAAAGCAGCATAAATTTCATCCTTTGTGAAAGGTTTCATCAAGGCTTGGTTGTAGGCATCAGAAATGACAGAGCTTATATATTGTAACACTTCATTGAAATTTGCATCTGATGGTCGTGAAGAAATAAAAATACCTCGGAAATAATCTTCAAAAATATGCTCGACTTCCTCCTCTTTTTCGTGCCAAATGCCATGAGAATCATAGAGACCCGCCACATAATTCCTCTTTTTTCTCTGTGAACCTTTATGGTGGAAATATTTGGTGTTGCGGTCTCCATCCTTGACTTCCGAAACACGCGAACGGAGGTACCAATAAGCTTCCTGCTTCTCATGTAAGTCATCAAGAGCTTTCTCAAGTTCAGCACATTCAGACACACTTGCATCCGGGATTGGACGATGTTGGACATGGTGAAGGAGCTTCTCGGTTTTTGTAATTTGCTCCGCAAGCTTCTTGAATTTCACTACACTCCACCCAGCTAAGTCACGAGCCATTGATTTAATGCGCCATGGCACTCGATCACCACAATACTGGCTCCACGCCTCCTGCACAACACTTTCGCACCCCTCATCAAGAAGCCAAGCGGTTTCAAAGCGAAAACCACGCTGCTTCTTCCTCCTATTGCTGTGAGTTTGAGTCCGCAAAACAATTGCCATATGATCCGATTTGTAACGAAGGAGGTGTTCAACACCAAAGCCCGGATAACTCTCGAACCAAGAAGCCGAGCAAAGAAAGCGATCAAGCCTTTCCCTAACACGATTGGCAGCGGTTTTGCCCCTCTCCCATGTGTACCATGTACCCATAAAACCCATGTCACGAAGACCAAGCTCATCAACAGCATCCCTAAACGGGGCCACATCTCCCTCCGCGTTCTATCAACCCCACCTTCTTTCTCATTGTAGCTCCTTATTTCATTAAAGTCACCACCAAACAGCATCGGAATAGTAGACTCACTACATAAATGCCGCAGTAATGCCCAAGTTTTGTGCCTATCTTCCTCCTTAGGCCAACCATAGATGCCAACAAACCTCCACTTCTTACTTCCTTCACCTATGTCACCACAAATATGATGTTGAGAGTAAGAAATAAGAGTGAAATGCATCTCCTCTCTCCAGTAAATGCATAGACCACCCACCTTCCTAACACTAGCAACAGCAAAAGCATTTTGAAACCCCAACTGATCTTTTATGGCCTCAGCTTCTCTCTTATTAATCATAGTCTCCGACAGAAAGATAATGTCGGGGGCATAAGAAAGACTCCAGCGTCGAAGCTGGCGAACTGTCCAAGGGTTGCCCATCCCTCGGCAGTTCCAACATATAGTATTCATAATGCTTGGCGGGGTTGGATTTCACCAACCTCCGCCTCAGAAATGGAATCAAGATCATGAGAAGGGTTCAGCTTGGTTCGCTTCATAACTCCCACATCATTACTATACTCCATAGGAACAACTTCAGCATCACGTTTATGGGAAACTAACAAGTCTGTTTCCATAAGTTCATTGCTTCCTTTATCTTCCATTCCCCCACGAGCCAACCTTTTCCATGTGTGAATCTTACTATTACCAACCTCTTTACTGCTATTAAATACAAAACTAGCATTACCATTATGAGCCAAAGGTGTTGACTCATTAATTACACCTGCAGAGCAAACAAAAGGTGCCACATGCTGTAAAGAAAAACTAACCTGTCTACTTAAAACCTAGCTAACCACCCAATTAAAGATGAAAAACTAACCTGCCCTTAAGTTAATTATCCTAACACAATAAAAACCCTCCCCCACCCGATTAAAAATCACGCTATTATTCTTCCATCTCATAAAATCATCACCCGATCAATCTTGAGCTGATGAAATAATCATCACACTTTTCTTGCTTGTTATGCTGTGCCCACAATAACATTAAACCTGAAATATCAATTAATAAAGTGGTTCAGCAATTTGATGTTTATAACTAGTTATGTTGATTGTCAGAGAAAGAAAATGAGAGATCTAGAGGAGGATGATAGTTAGAATTCATTGTGTGAGATCAATGTTGTTCCAAAGTATATACTGTTTTTTAGATTTTTAATGTTGCTCCAGATTAAATTGTGTGGGTCGTTTTGCTATGTTTAGAAAGAAATGAAATGCGTGTTTCATTTTGCTGTAATTTTCTTCTGGAATTGGGAAAAGGTGTTTCTCTCACATTTCTAATTTCTGTTAATCTCTGGAGTAAGTTCAAAAAAAATGTATTTGCGTTCATTTATGTTACAATAGAACACTCCAGTGGTGATCTCCTATGCATGTGCATCTGCATAGGTTGTACTCCCTCCGTCCCTAAATAGAGTGTCCATTTTTCCATTTATGTTTGTCCCAAATAGATTTCCATTTCCTTATTTGGTATGGGTTCACCAATTAAAATATTTTTTTGCTTTCAACTTTTATAATATCACCCACCTTCTCATATGTCCCACATTCTCTCTCCTTAATAAACAATTCATAAAAAGTGTACCAACTTTTATATTTAATTATGATATAATACAACTAAGGTCCTACACATGATTTCTTCTTAATACTTGTGCCCAAAAGAAATGGGGACTCTATTTAGGGACGGAGGGAGTATTTTATTAACAACATTATCTTGGGGATAATACGGAAGAGAAATTGAGGATGAGGAACAAACAAATACAAGAAACCAACCACTTTGTGTTGCAGTGCAGGGAACATATGTTCATTACCTGTTGCTAAAAATCACGCTACTAATTGATATTTCAGGTTTAATGTTATTGTGGGCACAGCACAACAAACGAGAAAAGTGTGATGATTTCATTAGCTCAAGATTGATTGGAATTTTTTCCTTCAATAATGCTAAAATGGGTTTTAATTCCTGAAATGTGCCAAAGTTGAAATTAATTCCATGGGTACCGTCCACGTAGGACGGCACGCGAAAAAATTTATTTTCGACAAAGCAAACCGCTACTCAGAGTAGCGGTTAACTTTAAGTTATTTGGAAAGGGTATACTAGGTAAAACCGCTACTGGGGGTAGCGGTTTACCAGGCAAAACCGCTACTCAGAGTAGCGGTTTACTAGGCAAAACCGCTACTCAAAGTAGCGGTTTATTATGGAATGCTGCTTTCCCCTTCTTTCTTGCGTCTGTTAAGTTCCGTAATAAACCGCTACTTTGAGTAGCGGTTTATATGCATGCCTTATAACTTGTCTTAGGGACATAATATAACCGCTATTTGAAGTAGCGGTCAACTTTACATTATTGGTATTAACCGCTACTTGGAGTAGCGGTTTTGTGAAAAAAAAAATTCTCGCGTGCCGTCCTACGTGGACGGTACCCAGGGAATTAATTTGAACTTCGGCACATTTTAGGAATTAATACCCATTTTAGCATTATTGAAGGAAAAAATTCAGATTGATTGGGTGATAATTTTATGAGATGGAAGAATAAATAGCGTGATTTTTAATCGGGTGGGGGAGGGTTTTTATTGTGTTAGGATAATTAACTTAGGGGTAGGTTAGTAATTCACCTTTAATTGGGTGGTTAGCTAGCTTTTAAGTGGATTAAGTTCACTCCCCTAAAAAAAAAGTGGATTAAGTTCACTAAGTATAATTGCTTAAAGTAGGATGTCACTTGGTATAAATCTTTTTTTGGCCTGCCACCAAATAAAAATTGAAAGTAAAAGACCACCATGTAAAATTTCCCCAAATTAAATTTAACAAGTTGGATACTCGGCCTGTGAAAGAAACCATTTTAGCGGGTCAGGATTTTGGTATTGGCGGATACCCGCTTACCCGCTATCTTTCCTTTTTTTTTGTAAATTTTTTCCCATTAAAGTCTGGTTATATCTCATATCAGTCCAACAAAATTACAAAGCCCAACTGCCATTTATGCCCATTAAGGGTCTCTAACTCTGTACTCTTACTTTCTCAAATTTTTTCCCATTTCTCAAATCTCATTATCTCACTTCTCTCTTCTAGATCTCAAATCTCACTCTCCATCTTTCTTATATGGAAATGAATAATGAATATATGTTGGATTGTTTATTGTCGTGTCATGATTTTGGGGAGCAGTCAACTGTGAGGAGAGAGCTCCCATTAAAAGTTGCTTGGTTGTGAAAGTGAACTAGTGTTTAGGCCCAGGCGATGCCCCGGGTTTTCTCTGTGCTATAATTTAATACTCATTTAAAAAAGTCATCTCATATTCATTTAAAAAAGTAATCTCATTCATTATATGAATTTTAAAAGTTTTCTATTCATATATTATCATTAATTTTGATTAATTAGTAGTAATAATATGGTGGAGTGATGGTTGGATCCCTTTCTTTCATGCTTGAGGTTGTGGGTTCGAATCTTTACGTGAACAATGCTTCTTTTTTTAATATATGAGAAAGAAGTGAATAGAATGTCACTGAATGAGGGATGGTGACACGTGGCACATATACGTTCTTAGGAACGCTTTTAATATATTAGTATAGATATGGATGGATCGAAGAGGCAACCCGAAAGATACGAGTCAACGCGCAAGCATTGGAGGAAATGTTCATTAATAGAGTTGTTGAGAGTGTTTTTTTTTTCTAGTCTTCGTGTTGTTTTCTTAATTGTTCAATCTTGAATGTTTGATTGATTGGCTACTATATGCATGTTTACTTGATAAAAGCTAATGTCATGAAAGGGTATCAAGGGAACAGAAGTTAAAGAAAATGTTTGATGGCATAACTTTTAAGTAATACCATGATCTGGATAATCATATTTTGTGCTAACTATTATCTGGTTCAAGAAATTCGAATTTTTGAAACTTTTTTCCGTTTTAGGTATATACTAACCGATAGGGGTGTTCATGGGTGGTTAACCGTCCCGAAACGACATTTCGGTTCGCCATTTTTTGCGAACCGTAACCGTAACCGTTCAAACCGGTAACCGCCTAAGCGGTTAACCAGTTTTGCGGTACGGTTTTATGGTTAACCATTAACCGTTACCCAATTTATTTTAGTACATTTATATATATAGTTTTCACTTTTTCTCGACAAAAAAAAATTAATGAAGCAAATTGTACCAGTTTTATTGCAAAGGTCTCCAACAAGATTGTTGTAGTCTAACATCTACGGCTCTTTCTGAGACACTTGGGCTTATCAGAGCCGTACACGTGTCACCTTAGTTAAAGAGAAGAAATGTCTTGCATCTTTGGGCTACCCTCAGTAGAGTTAAAAGGTCTAAATTCTGCCCAAGAATCGAGCCCAAAGAATGTAAGGTGGCTGAAGGAGATTGGTTAATAGATATCCACTAGTCATGATCTGCCACGTGTCATGATTTGATTTCTCACCCAATCAGAAGCCACTTTTCTAGGGCAGGTTTTAAGGATAGCTGTCAACTTGCTATCACTATAAATACCCCTGAAATCAGGAGAAACATCATTCAATGAAAACAGTGTAAAGTTACTCTGTAAAACTACTCTCTCACTTTCTCTCTCTATCTCTATTTTTCTCTTTCAACTCCTGATACCTGACTTAAGCTTCGGAGGGGGAACCACCACCCAAACCTCCAGGGTGGGTCCCTTTTTGCAGGTTCGGAAGTAAAGCTCAGGTTTGGACTGGATTGATTCAGACATTGTTGCACAAGTCTCCAAAGAAGAACATCTAAGGGATACTAGTTTACTTGCTCGACAAGAAAGCACCATCTACAGCTTACTTGTTGGACAAGCGGACAAAACATTTGGCGCCGTCTCGTGGGGGAGACGCAACGATGATCGATTGTCGGTCGTCCAACCTTGCCCGAAAACCGAAGTCTTCGGGTTAATGTCGAAGACACAAGTAGAACACGAGAGACCACCTCGAGGAAGGGATAGACCCCGTCTATCGTCCAGTTCTTGGACCAAGCCAAGAACTCCGTCATTCAAGAGAATCTTGAACGTCCGTGTGACCGCGCCCATCTAGAGAACGCCTTGAACGATTTCCGAGCAAAGATGGCCGCAGTCGTCCGAGAGCGAATCAAGAGCAATATGTTGTTTTTCCGGCTTAACCCCGAGCAGTCCGCTAACAATCCACCTCCCCCTAGGGGACGTTCCCAAGACGATCGTCCGGGTCCTAGTCGACTGCTCGTCGGGAACCCTCTAGGAGAACGGCAAGAGGAAAGCAACCAGAGGATAATGATCGGCGAAGGAAGATGGACTGGAACCCGGTGGTAGGGACCCGGGACCATGTTCGTCCAAGCGGGCACCGAATGGAAACAGATGCCGAGAATATCTAGAAGCAAAGAGAGCAAAGAAGAATACAACGATCGGCGACGGGTTTCTACATCATACCCGAGAGACCCTCCTTTGAGGTTGTCGTCCGTAGGGGAGGGGACGAAGTTTAAGTCACTCTCTTGTTCATCCACGACAGGAGAAGACAAAGTGGCTCAACCCATGGTCTATAGGCGTCCATTGCACGCAAACATGTCGTCCGATCCGGTGTTAAAGGAATATCGTAAGGAGTACATACCCATTGAGGGACGGATGGGAGCCCTCCCAGATTAACCGGCCCACTCCATTCTCGGCCAGGATAATGGAGGCTCCCCCTTCCCAAAGGTTAAACTCCCTACTATAGAACCTTTTGATGGAACAACAGATCCCGATGATCACTTATCCGCTTACAAACATCGATGTACGTCCAAGGAGTAGATGATGCTACCTGGTGTAAGAACTTCCCAAAGACTCGAAGGGAGTAGCTCGAAGTGGTTTAACAATCTTCCACCCAATTCGAGTCAATAATTTCACTGAACTCGGTTTCTTATTCACTAGTCACTTTGTTGCCAACAAGCAAGAGCAAAAAACAAGCATGCACCTAGGCAAGGTCGTCCGGGGACCTAAGGAGGCTCTTAGAAGTTTCGTTAAGAGATTCAACCTTGAAGCCCTTCGCGATCCAAGATCTTAATCTTTGGAGTGGCCTTTGACGCCTTCATTAGGGGTCTAAGGCCGGAAGCTTTAAGTTTGATCTTGTTAAAAAGAAAATCTCCACTCTTGCCGAAGCCTTAAGGGAAGCCGAAGCGTTTATTCACGCTACCGAAGTGTGTCTGAGGCAAAGCATCCCGAGTCTAAGAAGCCCGAAGAGGTTGCTCGACCAAAGAAGAGCAACCCCAAGAAGGCCGAGACTTGGGCTATAACCTCCACCACTTCATCTAGGAGGAGCAAGAGAAAAGAGGGCCGAGCCATCCTCATCCAATCCTATTGAATTTAACAAGGATCAATACTCCATTCTCATGGAGATTAAGGATCAATATGAGTTGAAGGCCCCATCTGAGATGAAAACCCCTTATAGAAATAGAGATAAGAGCAAGTATTGCCACTTCCACAAGGATTGCGGTCACGAAACTAATGAATGTAAGCACCTCAAGAAGGCTTTGGAGGAGCTAGCTCGAAAGGGAAAGATGAACCCCTATATGCCTCAAGGGGAAGGAAGTTTCAAAGAAAAGACAATTGGCGCCTAAGAAGAAGGAAAGTGAGAGCACGGACGAGGATGTTGTTCTCGTAATTTCTGGAGGGTTTCTTCTTTGGAGGACCAACCAATAGAGGACACAAAAACTACCTTAGGGAGCTTGGCCAAGTTTTGTTAGGCGATCGACAAAGGCCGAGCCCTTCCCAAGGGTGGTAGTTAGTGAGCAAGATCGGGCGAAGTTGAGGACTCCCCATGATGATCCTTTGGTTGTAGAAATGAAAATAGCAAACTTGAGAGTAAGAAGAATTCTGATCGACACTGGAAGCTCGACGGACATCATCGGTCCGATCGCTTGTCCGCATTAAAATTTGATGAGAAGAACTTGGTTCCCGTTCACCATCCCATCATAGGGTTTGGGGGAGGAGTCATCCACCCAATGGGAACCGTTACTTTGCTCGTTCGAGTGGGAGAAAAGGATGCCGCTAGAACTTTGTTTATCAAGTTCTTGGTAGTCCGAGATTTGACAGCCTACAATGTCATTCTTGGGCGACCAACTCTGAATCACGTCAAAGCCGTAATAGTTACCCACCTGATGTTGATGAAGTATGAGTGTGATGATGGCAAGATTGGCTCATTATATGGGGACCAAGCAGTGGCTAGGGAGTGTTATCCGACTACCCTCAAGCCGTCATCATGGAAGATATGCAATGAAGATCAGACGCATGTTGCTGGTGAAAGGAAAACGTCTGAAATAGAGAAGGATAAGACGAAGGTGGTTAGCGAGAGGAAAACGTCCGGGATAGTCAAGGACCACTTGGCCTCATTGAAGACGGCCATTGAGAGCCCTCAGACGCCCCTCGCTCCCTCAAGGAAGGCGTCCGAGCATCTTCCCAAAGAAAAAGAGAAAATATGAAATCATCAAGGAAGAGCCTCCCTTGCCCGAAGAAGTGATGGCCATCATGGGACTAGCAATAGAGCGTCCGTAACCGTCCGAGGCCCCGAAAGACGTCCTGTGCGGATGAGGCTCGTCCCGTAACGAACCTTGAAAATTGGTTCTTCACTCTCTTTGGGCTTAAAAAGCCTCTTAATCGCCTTCTTTGAAAGAATTTCAAGACGTGTTTGCCTATTGTGTTGAAGAAATGCCTGGAATTGATCCAGAAGTAGCCGTCCATCGGCTAGATGTTGATCCAAAATTAAAGGCAGTCCGTCAGAAGAAAAGGCATTTGGGACCGGCTAGAAATCAAGCGATTGACCAAGAAGTTCAGAAGTTGTTGGAATCCAAGTTCATCAAAGAAACCTATTACCCAGACTGGATAGCAAATGTGGTCATGGTGCCAAAGCCCAACGGCACCTGGAGGATGTGTGTGGACTACACTGACCTCAACAAGGCTTGTCCTAAGGACAGTTTCCCCTTGCCTAAGTTGGATCGTCTGGTAGACTCTACAGCTGGTCATGCTTTGCTGAGCTTCATGGACGCTTATTCTGGCTTTCATCAAATCCCAATGTGGCCTGAGGATCAGGACAAGATGTCCTTCATTACTGAAAAAGGACTGTATGGCTGGTTGAGAATGTCATTCGGCCTGCGCAATGCCCCGGCCACTTTTCAAAGATTGATCAATACAGTTTTTCAGCCACAATTGGGAAGAAATATGGAGGCATATATTGACGATATGATAGTCAAAAGTCGTCAAGAAGAAAATCATGTTGGTGATTTGAGAGAAACTTTTGAAACTCTCGGAAATACAAGTTAAAGCCGAACCCCAAAGAAATGTGTGTTTGGAGTTTTGTCGGGGAAGTTTTTAGGCTTCTTGGTGGATCAAAGGGGAATTGAAGCAAATCCCGAAAAGATACAAGCTATTTTAGACATGAAGTCTCCGTCAAAGGTAAAGGAAGTTCAGAGACTGACGGGTTGCTTGGCTGCCCTTGGACGTTTCTTGTCTAAGTCAGGCGACAAGTGCCATCACTTCTTCGCCACCATTAAGAAAAAAGCTAAGTTTGAGTGGACAAATGAGGCGGAGCAAGCACTACAAAGAGTCAAGGACCACCTTCGGCAGTGCCTAGGTTGGTCGGCCGGTGAGGGGGAGAAGCCGTTTGTATATTTGGCGATGTCCGCTCAAGCCGTGAGTCTTTGTTCTGTTGGGCCGAAAGAGAATCCGTCCAAGTCCCAATATACTTCGTGAGTCACGTACTCAAAGACGCGGAAAATAGGTACACTCCCGTTGAGAAGTTTGGATTGGCCCTCGTCATGGCCAGTAGAAAGTTAAGGCCCTATTTCTTGGCGCACGCATAATCGTCTACACCGATCGGCCTTTGAAGCAAGTTCTACCGAAGATGGAAGTCACTGGACGAATGTTAAAATGGGCGGTGGAGCTTAACATGTTTGATATATCCTTTGAACCAAGGACGGCCATTAAAGGGCAAGCCTTGGCGGACTTTATAGTCGAACTTACTCGGCCACCATAGAGCCGATATCCGATCCAAAGAAGAGGAAGAAGGCATTGGATGCTCATGGTTGATGGCTCGTCCACAATCAATGGATGTGGAGCAGGAATCATTTGCCAATCTCCCGAAGGGGACAAGTTTAAATATGCATTAAGATTCCAGTTCAGAGCGTCCAATAACGAAGCTGAATATAAGGCACTCTTGGCAGGAATCAAAATGTGCAAAGCGGCCGGCGCTGTTGAGATCGAGGCCAAATCGGACTCCCTCTTAGTGGTCAGCCAGGTTAATGGAGATTTTGAATGCAAAGAAGCCTCAATGAGCAAATACATGCAACTCATCAAAGATGAGATAGAGCCATTAAAACGATTTGTCCTCGACCAAGTACCAAGGTCAGAAAATCATCAGCGTATGCTCTCTCGAAGTTGGCGGCTCTACTGAAGGTGATGTGCCAAGAACAGTATTTTGGGAAGTCAAACCCAAAAAGAGCATCGATCAAGAGCAGATTATGTTTCTCAGCCGCGAGACTGTCTGGATGGAGCCGATCATAGAATACAAGAAGACGGGACGATTGCCTTCAGATCCCGTAGAGGCCAAGTATGTGAAGGCTAGGGACAAGTGGTTTGAGCTATGGGACGAGACACTTTACAAGAAATCATTCAACCGGCCTCTGCTCAAGTGCGTCACCAGAGAAGATGGTCTGGAGGTCCTGAAAGAACTCCATGAAGGAGCTTGTGCTTCTCACATTGGGGGAAGAGCTTTAGGGGAGAAGGCTTTAAGGACGGGGTACTACTGGCCAACCTTAAAGGAAGACGCTCTAGTCTATGCAAAGAAGTGTGACAGTTGTCAGAAGCATGGAAATGTGCATCAGAAGCCGTCCAACTACTTAACCCCCATCTTGTTCCCTTTACCCTTTGCCAAATGGGGCATGGATATCCTAGGACCTTTCCCAGTGGCCGCCGGACAAAAGAAGTTTGTGATCGTGGCCGTTGATTACTTCACTAAATGGATAGAGGCAGAGGCCATGCGAGGAATTACGACAAACGACGTCAAGGGCTTCATCTGGAAAAGCATTATAACCCGTTTTGGCATACCACAGTCCATCGTCTTTGATAATGGCCCCCAATTTGAAACACCTAAACTGAAGGAGTGGTTGGCAGAAAGAGAAATAAAAGCACACTTCGCTGCCGTTGCCCACCCACAAGCAAATGGGCAGGTAGAGTCCTTCAACAAGATTCTATCAAATGGAATCAAAAAGAAGCTAGAAAACGTCAAGGGACAATGGGTTGAAGAGCTGCAGTTGGTGTTATGGTCCATCAGAACAACCGCCAAGAACTCTACTGGGGAGACGCCCTTCATGTTAGTCTACGGCACGTAAGTCTTGCCCATTGAGATTGAAGAACCCACCCCGCGAGTTATGCCGTACTCGAAGATGCCAAC
Source organism: Beta corolliflora (assembly GCA_947648045.1). Taxonomy (NCBI): domain Eukaryota; kingdom Viridiplantae; phylum Streptophyta; class Magnoliopsida; order Caryophyllales; family Amaranthaceae; genus Beta; species Beta corolliflora. The sequence continues at coordinate 791,281 of CANSZD010003024.1, read as the reverse complement.
TGGCCGCATTACGCACGGCTTTGGACCAAGTGCCGAAGTCGGGGCAATGCCTTGCTAAGAATGCAATTGTACAAACTGCGTATGGCTCGGGAGTTTAACAAAAGAGTTGTTAGACGACCACTCAAAGTAGGGGATCTTGTCCTTAGAAAGATGGAAGCGGTTGGACGAGCAAAAGAGTTAGGGAAGCTAACACCTAATTGGGAAGGACCTTACATGATTATCCAAGAACTGCACAGTGGTACTTTTCGTCTTCAAGATCTGGATGGACGACCAGTACGCCGTACTTGGAATTCTGATAATTGGAAAAAGTATCACGTCTAATTCAATCCACAGTCGCATGTCTATGAGGTAGTTTGTAGTTAATCCAAAGTGCCGCGGCACATGTTAGAAAAAAGAATTGTATACATGCATCTTGGCATTCCGTCAAGCAAAATCCATATTATACAATTCCTACTTTCTTATTTCCTTGTTTATTTTTACCAAGTTAACTCACTTTGGGGCATTAAATCAGTTACTCGTCTAAAAGTGACAGTAACTTGGATAAAAAAGAAAAGCGTCACAATTACTCATTTTTATGCCGAACATCACTCCATCGAAGAGACCGGCCAAAGTATAGCACATACAAGGCCGTCAATCTGACAAAACCTCTAGTAAGAGTAACGTCAAAGTCTCTGAGAGAAAGCTGGCCTGAAATAAGTCCTTTGTAAAGGATACTTATCTTCACAAGCACGGCCAGCTAAGTAGCCTAGACCCTAGTAAGGGATCACTACTTAATGACGAGTGTTGCTCCCTCAAGGAAGCCGGCTAAAACATGCGTTCAGCATATATAACAAGCCCGTCCGATAGTTTCAGCAGGCTCGGCCAAAGTAGGCCGCTTTCCTTCTTGGTCTTTGGCTCGCCCACCATGTACGGTTGAACTAAGCCCAAGAAGGGGGGGAATGATAGAAGCCTAAAAGACGAGCTCAGGAGAACAAGGTCGTCCAAAACAAGTGTTTCAATCATATTATGCAGATCGTCTACGATGTTCAAGACGAGTCAACTTTTGTACTTAGAAACAATTCAAAGTTAATGTGATAGTCAAATGGGAATTGATGAAAATAAGAGGCAAGCAAGTGGCAAAAGTCTTTCATATATATCATGAGTAAATTTACAAAATGTGATTACTGAAAGCTACAACGGCAGATAACTAAAGAAACTAGAAAAATAAACCTAAAACTAGGCTTCGTCTTCAACATGAGTTTCTTGGTTGTCCTCGGGCTCCTCATCTTCGGCTGAAGCCTCGTCGCCTGACTCTATAAACTCCGGAGGATCCTCAGCACAGACCATGGCCCTATGGGCACTCTGTTGGTATTCCAGGCGACGGACAAAGCTCGGGACCTCCTCGGCTTCAGCCAGCATTTCGAAGGCCTTGACGGCCCATCCTTTGGACGTTTCTACAACATGTTCAAGGCCCTTTTTGGCATCGTCAAAGGTTTGGAAAACCGTCTTTTCCAGACGAGCGTTTCTCGCCCTTAGAAGAATATTCTCCCTTCTCAGCTGAGCAGCGGCAAGAAGGGCGGCGTCTCTCTCACCCTTAAGATCAGTAGAGAGAGTGTTGATGATCATCTTCAGATGGTCTCTCTCCTTGTACTGATCATTGATGGTAACAAGATATTTCTTGTTCTTGGATTCAAGTTCTGCCGACCTTTTCTCTAATGCATCGAGTGACTGACGATGGAGAGTATTCGCCATCTCAATGTCGTGAATGGCCTTGTCGCCGGCCGTTGTAGCAAGATGGACGAGGTTCTTGTTCTCTTTTACGAGCTCCCTCGCCCATTCTTCAGTTAGCATGCTGCGAGCCAGAAGCTGGAACAATGAAAACAAACCAAGTTATTAGACGAGTGAAAGAACCAAAATTTGTATCAAGTATAAAATAAAGCAAAGGCTAAAAGCAATACCTCGGCAAAGTCGAGACATGTAGCCCACATGCCCAAAGACGCCCCCTTAATCCCTTAATGTAGGATTCGGGGGTAGCACTTGAAGAGCTCCCGCTTAAGTCGCTCCTTCTCCGGCCTTCGACATTTTGGCGAAAGCAGAGAAGACTCCTCGTCCGAATCGGCGAGGGGAGGAGTTGGGGGAATAGCGGGGCCTTTGCCGTTATCCGAAAGAGGGGGAGAGTCGGTTATCTTGATTGGAATGACGATGGATTGTCTATTGGACGGACTCATGGACGAGTCCACCGACCCGCACCGTCCCTAACTATATTGGGGTAATACGACTCACCTGGACGAAATAGATGCCGTCCTAACAGCTAAGGGGCATCTCGTGGCACCCGCCTTAGCCACCGAGCCGCCGAACCCTGGATAGTTCTCAGCCGCAGCTCCAGATTCTGGTGCAACTAGAGCCAAGGCAAACTCCGGTTTGACCTCAGTAGAGTCGGCCGGCAACACGCTGAGCGGAATAGCCGCATGAGCACCCTCTCCCTCCTCGCCGGGCAACGTACCGAAGGCTCCTTTTAGGAACCTTGGGCGAGGGGGGAGGCATACTTCTCCCCAACCTCGCCAAGTGGAGTCGTCTTATCTGCCTTCTTCCTTGTGAAGCCCTTAGGCTTCTTCGCCGAAGGCCGGTCGGCGTCAGTAGTTGGCCTCTTCTTGGACGAGGACGATTTCCCGGTGGAAGTTTGTTGGTAGGAGCATTTTTCTCAAAAGAGTAAACCGATCGTCAAATTAGTCGGCCTAGGAACAAAAGTTATAATCGTTATTACAAAGACTTCGTCTGAAAGAAGAAATGAAAGATGATTTGCAAATATGCAGACGAGTATGTCCCCAAGAAGGTGACCGTTCAAATATAGAAGTTCTATGGAAGACTCTCGTCCAAAAAATTGTGCAACTCCAGAAGAGAAGGGCGCCAAGAAGGTGCCCGTCCAAGTCTGGACGTTCGCATACTTTTGGTGGCCCTCGTCCAAAAAATTGTGCAACTCCAGACGAATAGGGCACCAAGAAGGTGCACGTCTAAGTCTGGACGTTCTCATACTTTTGGTGGCCCTCGTCCAAAAATTCGATGCCAATTTCGGACGAGTAGGGCGCCAAGAAGGTGACCGTCCAAGTCTGGACGATCTCCTTCTTTGGGTGACCCTCGTCCGAAAATTGGGTGCCAATTTCGGACGAGTATGGCGCCAAGAAGGTGACCGTCCAAGTCTGGACGACCTCCTTCTTTGGGTGACCCTCGTCCGAAAATTGGATGCCAATTTCGGACGAGTATGGCGCCAAGAGGGTGACCGTCCAAGTCTGGATGCTCTCCTTCCTTGGGCGACCCTCGTCCGAAAAATTGGATGCCAACTTCGGACGAGTATGGCGCCAAGAAGGTGACCGTCCAAGTCTGGACGATCTCCTTCTTTGGGCGACCTTCGTCCGAAAAATTGGATGCCAACTTCGGACGAGTATGGCGCCAAGAAGGTGACCGTCCAAGTCTGGACGATCTCCTTCTTTGGGTGACCCTCGTCCGAAAATTGGATGCCAATTTCGGACGAGTATGGCGCCATGAAGGTGACCGTCCAAGTCTGGACGCTCTCCGCCCTTGGGCGACCCTCGTCCGAAAATTGTATGCCAACTTCGGACGAGTTTGGCACCAAGAAGGTGACCATCCAAGTCTGGACGTTCTCCTTCTTTGGGTGACCCTCGTCCAAAAATTGGATGCCAATTTCGGACGAGCTCATATGATCCTCGGCAAAAAAAAAAAAAAAAAATTTATTATTACCAATGTTTACGCCTCTTCTCTCTAAGATCGCTCTTTGCAAACTCCTTCCAAAGGTTGGCGGTAAATTGGGACATGCTAATCTCCCCCGTCCAAGATGCTTCGAGGCGTTGTCTGGCCGAGTCTGCAAAGGACAAAAATGTGTTCATCAAATGGACTATAGACGAAGAGTTTTAGTTGGATGATTTTAAATATATACCTTTATCATCGGCCAATCTCAAGCCGAGAAGAACCAAGAAGTCGTCTTGGTAAAACATTTCCTTAATAGGTATCCGAGTTGGATGGCCCTTTAATAGAACGTCGGCCGGCCCGGGAGTACTCTTTTGTCCTCGAAGTACTCCACAACTTCTTCATCGAAATTGTCCTCCAATTCCAGCCAGGACTGCTTCCGTCCCGTATTCGTGACGGACCGGTTATGGAATCTATAGCCCTCAGTAGCCGAATCATTGGCCGCTTTTAAAAAGATGAAGTCGGCTTTCCATTCATGCATTTTCGAAGGTTTCCCCCAAGCCGTCAGGAAGCCAGGGCGGTTGCAGATACTGAGCCATGTCCCGTCCACGGCCCCGGTACCTTGGCCGCATAGTGGATGTGGGTAAAGGCCTCAAGAGAAAGGGCTAGGCCGCGTAGCTCGCGAGACGGCGATAAACGTCGGGACGTTGTGCCAAGCGTTGGGAGCCACTGATTATGGCCGATGTGGTAGTGTTTGTAGCACTTGTTCTATGAAGTCATGGAGGGGAAACCTCAATCCAAATGTCTAAGGCTAGTTTATAGACAAAGAAATGGTTCTTAGGAGCGCTCAAGATCGTCGCGTCCTTGTTAGGAATGACAAAGGAAAAGCCCGGCATGGGCATGAAAGACGATAAGTAATTAGGGTCTGGTCCTAGTTTCTCTAACCACTTACGGTTGACCAAAATGAAACCTGGATCAGAAAGGGGACCTAAACGTCTTCTAATCTCCGACGAGGTAGTAGAGGCCTCGTCTGATTCTTCGGCGGCCTTCGTAATTGCTACCGTTATTGCCTTCGATGATCTCTACCATTTCGGCGTCCCTACCGTAAGTACCGGTTTCGAGGATTTATTTCGGAGTTTTCTCGCCTCATGGTCAAAAGGATGCTCGTCCAAAGACCGAGCACTTTGGACCTCTCTTGCCTCATCGGGCACCCGTCCAGGTGGATTCCTCCATATCCGAGCTATTTGACGGGATTATTGCTTTTCGTCTTAGACGGGCCGTTTGCTTGACGCGCGCCGATTACCCCGCACAGGTAAAGACCGGGTCGTCCGACTTTCTCGGCCAAAACTATGAAAATATATATACTCGCCGAAGAGGCCCAACTCTAGAATGTGCCGAAGAAGAAGTATCTCTGTTCTAGGGTCAAGACAAGCTCTTGGTTGGCTAAGATTATTTGACGAAGATGATTCCATTTTATTGATTTTCTAAGAAAAAATAAAGAATAAAGAATGAAGAGTTCAAAGAAACGATACCTGCTAAGAACGTCTGGGCGATTCGGTGAAGAATGCTGAAGCTGGACGATCTATCTCTCTCTCTCTAGAAAATTCTCAGAGTTTCTCTCTCTAGACAAATTTGTTCGAAGTGCTAAATGATTCAATGTCTTTGCTCCAAGGGTATTTATAGAGGAATAAGAAACTTGTGGAACCGGTCAAGAATGACCGAAAAAATAATACAACGGTCGAATATGACCGGTAGAACCCAGAAGAAGGCGCACCACTTTACCTGGATTTGAACTACCTTGAGGGTAAAAGGGCCTTAACCGTCAGATGGGCCAACAGTAAAAGCCCTTTTAGGGGCAAATGTTGTAGTCTAACATCTACGGCTCTTTCTGAGACACTTGGGCTTATCAGAGCCGTACACGTGTCACCTTAGTTAAAGAGAAGAAATGTCTTGCATCTTTGGGCTACCCTCAGCAGAGTTAAAAGGTCTAAATTCCGGCCCCAGCAGTCGAGCCCAAAGAATGTAAGGTGGGCTGAAGGAGATTGGTTAATAGATATCCACTAGTCATGATCTGCCACGTGTCATGATTTGATTTCTCACCCAATCAGAAGCCACTTTTCTAGGGCAGGTTTTAAGGATAGCTGTCAACTTGCTATCACTATAAATACCCCTGAAATCAGGAGAAACACCATTCAATGAAAACAGTGTAAAGTTACTCTGTAAAACTACTCTCTCACTTTCTCTCTCTATCTCTATTTTTCTCTTTCAACTTCTGATACCTGACTTAAGCTTCGGAGGGGGAACCACCACCCAAACCTCCAGGGTGGGTCCCTTTTTGCAGGTTCGGAAGTAAAGCTCAGGCTTGGACTGGATTGATTCAGACATTGTTGCACAAGTCTCCAAAGAAGAACATCTAAGGGATACTAGTTTACTTGCTCGACAAGAAAGCACCATCTACAGCTTACTTGTTGGACAAGCGGACAAAACAAAGATAACAATGATTTTTTACTAAACTACTTTATAGTTTCTAAATTTTTTTGCTTGTTCTTTTTGGAATGCAGTAACAACTAGGTGAGTAGTATTTTTGTAGTACTACTTCAATGCAGTAACAACATTACAACTAGGTGATTAGTATTTTGTTCTTTTTGGAATGCAGTAACAACATTATTACTAGGTGATTATTAGTAGTAGTTAGTATTAGTAGATATAGTATGTCAGTAAGAGTAATATAGTAACAACTAAAATAAAGTTTGACGTAGTAACTAATAGCTAATCAATCTAATTATTATTAAAAAATAGAGAATAATTAAATTTAAAAAATATATTCGGTTTTTCGGTTAACCGTTTCATAAAAAATCGTAACCGTACCGTTTAACCGTTATTTTTAACGGTTCGGTAATCGAACCGTTTAACCCCTATTTTTTGGGTACGGTTACCGCCCATTTTGACCGGTTTTTCGGTTTCGATTTTTCTGAACACCCCTACTAACCGGTGCCGTTGGACCGACTCGCTAAAATCGGGTCGGGGAGTGGGCCGACCAATCTGATACCCGAAAATGCGAGTACTCGCACATTCGGGTACCCTCTAATGAATTGCCCTAGCTCCCACAAGCCTGGTAGGTTTGAGTTCAACCGCTTTTATTTTTTTGAAAAAGTAATGGGAATAATCTCATATTTGGAAAATTTGTTGTTTAACAGTTTTACCTTTCGATTAACTCAATATAACCCCATCTAACCTTATCTTCTTATACTGGTTCATTACCTATTAGTGACCTGCAATTACAAGTAAAAACAACCTACGTGATACAAACCCTTATTACCAACTTGTTTTTTTGCATTTTCCTCTAATCAGTTATTCCCTTTTAAGATCTCCTCCTCCCCTTCTAATTGGTGGCACTACTACATTTTAAATCAAATGCAACGTTCTAATGCAACAGTTAACCATAATGCAACACCCTAATGCAACCACATATGCTAACATAATGGTTTTTTGAACGGTCACCCCTAATGCAACGCTTATTTGCAACGGTTCTACATAATTGTTACATTAAGAGTGTTAATTGCAACTACTTTTAAATCTATTGCAAGGGTTTTGAAAAACCATTGCAAAAGTATATTCCATTATTGCATTAATTTAATGCAACGGTGGTTTATTGTCTCATAAACTGATGTGCATAGATTGGTTTATTTTCCCCAAAGGCTTTCCTAAAACTTTTTCTCTGTGATTCTCACTCTCAACCCCTCCTCCCCCGCTTATCTTTCCCCCTGCCAGCTACCCACCTCCTCCGTCACCCTTATGCTCGCCTAAGCTTCTTCTCGTCGCCGCGAGTGTAACACCCCGACAATTCTCTCTTTTCTAAAATACCGTTTAATATCAAACTTAGAGAATTATCAAAGTATTATCGCCCGTATGAAAACGTATCGGCTTATTCAGAATTTTGCAGCGGAAAACATAATAAATAAACTTTAGAAATAAAACTTAGTCAACCAAAAAGTCAACTCTAAAAGTCAAACCAACAAAAGTCAAAGTCAACCTCAAAAGTCAAAGTCAACCACAATGGTCAAAGTCAACAATGAAAAGTAAAAGTCAAATAAAATGTATAGTCAACACAAGCTCTCCAATCCCGAACCCATGATGCATCATCTTCAAACCTGTAAATGACAATGCACTATTGATCCCTAAAGACTGCTCACCAAATGGGTCATCACAGGATCAATACGGCATAGCCATGATCAACACATACATACAAAGCACGTAATCAGCAAAGCTGAGTACTACATAGTAAATAAATCAATAATCCTAACATGATATTGATAAATACTAATCAAGGAATAAATAATCATACAACACATAGCAGACTACTTTACTGAACTAAACTCCACCACTATTAAGTTAATTTATTTATACGAAATAGTCAATGGAACGAGTTGTCTTACCAAAATCAGTCTTCAATTTAGAAGACGAAATACGGGCGCGACTCCGTTTTCCCATGACCTACGAGATCGAGGAACCTTTAAAATAAAAATAGGACACGCTGATCAATCCAGTCCCAAGAAAAGCCATGGGCTACTACCATGTACTCCAACTCATACTAGTCCAACACTTCAGACGTGCACAAGTCTAAAGCTATTACTTTCCACGTTTCACTTTACATGATTAATAAGTTATTACTTGTTATGACTCTCAAGTAGAACAAACAATATAATCATTGAGTATTCATAAACTTCCATTTTTATCTTAGGATTCGATAAGTGATCAACAACTTAACAACTCAAGAACAATTTCAATATTAAATCCATAACCTTCCTTTATTTGTTGAACCAAGTCAACAACCAACCAACCTTTCATAGGTATAATAATCAACTTACCAAACAAGGCCCTCGGTCCTCATAAAGTAATTAAATAATCCAAAGGGAACAACATGATTCAATCGATCATGATCCAACCAACATAAATATTAACCCTTCATGTGAATTAATAAAATAAAGTTACCAAATCCCATATGCTTGCATCAATTTTCCATACAAACATAATATCAATATCATAACCAACATGCTTCACACAACGGCATAAAACATGCAAATTCAACTTAATTGAAATCACATATGAACTAAAATAGTTCCCTATACATGATACCACATAATTCTCATCCTTAGGACATGATATTAGTCAATCAACACATAGGTATGAACGTACCTTGTGTAGACAAATCGAGATGCCACTTTCACAACCTTAAAAGTCGCCTAAAGAGAAATCTCCGCCTAAAATAATCAATCATAATCCACAATCAATACTTTATAAATTTCCAGCACTAATAAAATACTTTAAATCCTTCTTAAAAGTGTTTAAAAATCTTTCTCTTCACTAATACTTAATTATTAAAACCTCCTAGTATAGTACTACTACACTAGTTGTCAAAAAACCCTTAAAACTCATGTTTAAATCATAAAAACTCCATCATCAACATCCTTTTTAAATTTCCAGCAACATATTATATACTAAAACTCTTTTTAAACATACTTAAACATACTTCAAATCATAAGAATACTCAATTTCATAAACTATAATATACTACTATGATTTTCCAACTCATAAAACTCTAAAAATTCATGCTTTGATATTTTTAAACCCTATTTTAACATAATAAGTAAATCTGAAATTTTCTAACTTCATTAAACAATTTACATAACCTTAGATTCATAATCAAATCATCAAATTATAACTTTTGTACATAAACTTATTAAAACAAACCCTAAAAATACAAACTTTGCATTAAAAATAACTTGAGGAGGAAGAAAAACAACCAAGCAAAGAAGAGGAGGAGTGAAGCTCGTGGCAGCCGAGGGGGATGCGGGTGCTGGCGGCTCGCCGGCGTGGTCGGCGGTGGCAGCGGCAGCTGTTGCCGTCGACGGTGGAGTCAACCGAGAGAAGGAAGAGAAAAAGAGAGAGAAGAAAAGAAGAGGAAAGGGCCGAAAAAATAGAGGGAGGAAGAGAGAGAAAATAAAATGTGTACGTTTAATGTGTGGGAAATTGGGGTTTTTGGGGGTTTTTATAGGTTCCCCCTTTTGGGCTTAGGAAAAGGTGATTGGGCTAAAGGTATAGTTTAATGGTTGATGAATTGGGTGGTTGGGTTCCTCATACCCAATTTAAAATCCTTTTCACAACCCAAAAAGTATTTTAAGCTTTTAAAATATATTTGAAAGTATGACTAAATAAAATGTTTGACTTTCTTCAAATCATTAAATAATTTCTTTGACTTTCAAATAGTCAACCCTTCAAGAAATAAATCGTTTAAATACTAAAACATACTAAATTATATATAAATATACATTAAAATATATTTATAAAATACATAAATTTACGGGGGATTACAGTCTACCCCTCTTAAAAGAAGTTTCGTCCCGAAATTTGGCACGAAAACTCACGCATTTTAAAAAATTTTGACCCAACTTTCATTTGGGAAATACTTGTGTCACACATGTGCACACTTTTACCAACTTTAAAACCACTTGTGTTACTCATGAATACCTTTTTTATGCGGAGAATCTATTTATTTTGCACCAACATGTGCAAATCGCCAAAATAAGCATAAAAATGCATAAAAATACCATAAAATAAGGTAAAAAGCACGAAATTCTATCGCATTCTACCCCCCTTGAAGAAAACGAGTTACGCCCTCGTAACTCACCTCAAGGAATAACTCAGGATACTTCTTCTTCATTTCGTCTTCAGCTTCCCACGTTGCCTCTTCAGACTCATGGTTAGACCAAAGCACTTTTACGATATTCACATCCTTATTGTGTGTACTACGCACCTTTTTATCGAGAATTTGTACATGCCTTTCCTCATATGCGAGGCTACTATAGATTTGGATTCTCTCAGGCTCCAAAACATGACGCTCATCAGGAATATATCTTGAGTTAGGAAATATGAAACACATCATGCATTTTCTCAAATTCCATTGGCAACGCCAACTTATAAGCTACCTTCTCAATTCTTTGTAAAATCTCATATGGGCCAACGTATTTAGCACTTAATTTGCCCTTTTTCCCAAACCTCATCACACCCTTAGTTAGTGATACTTTCAAAAACACTTTATCACCCACTGCGAATTCATCTTCTCTTCGCTTTAAATCAGCATAACTCTTCTGCCTATCTTGAGCAGCCTGAATTTTAGCCTGAATCAACTTGACATTCTTAACAGTGTCCTCAATGAATTCTGTCCCCAATACTATATTCTCACTAAAATCATTCCAACAAATGAGACTTCTACACTTTCTTCCATACAGCGCCTCAAAAGGAGCCATCTTGATGCTCGCATGATAACTATTATTATATGAAAACTGAATCAAGTCTAATTGGTCTTCCCAACTACCTTGGAAGTCAATTGCACACGCTCTCAACATATCTTCCATAGTCTGGATAGTCCTTTCAGTCTGACCATAGGTTGCAGGGTGAAAAGCAGTGCTCATCTTCAATGTTGTTCCAAGATTCAACTGGACCTTCTGCCAAAATTTCGAGAGGAATCTTGAATTGCGATATGAAATAATATTTGTTGGAACTGGTGATACCCCGAACGCAAATCAATCTTCGAGAGCATGCTCGCTCCAATCAACTGGTCAAACAGGTTATCTATCCTAGGCAAAGGATACTTGTTCTTAACAGTCACATTGTTTAACTCCCTATAGTCAATGCACCATCTCATACTCCCATCCTTCTTCTTCACAAACAACACAGGAGCTCCCCAAGGCGACGCACTAGGCCTAATATAACCCTTATCCAACAATTCTTGCAACTGCGTCTTCAACTCACTCATCTCAGGATGTGCCATTCTATAAGGTGCCTTAGAAATAGGTGCAGTGCCAGGAAGTAAGTCTATGGTGAATTCAACAGCTCTTGCAGGCGGCATACCAGAAATCTCACTTGGAAACACATCCATAAACTCCTTCACGATTGGAACATCCTCGATCTTCAATCCCACTTCTTTACTCACATCATGCACACTATAGAAAAATAGCTCACACCCCTTCTTCATCAACTTCTTTACCTGCATAGCAGAAATAACCCCAAAGCTCTTAAGCTTTCCAAAACGTCGATAAGAAGTCAACTTCCCTAAAGGGCTTCTCAACACTACTTTCTGAGCTTCGCAGTCTATTTTGGTCTTGTAGAAACCTAACCAATTCATCCCAAGAATAACATCCAGGTATCCCAAATTGAACTCTATTAAATCAGAAGGAAATACACCGTCTCCTATCTTTAGCGGTAAATCTTTAAGCAACTTGGTACACCTTATGACTTCTCCAGTTGGTATACTAATAGGCAGGTCAATCACCTCAAAATCTACCAACCCCAGACTATTAATGATAGACAACGAAACAAACGAATAAGTCGCCCCAGAATCAAACAACCCTTTAACGAGAACGGAGTTAATAGAAAAAGTACCAGAAACTACGTCGGCAGATCGATCAGCTTCATTGCGACTCATCATGAACAGTTTACCCGAAGCCTTGTTCTGGTAGTTGTTGCTCTCACTAGCAGGCTTACTGTAGCTTCCTTGGTTGTTCTGTGACCCTACAGGCTTCGAACCTTGGTTTCTTGACTGGTTGTACCCAGACCTCACCTGGTTACCACTCCCATTACCAGTTTGCTCTTTCTTTTGCTTGGTGAAGCACTCATACTCCCTATGGCCCTTCTTCTGGCAGTAGTTACAGGTTACTAGGTCTCCCTTACAGTCTCTACCAGGGTAGTTCTTACTGCACTTCTTACAATGGTAAACCCTCTCAGACTGACCCTTATTGCTATAGCCCTGACCATTTCTCCCTTGGAAATTCCCATTCCCATTTCTGTTCTTCTTAAAGTTACCCTGATTTCCTCCAGCATTGAAATCCTTCCTCCTCTAACCCACTACAACATTCTTTTTATCACGCCTCGACTGAAGACCATAAATATGGGCGGCTCTTCCATACACCACATCTAAAGATGCAAAGGTCTCACCACCTAAGCCCAGTTGGATTTCCTAAGTCAAGCCTTGCTCAAATCTTTGAGCCTTTAACTCCTCAGTGGCTACTACCTCAGGTGCAAACCTCGACAGTGCTATGAACTTACTATAGTACTCAATGATGGTCATGCTCCCCATCCTAAGGTTTATAAACTCTCACTAGGCCTTCTGTTTCCTCATAAATGCAGGGTAAAACTTCCCTCTTAAAGCAGTAACAAAGGCCAATTAAATCCCTCAACAGCACTCAGTCTAGCCCCATTTTCTCTCCACCATAAGTCAGCCTCATCTTTCAGATATAATACAGCTTGACCTACTTTCATACCTCCAAGACAATTCACAACCCCAAAAATCTTCTCAAATTCCCTAATCCGACTCTCTAAGAAGGTAGGGTCAGCTTGCCCCTTAAAGTATGGTGGCTTAACTTTGGCTATTCTTTCAAACTTGTCCCCAGCAGGATCGGGACGCTCAGCTCTTTCGCGAGTCATATTCTCCGCCAATAGGCGAATAGCAGAAGCTAAATCGTTACTGTTGTTAGCCATTCTACTGCGCGACCTGAAATTTACGCAACTCTACTTTAGGTTTGGATACCTGACTTACATGCCATTCTCCACGAAGGCAACATTTGATTTGACCATAAAGATCGTATCAACATACAATTTCTCATGAAGTTATAATAATACCATAGAATACATCATCATCAATCATACGAGCATTCATGGAAAATATTCTCATCAAGAATAAACACATGTGAGGATCCATTAAAAATTCAATCATAACAAATGAATAAAATTCCCATTCACGTGCCTCAAAATAAATTATTGCTCACTTAGATAACTAAATGTTAACTTTTATTCCTCAAAATGATGATACTAACACTTTTCAATCCATAACTATACTTTTTCCTAAACAAAACAAAGGTACTAAAGAAATAAATTTAAACCATTGCTTGACTAATTATCCAACATTTATTCTCAAAGCATAAATACATAAACTAGGGTGATACATCATCAGTCTTATCCTTAGATTCCTTGTACTTTTCTGGAGTGAAAACCTCATCTTCAAGATCTTCAACGTCCTCAATATTATAGTAGACATATATTCTAACTCTCGTAGATCTTCGCATCTTCTTAGGTTGAGGCTCGTCCTCTTCTGAATCAGAATCACTCTCAGGTCTCAAAACGGTATGGTAGATGTCCATCCTGGTCTGTCCTCTAGCACGGTCAAACTCCTGAATAACCTCATCATCGCTATCAAGCATGCCTACTCTCAACACATGACATGACACATAATGATCTCTAGGCTAGTGTAGCTATCACGGTCAGACTCATATCCTCCATCATCCTCATCATCACTCAACACAATCGGGTTGTAGTAGCTCCCTACTCTAGTAACTTCTCTATCAAACATGACTAGAGATCCTATAACAGATAAATATAACTTCTATAAGTAATTGATACTCTCACTTAGCGTATGTTCCGAACAATAACCAATAAGCAAGAATAACCAACAACTCAAAGCATATGAACAACATAAAAACAGTTAAGCAGAAAAAAGAAAACATAAACATGCTGAACTAACTGTTTAATGCAGACATATAATATTTCTATCCTATATGCCCATTCCTATACTACCCATCTCTCACAAAATAAAGTAAACAAAATAAACTAGAAGTATTAAAATAAATAAATAAGTAATTAATATATATATATATATATATTTTCGAATTTATATAAAAAAATGAAAATAATCGAAATAAATAAAAAATGAAGAAGTTCGAAATTTTCGAACCAACTAAAAAAAAATCGGTTTTTTAAATAATTCAAAAAAAAATTATACAAGATCTTGAGTCTAAAAAAAATATTTCGAAAAGTGATTTGAACAAAACGAATAAGTAGTAGCTCAATTTCTAAGAAATTCATTTTAAGTAATTACTAGCTAGCTAGGCGCCTAAAAGTATTTAGGATTGGCACGAAAAGCCAATAAAACCTAAAGCTCTGATACCACTTTGTAACACCCCGATAATTCTCTCTTTTCTAAAATACCTTTTAATTAGAGCTGATCATTTGCAGGCTTGGACGGGTAATGGACGGGCCAACTACCCAAAAAACTGTCCAACGGGCCTAAAAATGTTGCCCTTACCCGTCCGCTAAATGAGATATTGGTTGCCCTTACCCGCCCTTTATGTAACGGGGGGGGCTGCCCGCGGGCTAACGGGCTTGCTAAAGCGTATTTGATTTTTTTTTCCTAGCTAAAGTCGTCATGGTATAAAACACCAATTTTGTAGCAAGAGTTTTTAATCAATAAAAAGTCTACCACGGGTACCAAGTCTCATAGAAATTAGTTAAATTACAAAGCGATATTATCCAGCCTCAAAGTTCAAAAACAGAAATTACATATATAGTATTCCACAATTAAACAAGAGGGAAACATCCATGGTGTTTAAACAACAAGATTCATCCATCCAACATCTTGTTCAAGAAGCATTATCACCCATCTAGCTTCAGCAGTCAGCACTATTTTCCTCAAGAACTTTTATGACCTACAACAAAAAGTAAGATTGGAATCATTCTACTGCTTTACTAGGTTTGAGATATTTAAATTAAACAAAAAAAGTAAGTCAAATATGAGAAAAATAAATTTTCAAACATACCTAACCATCATTACTCAACAATAAGACAATCATCATCATCTTCTTCTTCATCCTCGTCAAAAGATACTTCACCAAGGCCAAAGAATTTTGATGAACCTCCAAAAAATAATACCAACATAAACGCAACATAAATCAGTTTTTTGAAAAGAAATCTAAGGTAGTGAAGTAATGAAGATATAAAACTAATTAATTTAGTAACTTACCTAAGTTAAGACCTTTTGCACGTAACCAATCTTCATAACATGCAAGAGCTTCAATTGTCTTTTGCCCAAGTGAGGCTCTCCAAGGATTTATCAACTTCTTTCCCATACTAAAAGAAGATTCTAAAGGAACCGTGGAGATGGGAATAGTCAATATGTCACGAGCCATACATGCAAGATTCGAATAACGGACAACACTTTTGTTCCAATATGACAACACATCACATTTGTTTGTCACATCAGGATTCTTTTCCTCCAAATAAAGCTCCAGTTCACTCTTCATAGTGTCTGATTTCCTTTTCTTACTTAAGAATACCATATAATCAAGTATTTCATCCATTTGTTCCCCATTACTCCCAACAACACTAGCAACAGTAGGGGTACCACTACTGGTGGCCAGATTAGGAGAACTAGAAGTGTGAACATCTTTGTACTCATCAAACAAATCAAACAAAGTATTTTTAACACGTTCAACCATTCTGTTAGCATATACTTCTCCAAACAACTTTTCATAGCAATATTCAACTCTTTCTAGCTTGAACCGAGGGTCTAAAACAGCAACACATGAGAGAACAAGACTATAATCAGACCAATATTTTTCGAATTTCACTTTCATTGGTGTGACCATAGAAGACAAGCTACTCAAGGGTCCGTTTGCAACATCTATCAACTTTTTATGGATCCTCCATACACCATCAAAATAAAGATTTGAAGTGGGATGTTTTGAAGCCGAAAAGGTATTTGTAACATCATAAAAGAGCTTCAAGAATGCATGCAATTCACAAACTCTAACCCACTCTTACAATGTGAGAACAAATACTTTAAGATCCTTATCTCGGCTAACCACGTGATCAATAACATCTCTAAAGAAAATGAAGCGGTCAAGCATTAAGAAAGTAGAGTTCCATCTAATGCAATTATCTCCACGCAACTTCTTGTTTGTTTTTATACCAAAACTTGTTTCAGCAACATTGTAAAAAAATTTCTTCTTTGGGATTGAATGCTTAAAGTGTTTCACTATACTTTTAATCTTGATAACAACATCATCTATGCCCTTTAATCCAGCTTGCACGACAAGATTTATAATATGACAAGCACATCGCAAGTGAAAGAACTCCCCCCCATAAAACAAATAATTTTTTCTTAGAAGATGATCCTTTAGAGAAGTAATCATGCAATCATTGTAAGATGCATTGTCTACTGTAAAACTAAGTACCTTGTGATCAATTTTCCATTGACCCAAGCACAATGCAATCTCATCTGCAAGAGAAACTCCATCAAACGGAGGTGTTAAAGCACAAAACTTAATTATTCTCTCCTGTAATTTCCAATTAGCATCAACCCAATGAGTCGTTATGCACATATATTCATCATCAGTATGTTCACTTCTCCAATTATCCGTGGTAAAAGATATTCGACCAGGAGCGCTTTGTAAATCATCCATAACAATCTTTTTTTCATCATCATAATATCTCAAAGCGTCTCTCCTTAAGGTATGTCTACTTATAGTATTAAATTGAGGACACATAGTAGAGACCATATATTTGAACTCCGGTTCTTCACATGTAGCAAAAGAATGTGCACAAAACACAACAAAAATGCAAATAGATCTACGTACTTCCTCAAAATTGATATTAGGATTTTTCAAAGACATGTTGCTAGTGCCCCCACTAGATGGATTAGTTGAAATACAAAAGTTCCTAATATCATGATTTACGCGCTTTGGACATTTATCAACATGTCTTTTGAGATGAGACGTACCACTAGTATTATTTGCTGCAAAAGTAAGCTTACAGTGGTTGCAAATGGCTTGATTGGATGCTGCCATCTTTCAATATTTCACGAGCCATATGCTGCCAAACAGATGATTTTAATTTTCTACCACGAGAATTGATTGGAGGGCCTTTATTATTGCACGGGATATCATCTTCATCTTCCCCCACGTCAAGTGGATTGACAGAGCCACCTTCTGCCATAGTTCTGCAAATTTGTTGCCATGAAAAAAATAAGGAATTAAATCAACGACCTAACTTCACTTTTGAGTATGAATTTCGCAACAAATTCAAACATACTCAACCAGATTGAACTAAAAACAAAATAAATATCATCTAAAATCAAATAATGTATCATAATTCATAAAGTAAATAAATTATACCTTCAATAATCGGAGTTTGAGAAAATAATCTACCATCAAATCAAAAAATACCAAGTAAAGTGACAAAATACATAAAAGCTAATAATAATAGCAAACAAAAACAGCGGGAAAATGCTAATACCCACAACATGAAATCAATGAAGAAACAAAGAAGACTAAGAAAAAGATGAAAAAGATGAAAAAGTACCTGAGATGGAGAGAGAAAATGTACTGAACTCAGCTTGTGCGAGTAGATTTGTTGATGGAGAAGCAATGGAGAAGAAGAAGAGATGAGTGAGATAGAGAAGAAAGCGGCTCTAGTGTAATGAAAGTTGAAAATGTTAGATTTAGGGTTTTTTAATTTCTTTTAGACAATAAATTTCAAGTCGGCAGTGGGAACAAAGACAGAAAGTTTTCCTACTTTTAAAATTTAAGCGGGTCGAACGGGCCAGCCCGTTTTTAATTTTTTTGTGTCGTTGTCCGCCCGTTATTGTTAACGGACCGGGCCCAGCCCTCCCAACTTTCAATTTTTTTTTTAAACTTTGTCCAAGCCCGCTATTTTAGCGGGACGAGCGGGCCGGGCTTAGCGGGCTACCCCGCCCGTGATCAGCTCTACTTTTAATATCAAACTTAGAAAATTATCAAAGTATTATAGCCCGTGTGAAAACGTATTGGCTTATTCAGAATTTTGCAGCGGAAAACATAATAAATAAACTTTAGGAATAAAACTTAGTCAACCAAAAAGTCAACTCTAAAAGTCAAATCAACAAAAATCACAGTCAACCTCAAAAGTCAAAGTTAACCACAATAGTCAAAGTCAACGATGAAAAGTAAAAGTCAAATGAAATGTATAGTCAACACAAGCTCTCCAATCCCGAACCCATGATGCATCATCTTCAAACCTGTAAATGACAATGCACTATTGATATTTAGAGACTACTCACCAAATTGGTCATCACAGGATCAATAAGGCATAGCCATGATCAACACATACACACAAAGCACGTAATCAGCAAAGCTGAGTACTACATAGTAAATTAATCAATAATCCTAACATGATACTAATAAATATTAAGCAAGGAATAAATAATCATACAACAACATAGCAGACTACTTTATTGAACTAAACTCCACCACTAGTAAGTTAATTAATTCAGATGGAATAGTCAATGGAACGAGTTGTCTAACCAAAACCAGTCTTCAATTTAGAAAACGAAATACGGGGGCGACTCCGTATTCCCATATATGACCTACGATATCGATGAACCTTTAAAATAAAAATAGTACATGGTGATCAATCCGGTCCCAAGAAAAGCCATGGGCTACCACCATGTACTCCAACTCATACTAGTCCAACACTTTAGACGTGCACAAGTCTAAAGCTATTGCTATCCACGTTTCACTTTACATGATTAATAAATAATTACTTGTTGTGACTCTCAAGTAGAACAAACAATATAATTATCGAGTATTCATAAACTTCCATTTTTATCTTAGGATTCGATAAGTGATCAACAATTTAACAACCCAAGAACAATTCCAATTTTAAATCCATAACCTTCCTTTATTTGTTGAACTAAGTCAACAACCAACCAACCTTTCATAGGTATAATAATCAACTTACCAAATAAGAGCCCTTGGTCCTCATAAAGTAATTAAATAATCAAAAGGGAACAACATGATTCAATCATGATCCAACCAACATAAATATTAATCCCTCATGTGAATTAATAAAATAAAGTTCCCAAATCCCATATGCTTCAATTAATCTTCCATACAAACATAATATCAATATCATAACCAACATGCTTCACACAACGGCATATAACATGCAAATTCAACTTACTAGAAATCACATATGAACTAAAATAATTCCCTATACATGATACTACATAATTCTCATCCTTAGGACATGATACTAGTCCAATCAACACATAGGTATGTACAATCGAGAGGCCACTTTCACAACCTTAAAAGTCGCCTAAAGAGAAATCTTCGCCTAAAATAATCAATCATAATGCACAATCAATACATTATAACTTTCCAGCACTAATAAAATACTTTAAAGGAAAAATTGATTTAATCAGCCCCAACTATGGGCGTCCTGACAAAAACAGTCCCAACTATTATTTTTTATTGCTCAGTCCCAACTGTGAAGAGTGTTTTACAATAGTAGTCCCAGCAGGTAAAAAACCTGCTGTAGCAGGTAATTTGCCTTTTTTTTCTATCTTCTTCCTCCCTCCTTCCTTCACTACTCCCTCCTCCTCTCCTCTGCCTCCAGCTACCCCTCCCCACCCGCCCCCCCCCCCTCTCCTCTCGCCACCGACCACCCCTCCCCGGCCCAACCCTCCCCGCCATCCCTCCCCAGGCCGGTCCTCCCCCGCCACGCATCCCCCGCCCCGAATCCCTCCCCTTCCCCTCCACTACCCTCCCCGCCCCCACCACCCCCCCCCACCCCCTAAAACTCCCCGCCCCAGACCACCCCTCCCCCACCCCTAAAACTCCATGCCCCTACCCCACCCACCCATCCCCCGACCTCGAAATCCCTCCCCTTCCCCTCCACAACCCTCCCCTTCCCCCACCTTCCCTTTCCCCTCCCCGCCAAGTGCCAACCCTCCCCTCCCCGCCCTAAAACACTCCCCCGCCCCGCTACCTATCCCCGACCCTCAAAACCCCTCCCTTCCCCCACCTCCCCGCCCCCGAAACACTTCCCCCGCCCTCGAAACCGTAATAGAATATGATATTACGAAACCCCTCCCTTCGGACCAAGTAAATGAGAAGAAGAAGAAGAGAGAGAGAGAGAGACAGAGAAGCGGCTAAAGAAGAGAGAGACGCGAGCAAGGTTTGCGCGACCCATCACCGGCAACCAGCAACAACTGCGCCGGTAGCATCCAATCAATAGCCGCAAAGAGAGAGAAAGAGACAGGATGGGGGAAGGGCTTTCACGGGCTTGGGGTTACGGGTGTGAGAGAGATAAGCCATGAGAGAGAGGTTGTCATATAGGTGGAAGGGATAGGGAAGAGGAGGGGTGGCAGGGGAAGGGGGGGAAGGAGGGGGGAAAGAGAAAGACTGAAGGAGGAGGTGGAAGAAACAGGTCAAAAAAAAAGAAAAAAGGAAAATAGGGTTTTTTTTACCAGTTTAACAAGTCATCAGTCGACTCGGACCACCAACATAAAGGGGGGGTTAAAGTTGGGACTGAACAATAAAAAACGATAGTTGAGACTGTTTTTGTCAGGACGCCCATAGTTGGGACTGTTTAAATCGATTTTTCCTACTTTAAACCCTTCTTAAAAGTGTTTAAAAACCTTTCTCATCATTAATACTTAATTATTAAAACCTCCTAGTATAGTACTACTACACTAGTTAAAAACTCTTAAAACTCATGTTTAAATCATAAAAACTCCATCATCAACATCCTTTTTAAATTTCCAGCAACATATTATATACTAAAACTCTTTTTAAACATACTTAAAATCATAAGAATACTCAATTTCATAAACTATAATATACTACTATGATTTTCCAACTCATAAAACCCTAAAAAGCCATGCTTTGATATTTTAAAACCCTATTTTAACATAATAAGTAAATCTGAAATTCTCTAACTTCATTAAACAATTTACATAACCTTAGATTCATAATTAAATCATCAAATTATAACTTTTAAACATAATCTTATTAAAACAAACCCTAAAAATACAAACTTTGCATTATACATAACTTGAGGAGGAAGAAAAACAACCAAGCAAAGAAGAGGAAGAGTGAAGCTCGCGGCAGCCAAGGGGGACGCGGTTGCTGGCGGCTCGCCGGTGTGGTCGACAGTGGCAGCGGTTGTTGTTGCCGTCGACGGTGGAGTCAACCGAGAGAAGGAAGAGAAAAAGAGAGAGAAGAAAAGAAGAGGAGATGGACGAAAAAATAGAGGGAGGAAGAGAGAGAAAATAAAATGTGTTTAATGGGTGGGAAATTAGGGTTTTTGGGGGTTTATGTAGGTTCCTCTTTTGGGCTTAGGAAAAGGTGATTGGGCTAAAGGTATTGTTTAATGGATGAATTGGGTGGTTGGGTTCCTCATACCCAATTTAAAATCTTTTTCACAACCCAAAAAGTGTTTTAAGCTTTTCAAATATATTTCAAAGTATGACTAAATAAAATGTTTGACTTTCTTCAAATCATTAAATAATTTCTTTGACTTTCAAATAGTCAACCCTCCAAGAAATAAATCGTTTAAATACTAAAACATACTAAATTATATATAAATATACATTAAAATATATTTATAAAATTCATAAATTTACGGGGGATTACAGCGAGCTAGCAACACTACTGTTCTCTTTATCTCCTCTCCTTGAGGTGCATCGGGTTGTTCGTGGAAGAGTGGTGTTGTTGTGCCGGCACTGCTTCTTGGTGATGCTGCAGCCACCATTGCGTGCCGTCGTCGCTCGTCGGCTTGCTTCTACGCGTCTTGTTAGCCTCTTAGTGGTGTTGTTGTGTCGTTGCTATTTCTTTCTTTATCCGCTATTCAAGTTTCTCTCGGGGTTTGCTGCTCCTCCATGTCATTGCTGCTACCGTCGTGGTTTCGAATCTGGCTAAGCTCCTCCCTCCTTGTGTTATTGTCCTATTGGTACAACCCCTTTCTAATTTCTCTCACAATTGTATTTTTTTTCCATTCTAACTAAGTTTGGAATATAATTAGCAAATTGATTATGGATTTAATTGAGAGGAGTTGTGTTAGTTGATTGTGAGTATGGGTATTGTTATATTATTGCGACTTGTTGTTGAAACTCTAATGGAGTTGTTTTGTTTGAATTGTGAGTGTAATTGAATGGTGTTGTGTTATATAGTGCTGTTAATTGTGCTAATTGTTGGTTTGTAAACTCAAATTGATGTAGCCTTTGATATGCGATAATCTTTGTTGTTTTTTTAAACATAATTGTGATTATATAAGTTATTAATTCGTTTAACAAAATTATTACTTTAGTGTGATTAATAGTTTTCTTATTAGCGAAAATTATTAAGGTATAACTAAAAGTTATGGCTATTTGGTGATTAGTGGGTTTATTTTATTGGGTTAAATAGGAGAACGTTTACATTTGTGGAGTATAAACATTAACAATTATGTCAGGATATCTAATTATAATGAATAGCTTCTTGATAGAAATCAATCGATAATTTGAATTACTAACCTTGTTAATAACTTCCAAAGAGTAATAAGTTCAATCAAAAAGACTTTGTTGCTATTTTGTTAAGTAAACATGAAGTAAGTAAAAAAATAATGACTCATAAATCAAATTAATATTATTGTATTTGAAGTTACTTTCCAAATTGAGCTGTTATAATAATACTTCATTGGATTTAGAATTATGATCAGGAAGTGAAAATGAAGTTGTGTATTAGTTTAGGTAGGTGTAACCATAATTATGCTTCTTGATTTTAAGAATTTCACTAGATGATGAGATGATAATGGAACAATTGTGTGAAGGTCGAGGTGCATTCCTCAGAACTCTAAGTTGGATTGTTAGTACTTTATGGTGTAAGTAATATGGTTGGCGTTTAAACATATATCAAACAAAGTAATGTAGGAATGAAATCAAGTTCCTAATTTTGTTTACTCAATCTGTGGAATGAAGTTATTCGTCTTAGATGGTGAGTTTGGAAGATCATACAGTTAGTAAGGAGTAAGAATTAGAATTACGCACTAGAGGAAAAAAGGCCAAGGGCTGCTATGCAAGGGTTGCAGTTATCTGAAAAACGCAACCCTTAATACATTTAAAAAAAAGAGGGAAGGAAAGTGGGGATTAAGGGCTGCAGTTTTTGGGCTAACCGTAGCCCTTGGGCCTTATTATTATTCCTCCGCGTTAATCATAGCATTTCCACTCCCTTCTTCTTCCTCCTTCCTCAAACAGCGAAAAGATGCCAGTCTAACCCTAACCCTCACACCCCGCCTCTCTCTCTTCAACCTCGCATTTTCTCCCTCCTCCCTCCTCCCGCCTCTCGCCTCCATTACAACCATAAGTTGTTGCTTCTTCGGCGAACTCTTAATCAAACCCTAACAACGTCGTCGACCGAAAAATGCAGTCAACTGATCTTCTCGTACTTGACCTCAGCAACCCTAACCGCCGTGAAAATGCTCTTCTTGAACTTTCCAAGGCAACTTCTCTTTCCATTTCCAACTTCTTTTTCTAATTTAGGGTTTCGATTTTGATTTTTTGGTGCAAGATTGAAGTTATTTTTGTGGCTCACTTGAATTTTGTGTTGATAATTTCTGTTTTGTTGTTAGAATACAGAGTTGTTTCAAGATTTGGCTCCGTTGTTGTGGAATTCTTTTGGAACTATTGCTGCACTTTTGCAGGTAAATTCGTCAACCAAGCTTATTTAATTTACTCATATTTTGGTATGAATTTGATTGTAGTCTTTTTGATTGAATAGAATGCGTAGAAATTTTTGTCATTTTAGATGTATGAAGTGTTCAAGAGTTGACTTAGCTATTTTCAGAAATTTGGGTGGTTTTGGTGCTTGTTATGTAATCTCGGTTGTATCGGCATATTGTAAAGGTTTTTTGCTTATCACTGCAGGTGATATTAGGCCATAACAACAACAAATCATCATCATTTCGCATGAAAGTGGCTCTGTGACGATTATCGCAATCCTAATCGCATCTTGGATTAAAAATTATGGTTTGGTGGCCATTGAAAAGTCTAGATAGCATAAGTTGGGTCAATCGTTGATGCTTATAATTCCTATGTGAAATTTGCCAAGTACTATTTCTATTCTGTTATTTTAATTTTGTCAATTTTAGTTCAAGATTGAATTTTCTCTGTTCTTTGAAATTTGATTTTGGGGGTTATAATTTTTGGAATTTGATTTTGGAAGCAATATCTTTGTCTATATTGTATTATGAGCATACGTTGTATAAGAACTTTAATTTCTATCTATTTATAGATGTTTGTGTGTCAATTTGGCATAAAAAGGCAAAAAAAAAATCATTTTTTTGGGGTCACAAGGGATGCAGTTTTTGCTAAAAACCGTAGCCCTTAGGCCACTTTTGACCGCAACCTTTGGCCTTTTTTCCTCTAGTGATGATTTCTTAGTTTGTGAAAGTCATAATAATTGTAACACCCACATATTTATCTCTTTCTAAAAATATATATTTTAATATAGAACTCTTGAGAAACTTGAGAATGTTTCCGCCACGTGATAACGTTAAAGGCTTTAGTACTAAGTATTAACTGAACTTGAAACTAATGCAGCGGAAATAATAGATAACTTTACTTTATTGGTATAAACTTTATTGTTCAACTATGACAATGGAAAATTAGGATATAGAAATAACAACTCCTAGACTAATTATAATTCCTCACTAGCTCCCCATTTGAGTATACATCATATTAACCTGTAAATTCTGCTCGCCAAAATAGGGTCATCAGAGGGACAAAGCCATAAAACAAACAAAACAAATATAAAAGTGTGTCATTAAAAATACTGAGTACATGTATATACAGCATATTAAACACTTCATTTGATAAAACATTCAAAACCTTTAACTTTCATAAACCTTCCTTTGTTACTTGTAGCACTTATATAATATAAAGTATATAACTTTAATAAAAATCCTTTTTCCTTACCTAGGTACCTTTCCTAAAGTGTGCACACCCCCAAAGTTTAGTATTCCTTCATTAGTCTATGATGAGTCTACCTTGTCCACATGACTTACTACAAGAAGTACATGGGTAAATAATATAATGGCTACTGTTCTTGCTAATAAATAACAAGTCGTTGCCTAGGTAAATAATAATAATAGCTACCGTTCTTGCTAATAAATAACAAGTTGTTGCCTCTTTATAATCGCGATCGTAAAATATCATAAATCTAATAAAAATCCTTTGGAAATAATCCTCCTTTAAAAAGAATATAAAACTTAACCATATATAGGCCTAAAATAAAAACTTGCTTGTGAAACAACCTGGAAAGGTATCTAATAATAATGATAAAACCATGATAATTTGATAAAACAAGACAATGATAATACTAATAATATATTAATAATAATTAGAAAAGAGACGTGAGCCATATACTGGTAACCCACGAAACTACTATGTGAAGTATATCACAATTATTTCTAAGAGCAACCTGACATTAAAACTTAAACGACTGATATGCTTCCAAATTCATAATAAACTCATTGAATATATAAACATGATTATTCAAAACTCATGAAGTTTGTAATAAAACTCATAAAAATATGTATTTTAATCTACAATAATAACCTAGAAATATGATACTAAGTTTGGAAAATAATATTTAAAGATCTACATATATACACACCTTGAAATTTAATCACTACTAAGGGAGAAGAGAAAAGGTAGGCTAAAAGAAATAGAGTTTCAACTTGAGAAAAAGAGATGTATTTCTCAAATTCGGTGTGAACAATATGAGGAGAGGAGACCCCTATTTATACTATATGGTGGGTGGGAGGCATTTAGAAAGTCATAGTGGAATGCTGAAGAAGGAGGGTATTTCAGTAGGATGTACAAGAATGGTGTTATATATGACGATGTTGAGATGCGCAAGATTTTTATGAAACCATAGATGCTTTTTGTGGACAAGCATCACTTCGAAAACACACTGAGGGACTACTGCATCCAAGAAGGCTTTGCCTTGGTTGTGAATAGGTCAGAGGAGCTTAGGTATACAGCTGAGTGTGCTGATGAAAGGTGTGGGTGGAGAATTCATGTTGCTATAGGCTCACAGATGAGTATACTTGTCAATTAAGATAATCAGCAACATAATTGTGATTTTGATGTGGAATGGATGGCTCCCCTAGAACAAATTCTAGTTCTGTTAGGATTTGTTTATTTTTCCTAATTCTAATAGGAATATGACTCTTGAAATCCTAATCCTAGTAGGATCAGAACTCATAGTTCTGTTAGAAGTCTTAAAGTTTAGTTGGTTTGTAATTCTAGTTGAGTTAGAAGTCCAAGTCCTAGTTGGATTAGGATTGCTAATTGGAGTAGGTTATAGATTCATTAGAAGTCTAGTTAGTAGGCGCCAAGTTGGAGCTTGTTCCACTTGGATCAGGAGTGTGTTTATTTCCTTTTTATCTTGTTTTAGTTTCCTAGTTATAGTATGACTAGGGTTTTGCTTTGTTTGATTTGTTTTACACGCCTATATAAAGGCTTTTTAATGCATTACTAAAATCAGTTTGTTTTGGAGTTTATTAAGAGTGCTCATTGAAGAGACCTTTGTGTGTTAGCTAACCACAAGAACTCAAACCGAGACTTTGAGAGGAGATTGTGCCGAGACCACAACTTTTCAACCTTGAACCGAGACTTTAAGGATCAATCTATCCTTATTATTTTCGTGCATTAATCATCATAAAATATAAAAATATTCCTAGATTGTTCATTAGTGTTACATAAATCAGGCTACATTGATTTTAGTGCTCAAGAAAGCCCACAAGAACCGATCTTTTTCTAAAGATTCTCGTCATTTTTAAAGCTTCATCAAAAGGGGTTTTGAGATCCACATCAATTGGTTTCAGAGCTTGGACGTGGGTGTTGTTCTTGAAGGTTTTTCGAAGTGTTACAACTTACTCGCAGAATTCCAGTTTCGGTGATCAGTTTGTTTTGGGAGTTTATTAAGAGTGCTCATTGAAGAGACCTTCGTGTGTTAGCTAACCACAAAAACTCAAACCGTGACTTTGAGAGGAGATTGTGGCGAGACCACAACTTTCCAACCTTGAACCGAGACTTCAAGGATCAATCTATCCTTATTATTGTCGTGCATTAATCATCATAAAACATAAAAATATTCCCAGATTGTTCATTAGTGTTACATAAATCAGGCTACATTGATTTTAGTGCTCAAGGAAGCCCACAAGAACCGATATTTTTCTAAAGATTCTCGTGGGTTTTAAAGCTTCATCAAAAGGGGTTTTGAGATCCACATCAATTGGTATCAGAGCTTGGACGTGGGTGGTGTTCTTGATGGTTTTTCGAAGTGTTACAACTCACTCGCAGAATTCCAGTTTCGGTGGTTAGTTTGTTTTGGGAGTTTATTAAGAGTGCTCATTGAAGAGACCTTCGTGTGTTAGCTAACCACAAAAACTCAAACCGAGACTTTGAGAGGAGATTGTGCCGAGACCACAACTTTCCAACCTTGAACCGAGACTTCAAGGATCAATCTATCCTTATTATTTTCGTGCATTAATCATCATAAAACATAAAAATATTCCCAGATTGCTCATTAGTGTTACATAAATCAGGCTACATTGATTTTAGTGCTCAAGAAAGCCCACAAGAACCGATCTTTTTCTAAAGATTCTCGTGGTTTTTAAAGCTTCATCAAAAGGGGTTTTGAGATCCACATCAATTGGTATTAGAGCTTGGACGTGGGTGGTGTTCTTGATGGTTTTTCGAAGTGTTACAACTCACTCGTAGAATTCCCGTTTCGGTGGTCAGTTTATTTTGGGAGTTTATTAAGAGTGCTCATTGAAGAGACCTTCGTGTGTTAGCTAACCACAAAAACTCAAACCGAGACTTTGAGAGGAGATTGTGCCGAGACCACAACTTTTCAACCTTGAACCGAGACTTCAAGGATCAATCTATCCTTTATATTTTCGTGCATTAATAATTATAAACACAAAAATATTTCCAGATTGTTCGTTAGTGTTACATAAATCAGATTACGTTGCTTTTAGTATTCAAGAAATCCCACAAGATCCGATCTTTTTCTAAAGATTCTCGTGGTTTTTAAAGCTTCATCAAAATGGGTTTTGAGATCCACATCAGATTTGAATTTAGTGACAAATCCGATGGTGAATTGTGAATGGGCTGCTAAAAAATTATTGGAGGATATTAGAGAAGATCTAGACATCAAAGGGAAAACAATGAATGACTTGTTATGGGATAGATATGGTGTGTCAGAATGGCAACATCCACATTGTATAAAATGAAGGAAAAGGCAATCACAATTATTCAGGGAGGCCATGATGATTCCTACACAAATCTGCCAACAAACAATGAGTTGATTAAGATTAACAACCTCAACTCAGTTGCCTTTTGTACGTGGGTTGCATTATAGAGACCTGAAATGCCTCTACAGTTCAGGTCCATCTTCATCAGCTTCCATGCTCAGTTCGAAGGGTTAATATATGGTTGTAGGGGTTTGGTTGGGGGTGATGGCACCTATTTAAAAGGAAATTTTGGGGGAATATTGTTGCTTGTTGTCTCATTATATGGAAACAATGAGATACTCATTGTAACAGTTACTGTGGTAGACTCTAAGAACAAGACAAGTTGGAGCTGGTTCTTTTCTCATCTGAAGAACATATTGGCTGCAAACGGAATGTCAAATTGGACCATAATGTCAGACAAGAAAAAGGTTACATTTCTCCACTTTTTTGCTTAAGTGCATTATGTATTTTAATACTAAATGAATGTGTGATTTCTTCTTATATTATGTTATGTTGTAGGGCATTGATCCAAGCCTAGATCAGGTATGGCCAAAGGTCCCTAGGAGATATTGTGCAAGCCATTTGTGCAAAAATTGCAAGACGGATCATCCAGGGATCTTGTTGCACAAGCTTTTCTGGTCAGTTGTGAAATCATGTTCTCTTTACTTCTTCAAGAAGCCTTTGCAAAAAATACAACAAGTGGCTGGACTAGGAGCAATTAAGTGGTTTAAAGATGTTGATCCACTTGACAGATGTACCAAATGGAAATTTGATCCAACTGGTGTGCAATGATGAGCACACAAACAATTTTGTAGAGAGCTTCAACTCCACAATAGGTTCACATAGATGTAATCCTATTCTCACACTATTAGAGGGTGAACACTGAACTTATCTCCTTCATTAGCATATTATAATCAATGCATCTAACATCATATACACTCAACTTTTAAATGTGACAGGTGTGAGATGAATTGCAATGGTTAGACATCCTACTAGACAACATCTTTCTCAGCAATAGGCAGATTTAGGAATATGTCCTAATGTTAGAGATATGGTGAGATATTCGACAAAGGAGTCCAGGAATTGCGAAGCCTATCCATCTGGGAGGGGAGAGTATGAGGTACGTGATGGGAAAGCTCATCTACCAGTGTCACTATATAGGAGGGAATGTGCTAGTGGAAGGTGGCAAGACAGTGGTATTCCATGCAAGCATGAAACTAAAGCCATCTTGGATGCTGCTAAAGAACCACTGATTATATCTCGGATTGGTATAGTGTATCTAGGTATAAAGCTTCTTATAATGGAAACATTTCAACAATCCCTAATTCTGAGCATTGACCAGATTTAGGCCAACCAACACTTCTTCCTCCTACCATGAAAAGGGGGATTGGTTGACCATCCAGGAATAGGAGAAGGAAGGAGGGAGAATAGAGAAAAGGAAAGAGGAGCACTATTATACATTGCAAGAAATGCAAGGACTTTGGTCATAACTCCAATACATGCAAGGGTGGAGCTACTGCCAGGGAGCAATATGAAGGTGGGGTGCAACCAAGGTCTGATGGCAGCCAGGGATCAAAAAGAAGACTATGTCAGAGCAACCAAGTGGAAGGTAACTGTAATTTGATTGATTTGATGATTAATCAGTCATAGGCAGCAGCAGAGCAACCGACTAGGAATGTTGCAAGCAGAAGACAAGTACAACATGCATCATCCAGCCAACCTACCAGAATTGGCAATACTCCTCAACAACAAAAGCCATCTTCTAGCCAACCTTCCACAAGTGGAACTGAAAGAATTAGTGCTAAGAGGCAGAAGATCATGAACAGAATTGCTTTGCTTTGAAAATGTGTGATCACAATGTGACACTTTTTTGTGAACAATTAACATTAAGTTAAATTATGTACTTTTGGGTAGTTTGAAACCAACTTTGCACTAATTGTAAGTGCTTTGAATTATGTAATGTGTGCACCTTACTTTTGTAGTTGGTTTGAGAACATTAAGATGCAAATTAAGATAATGCAAAACCAATTTATTTCACCAAAAGTTTAATTTTTTTGCAATTACAAATAATCCAAATTTGCAATTACAAACAATCCAAATTTGCAATTACAAAAGCCTTAATTTTCATCCATAAGCAACATATACATCAACTGAGTAGGACATTCCTATCTCATTACAAATTTGGTAACAATATTGTCACCCTAATTTGACAATAAAAACCAGAAGAAAAAAATACATAAACAACCCAATTTTAACCATCTCCTTCAAATAAGTCACAAGTTCATCAACCTTCTCTTTCAAATCACAAATTTCGTGCTTCATCTCCAACAAACCATCATCTTCAAGCATTACACCATGGTCATCACCACCACGCGTCAGCAGCTTCTCAAGCATTTCTCCTCTCATTACAACATGGTTGTTGTTTAGCCATGAGAAGAACTAACAGTAGTCACATTTGAAGTACGCCTTTCGCGGATTTCTCTGAGACGCAGATTTGTGTAGCTTAGCATTTTTAGTAGGGTTGCAGTTGCACCTCAGACTTATGAATTCCAATTCGCAAGCATTGTAAGACTCAGAAGAATAGGAACTTGACATAATCACCAATGGAAGAGAGAGAGAGAGAAGAAGACAAATGCATATTTATAAGAGAGGGGAAGGAGAAGAGAGATAAGGGAGATTTGAAGTACCAAAAAACTGTAGCAGCATTTTTTGGTGGGAAAAGTTCCCACCATTTTTTAGGGTTAAACAAAACTAACTGTCAACTTAACGTTGACTTAACAGAAGGGTACCATAGAGATAAATTAAAAAGGTTGAGGGTGCCATGGAGAAAAAAAGCGGGGGTACAACATAGAATTTTAAAAAACACAAGGGCGCTCCATAGAAAAAACCCGAATATATAATATGAAAAATCTTTTAAGAACTTGGATGACTATATGTTTCCTTGCATATAAATAATACTTGATGGTCAAAGTAGAGTGTGTGGACAATGTCAATAGTCAATATGGTACAACTAAAATAATGGAAGATATATACAAGAAAAATAATGTCATGTACGATGTTGTTACATATGTTTTCAGTGTATACATGAATCTCACCACACGCTACATTTCTCACCCCCCTCTCTCTCACCTCTCTCACCACTCTCTCACCACTCTCTCACTCTCAGCCGCTGAAACCTCTCTCCTCGTCGGCGCGAAACGAACGTCGGCGATGCTCACTCTCTCCTCAACCTCTTGCGAGCCTGCGAAATTCTCAAGTTCCGGCGATGCTTCCGAAATATCCGGCAGGCTAAGGTTTCAAAGGTCAGTTATTTTCGGGTGGAGAAAAAAGGTTTTATTTTCTTCTTTTTTTTCTTGATATTTCGTTTTATTGTTGTTTTTTTATACCCAGTTGATAATTTGTTGATGGTATTGGATTTTGGATGACTTTTAGTGTAATTTG
Source organism: Beta corolliflora (assembly GCA_947648045.1). NCBI lineage: Eukaryota > Viridiplantae > Streptophyta > Magnoliopsida > Caryophyllales > Amaranthaceae > Beta > Beta corolliflora. The sequence continues at coordinate 759,229 of CANSZD010003024.1, read as the reverse complement.
GAGTAAAAAAGAATTACCCTTATTTTGGTTTGATGATTTTTTGTGCAATTTTTGTGTTAGGGTTTTTTTTATAGGAGTGTGTTTTTGTTTGATTTTGGATGGTTTAAGTATTTTGTGTTAATTGGTTGATTTGTGATATATTTCGGTTTTTTTGTGCTTGTTTGTTTTTGAAGATCGTCTCTTTTTGTTAATTTTGTGTGAGATGGTAATTTTTGTGATTTAATTGTGAAATTTTATAGTGGAATGTGCTTAATTTTAAGAAATTGTGGCATATATGCTCATCTTCCCTGTTGAAAGTTGCTGTCAAGCTGAGATTTTTGATATATTTTTTTGTTTGATTTGAGATTTTTTTTTCTCCACTCCTTTACCTATATCTCGGCTAAATTTCTCCCATTAATTTCGAGGCTCATTTTTTAGGTCTGGATTTCTTCGGTGAATTTAGATCCACTGGTTCAAAGATGCCGGTGGCAGCTTCTGCAATCTACTTCTTGAATCTTCGTGGTGATGTTCTTATCAATCGCCTCTATCGCGACGATGTCGGGTAACTCACCTCTCTCTTCTTGTTAATTTATGTTGAAATAATTTTGATTTTGAAGCTTAATTCGAGTTATTAGTGGCCTTGCTAAACTAAATTGGCTGAATTTGCTCGATTGATGGTTTAAATGCTTGAAATTTTGGCTGATTTGTGCTCCTCATAATGTTGATCTACTCACTTTTCAGTATTTTAGTGGTATGTGTGATATTAGGGGAGAGTTTACAATAGTATTCTCTTCAGTGTTTACATTCTTCTTAACCTTTCTCTCAAAAGCTCAAAAAACTATTTGTTTCATGTGAGTGAACTTAAATGTTATAATAATGATCATTATATGTTTAGTAGTCAAGAAAATGCATTTTTATCGCTCTGTTATACGCTGAGAGTTCATTAATCCTTGTAGAGGGTATTAGATACTAGAAATGTAAGAAAAAATAATTCTACTATGGTTAGAATGTATGAATTTGATTTATTTCTCTCTTTATATTGTGCATTACAGAACGACAGTGATTTTGAGAATGGCTTCATTGAACAGGATATCACCTTCTCCTGTCAAATTTTATGGTGTAGGTGGGTAAGTATATATAGTTACAACGTGCGTTCCTTCAATTATTGCTCTTTGATGCTTTAACTTCTAACTATGATCTTATCCCTCCAATTTATACACTTGTTTTATAATTGTTTCCATTTGTGACTGGTGAGGTGAATGAATTACTATTTTCAATTGTTTCTGCTATGTTTTCTTTTAAGTCAAATATACTATGATAAAAATCTAAAATTGGAGAGCTTTTAAGAAGTTGATTATTAATTATATCCTTTTCCTTTTATCAAAGAAACAATACATAATTAAAATTTCGAATATTGGTTGAATATTGGGGTTGTTTTCGATGCAGGCGTTGCAGGGGTTAACTTCATTAGAGTAAGGCGTTATATATTGATTTGTATTAATCTCTGGAGTATGAGAAAAGGTATGTGTTATTCTTTCTCTTTTTTTGTGCTGCTTTTTATCGAGTTATGTTTTAGAAATTAGAACCCTTTTATCCGAAGTTGATTGTTTGAGGATGAACTTTATTTTTCCCCCTTAGTTGAAGATGATTGTTCGAGAAATTAGTATGGGTATTGTTGCCCCCTTTGGGATCATGGTACTGGTTTTGTTTAATTGTTTTTTGCTATCATTGCTTACTTCATACTTAAAGTTGGTGAATTTAATTAGTTATTGATATTTGTGAGATTTCTTGGCCTAATATCTGAACTTATTGAACTTATCTGAACTTATTGAAACTTATATAAGGTGGTTCTTCTTGCCTAATATATACTTCCTCTGTTTCTTCTTGCCAATGTATAACTTCAACCATTAATAAGCTTTAATTATTGATAATTAAAAATTATAAAAGCTAAAGTAGATATTCGGAAAATGGCTTAACCGTTAAATCATCCATCACCATATATGTAACCAAACCCTTTACATACCCACCACTTCCACTTCCACTTCTAGTAGTACTAGTGCTTGATGATGCTACATTCTCTAAACATGTTGGCCTGAAATAGTTTAGCGCACGGCTCATTAAACAGCCACAAATCGGACATCCAGCACCTTGACAATTGGTAATGACATTATGTGGAACAGAAAATCCACAAATTCTCTCCTTGCTTCTGCAAATACAACTTGGTTTGACTTTGTATCTACTAAAAGTTTTAATCTTACTTTACTCGTCTTACTCTGATCGACTATTTCACTCTCGATATCATAGCTCGTAACTCCTTTCTTTCTCTTCAATGTTCTGCAAATATCAATGATACATTTCATCATACTACAAAAATACTAGAATGGTATCCTTTTCTAGCTACGATTTTGATTCTTTATGAAAAGGGTAAGCTAAAATAATTAAATTATTAATAAGGAAAATTTGTTAGATCAAACCTTTTATATTATACCACTTTTTGCGAGAAACAACCTTTTGAAATTTTTAGGCAACTTAAGACCTTGAAATTTTTATTTTTGCGATAAACAACCTTACCCTCTATAATAGTGTTGACCCACCTCAGTAATACTCCATTTAATATCACTTTTCCTATTATAAAGCATAAGTATATATTTTCATCATTCCTAAATTATGAAAAGGAACATCACAATCAAATAGGGTTTCTCTTCATTCACCTACTTGAAAATAATCTAAACTTATTAGATGTAAAATTAATTGGTTTGGACTTCTCATAACTTACTGCTTTTGAAGTACCTTATGACAACATTAGTATGTTCTTGTTCTAGTTGAAGTTGAGAATTGAACATTATGAGTCGTCCTTACTAGCCTCAATTGAACTTAAGAGTCTTATTTTAAACATATTTGAATTTATTAGTTTTCTTTTCAGCCTTTTAGAGATTCGGCCTTTGTGTCAAGCAAACCCGACACTCGGCCCAAATTCAGACTCTTTGTAAGACCACAAAAGCTTGAACTACTAGATTCCCAATTCCCCCTGCTGCACTCCCCCTCCCCCTGCACTCCCCCTGCACACCCCCCAGCCCTCCCCCCACTGCTGCCCCCTGCTGCCCCCTGCTGCACTGCCCCCCTGCCCTGCCTCGCCTCCCCAGCCCCTGCCAGCCCTCCCCCCATTTGCTACCCCCTGCCCAGCCTCCCCAGCCCCTGCTAGCCCTCCCCCCTGCTGCACACCCCCATGCACACCCCTTGCCCAGGCCCCCCAGCCCCTGTACACCCCTTGTATATAAGGGACCGTTCATATATAATTTTTTCTCCCCAGGCTCATAAAACGTCAGCCTGCATTTGTTCCTTAAATGTATTATGTATAAGGCTGAAAGAGAGTAGTTGTGGTTATTGGCTTTTGGTTTTTGCTTTTCAGTTTGCATACGAGGGGTCACTAAAAGGCAAGAAGAAGAAATGTGGTTGCTAGAAATCTTCTGTCAATTGTTGGCGACACTCCCTCAAGACAGTTACATTAAAAACCATGGAGGTGCTAAGGACGATACGAAGGACTTCATCCAATATTTTAGCATCTGTATTTTTGTAAATTACTTATATTTGTATAAAAAAACTTAATTATATATATATAACTGTTTGGGGATCATTTAGGACTAAAAATGCAAAAAAAAAAAAAATTTGGGTCACAAGGGCTGCAGTTTTGGGCTTGAACCGCAGCTCTTGGGAGTGAAGGGTTGCAGTCAAGAACCGCGGCCTTTCCTTTTTGGCCAAGGGCTACGGGCCAAAAACGCAGCCCTTAGGGCTATTTTGACCGCAACCCTTGATGTTTTTTCCTCTAGTGAATGGCTAGAGCCCAAATCCATCTATACGACCATTGTTCTTCACTACGGTCAAGGTTATAGGCTAGCCAGGTTGCTGACTTGAGGGTGCAATTATCAGAGGGGGTGGGACCCCATATTGGAGTATCATCTAAGCTAGTTTGCGGTTTTGGAATTCCTCTAATGGTCCTTATTAGATGGGGCGGAAGCAATTCTTTTAGTCTTTGGATATGCCAAGTGTGATTAGGGAGAATGAATTTGTGAAGTCGCAGATTTAAATCTACTTGCTCCTTTGGTAGATTAAGAATTGAGAGGAGGTTTTCATTTGAACACCAAATTGTGCAGCCAAAAGAGGATATCATTGCCATTTCCAATTTTCCAACGGATACCGTTGCAAAGGATCTCCCGTTGTAACAGAATTTTCTGCCAGATTGGCGAGTCTTGAGGTTTAGGATTGCCATTGAAGAAGGATTTGTTTGTTAAGTATTTCTCTTTTATGAGTTTTACTCATAAACTTTGGTTACCGGTGAGGATCTTCCAACCTAATTTCGCAATGAAAGCCCTATTAATTGGCAGGGTTTTTCTGAGTCCTAGACCTCCTTTGGACGACAAATTTTATCCCAAGCTACTAGGGGGTTGCATTTTTTTCCTTGTTCAGTCACCTAATCTTTTTTTTGGGAAAACTATCTATAGACTTGGCTATATCATTAGGAAGAAGAGAGGAAGCGCAAATATAAGAAGGTAGGGCTTCCAAATTGCATTGAATTACGGTGAGACGAACCGCTTTAGAGAGGAATTTTGCTTCCTAGTGATTAATTCGTTGTTCGATTTTTTAGATAATACGAATGAAATTCGATTTTGTTGGATTGTAAGAGCTGAAGAAGAGTCCCAAATAACGGCCTAAGCAAGAATTTGGCAACATGTTAAAATGACTTGCTAAGGTTGTCTTCCTTTGAGGAGTCACTTTTAAAAAAAAAATATATTGTCGATTTGTGAAAATTTACCAATTGACCTGACAAAGCACAAAACTTATCTATTATACTTTTAAGGTTGCGGCAAGTCGTGGAAGTAACTTTGCAAAAAACTAAACTATCATCAGCAAAGGGGAGACATAGAATGTTGGATGTTCGTGGTTGAAGTTTGAAACCAATCCTTGATCCATGATCCATGATCCATGATCCATGATTTTGACTTTCTATAGTAAGTTCCCTTAATAGAAACTTCCATAAAAAGGATAAATAAGTACGAAGAAAGGAGGTCACCTTACCTAAGACCTCTTGAAGGCCTAAACCAAGGGAAAGATTGACCGTTTAGTTTAATACAATAGGAAACGTTCGTTCACACTCTTTAATCCACGAAATCCATTGGGGTGGGAAACCGAAGGTAGCTAGACACTGCCAAAGGAAATCCATTCTATTCTATTGTAAGCTTTTTCCATATCTAATTTTGAAGCACACCAACATGACGTATTTTGAGATTTTTGGAAGGTGTTTAAGGCTTCTTATGCAATTAGAAGAAATCCCATTCTATTCGATCGTAAGCTTTTTCCATATCTAATTTTGAAGCACACCAACATGACGTATTTTGAGATTTTTGGAAGGTGTTTAAGGCTTCCTATGTAATTAGAAGGTTGTCATGAATGGAAATATCTTTGGTGAAAGCATTTTGGAGGGGACTTATTTTCCTTTGAAGAATGGGTCGTAGTCGATTAAACCAGAATTTTCGAAATTGCTTTGTTGATAGTGTTTATTAGGCTAATGGGCTGAAAATGATTTGGGTTCTCGGGCACTTCATTTTTAGGAACAAGCGTTATTAAAGTGTGGTTTAGCGACGGAGGAAGTTTTCCATGAAAGAAAAAACTTTGAACTGTTATAGAGACATCTATCCCTATAATGGCCAATATACTTGGCAAAATTTCCCTCCAAAGCCGTCAGAGCCGGGAGCTTTTAGGGGGTTGATATCGAAGAAAGCAGATTTTGTTTCATCGAAGGAGACAGGAGCTAGGAGCTGAGAGCATTCATTGGAAAAGACAAACGTGGAAAGAAAACTTACATCGACTTCCCTATTTGAGGAAAAGTTACTTTGAAATCGTAGTTTGGAAGAGTCTGATAAAACTTGGGAACTTTCTTGGTGAGAATCCACCCATTGATTTAGGTCATTTTTAAGTCTAAAAATGGTGGTACTAGCCATCTTTTTTTTATCTTGTTCTGAAAAAAGCAGGAGTTACGATCTCCTTGAATGAGTCACGTTTTCCTACTTTATGTTCCCCAATTTCTTTGGTTGAAATGTAGAAGTTTCTCTCTTTGAAGTATTAGTCGATTAACAATTTAATTGTTAAAAAATATATCACATCCGCGATATGCACATTTAGACATTTTCTATAAACCAAACAAAAAAGAGTACTATTCCATAATTGGTGCTTATTGCCTAGCAAAATAAGTTGAAAAAAATAAGTTTTGAACCTTCTCCAATCTTACATAGCTAATATTACACTACCTTGGCTCCTCATAGGAAATTTTAATAAAATGCTTTGTCTAAAAGATAAATTAGGGGGAAGACCTCTCTCCCTCTCGCAATTAACCCGACTCCCTAATTTAATGACTATTACTAACGCGGTTGATATTCCATGCCTTCAAAATGCATATTCCTGGAAAGGAACCCAGCATAACACTATCGTTTACGAACGACTCAATAGAGCAATCAACCACTCTTCCTTCTATAATGATTTAGCCAATATCAACATTACTTATGGCAACTTCACTGTGTCTGTCCATGCTTCCATCATCTTCTCTACCAACGATGTTAGCATGGCTAGGGCACCAACCTTTCGCTTTCAAAATTTTGGTTCTCTCGATATCGAATCCCATAATATAGTAAGAATAAATTGGAATGTTTCCATTACAGGTTCTCGTTTTATAGAATCCAGCATAAACTATTGTGTATCAAGACAAACCTCAAACTATTGGCTATACATAAATACCGCCACACTAACAATAGACTAGTAGCAAATGAAGAAAAAATAAAAGAGTTACAAACTCAACTTTATATGGATGTTTTTATTAGAAAGTTCTCCAACGAAGCTCAAGATCATAAAACACGCCTAGTGTAGGCGTGTTTTTATTTCGCCTACGCGGTGTGAGCGCGAATTATATTTGATTACCCCACTGTAAAGGTTTTATTGAAAATTGTTTTGTATTGAAAGAAGTCGCCAACAATTCTTTTTAGGAAGAATCATAAACCTAATTGGATATGGGAAAAACTTAGGGACAAATTATCCAATGTAGATTTCCCCGTCCTGACTCCATAGATGGTCAAAATGAACCAAAGATTGAGTTTGGGGGTGAGGGTACGAATATGGTCATAATGAACCACATTCGCCCAAAGTTGGCCTCTACTAAATATCGATTCATTGCAGATTTTATGCCAAAGAATAATCAAATAATGTTTTTTATACACCCTAAAAATAATTAGTCTAAGTAGGTTTAGGAAACACATAAAAAGACTATTTTTTTAGTGATATGTTATTATGTAATCAATATTACAGGGAACCTAACCGGTTGTCCAAATTAATTTGATTAATGTTAGAACAGATCTTTAGGTCTTTGATAGCAAAAATAACATGTGGTGTGATAAAATCAATAAAGCAGGGACAATCATATAATATGCATAGAATAATCAGGCAGGCATATAATATACAAAGGCATGAATAATAATAATATGAATATAAAATAAAGTATAGAAAAGAGGTTATAATATGCAGTAGAGCGATTTTACATTAAAGATCTACATTAGGAAAGAAAACTGTTAGTGACTTCAATATAAAAATAATTTATTTAAGGACCCTCAGGATTATACCGTGGCTTGGGTTTGCGAGATTGACAACCTTCGGAACGAGCAATCGTGAAGCCTGAAAATCTGAATGTATGTAGATTGAATGTATTTTTGTTTGAAAGTATGAGTTTTTGTAGGGAGATTTTGTAATTTGTAGAGAGATTCGTAAAGTATTCGTCGAGTGTTATGTGAAAAATCCGTCCTTAAATTTGTACGGAAAACAAGCCTATTTATAGAGAAAACGACACTGCGCCTCACGCGCCAGCTGCGCCAGGCGCAGCTGACGTGGCAAGCGCATGACGCGGCATGACTAGTAAAAAGCATACACGTGGTACGCGCTTTTATAAAAGATAAGAAAGAAAATCCGCGTCTCAAGCAGAGAGCCGCGCTTGATGCGGGACTCTGAATGAGTCAGAAATCCACGTGTCATGTGCATATTAGTGCACCAGACACAGGTGGACAGAGCTGCGTCTGACGCACAGACTTGCGCCAGAGGCAGGTTGGTGCGCTAGGCGCACCAGCCTGGCTCCTGCCGTGCCTTTGCCCGCTTTATTTAAAACGCGTTTAAAAGATTTCTTTTATCTTTTAATTCGGAAATCTGATTTTACGGGATAAAATTCGATTTTGACTTATAAAAAATATCTTTTGAAAATATTTATTTATTAAAATTAATCAATTAATTATCAATTAAGTGGGCTTTTCAAAGAATTGGGCTCAAATACAATTATTTATCATGAATAAATAATTGGGCTTTAAAATAAGGCTTTAACACTTTTCGAAATGGTTTTAAATGGCTTTTCAGACTGCTCTGCCCTTGGGTCGGACCAATTAAGACCACGGTATGTTTCATCATCGGATCCTTAGATGGGAGGACATGATTATGTGTCTACACCTAGGTTTCAAAATTCAACCAAGAATGATTAAAATCCCCTGCCTACTTTTCGCTGATGACAATCTTATTTTCTATAAAGCCACAACCTTCGCCTATAAAAATCTTAAAAAGATAATCAGCGACTTATGTGATCTTTCTGGCTAATTTGTTAATTTTCATAAATCAGCCATCATTTTCTCAAAAAAAAAAAAACTATTCTAGGAAAACTCCTCGTAGCAGCCATTTCAATATGCTCCCCGGATCGAACTTAGGTCGATGGTTAAGGATCTACTCTAGCTCGTACTATCCTACCAAATCTAACTTTGAACAGATAATTCAAAAAATCTGAACAATGAATCTTCCATTGGAAAGCCATATTTCTTTCAAAAGCATGTCGTCATACACTCATTCAAAGTAACTTTAAAGCCATCCCCTCATATGTCTGCTCTTCCTCTCTTTTACCTAATGATATTGGTAAAGCTCTTGATGACCTTCACTAGAAAATTCTTCTGGCGTAAATAAAAAACAAAAATGACATCCCTTTAATAGCTTGGAATAAAATTTGCCACCCTAAATCTCATGGAGACCTAGGCCTAAGGATTAAGGAAGACTCTTCCTCTAAATAAAGCATTCATCGCCAAGTTAGGTTGGAAAATCTTCACCGACAAAAACTATCTATGAAGCATTCGTCACATCGACCGATAAGCAAACAAGGCTGCATATTAGATTGCCAGTGTTGGGAATTTAGTTAATATTCATTTCCATTGGAACATGTAATTCTCTTGCTTTAAATTCTATCCTTGCAAACAATATATTAGGAGTTAGGAGTTCCTCTTGTGCAGATAGTCTCCTACTTCTTCCTCTTTTCCTTACCATTTAAAAATTGTCACGCTATTTGCTGCCCGTATTCATTGAAAATTGTCCGTATTTTTCCTTTAAATTCCAAGCTTACCCCTCATCAACTTTTCACTCTTTCTCTCTCCCAAAAAACTTACCGGTCAGTTCCACCACCACCCCACAGGCAACCACCACCCACCACCGTCCACCGCCACTAACCACCGCCACTGCCGCCATCATGACCGGCGCAAGCACCATCTAACATCACCTCCTTCATCTTTTCTTTCTCCTCTATTAGTAGTAATTAGTCAATCCAATAGCAATTGCCAAAAAATAGTTAATCCAGTAGCATATATAAATAAACAACGGTTTTTTCACCATATACCCCTGACTAATTTTTTTTTGCACCGTATACCCTTTCAACTTTCCAAATTCACCATATACCCCTCACGTTTCAAAAAATACATCAACATGCCCTTTTGACTAACGGTGTTAGACTTCCGTTAGTCATTAGGCCCTAATCCTCCCCTAACCCTAATTAACTAACCTAAATCAAACCCTAATTCTAACCCTAACCCTAATCTAACCACTAACTTGGGCCCTAACCCTAACCACTAACTTAGGCCCTAACCCTAACCACTAATTTGGGCCCTAACCCTAAACACCCCTTACCCCACTACACCACCACCCCGTCACCACCAACCCATCACCACCACCCCGTCACCACCACCACCCGTCTCCTTCCCCGTGACCCCCTCCCCTTCGCCCGTCACCACCACCACCCCTCCCCTTAACCAACCCACCGCCCCCTTCCCCTTCCCCTTCCCCTTCACCCGTCACCACCACCACCCCTCCCCTTAACCCTTCACCACCACCACCCCTCCCCTTAGCCCTTCACCACCACCACCCCTCCCCTTAACCCACTAACCCCCTCCCCCTCCCTCATCACCACCACCACCCCCCCCCTCCTCTGCCCCCGCTGAGCGAACCCCTCCCCTCCCCTTCCCCCTGCTGCTCGAACCCCCTCCCTCCCCTTCCCCTGCTGCGCGAACCCCGCTCCCCGCCCCCTTCCCTCAGCCGCACCCCCCTCCCCACCACAAAGCAACCCGATGCACGAAAATCGAACCCCCTCCCCGCCACAACAACCCGGATGCGCGAAAATCGAACCCCCCTTCATGCGTTTTTTGTTCTTCTCCGGCGAGTTTACGGGGGGGGAAATTGAGTCGGGAGATGCGAGGGGGTGGGGGGGGAGGGGCTGCGGGGAGTGGGGAGGGGGCTTCGGGTGGTGGGGGGAGGGGGTGGGGGGGGCTGCGCGGAGTGGGGAGGGGGGGCTTCGGGGGGGGGGGAATGGGGGTGGGCTTCGGGGTGGTGGGGTAAGAGGGGAGTGGGTGGTCTCGCTGGGGTAAGGGTGGGGGAGTGGGTGGGGTAAGGGGTGGAGTATTAGATTAGGGATTAGGGCTAGGGTTTGGCATAGGTTTAGGGTAGTTAATTAGGGTTAGAGGGGGGGATTAAGGATTAATGACTAACGGCGTTAGCCTTCCGTTAGTCAAAAGGGCATGTTGATGTATTTTTTGAAACGTGAGGGGCATATGGTGAATTTGGAAAGTTGAAAGGGTATACGGTGCAAAAAAAAATTAGTCAGGGGTATATGGTGAAAAAACCGAATAAACAATTAAAGCTGTAGAAATCAAGGCCTTGGAAAAAGACGAAAAAACTCAATAATCACAACACCATAATCTCTCTTCTATAAACGCTCTTAACATTAGCCATTGCCAAGGAAATATAACGAAGATCTGATATTTTTTAGTCTTGTATTTAACATTATACCCGGTGAAGGTGGTGCTTCGGAGAGGGTGGAGCTCGCCGTGGTGGACTGGTGGTTGCCATTTTCAGTTGAAGTTGGAGGTAACTGGTATGAATAGTTGAAGGTGGTGGTAGTTGTGTGTGTGATGGAGAGAGAGTGAATTGAGGAAGGAATGGGGGTAATTAAGGAAAATACAACAAAAAATACGAACGATATTAGTAAAATACAAGCGGTATTTAAAACACCCTTCAAAAAAATTCAAGTTGGATTTTTTTATTAGGAAAGATAATTGGTCTAGAGACCAACCTCTGCTGACTACTAACCAACTAACACAAACTAAACAGTGCAGAAGACAACAGGCTAAAGACCCATTGTCACCACAAGTAAACATATTATTGGGGGATGAGGATTCAAACCCTAAGCAATGCCCTAAAATTCAGGGTAATACTCCACTGAAATACCACCTCTCCATCAAAATACAAGTTGGATAGTTCTTAGTACTACGAATGTTCGTGATTCTATCCAAATATTAGATGAGAAACCGACCTCTTCTGTTTAAGTATTTGTGTAAATTGACTAAAGAACCTTGGTAATACTAATAGGCAGCTTGCCCAATTTCTGATTTTAGATTTGTCAATGCTCAATATATGAACTCGCATTTTTTTGATAGAATGATACGCAGCCAACACATTCATTAAGTGCCTCGTACAATAGCATATAATTTTCACATTTAAACAATTTGCAACTTTTTCAATCTTTAATTTACAAGGCACTCAACAATTACTATTACACATGTCAACCAAATTTAACATTATTCACAACGATGCTTTAAAGCATTAGAAACACGTCTAGAAACATGAGCTCCAGATAACATCATACAAGTTGCCACTTAGAATTCTCGATCAGGGAACAGAAATGGAGCAACCAAGGACCATATGTACAACGCTGCAGTTGCCCATCCAGTGACTATGCGGACCCAAACAGATGACCACCCCACATCTACGAGCTTACCACTTTCCCCAACTGAAGTGGTCCACCCAGTCAAAAGCATGGCCGAATACATGCTGGCGAGAGAGAAGATTATATGGAAGAATGAGTAAGAGTAACTGACTGGCTTAGCCTTTTCCTTTTCTTCCTCTTCAGCAACTTTGTCTAGTGGAAGTAAGGGCCTTCCAGCACCTTCACAGATGGGAAAAATCAAGGTCAATACAAGAACAAGATAAGCACATCAAATCAACATTAACCCAACACCTCTACAGAGGCTCACACCCTTAAAGTAAAAGTTGACCTTCAAATCAGAATGCAACAACGATCTATTACTTCAAAATAAAAAGCGCAACAGTTTAACAAGCCAGTTAAAGTTTAGTTCGCCATATTGCAATAGCCAAACAATGGTGAACTTCTGGCTCTGTAGGAATTTGGAAACAGAATGGCAATCTCTCATTAAGCAAACATGTCAACACAAAATCAGTGGCATAAAATAAATACATTAATATGATAAAATCATCACAATTAAAAAGATTACTGTGGGATTAGTCATGCATTTACTCGGGTCAACATTACCCTCAACAAACCAACAATAAATGTGAGATATCAGAAATGCATCATAATGGGAAAAGTCCTACTCATATATAGCCTATCAAACCAAGATATTATCCCTAAAATGCCAAAACCAAAACTGCCGAGCACTTTACCTGCACGGGGTGAACTAGGAGGGGAGAGTAGAGTTGTAGAAGAACCAGCACGAACAGCAGAGTAGACAACAGAGAGTACAGTAGTAAGAAGCCCAATGGTGAGTGAAGTTGTTGAAACAGCTTGGGAATGCTTGTGAAGGCCATTGCATTGATAATCCCGGGGCTCACTAGCAAGTCCGCTATAACACAAGTACATACAGTAAAGTGATATAACTGACGCTGGCAAAATGCTACCATTGACCTGCAAGGTGGAGGCTCATAGTTCAAGTAAATTGTAATCAGAAATCCAACTATTGACACCAAAACGAAATGATCCAGTATCCCACCTAGCTACTCAAATCCCATGGTCCCGATCCCCTTCCCCGCATGAAAGAAAAAAAGGATGGTTGAGTGCAATTATATGGCTTCCCCGCATGAAAGAAAAAAAGGATGGTTGAGAGCAATTACATGCCATATATTACCTTGCCAGCCTCATTCAGCAATACAAGAAACAAATTGATGTAAAAAGAGAAATTTTGATTCAGGAAATTGCCAAAAAAGGAGAAAAATGGAACTAGAGAGACACTAAACAAGCCCTTATATCAGGTATAGAATACAATTTTACTTTTTTATTTTAATGAACTTTAATAAATGAGGAAGATAGACTCAAAACTAGGGGTGTAAGTGGACTGCGAAAAATCCAGAGTCCAATCCAGTCCAGTCCAAACTTATCGGATTGGACTGGACTCGGACTCAAATTTTTGAGACCAAATATTTTCGGACTGGATTTGGACTCACCCCTTTGGAGTCTAATAAGTTCAATCCAGGCCAAAAAAAATTTAGCATATAATATATATATACGTATAATGTATATTTGGAAAAAATTCTTTAACATTTTTGCTGAAATTTTGGACTTTTTAACATTTTCGCTCTAAATTCTTTAACATATCTCTAGAATTTTCACTCACCCCCCAAAAGTCCAAAGTGAGAACTGAAAAATGAAAAGTCAAAAGTTATTTTAACCTTTTTGGCGCCTTTTATGTTTTGCATTTTATAAGACTTTAAAGATCTATGTAACTTACTTTGTGAAATGATGTAACGAGTCCAATTCTTCAAATTTCAATGATTTGATCATGATAAAACATTATGAACCTAAATCGAAAAAAATATATATATTATACTTCCTCCGTTCCAAATTAAACGCAACAGTTTCCTACAATGGCAATTTCATATTAAATGCAACAATTCCTTTTTTTCTATTTTTGGCAAAGTTTTTTAGTGTGAATTTACAAAAATACCCTTAATGAACCTAACCAAATTTAATTTAAGCCAATTAATATACACTAAAGTAACAAAGTAAGAACATAAGATTGAATTCATTAGCTTAATGATTCCCACCAAAAATAAGGATCCACCTCCCACCTACTAACTACCCAAAACAGATTAAATGAACTGTTCTTCATTTATTGCTCATGAAAATATGAACCCTAAAACTAGAATCCTAACATCAGTCCTAAAGCGTTTCAATTGTTCTTCTTCTCTCTCTTCTTTTTCTTCCCTCTCTTCATCTTCTTCCCTCTGTTCACCCAACAACCACCATGAATTTCACTCAACCTCTCACGGATGCTGCATTTGATGCAAAATCGAAGGAAGAAATGATTATATGTCGTGATTTGGCAAATTCGATTGAAGATGGCAGCCCCTACGCATGGAAAATGTACTATTCCGGTGAAGCCGCAAAGTGTTAGTGATAAATCTCTGAAGGCCTTGGAAACCGTCATGGGAAGGGCCGAAAAGTCAGACAGCATAAGAAGAGCGACTAAAAAATTGGACTTCAACCCCCCTCTTGGTAAGTCTCCTACAACAAATAGTAGATCTAGGGTTTACCTTCTTAGATCTAGGGCAATAGGTGCGAAAATTGTGGATGTGGAGGAAAGAGAGAATGTGGGGGCTAAGAAAAACACAAATCCACCTATTGTTTGTGCTTTACCAGCTTTAGATGTGAAGAAAGATCGAAAGGGTAAAGGGAAGGCTTCGGTTGTTTCGAATGCGAATAAGGGGAAAGAGAAGATTCTGGTTGAGGTTTCGTCTGAGGAAGATGAGGGGTTGCCTTTTGAGGTTGAATCTGATGAAGACTGCAGTAACGAATTTGACATGTTTTTTGAAGATGATGATGAGAATCTTAAGCTTTTCAAGGTCTATGAGGGGTTAGGTGTGGGGTTAGAGGATGATGGGCCAGAGATCCCCATGAGTCCCTATCTTGAAGACGATGAAGAGATGGATCCGGATGAACATGCGTTCCTGTTGATGCGCAGAGGAACTCATTAGAGTTCCTAAGGTATTGTTCATCACAGCTTTTACCTTTTATTTTATGTTGTTGTTTGTGGTGCATTGTTGTTGTTTGTGGTTGCAAGAGTTTGTTGTGTGTGGTTTCAATAGTTTGCTTTGTACAATTGTAGACTTTAGTTTGATTTATTTTATGGTTTGTTAGAGTTTGTGATGTTTGATTTATCTTCTGGTTTGTTAAAGTTTGTGATGTTTGATTTATTTTGTGGTTTGTTAAAGTTTGTGATGTTTGATTTATTTTGTGGTTTGTTAAAGTTTGTGCTGTTTGATTTATTTTGTTTGTTAAAGTTTGTGATGTTTGATTTACTTTGTGGTCTGGTTTAGTGGAATTGGTTGATAATGTTTGTGATGTTGTGTTGGTGGATGGTGCTTTGTTGTTGTTTGTGGACTGTGGTTCATAGTTTTAGGGTTGATTTGCATGAGTCATAAATAAGATGATCATGTGCATAATAATGTCTGTGATGTTTGATTTACTTTGTAGTTTGATTTAGTTGAAATGTTTATGATGTTGTGCTGGTGGATGGTGCTTTGTTGTTGTTTGTGGACTGTGGTTGATATAGTTTGAGGGTTGATTTGCATGACTCCTAAATAAGATGATCATGTGCATAATAAACTTGTCAATGTCATAACTACACTTCGTGCCTAAAATAACTACACTTGGTTGTAAGACATTAGAGATACATGTGCATAACAATACCCATTCACAATAACCATTCACATTAACCACTTACATATACATCAATGCAATAGTAAGTTACATGACTGCCCCATCTGTACTTAGTATATATACACAAAACACACATAACCAAACCTTAAACACAACTCCTAATCACAATGCACTACCTAAAACTACATCTAAACAAAAGTTTGCATTATGAGTCATACTTACCAATAACTAGCATGGTTATGTGTAGAAGTCATCACTAATTGCATTCCAAAATGGCCAAAATATAATTCCCCCGACTTTGCTAAGTTACCTAATCTTCATCAACACTCACTTCTTCATGTAAGTACTGGATTGGTTCCGAAACAGGCACCAATATTGCATTTAAATACTCAACTGCTTCATCAACAACTGACTGTTCAACTTCTACATTTTCTGATAGCATTCCAATCCTTTCCATATGTGTCTTCCCATGATGTGGGTTCTTATAGTTGTTACCTCCCTTCACCTTTAAAATCTCAGTCATGATATATTGAAGTTGTAACCAAGCAAATTTAATCTTCTTTGTGTCATAGAAATCATATGCATCTTGGACCCTAGTGATTAAATCATCTAAATTATGTGGAAATGCTTGATGTTGAATAGATTGCACAGCCCTAAAAAGACACAAATCCAACAGGTTCACATCAGGGGATTGGGGGGTTGATTGACCAGCTTAATATTGAACCCATCCTTTGTTGCTGCCTCTCTGAATTCCATATCATCATTAGATATGCGGGGTCTTGCATTATCTTGCTGGATGATTACGTTCTTTGGTAGATGAGAAGGCCATTTGCTGATAATGGCTGGTATGACGTTGTCAATGATCATTCTCCTAATAACTTCTTGTGTGACTGAATCTACTGCCTTAGTTTCAATAGTGCCTGCTTCCCTACTTCTGCTTCTTTTCTTTGCTGCCACATAATGTACAAAAGGGAAAATCCCATATTTGCCATCATGTATTTCTATGCCATTGCTATCATACATTGGCCTTCCTATGACACCCATGAACAGGATTTTAAGTGGATACCTCCTTGATTGACAACACCTATGAACCTCCTCATCTCAGGGTTCAAGTAAAACCATTTCTCATCTATGTGAATAATATTTTGCATGTCAACAAAAGTGGGATTTGTTGTTGGTGTAGCTGGAAGAAGATTGGACAGAACCCACTTCATTCAAGACAACTTGTGTTCCTCTGTGACCTTAGGGTTGTTACTTGAAGTATGTGACCTTAACCTACCCTTTTTCAGCAACCTATAAACAGTAATATGGCTAAGTTTCAGTGCCCCTGCGAAGGACCTTATTGTGGTTCTCTGATGTAGGGGTACTGATTGCAAAAATTCATCAGAATATTCCCTCGGTTTCCTCCCACATTTCCCAAACCTCTTTGCCCTCACATCTATTGCATTACCTTGCTATCTCTGTTTCATTGCATCTTTGTATATTCTTGAAATAGCGTATTTGTGTACACCTACTTGTGCTGCTAACTTTGTTTGAAACCCCCATGGAAGTTTCCCATCAACTTGAATTGCAAGTAAGTTGTCAGCAATGAGCCTTCTTTGTGTAAGAGTCAAATTTAGTTTGGTACTTGTTATGATCCTCTCAATATTTTCTTCTTCTTCTGCCATCTCATCTTCCTCATTGTCAATGTCTTCTTGCAGGAGTAGATGTTCCCACATCAGCCTCTCTGCTAACCAGAAACCTTCCTCACCCCCTTTAACATTATCCATGGTGACTGATCATACAAAGATGATGAAGCAGTTTTATTTGCTGGGTTTTTTTTGGCTGGGTAAATTGTTGTTCTGTTAGGAGTTGTAAATTTAACATAGATCTATGGTGCAGTGTGTGAAAGTGTGCTTCATCTGTGTAATTTTTTTGCTAACAAGTAAATAGTGTGGAAGAGGTAGGAGTAGACAAAGAAATGTTGAAGGGCTTTTGAAACTCTTAAATATGATGGGGTTGTTTAAGATGGTGTAGTGCAGGTTTGAATTTAAATTTTTGGTGACAAATGAAAGTTATCTACTGACTTCATTTTGGAGCCAATTTGTATTTGGTGGCAAATTTTTTAGTGGATCCCAACACAATTCCCTCCCCCAAAACGTGAATTTCCCCTCCCTTATTTTCTTTTTGGGCCCACTTTCTCTCTCCACTTAAAATTAATCACATGCCCCTCCCTTTTTCTAATCACCCCTTAAGAAATTTCAATTAGGAGTCCGTGCTTTCCAAATTGTTGCGTTTAATTTGGAACGGAGGAAGTATAATAATCGGACTGGACTGGATTCAGACTCAAGAAAAAAGTTTCGGATTGGACTGAACTGGACTCGAAAAAAGTTTGGATCGAATATGGACTCAATTTCTCGAGTCCAAAAAACTTTGGACTGGATTTGGATTTGGATTTGGCAAAGTCCAATCCAGTCCAATCCATTTACACCCCTACTCAAAACTAGCGACAAACAGAAAATTTAGTAATAAAAATACTCACCGCTGGGTGTAGAGCCACTATTGCAAAAACAAATGCAAAAATAAGGGTCATCACGATGAAAAAGCTGTTGAGCCCACAATCTTGTCCGGATGGTGTAAACCAATGGAAGAGAAGAGCCGAGAAGGACAAGGTTGCCACGTAACAGATGAGTGACACGACGAACAGAGCAACGTACCTTAATCGACAGAGTTTCACAATACACGAAGATTCATATAAATAATAAATCACGTTAGGAAAAACAATTATCAATAACAAAGAGTAAAGGCTCACTACCAGAACTGCTCATTGTACCCAACCCATTTGTCATTCCATCCATGAACAAAATCCAGCAAGAGCACAACTTGAACAAAAAGAAATAATCCAGCACCAAACTTTGAGGTTGCCTCTGCAATAACAAATTTACACATTAAACATAAACTAACTTAAACACAATTTTTTTTTCTTTTTAAACAAAGTATGAGACAGACAAAGCTAGCATTAACAAACATAATGATCCAGTTAAGTTAGTAGGACATAGTCAAAAATTGGGAAGGGGATCAAAGGGGGTGACTGATCATTCTAGTCTAGCAATTGCTTTTGGAGTGAGTTTGCCTTCCATCTTGATGACTACCCATGATGCTGATCAGAAGGGTGAAAAAAAAACCTTTGAGACTGTTTGGTTTGTAGCTTTTAGGGAGGGGAAAGGAAATGGAAAAGACCATTGCCTTACCAAATATGGTGTCAAAGCAAGGTCGTATCGTATCGCCCGTGTCGTAAAGGTTTTCAAATCTACCAAACTGATATTATCCGCATCGTCAAGGTGTAAAAAAAAAAACCGCATTTTAGGCAGGTTCTAGAGATATCTCATGGTCTAAGCTGATATTTGCGGTACGATAACCACATCATCCCCGTGACCGTTACCACGATCGTGACCGAAACCGCATTTTCGAACTATGTTACCAAATGATTGGTTCAAAGAATCCTCCTCTGGTTTCAGCGGAGGAACTACACAGACACCCTCCCCCCACTTTGTTACCCTACCCTTCCCAAGGCTTGCAGATTCAGTTCCAAGTATAGATTAAAAGATCTAAAGCCACCACCACCATCATACCACACCACCACCATAGCCTCTTTTCCTATGTCACTACCTATTGCCTTTCCCAAAGACCCACCATCACTTGACTCATCTCTCCACTAGATCAAATAATGCATGAGCTTAAAAAAGGAGTTCAGTGGTCTGCTGGTATTAGAGTACACTACAGGACAATCTACAAGGGCATAGACATCTATAAGTATCACATCTTGAGTGAGAAACACTAGATAAATAGAGAAGTCTTATAGTGCATGCAACATGAAATTTAGGTGTACTAAGGTCAGTTGAAAAGGAACGAGGTGCACCGAGGTGCAAGGCGCACACATCCTGTAGGCCAGGCACACTTTTAGTGCCAAAAAACTTAAAAATCAATTATAAACATAGTTTATAATCAAAAGTACATAATAATGTAAAAAAATATAAGCTGCTGCAATTAAAAATTATAAGCTACTGCCTACTTTTTGTAAAATTTGCTACTGTAAATTAATGATTGCCGTACTTTTCATCTGCCCATGGAAATTAAGCTACTTGTTGCCAGCTACTGTAATTCAAAAAAAGACATTATATCTTGTTATTATTTATAAAAAAAACAATCTAGAGGCTTTTTTAGAGGAATTGGGAGGGGAAGGGGAGGTTCTTCAGAAGAACAGGAGCAGACCAGAAGAAGAAAAGGCGAGGCAAAGGAAAAAGAAAAAGAAAAAAAGAGCAAAGAGAACAAAGAAAAAGAAAAAAACAGAGCAAAGAGAACAAGGAAAAAGAAAAAAAAAAGGGGAATAAGAGCAAAAAAACACATGAATACTAACTTCCTGAGTCATTATTTCTCTCTTGTGGAGTGGGTTCCTCTACAGTTCACAACTCACAAAAACCTGAAGAAGATCGATGAACAGAGAGAAAGAGAGAAGATCGAAAAAGAAAAGAAAAGAACATTTGAAGGTTGCTCACCGGCGCCACACACCAGAGATATGAAGCTGAAATTGATGGTATATAGCCCGGCAGCTTACCCTGTCACCTCCAGCGAGTTGATGGCCATCAATTGCCATCAAATCATGAATTAACAAAAGCCTTTTGCTCGAAATCGGTAAATTAAAGCCAAGTATAAAATTTGAAGGAATTTTTGTTTTTTTTATGGAAAGTTTCAACTCATATCTACTCTCTCCTACGCCTCTCTACTAAAACCAGCCAGGTGGTGCGCCTTGTGTATCCCACAAAGGAGGCAAGAAGCATGCGCCTCTCCTCGCCTGATGTAATGCCTCGCCTGAGTTTGTGGAGGTGATTCCTAAAGCGCCTCCACTTGCCTAGCGCCTGGGTGCACGTTGGACACTTGTTAAAATTAAGGTACTAAGTGCTAAACTGTAGAAGAGTCAAGTACACATGGAAGACAACAAATGAGTCATTATTCAATTACAATTTCCCCTATCTAGTTATTGGACAACAATAACATCTATATGAGTATTTAGTGCCTTATTGATAATATAGTACTTGTATAGGTTTTTAGCTTTGGAATTGTTGTCTAATTTTTTTTTTTTGTTCAAAAGATTTCAACATCAGGATTCTGCAAGCAATCAAACAAAAGAACCCATTGCCAGAAGAGAAAAGGAAATGTCTAAACAAGTAAGACAATACACTTACAGAGGATAAAGAATGTTTCCTATATTTGTTGCTATTTCTGGAACTTATGATCTCAACAAATTTCATTTTGTTTACTCTAAATATTCTACATTAAGTATAGATCTCTTTGAATATATACATATATATGTATATATGTACTACTGTTTTCTAATACTTGCATTATCTAGGTGGGGCACACAATTTAAGCAAGGATTAGAGAATGTATACAAACAAATAAATTAGAATAACACCAGTTAAAAGGGAAGGGAAGGTCTGGGTAATTAAGATTTCTAGTATTTTGATTAATTTGCCCTTACCTTCTATAATCTCTTTCTTAATATATGTGCTCAACCCACATGATGCAAGTATAAAAAATGGGATACATATAAAAAAAATAAAAAGGGTTCCATACTCTGCTCAGATTTTTGTCTACGACCATTCTCATTCATTTCTGTTTTGTCTCTTTCTTTTCTTTTCCAACCTCCATTTTTCTAGTATTGATCCAGAAACTAGCCAGCAAAATTCAAGTTCCATTGGTGTTGTCGACATAGTAATGCATAATATTTCATAATAACAAGTGTTGTAACAACAGAAATTGTATTATGGTATAGAATCAGAACAAATGACCACAAAGTCTGCATAGTGCAAAATCATCACTTATAAATGATCCATGCATAAGAACTCAGTTAAAATACAACCACTTCATTGAAGTACCCACAACTACATATATCATGACAGCTCAAGTGATTAATTTGTTATAATAAAGATGAAAGGTTTAACAACGAGCAACTACTTTCTCTGACTGTGTAGGAAAGCAAATTCCTAAGAAGATTTGCTTTATAATTCTGGGAATTGATCCAATTTCCAAATGGAAATCGTAGCTAAAGAATAATTGTAAATACAACAGTACAACAAAGCAAAAACGGGTATGTTTTGGGGCAAAGGAAACAATAATTTCAAGGGTTTGAATAAGGGGGAATGGAAAAAGAGAAGGAACAGCATGAAAAACAGACACCTCACAGTTATAGGGGAAATCAAAGAGAACAAATAAATAGACTCTTACCATAAAGGCTGATCATTTCATTAGGAAGGAAAAACATCAAGATTACTAGGAGACACCAACAGATTATTTTCATCATCCATCCACCATGATGCAAATTATCACGAGGATCCTTTTGGTTCTTCACACCAATCATTAGAACAGCTAGAATAGTGAAAAACAGAAAATTTCCCAAACTAACTCGCAGCACAGCATCAGTTTGGAACCATTGCTTGTCAGGAGTTTGTTGAAAATAATTGATCCCTACAGAAAGATTGAAGCCATCAGTTTCCCTACTAATGTTTACCCAAAATGCCAGTAGGACCAAAGGACTGATACAGCTAAAATAAAATAAATGCTCCACAGCATTTTATATTCGAGAACGCAGCCAAAAAGACATGGAAACCATACACAGTCGATGCAATATGCACTTTGACCTGGACACATTATTATCCACATTAAGCAACTGGAAGGCAGGGTGGAAAATGTGGTTATAAATGAAATGCAGAAGTGCTAATATCAAAAAGTAGAAATGCCCCTCTTCCCTAACAAAAAAAAAAAAAAAATCAACTGTCATAAATAAAACTAATAACAGAGTGAATAACTAACATCGTCAATGCTCCTAAATGAGGCTTTTGATGATGAAGTTATCCCTTCACTTCATTCAATTAATTTTTCACTCATCTTGAGCTGTCATAGATGTCTCTCGTCTCCTCACCCTTATTTCTCTCCCCTTCAAACAATTTTACAAAATGGCGCTCAAAATATTAAATAAGCTCCAATTTTGTGCCCCATAAAAAATAGATTCGCATTACTGTGTCAGCTTGCATACTTCTCTGCTTTTCGGAATTTCCGCTACCACAGTAAAGTAGCAGGAATTTTTGGCTACTTCAAAAAAATTCGCTAAAAACTCCATCAATTTAATTGTTGCTGAAAATTTCAGGTACTTCCTATAACTAGCTGGAACTTCCAGCTGCTAACTTTATGTAGCTAGAACTTTCAATGATCTTTTGAATATGACAATTTAGTTTTTTCACAGTTTGACATTGTTATGAACTGACATCTTTAAAGCAGAATATAGAAGAAGATTAAGAAGTAAAATGGACTTCAATGATAATTTTCTGGAAAACAATAAACATAAAATGATAACTACAAGCTTTCGAGAGGCTTGTTCTCTCCCATTGAGCTACTAAGAGCTCACCCAATTTCTCATCTAATTTCAACATAATTTCTATCCCCCTATTCCATTCTATTTATAGAGATATTTCCTCCCTAACTTCCTAACTTATGCTTCAAGCTACTATTAAAACTAACTATATAATGCCAAAAGTGCCCTTCTCCCTAGGCTAGTCTATTACATTACCGGCCGCCCAAACATTCACCTTGTCCTCAAGGTGGATAGTGATTTGCACTCAATTCCCGGTCTAGGCAATAGTGGTTACCCTCATCTTCAGAATACGGTTTGCATTGTAGTTTAATCTCCTCTTTGTCGAGAGTGGACTTTAGCAGTGGCTCGCCCATGGCAGAAACATCCAGCAGTATATCCAGTGGAAGGGTCTGGTTATGAGTGAAGTGGGTGGATGGAAAATCGGGTGTTAGACATAGGGGGTTGGAAAGGTTAGAAAAATGGGGGGTAAAAGATTTGGTGGAAAGATTGGGCTTTGAGCTAGTATAATTCTGCTTTTAGATGTGTAGAATGTTTAGGTTATGAAGTGGGTACGGTTGCTGAGGGCAGTTTGGTTTTAAGACAGATGCGATGGGGTGTAAGTGGGACAACCCAGATTTGTGGTCTTCCTCATTACTTGAAGGACACATGAGCTTAGAATGGGTGTATTTTTTCGCAAATGGGTTGGGTTGATAAGAGTGATGAAGAGTAGATGTAATGGGTTTTGTATCTTGGGCCCCAAAAGTGGGATTTGTATACTGGACTACCCTACCTCATTAATCAAAGAAGAATAAAATTGTAAGGCAGTCATAATCAGCCGTGAGTTCCTTTAGCCAAGAATTTGCTTATTTTCGTAATTACCATATTGCCATTACTAGGGATTTTCCATAATTATCTTCCATCCCCAGCCAACGCAACCTTCACCCCTTCTTATCCCATGCTTCCCTCCCAGAGAATTCTGCAGCAAGATTCCCTATGATTTCCCCCATCGATCACCACCAACAGAAATTCCGGTGAAATTGCCCCTAACACCGCAACACTCAAATGCTTCACCATCTCGTCCACTGCGGCCAGCAAACCTACGTGGCCCACCGGTGCCATCCCCACCTCCACCATCGGCGATGAGCCCCGGACCACCGACAGAACCACTACCATCAGCACCACCTTTTCGAAAAACGTCTCTCATTGGTTTACTAGCAAAACCACCATATTCCCCACTCCTATTTCCATTGAAATCAATTGATCCTCCGCCAATAAATCCACCACTGAAATCTCCCTTTGCGAATTTTCTTCCTCTCTTAAGTTCACCCATAAGATGTCATCGTCCACCACCACTGGAGTCTCCAATTTTGACATCGCAAATTTTTCCACTAAGACTACCAAACCCTTTCTTTTTCGAATCTAGTGTCTCACTCGCCGGTGACCACGACCGTCCTTTTCTCATGCGTGGATGCGGACCGGATTAACTGAAAATTTTCAATTACTTCCTCACCTGAAGGTTGAAAAATCAGTGGACGCTGACTTAATCTGGTTGCTTAATTCAATTTCTTCCTCCGTACCGCTCTGATACCATTTATTATGAACTGACATCTTTAAAGCAGAATATAGAAGAAGATTAAGAAGTAAAATGGACTTAGAATGATAATTTTCTGGAAAACAATAAACATAAAATGATAACTACAAGCTTTCGAGAGGCTTGTTCTCTCCAATTGAACTACTAAGAGCTCACCCAATTTCTCATCTAATTTCAACATAATTTCTCTCCCCCTATTCCATTCTATTTATAGAGATATTTCCTTCCTAACTTCCTAACTCAATCTTCAAGCTACTACTAAAACTAACTAATTATATAATGCCAAAAGTTCCCCTCTCCCTAGGCTAGTCTATTACAGACATCGAACTAAATCATTTGAACCAGGTCGATTTTGCTAAGCCTGGGGTTATTAGCATAAAAAAATATTAACTTTCAACTAATGAAAGAAAGTAGCTTGCATTTTCAGCTATTATGGAGATTTCAGCTACTTGTAAGTAGCTGAATATTTGGAGCCACTTTCCTTAAATAGCTGACATTTACAAGGACTCGTTTACTAAAGCGTTGAAAAAAAACTGAGCCTACGTGGAACATAAGATTGGTATAATTTCTGCACGAGCACCAGATTGGAAATTTATTTTGTGTTTTGAGCAGTAGTTTGAAAAATCGTTCATCTCCTCCATACAATTCTATATCTTTCTCGTCTTCTCATCATAATCATTTCATCATCCTGCTTTGCAATTCCATAAGAATTTAGCTTATCTATTCTATAACATCCTTCCTGCTCAACAAGAACATTCAGCTGCAATAATTAGGAAAACTTCGACAGAGAGCGAGAGCGGTAAGAAGAACAACTAGCTGCCACCTGGAGTAATAGAGTAGAAGTTGTTGGAAAACCTACGGAGAGAGACAAATCTGAGAGTATAAAAGAGAACTTTTTGACAATTCAGGAGTTTAAAAAAAATTATGTTGCTTTTTGGGCCACGTTAATGTCTCAAGGACATTTCTCCATATTTTTCATGAAATATTTCATTCTTCTCAAAAACACTCTGAGTGCAAACCAAAGAGCTTCTATTTTCAAAATGTTTCAGAAAGAGATGCACATCGCTAAGTCGGAACATATTATGAACAACAAGCCTTAATGTAACTACTCATTTATGCACAAAAGAGCGCAAAATAAAAAAAAATCCAACACCAAACAAACTGAACATTGAGAAGTCACGTGATGTTACTATCCAACTATGAATCACTTCGTGCCTAAATTCCTTGAGACTTTGCCAAGCTTCTATCATGATTTAGCAACAGTTGGACCCTTCTCAACTTCCGTTCCAGACTATTCCTTCATACACCAACCTTAGTTTCAAAAGACGTGAGGTGCACCAAGGTGCAAAGGGTGCCTAAAGCCTAGGTACGAAACACGAAGCAAAGGTGTGCATCTCCCGTATGCGAGGCACACTTTTCGGAATTTTTTCATAAAGTACTGCAATCTTAGTTTTAAAAGGCGCAAAGCGCACCGAGGCGCAAGGCGAAGGCGCACGCATCTCGTAGGCGAGGCGCACCTTTGGTGCCAAAATACTTAAAAAGCATATATGGAAGCATTATAATACTAAAACAACATAGATATTATATTAAAGACCCATAAAAGGATGTAAGAAAGCATAATTCATCGCTAGAATACCGCAACAAGGCAAAGTACTAAGTAGAAAGAAAAGCAAACGTAATTCAAATAATATTTCAAAACTAATTATATAGAGAAGCATGTAAATGGATTTTTAAATATAAAACTCACTGCATCTTTGCCTAAGAAATAAAAAATAAACTCACTTCCTAAAAAAAAAATGCGTGGTAAATAAACAAGAAAGAAGAAATAAAGAAAAGAAATAAGAAATAAATAACAAAGAAAGAAGAAATATATAACAAAGAAAGAAGAAATAAATAACAAAGAAAGAAAACAAAAAGAAGATGCAAGCAGCGAACCAGAGGCAGAGCAAGAAGAAGAAGAAAAGAAAAACCACCGGCGAGGAGGAAGAGCAAGAAGGCGAACCACCGCCGACCAGAACCACCGCCGACCAGAGTAGAAAAGAAAGAAGAAAGAAAAAAAACAGAAATAGGAAGAAGAAAGTAACCCAGAAGAATAAGAAAAGAAAAGCTTACCGGCGAGGAGGAAGAGCAAGCAAGACCACCGCCGACCGGCGAGCAACCGGCGATGACATCAAACCACCGGCGAGGAGGAAAAGCAAGCAGCGACTAGAGGCAGAGAAGTTTCGAGTTCTAGGGTTTAGGCCAAGGTAATGTCGAGGAAGCTTTTAAATTGAAAAACGTGTAAAAATTAAGCGCGTGTCTCACACGCGCGCCTCGAGACGAAAGGCGTGCGCCTGATGCGCCTCGTGCCTCTTTAAAGGCGCGCGCTTTTCTACGCTTCTGAGCGCCTTTCGTTTTGCACCTCGCCTGAGCTGTAGGATGCGTTTTTCTCAACGCCTTGGCTCGCCTTGCGCCTAGGCTCGCCTTCAAGGCGCGCTTTTTAAAACTAAGACTGCAATAAGGTAAATTTAATAAATCGTACACACGTGTTTGGTATAATATCACCAGTTCCTGCAATGTTTCATATTATATCACCAGTATCACATAAAATGCAATAAGGCATCGTGTTTTGCCACTGTAATAAAAGAAATCACAAGTCAAACGTAAGGAGAGTTAACAGAATAAGGAAATCCAATAAAGTCAAATATAAGGTGGGTCTTGCATTCTCCCTATATAACATGCATGGTTCTAATTCAAAAATAAACATAGATGAGCTCCCTGCTCCACATCTCTAAGTCATCCAGCATACTCACCTGAAATTATAATTACAAGAAAAAAAGCCCCACAAAGAAAAAATGTGACTTTTCACGCCTTCACGGTCTAATCCCTCCCTGGGAAAAGATTGTCCAGCCCCCTAAAGAAAGTGTTCACAAGCAATGGTAGAACTTCCAGCGAGGGTCGAAGAAGGAAAAGGAGTAGAAAGAGAAAGTCAGAAGTGACCTCTGTCACTTGCAAAAATTTGGTGACAATGCCAAGTTGTAGTTTGTTAAATCCAGCAAGAGAGAAGTGATTAGCTGCAACAGTAGGTTGTTGTGCCCAGTGAGACAAAAAGTAGATTTGCCAGTGCCTCTGGCAGCCCTAGCCTAGGCACGCCTCAAATGCACTTTTTAAACTTAGATGCCAACTTATGATAAGCATTTGCAATCCCACTACACCCACAAATATGCAAGTACATGAGCTGTATATTACTCAGGCTAGAGCCTGGGGTCATAGGAAACAAAGTTACATACAGCAAGGTAAGTAGACACTAGACAGTTAGGGGAATAGAGAATGACTTGCTCACTTTAGTTGCCTCTTGAGAGGGCACTAAACAATCAGGAGTAATCCACTATTCTATGAATTCATCAAGTATTCATTAGACAACCCTAAACCATCTTTTTAGTAGTTTTCCAATTCTCCTCGATGAAAACTACCACAACATAACCAGGGTCCTTAAATTACTTGTATCAAAGACAGTCTTCTTACATGGTAGAATAACAAACAAACTTAATGAGTCAGCAGGGAAGTTGCTCATCTCCCATCATGTCAGATCTTGGCTTGTAAGGCAATGAAATTGACTGAAATGATGAAGTATCACCAATTTTCTCAGTTGAAGCATTAAAAGTTTCACACAACACAACCCGTACAGCAAATGCGGCAAGCTCTTAGTTCGTGTCTTGATGAGCCGAGCTTCAATGAGCATAAACAAGGTTAAGGCAAGCACGGTGTTTGAGAATGCTAAAGGTACAATAAGAACAGGTTTTGGCAGAGTCTAGGCTGAAAGAGCGGCGGTAACGTGCACGTCTTACTGAAATAAGGTGTGATTCTTCAAATTCATGATTATGCAGGAAAAAAGAGGTTGCAAACATGAAACTAATCAAGTCACTTCCCCTTTCTGCATGCCTTAGTGAGCTAACAATGTGCCTTTCCAAGCGCCTGGGTAGCTACAGCACCTAGGCATGCGTTTTCAGACAGCCAAGCATGACCTTCATCACCTCCAAACTATGAGGAGAAGTACAGATGAAGGGTAGCACTAGCATGAGATGTTTGGAGGGAGCTAAATCACTCAGTGTGAGGTCCAATACAATACAAGTGTAGATTGAACATTCAAGTACCCAACCCCTGGTTCAAGATACCAGGATCGCAGTCAAAGGATACAACAACTATGTCAAACGAGACAAACAAGGGACACAACTCAAAAAGTCTAAATATTTTGTTAGAAGCTTGTCTGCTGGTGGGTAGCTTCATTCTAGTACACGAGCCCCCCCTCCCTCCCCTATCTTCAGACTCTAGTGTACACAGATACCACAAACAATTAGGAAGCTACAAACGAGCCTTACCTTCATAGATAGTGTCAATTTAAATCAAACCTACATGCTATATAGCTATGCCTGGGGCTACTAACATTAAGGCTCCGTTTGGTAGGGCGTAAAACATTTTCCTGTAAAACTGTTTTCCTCTATTTCCAATTTTACATTGTTTGGTTTGCAAAGGAGTGTAAAACCATTTTTCCTTGAAGTAAAATTGCTCTCCCAATGATGGAAAACCATTTTCCCTTCAAAATGAAGGGGAAACTGTTTTCCTTCCTTTTTCCTTATCTCTCTTGTACACTCCTCTCACTACCTCCTTACTTTCCCTTTCATTTTCCTTTCTTTTCATCATTTTTCTTACATGGAACCAAACAACGGAAAACTAATTTTGGAATTATGTTTTCCATTGTAAATTGTTTTCCATGAAAATCATTTTACACTATAAATGTTTTACACCCAACCATACGGAGCCTAAGTGGTTCATCAACTTCTCACACTTAAATGTAGTATTTCTAAGATAGAGATCGCAAAGAATAATCTCAATAACATTGTTCTGCATATAAACAGGGGTTTTACACTCTTCCCAACCCCCCCCCCTTTTCTCATGTTGCTCAAAACTCCCAATTCATAAGTTATAACAGTTAGGAATCGAGAAGAGCTCGCAATTGAAAAAGTTAAGAACGATCAAATACGGAAAGGGTGAAAAGAAGAGCTTACAAGGGATATTCTCCATAAGTGGAGCCGCGACCTCGCGGAGAATCCAGGCAACAATCAACGACAGCGCAAAGAGACCGCAGTAAGCAATACGTGCTGATTTCCGGCTGATTCCAGACACCACGGTTCGACAAGCATCACATGCGCAAGCTGCGCAACATGATGCTAGACATGAAGCTGCCCACATCTTCTCAGCAGTTTAGCGTCGTCGACACAAGAACAATTCAGAACCTGAAAATTTGTATAGAATAATGTAATCCTGAAAACAATTTCTCCATATATAAATTAATAAAAACTTATAGTAAATTCCTTTGAGGAGAGATTAAATTCTAGAAAAAGAACCTCGAAAGTTTGATCAACCAATGAAACCCTAAATTTTTTATTTTTTTTTTTAGGGAGGGGGGAGGGGAACCGTTGATTGCTTTTTTATTTTTGTGGATTGACTAAACTTTTATGATCTAGCTTTGAATGTTGCAAGTGACTTCGCAATTGCGAAATTAAGGAGAAGATAAGTAGAGATGGAAAGAGGAGAGAGAAACCTTGGTGGTCGTGGAAAAGAGAATCGATGAAGCTTCGATAGGTGAAGTTAGGTTGTGGCTTCCTAGCGAACGAATGATGACTCCGCAGAGGACGTATAAAAAATCTAGAAGTCCAGTCACCACAGGAACGATAATCTATAGGGGGGCCTTTGGTTCATAAAGGGGAAAGGATTAAGAAAGAGAAATAAGAGTAATGGAAAGTCAAACCCTTTCATTAAAAGTGATGTTTGGTTAAGTTAGGCTATGTTCAGTTCACCTTATTTTTGCTTATTTCAGATCAGATCAGATCAGATCAGATCAGATCAGATCAGAAAAAATAAGTTCGGATCGATCGCATCGAAAAAAATAAGTTCGAGATCGGATCGGATCGGATCGATCGATAAGTTCGGATCGATCGATCGGATCGATAAGTTCAGATTATGCTTATATTTAAAAACATATTATTATTATCATCATGATTATTATGATTATTAGTATTACTAATGCTATTATTGTTATTGTAATAATTATTATTGTTGTTATTATTATTATTATTATTATTATTATTATTATTACTACTACTTTATACAATTACTATTACTATTAATATTACTATTTACTAGTACATTTGTCAAAAAGATTATTATTATTGTCCTTGTTGTAATTATTAAATATTAATATTGGTAATTATTATTAATGTCGTTGCTATTATTATAAATGTCATTGATATCACTATTTGAAGCTATTTGTGTTTAAGAAGAAGGGTGTTCTTTTGGCATTTATAAGTGTTCTTTTTTATATTTATTCTAATTAATAATTTTGATATGTGATGTTCTTTTTGATGTTGTACATGTAACGAACATGACAATAGTATATGATGTTTATTTTTTAAAAGAATTTTGGTAGAATAATATAAATTATATATTACTAGTTTATATAAAATATGAGTAGTATGGGATAACCTAATGGTGTTGTCATCACGTTTAAAATTTTCCCTACAAAGGATTTCAACTTATCTTTAAAAACAAAGTTTATATAGAACAAGACAACGATATAAGAAGAATATTTAACCATTTTGTTCAAGATCATATGATTATATATATTTATAGGTTTATTTATGATAAAAAAGAACAATTTATTGATATAACAAATAACATGTTGTTAGTTAGATCCAAACATGTCATCAATATAAAAATAACATCTATCTTTTATTTTTAAAATGTGTTTTTTAATTAGATCTTGTATGCTCTTTCAGTATATGTTCTTTTTTTAATATCATTATATGTTCTTTTCATTACTACCTAAATTCTTATTATTAACGGACCTTGAACATGAGTGTTTTTTTTATTTTTAATTTTTTTGAGCCCCTTTCGGGAATCCCGTGGTAAGATGAATTTTCTCTGAAGTGCCCTCGCACAGGGTCACTCACCTAAAGACCCCACAAGCCCCAACCCCCCTCCCCCACCCACAACAATATTAAAATATATGCTTCCACCAAGATTTGAACCTTGGTCTCCCATGTGGGAGGTAAGAAGCCATGCCATTGGACCCAAGAGCCCTTAGTCTTTTATTTTGTAATTGTGTGT
The DNA here is from genome assembly GCA_947648045.1 of Beta corolliflora. Taxonomy (NCBI): domain Eukaryota; kingdom Viridiplantae; phylum Streptophyta; class Magnoliopsida; order Caryophyllales; family Amaranthaceae; genus Beta; species Beta corolliflora. The sequence continues at coordinate 727,291 of CANSZD010003024.1, read as the reverse complement.
TCATATACTAATGTGCTCTTTTTCAAAAAAAAAAAAAAAACTAATTATGCTATAATAATAATAATAATAATAATAATAATTATTATTATTATTATTATTATTATTATTATTATTATTATTATTATTATTGTTATTATCATTATTATTATTATTATATTATTTATATTATTATTATTATTATTATTATTATTATTATTATTATTATTATTATTATTATTATTATTATTGAAAGTTGTGCATACTAATAAAATGATAATAATAGTAATACTAGTAATGAAATACAAAGTAATAATAATATTAGTAATAATATGTTTTTTAAAAGATAAGATAAGATCATATCAGATCAGATCAGATCAGATCAGTTCAGATTAGTTCAGATCAGATCAGATCAGATCAGAAAAAATAAGTTCAGATCAGATCAGATCAGAAAAAATAAGTTCAGATCAGATCAGATCAGATCAGATCAGATCAGATAAGTTCAGATCAGAAAATTTCAGGTGAACTAAACATAGCCTTAATATCTCTTTCTCCTCTCAACATCCTCCACCATACATTCTCCTTTTCTCCCCAAAAACCACTGCCAAAACCTCGCCACCGCCGCCTCTCCTCGTCACGCCGCCTTCTCCCCTTTGCTGCTGCTGCCCTCTCCCCTTTACTGTTGCAACCGCCTCCCCTCTTGTCACCCCCTTCTCTCATTTCCTTCTCCTCCACCATAAAAGCTAAAATTTGAGGTTTTAAAGATCAAATTCGACCATTAAAATTTCAGATCTAAAGTTTTCATGATCGAATTTGACCATCTAAAGCCGTAATTAAGGATAAATGAAGGCAATTCCTTTCATACTCTTGATTTTTTTTTTTCGTTTTTGAGGTGGCGGTTTGTTTACGACATGTTTGTGGTGTTTTCGTGGTTTTAGTGGTGGTGGGGTGGTGGTCTGGTGTTGGTTTTGTGGGGTTACTGGGCTGGTTTCGGTGTGGCTAGGTAATTTCGTGGGGGTGGCTAGGGTTGTTTTGTGGTGGCTGAATATTTTCGTGGAGATGGTTGTAATCCCCCGTAAATTTATGAATTTTATAAATATATTTTATTGTATAGTTATATATATTTAAATATATTTTATTGTATAGTTATATATATTTAAATATATTTTAGTATTTAAATGATTTATTTCTTCAAAGGTTGACTATTTGAAAGTCAAAGGAATTATTTTAATGATTTAAGGAAGTTAAACATTTTGTTTAGTCATGCTTTGAAAAATATTTGAAAAGCTTAAAACACTTTTTCGATTTGGAAAAGGATTCATAATTGGGTATGAGGAACCCAAACATTAAATTCATCAATCATTAAACTCTAGTTTGAGCCCAATTACCTTTTCCTAAGCCCACAAGGGGAACCTATAAAAACCCCCCATAAACCCAAATTTTTCCCACACAACTTTATTTTCTCTCTCCTCCTTTTTCCCCAAAGATTTAGGCATCCCCTTATTTTTCTTCTCTCTCTCTATTTTTCCTTCTCTCTCTTCCTCGTTGACTGTCGCTCCTCCTCGTGCGACCACTACCGCCGCCTCCCCTGCCGGCGTTTTCCTCCTCCTTTCTTGCTTTGGTTAATTTCTTCCTCCTCAAGTTATTTTCAACGCAAAGTTTATGTTTTTAAGATTTGTTTTAATATGATTATGTTTAAAGGTTATAGTTTGATGGTTTATTTATGAATCTAATATTATATAATTTATGTATTGAAGAAATAAAAATTCAGATTTACTTATTATGTTTAAATTGGATTTTTGATTATCAAAGCATGGATTTTTAGGGTTTTAAAGGTTGGAAAATCATAGTAGTATATTATAGTTTATGAAATTGTTTATTCCTATGATTTTAGATATGTTTAAGCATGTTTAAAAAGAGTTTTAATATGTTATATGTTGCTGGAAATTTAAAGAGAGTGTTGATGATGGAGTTTTATGATTTAAACATGGGTTTTTGAGAGTTTTAACAACCAGTGTAGTAGTACTATACTAGGAGGTTTTAATAATCAAGTTTTAATGATGGGAAAGATTTTTAAACACTTTTAGGAAGGGTTAAAATATTTTATTATTGCTGTAAATTTACAAGGGATTGATTGTGGATTTATATTGGTTGTTTTAGGCGGAGAATTCTCTTTAGGCGACTTTTAAGTTTGTGAAAGTGGCCTCTCAATTTGTCTACACAAGGTACGTACATACCTATGTGTTGATTGGATTAGTATCATGATTCTAAGTATGAGAATTATGTAGTATCATGTATAGGGAACTATTTTTAGTTCATATGTGATTTCTATTAAGTTGGATTTGCATGTTTTATGCCGTTGTGTGAAACTGTTGGTTATGATATTTATATTATGTTTGTATGGAAGATTGATGCAAGCATATGGGATTTGGGAACTTTATTTTATTAATTCATATAAGGGATTAATATATATATATATATATATATTGGTTTGGATCATGATTGAATCATGTTGTTCCCTTTTGATTATTTAATTACTTCATAAGGACCGAGGGCCTTATTTGGTAAGTTGAATTATTATACCTATGAAAGGTTGGTTGGTTGTTGACTTTGTTCAACAAATAAAGGAAGGTTATGAATTAAAGTTGGAATTAATCTTGGGTTGTTAAGTTGTTGTTGATCACCTTATCTACTCCTAAGATAAAAATGGAAGTTTATGATTGATGATTATATTATTTGTTATACTTGTGAGTCATAACAAGTAATAAATTATTAATCATGTAAAGTGAAACGTGGATAGCAATAGCTTTACACGTGTGCACGTCTGAAATGTTGGACAAGTATGAGTTGGAGTACATGGTGGTAGCCCATGGCTTTTCCTGGAACCGGTTTGATCACTGTGTCCTATTTTTATTTTAAAGGTTCCTCGTTATCGTAGGTCATGGGAATACGGAGTCGCGCCCGTATTTCGTCTTCCAAAGGGAAGGCTGGTTTTAGTCAGACAACTCGTTCCATTGACTATTCCATCTGAAGTGATTAAAATATTGGTTGTGAAGTTTAGTTCAGTAAAAGTTATCTGCAAGGCTATTATATTATTATCTATTCCTGTTTATCGTATATTAGTATCATGTTAGGATTATTTATTTGTTATTATGAAGTACTCAGCTTTGTTGATTACGCGTGTTTGTGTGTGTATGTTGATCATGACTAGGCCTTATTGATCCTGTGATGACCCTTTTGGTGAGCAGTCTCTAGGGATCAATAGTGGATTGTCCATCTATAGGTTTGAAGATGATGCATCATAGGTTCGGGATTGGAGAGCTTGTGTAGATTATTTATCATACTCTAACTTTTACTTTTCGTAGTTGATTTTGACTATTGTCGTTGACTTTGACTTTTGTTGGTTTGACTTTTAGAGTTGACTTTGTGGTTGACTAAGTTTTTATTTATAAAGTTTAATATTATGTTTTCCGCTGTAAAATTCTGAATAAGCCGATACGTTTTCATACGGGCGATAATACTTTGATAATTCTCTAAGTTTTATATTGAAAAGGTATTTTGGAAAATAGAGAATTATCGGGGTGTTACAATGGTGGTGGGTGTTAGTGGTTTCGTGGGGTGCTGGGTGGTGATGGGTATTGCTTTCATGGTGGTTGCACTAGTGGAAAAAACCTTAAATGACACAAAAGAAATGATCCGGTTTTTACTAAACCGGATCAGTTAATGTCAACTGATCCGGTTGGCCAAGGTGACCGGATCAGTTAGTTTAATATTTTTGGGCGCAAAATGTGGATCCAATTAATTGATCCGGTTCAGCTCAAAATCGGATCGGTTATTTGGATCTTATACACAAGCCCAGTGCACCTTTGCATTCGGCCCACTCCTCAAGCTTAATCTAGAAACTCTTTCTCGCCTCTTTCTAATCTGTCTCTTGCTCTTCTCGATTCTTCAGCTTTCTCTTTCTATTATTGCTTTCTATCTCGTTGTTCTCAAATCTCTCGATTCTTCAACTTTTTCTGTCCTTGTTCTCAAATTCTCGATCATTCAAACCTAACTAGCTAATTCTTCTCGCCTTTTTCTCGCTCCTCTTTCTCGACCCTTTCTCACCGCGAAATTTCTAGGGTAAGATTAGGTTTGAGAATTTTGGAGGATTTTTGGTGTAAATTCAACAATATATGTGGATGGCCACAACCGTCAGCAGATCTGGGCTCAACAACGTGAGCAACAACCGTCAGCCAACAACCGCAATATTCGTCAGCCAACATTGGTGTTAATCGCACCTATTTTGCTCAATCAGGCGAGGTACATCATATCTTTCGAAATAGATCTATGGATTTATTACTTGATGTTTTATCTGAGATTTTCTATAAAATTGGTGTAATGATTTTGTTAGGGTTGACATTTTTGATTTAGGTCATGAAATATTTGATCTTTTATGTTGTTCATCATCAGTTCTAAGCTACTTCAATGTAAAATGTAGGTCCAATTGTGGATCAATTTATCAGTTTCAGTTATTACATTTCAAAAGATAAATAGTTCATTTAGTTATAGCAATTTGTCAGTTTTAAACTTTCAGTTATCACATTTTCAGTTTTGATTGGCTTTGTTTTTAGAATTTGGTGATTTGTTTTTAGTATGTTGTTTTAGGGTTGAATTTTAGGGTGGTTTTTTTTGTCAATGTGTTTTGCTAAATTTGAATCAAGAGTACTCACTTTTATTTTTAGAATAATAATGATCTAGTATAGGTAATTTTTCGCCATTGATGGTTGTATTTTCTTGCTTTGGTGGTGGGAGTTGATTTCTGCCAGGTCCATGTTTAAGCTACTTCAATGTATTTGGTTTTACCTCTTATAAATATCATATTATGGGTGAACATATTAGCTTAAATGATGGGAGTTGATGTCTTTCATCGTCGACGAGTGTTTTAATGTGTTAAATTCTAACCCAATTTCCTTTGTAATCATGGTTTACTAATAAATGAAGTATCATGATATCTTCTAAAAGATGCTTTGAGAAGCGAATCTGTGAGTGAGATTTCATTGGAAACTGTCTCATCTGAGACTCCTTGTTGTTCCTCCAAACTTTATTTTTCATTAAAGTGATTTTCCAGTGGTATGGAATCCTTGGGACAAGAAGGCTAAGGCCATGGTTGATATTGGAGATGATGAATACAAATATTTGCTGTGTGTAGAAGCTGCTTCAATTGAAAAGCCGATTACGCTCAAGCAAGCGAGGAGTGGAGAGACAAGCTGCAGGCAGGATCTATTTGCTGTTCCATTTAAGATTTTTCTGCATTTGTGCTATTATATCTAATGCATTTGAATTCTCTTTTGGTCAAGCATTCCTTTGCATATATATTGAGCTGATCTGTGACCTGTTTGTATGTTGTTTGCTTTCAGTTTTGCTAATTTGTGTGCATGGTCAATACATTATAGATTCCTGAACCTACTATAAGGAAACTGCTATCAACTTTACCCCCCTCAGAATCAAGTATGGTTCATGTTGATTTTCGCTCAAGTCATGTTAATTATATCAGTAACTTGGAAGAGGATTCTATGTACAAACGATGGCGTAGTAATATAAATGAGGTAGCATCCGATTTCCCTCTTGTTATGTTTTAGGGTTGACTGTCAATTGTCTGGTTGTTGCAAAAGATGATGGGTTATCAGAGGTTCTGACACACAACTTTCTGTAGATATTGATGCCAACATCTCCTGGACAACTATAGTATATTTGCAAAAATCTCTTCCATGCAGTTTATGTAGTTGATCCTGCCACCTTTTGTGGGCTTGAGGCAAGTAGTTCGTAGCCTATATACTAATTTTGTTCTATCAAGGGATTAGATAGAGTGTACTGATTGCTTCAACCAAAATATGTTTGTTACATTAATATTGCAGGTGATTGATATGATTGCCAATTTGTATGAAAATCAATTGCCAGTGAGATTTAGAGTAATTTTATGTTCCACCACATTCATTGAGAAAGTTGAAAATAATGGTGGGGAGAATTTCGCAGATGCCATTGTCAGCTCCACAGATGAAGATATCTCGAGTTTGGTACTTAACTATTGGCTTCTTTGTTTACTAAGATGATTTTATTTTGTTTTTTATGGTATTGAATGCTTCATCTCTAGTCAGACTCTGCTGTACTATATAATTTCTTCATAACAACTATGCTGTGGTATGTTTTTGTGTCACTTGTCTTTCATGACAAAAAACACAAAATATTGTTTTCTGTTCGTGTAGGGAAATGATGAGATTAAGGAATTTACGTGCCACTTAAGATTGGCTTGGTAAAATTCTGACTCAGTTACCGCATACTATCTAAAGAGCTTTGATTTCTTGGTAGCTATTGTGCAAGAGAGGGCTAATCCTTGTCTGTTTCAATTCTAACATACATGCTTCCTCTCTCTCTTTATCTGCTAGCTTCTTTTTCCCTGTCTAATGTATTGCGATTTTCCAGGAAGAAACATCAAGACCATTCTCTTTCTCTCCGACTGTCAGAGATGGAAAAGCTTCTGCACTGAGCAAAATTGATTTGTCACCAAGTCCTTAATTCTCTCAGCAATAACAATCTCTTGGAGGAAAATATTCTCAAGCAAGTTTCTTTCTTTATTTGCTTGTTCTGATCAAGAGGAAGTGAGTGGTACTGCCTTTAATGTAGTTATTAGTTCATTACATCAGGTTTTCAGCTTTGAACTAGATTCCTTAATTGTTTTGTGGCTATCCTTTTGTTTCGCAGTCATATTGTGAGCAATGCAAGTTCTTAGCGGATAGCCTTGTTGAAGGTGAATGCCCTCCTGTTTTTTGTCTAGTAAAAGGCGATCAATGTGAGAGCTGTGGCGCGTTTCTAAATGCTCGAGATTTGCTTAACCCTATTTGCAAGGTATAATCTTTTTGTTTTCACCTGTCATGTGTCATTTTTTCCCTTCTTTTTAGTATAATTACCTCGTCAACACCTTCACTTGTATCATCCACTAGGATCATGTCATCTGCAAAATAATATTCATCATGGTAGGGTTCCTTGGATTATTCTGCTAAGTTCGTTCATGACTTCTTCCAATAGAAATGAATTGGAAGATGATCTTTGCTGTAAACGAATATGAATAGGAAAATGCTCCTTATACCACATGGTGTCCTTGCACTAGTCTTAGATTCTTCCTTTGGGAAGGTAATATCAGATGCATTTCTCCAACAACAAAGAAGTTATCTTGACCATTATCACACTAGGTGCCTAGGATTCTTTTGCATTCTTGTCACTACATGTGGTGTCCTCTCATATGTATCTGTTTATTAAGCTTCTACCTATAAGTGTGACATTTGAATTGGAGGTGTAGTTGGCCTTAGTTCTTGTCTTGCAACTTGCTTTTGTCTGCATGCTCTCATGTAACGATTTTTAGCTTCTTTGTCAAATGTACTTCTTTCAAAACCTTTAACTTTCAACCTAAAACTCCAACCAAAAGGCCTTGATGACCCTCATAACCAAAAACCATTACAAGTCAAATCATATCTCTGTAATAAACCTTCTCAGAGAACCCACAACCATATCACATCCCAATAAGCCCTAAAAAGACAAACCAAAGCCCGCTAGGTCGAAAACCCAAAAGGGCGACTTAGGCAAAAGTCAGGAAATCTTCTCATTCATCAGCCTGAACTACGAATGGTCTGATTCTGCTAAAGATACGTAGGAAACCTCACCCTGAGGTCCGACCACTTTGAACCAAACCAAACTTACATTATTATCCACCCATGCCAAATACCTCTTTAAAATCAATGCCTAATTCATTGCAAATGGCTCCAAGCAAAATGCTCGGCCACTAATCAAAATGTTATGTGCTACGACTGGCCTGATTCCATCATGGATACGTAGGCAACCTCTTTTGAGGCCCGACCATTTTAATTCAAAACATATTTTTTAAGGCACGCCTAGGCCCATGAGAAAAGTGCGATCGTCCAAATCATGAATTTTCAATGCTCATCCCTACCCTTAGAACTAGACTGGGATTTGAACCGGCATCAGTAGCCTGCCTCATTGCGTGAGTCAATTTATTAAGACCCCGCCTTATTCTTATTCTTATTCCCTCCCGTTTTCTCAACTACATTATCACCTTCTAAGCCAACACTCAGTGCTATGACCACGCTTCATCCTTCGAGTGTTCCTTTCTTTGGTCTTTCTTGTCTTTTTCACCTTAGGAACCCTATATGGAATCTTTGGTCGAAACTTCCACTAAGCATGACGAGATATCTTCAAAATCAAGCAATCAAGTTTGATACTTCATCAACTCCATCTTGTTGGGGGTTCATCACAAGTTCGCATAGAAAGTCATAGGCTCCAAGCATACCTTGCTAAAGATTTCATTACGAGTCCATACATGAAATCTTGCGTTTTAAACCCACACGGATACAAGATAGCACCTATTTATGGGCTCACTTAGGCCCTTGGCATACAAAACTTGAAGCATATACAACTAAAGCATTACGAGGACTCGTTCTACAACGTATTTCAAATCCAACATAATCTATTAACTGACACTAGTAGAATAAATGCTTATTGCTGAAGTCATTAAGTGGCCTATTGCGGCGGTTTTGGCCGCGCAACAATTAAGGGTGCAGCGCAGCAATAGGTAATTAACCTATTGCTGCGGTTTTAAACCGCAGCAATAGGCCAAGATATTGCTGCGGTTCCTGGAACAAACTGCAGCAATAGGTTACGCCTATTGTTGCGGTTCCTATCCAAAACCGCAGCAATATGTATATTTTTAATATTAAAAATTAGGTCTATTGCTGTGGTTTTGGGTAGAAACCGCAGCAATAAGTGCACGTTTTTAAATTATTTTTTTTTGAAATTTGAGTGTTCATACAATTTTCAACCTTAAAATGCAATTAAACCAAAAGTAACTAAGACGAACTAGTACAACATATTAAGTTCATGCATTGATTTGAAAAATAAAAAATAATGAAAATAATGAGTTACAATATCTAACAGATAAAATAAAAAGATTCTAATGAGCAAATCAAACTAGAACTAAAGAACTAATTTAACATAATTACATACAAAAAATGAAAAAAAAAACTAAATAAAAAAAGAATTTAAAGAAAACGAAAAAATGAAAATGAAAAAAGTGACTGTAAATATGTCCTTCAAGCGAAGGAGTTATTACGTACAAAAATGAAAATGAAAAAAAAATTAAAAATGAAAACGAAAAAGCAACTGCATCTGTATGAAGGAGTCAAAGCAGATCCACGGCGAAGTGCGGCGACTCAAGTAAAGGCTGAGGCTGACGCGAGCGACGACGAGCGAGGCTGAAGGCGAAGACCACGAGCGGCGGCGAGCGAGGCTGAAGGCACAGACCACGAGCGGCGGCGAGCGAGACTGAGGCGAGCGACGGTGAGAGAGATGAAGACCACGAGCGACGACGGCTAAGGCTAAAGGGCGAAGTGTGTCGAGTGGTTTTCGATTTCCGCCGGAAGAAATCACATTCGAACGGCCGACGATGGAGAGAGGAAAGAATCGTGATAGTGAGAAGGAGTGAAGGACAATATGAAGGAGAGGGAGTGAGAGGAGGAAGAAGATCTAGAGAGGGAGAGAAGAGATAGAGGATGAAGGAGGGTGAGCGTGAGAAGTGTGAACTGATGAAAGCGGCGCTCAAGGCTCACTCCCTCTCATATATACATAACCCTAATGACCCTATTGCTGAGGTTTTCTAGAAACCGCAGCAATAGATTAAAATATAATAAAAAAAATAATATTTTAACCTATTGCTGCGGTTTCTGGGTGGGAACCGCAACAATAGATATGGTCAAACAGTCAACGAAATTTGAAAAAATTTCCCGTTGACACATATTGCTGCAGTTTCCAGCCACAACCGCAACAATATGTTTAATTTGATTTTTCCTTTTTTTTCGTGGTTTATTGCTGCGTACGGGTAAAACCGCAGCAATACCACCGCAGCAATAAGAAAAAATTCTACTAGTGTGAATGGATGATCCTTGGGGGCTTCCCATTTCTCCTATTTCATAGGCTCTATGTGTGCCTTGATAAGGACTTCATTACGAGTCGATACAAAAGATTGTGGGCTCCAGACCCATACGAGAAAATAATACGAGACCCTAACTATTTTATGGGCTCACTTAGGCCCGTAACAAACTAAAATCAAAGACTCGTTCTACAACGCATTTAGAATCAAACATAACCTACATGGATCATCATTGGGGGCTTCCCATTTCTCCTCTTCCTAAAACAATTTTCTAAACGAAAAATTGAGCTTAGAGGAACAACAAAGCATCATATCATATCTCTGCATTAGTGTCATACCTCTGCATTTGCATTACATATATAGCCGCATTTCGCGTTATACAAACATCGTGTCCAGTATTGCATGCATCGGTCATCCTTAGCCATAGGATCCAAGCATCAATCATCGAGTCACACATACACACACATCTTATACACATTCTGCAGTCTAGTGTCACACAATTGCACACTTACACTATATCATTATAGTTTAGGTCATCAGTATGTCCTATCCCTTCTCGCTTTTTAGCGAATGAACTTTTCACAAGTTATATTTCTCGCTTTTTAGCGAATGAAATTTTCGCAAGTTATATTTCTCGCTTTTTAGCGAATGAACATTTCGCAAGTTATATTTCTCACTTTTTAGCCAATGAACTTTTCATAAGTTATATCTCTCGCTTTTTAGCGAATGAACTTTTCGTAAGTTATATTTCTCGCTGTTGAGCGAATGAACTTTTCGCAAGTTATTCCTTCTCACTTTGAGCGAATGAACTTTTTGCAAGTTATTCCTATTCCAATTGCTTTTAACCCAAATCAATCTACCTCGAATAATACCTTTCATGCGAATAAACTTTTTGTAAGTTATTATGTTCTTCCTCACTTTTAAGCGAATGAACTTTTCGTAACTTATGCTTTTCTTTCTCGCTTTTAAGCGAATGAACTTTTCGCAAGTTACTCCTTTCTATTTGCATGCTTGTGCTCTTTGTATTTACAGGTATCTAGCGTTGAACAACTCTATACGAGTTATAAGCATAACCCTGAAGCGGGATGCAACTCTACGCTATGGCACAACCCTGGAGTGGGATGCAGCTCTACACATATAGCACAACCCTCTACATATAGCACAGCCCTGGAGCGGGATGTAGCTCTACCCCGATATGAGCCGGACCAAAATAACTCTATACACATAGCACAGCCCTGGAGCGGGATGAAGCTCTACACATATAGCACAGCCCTGGAGCGAGATGCAGCTCTACCTCGATATGAGCCGGACCAGAATAACTCTATACATAGAGCACATCCCTGGAGCGGGATGCAGCTCTACACTATAAGCAAAGCCCTAGAGTGGGATGCAGCTCTACCCCGACATGAGCCGGACCAGAATAGCTCATAATACCATCTTCACATATCATTTCATTTTTGCAAATTTACGTTTGTTTTGCAAATTTGTTTCACATATGCCTATTCCTGAAACCTTTGCTTGTTTTGCAGACCGGCGTAAAAGAGTGATTTTGGATTGCAGAGCATCTAGAGTCATGCTCCGTCCCGACACGTATACTTTGACTTTCGGTTTAAGTACAAACCTCAGTCAAAGTGGGGGCTTCTGTTGGCTTCTGTAGACACATTATCGTGTCTCCCCATTTAGTACCCTATGATGACTAATACCCCGCTTTAAGTGGTCCGGATCGAGGGTAGAATTAAGAACGAGTTTAAAATTAGATATTCTAATCCCAATCCATATTCTAACCCTTTTTATTAACCCATTTTCGAAAACCTTTTTTTATAACTAGTTTTACTAATCCCACTTTCCAAAACGTTTTAAAAAGCCCATCTTCGAAAACCTTTTAAAAATAGTTTTATGAAAGCCCAATATTTAAAACCCCTTTTTCTAGCCCATTTTAATTAATAGAGTTAATTATTTTTATTAATTAGTTTCTATTAATAAAAATATCTTTTATAAAAAAAACCGTCTTTATCCAAAGTGCTTTCAAATATATTTATCTAACTATTTTTTTAAAATATCTTTTAAGAGACCTAGTGTTTTCGGAAACCTATTGCTTCCTAACCACCTAAACCTATATAAACATCCCTAAACCCTCATATTTCACACGACACCCTCTATATCTCATGGCAGACCTCACCATTACCATCACGCCACAACACGCAGAACTCACCTTCATCCTCCCTCTAATTCATACGGCCATCCTCACAACATCACTTCTCGCCTAACATTACCTGATCACTCTCATATCTCACGCCATAATTCCTAGAACTACTCATGATAATTTATTACCTACTAGGCTACTACAATTGTTGATCGTTATCACACGCTCATCATCATCATATCATTATCCAACATATAAAGAAAACAAAAAACATCATCCTTTGCCTAATCATGACCATCATCTTCTCAAAAGCCACGCAGCATATAACAATATACAAACAAGTTTATTTGGTTTGACGCAACCTATAACGCATACTATTTTTTAAGACTCGTACAACTATTTGATCCAAGATTCGTACAAATCAACGACCCCGGACGGTAGTATAATTTCTGAGGGTCAACTGAAATAACCACCTTTATTTTATTTCTTTATTATTATTTTATTTTATTGAAGTTACTAACATTTTATTCGTGATGTAGATTGTTAACATATTCCCGCGACTGTAAGTATCGTATATTATACTAACTCCCTGCAATATTTTATTTTCTTATTGTTTATTATTCATGAAAATATTATTTTTTATGCCTGATTGCAATATTTATCACCTTGTATTTATTGTTAATCAAGACCTAAATAAATGTTCTAACTAAATCAGATAATATGGACAACCTGCTAGGAACCCAGTAATCTGATTGTTAAATAACTTGTCACTAAAAGAACCAACCTAGACTAATATTTTTTAGGGTGCTTAAAACATTATTTGGTTATTCTTCTGCATAAAAATTGTTATGAGTCGATATTAAGTAAAGCCAGTAATGGGCGACATTTAGGTTTATGAGTCTTCCTTTAATGACTGGTTGGCGACTTCGAAAACGTATTTTAATAAAACCTTAACAATGGGGTAGTCAAAAACGCGCTCACACCGCATTGGCGAAATAAAATCACGCCTACAGTAACTATAATACATAGACAACCTTTTTTTATTCTAACACTTTTATTAAAGTAATAACATTCTTGTACCCCAATATCTTTGAAATTGTTTTTTTATCCCCAATTCCTTAGAAGTTTTTTTTTTAAAAAAACAACTTATCATGCCATAACGTCCATTTTCCAATTTTAAAAAAGCACAATGACAAATACTTGGGTCTACCTACGTATGTAGGGAGGTCTAAGAAGGAGGTTTTTCAAGCTATTCAAGATCGAGTCTGGAAAAGGCTAAAAGGGTGGAAAGAAATTTTTTTATCTCAAGCGGGAAGAGAGATTATCATCAAGTCTGTTGCTGAGGCGATTCCAATGTATACTATGCAAGTGTTCATACTCCCTCAATGTATTATCCGGGAACTTGAAAAAATGTGCAGGGCCTTTTTTTGGGGTCAAAAGAATAATGAGAGGAAGATCCTGTGGATTTCTTGGGAAAATTTATGTCGAGCAAAAAAAGATGGGGGAATGGGATTACGTAATCTAGAGGCTTTCAATCTGGCACTCCTTGCAAAGCAAGGATGGAGAATTATGAATGATGATACGTCTTTGATGACGAGAGTGCTAAAAAATAAATATTTCCCGAACTCAACGTTTCTTAAAGCGAAGATGGCACCAACAGCGAGTTTCACGTGGAAATCGATCTTACAAGCAAGGGGGGTGATGCACAAAGGGGCTAGGAAATTGATAGGGGATGGAAGGTCAACGAGAGTGTGGGTAGATCCGTGGGTTCCAACTGACTGTAACAAGGGAGTGATGACCCCAAGAGCTCTTCCAGGTGATAATGTTTCATGGTGAGCGATCTTATAGCGGGCAGAACTTGGAATAAACAGGTTGTGGAAGCTTGTTTTCTCCCGTGGGAAGCTGGAAAGATAATGAGTATAGTGCTGCCGAGTCATCCATGTAATGGTATGTGGGTGTGGAAGGGAACAAGAAGCGGGGAATTTTCAGTCAAGAGTGCCTACCACTTTGCAACAAAAGAGAAGCATGAAGTGGAAGCTAGTTCATCGACGGTGGAGAAAAATGGTAAGTGGAAGAAGTTGTGGAGTGCGTGTGTACCACCGAAAGTGAAAATTTTTGCTTGGAAAGCTTTGAATAACGCTCTGATTAAAAGGAAGGTTGAAGTTGACCCAATTTGTTCAAGATGTGGTGAAGAGACGAAAAATATGGAACATATTCTACTGACGTGTAAGGAGGCAACCAAGATGTGGTATCTGTCACCCTTGAGATTGGATGTGGCAACAGTTTCTATCAAGAATTTCAGACTGTGGGTTTGGGAGAAATTTCAAATTTTTTCCTCAAAGGAATGGTGGGAGGTATTTTGGATGTTGTGTTAGACTTTGTGGTTGGGGAGGAATGATTGGGTGTTTAACAAAGTGGAGCGTGACATGATGGGGCGAATTAAAAAGGCGTTAAGTGTGCTGGAAGAGTATAAGAAGGCTGCGGATTTAATGGTGGTGGGCAACAAGAGTGCAGTACAAGCTGACAGTAGGTGGACGCCTCCTACAGGAGACAAGCTGAAATTGAATTGTGATGCAGCATTCAGAGAGGGTGAGAAGGTTGGGTGGGGTGCTGTGGTGCGTGACAACAGTGGAGATGTGCTAATGGCGCTGTCTGATTCTTGGGCAGGAGGGTGTAAAGTGGAAGTGGGGGAAGCAATGGCGGCAAGGCAAGGCATCAAAGTGGCAATGGAGGCTGGTATCTGTAGTTTTGTGCTGGAAACTGATAGCATGTTGCTGTATGAAGCGCTAAAAAGGAAAAAGAAGGAAGCATCCATTTTTGGCTTAATTTTACATGACATTTTCCCGTTATTAGAGCATTGTTTTGATGTTTCATTTAGCTTTGTTAAGAGAGGAGGGAATAGAGTGGCTGATGTATTAGCCAAGAAGGGACTTGACTGTGATGAGTTGCTTGTGTGGTTAGAAGAAGTTCCAAACGATGCTTTGGAAGCTGTTTCTGGAGATATGCCTGATTAATAATATGATTCTTTCTGTTTTGTGTCAAAAAAAAAATGAATACTGATATATATTTCATAATTGTGACTGACTCTGGGCATTGCTCGGGCCAAAATACTAGTAATCTATTTAAGTCCCACCCCCTCCCCCTATCATATCAATTTCTCTCCTTTGCCCCAAGTAAACTGCGACACTTCCACAATTTTCACACCAAAAAGTTCGTCGCTCTCGTAGAAGAAGTTATGGCATCCGCTTACTCTCGAGCTTGAGAAGTTTGTCGCTCTCGCAGTATTTTCAGGTATGTACCTTGTTTTTTATATCGTCGTTGAGTATATGGTTCCTTTTTGCTTTTTTCATGATTAAATTTTTGAAATTGATGTTTCTTTCGCCGCCATTGTATCGTCTTTTACGTATTTGTGCCAGGTTTCGCGAAATTTAGGGTTTTGTGATGAGTAGGGATCGATTATAGTGAGGTTTGGGTTTTATGGATCAATCTCGAGATAATTTAAGTGGAATTAGGTTTTAGGATTGTTTGTGTGTTTGCTTGCCATTGACGAGCCATTATGGGTAGTGGTTATCTTTGGGGTTCCAAAAGAGAAAGATAGGAAAGACAAAGGAGTTTCGCTTAACTCAATAGTCATTTTTAGTTGTTCAATTATGTGCCATAATTTGTTGTATATTTTAGTGCGACATTGAGTTTATTTTTGTGACATATGGTTGATTTTGTTACTATTACTAAATTGGATGCTATGTTGAATATATCATCCGAGTTTGATCCTGCTATGTTGAATCTGTGTATGGATTTGTTCATTAGCTATAACAAGTGAAATTTGCACTAGTTATTTTTGATGCTTTTATTAAATTGAGATTGTATATAAAGTATGATCCTTTAATTTTAAATGCAAGTTTCTATTAGGCTTGTTATCTTTGAAACACTTCATTGGTTCATTAGTGATAATTTGTTAACAATAAGCTTTGAATATTCTCGTGTAGCTTCATTAGTTCCTCTTGGATGCTTGTCTTCTTTTTTTTGGGGGGTTGTGTTGGTGAGTTTTGGAGTTAAATGTTATACCTTTGATTGAATGTTATGAAATTCTTGATCGTATTTTGGTGATCACTTAATTAAATCACAAGACTATGTAACTAGATCACTGGTCCAAAATATCTTATTAGGCGTGATTTAACAAATTTGCAGGTCTGATTTAGCAAATAATAATATATTCCCGATCAGGCAATTGAAATAAAAAAGCATAATAGATATTAAATATTCATGGGAATGAATAGAAAGAATGTACAACTATATACAAATTTGTGCCTTTATGAATAAAAAGATCTACATCATGAAAAGTTGATTGTTAGTATAATAAGAAACTAGTATTGTTTGCACGCGATGCGTTCGCGACATCGCGGTGATATTGTATATGTTTCTTTTATTTTTAAAAATCTGGAAGTTCCTTTCACTAAAATTATATCCGACAGTTTTTTTTAGAAGAAAATAATCGAGCAGTTACATTAAAGCTTCTTTTTGAAATTTCTACAACTTTTTTTGCCCTTATTAACAATCTTGAAATAATAGATACATAAAGGGTATTTAGGGGAATTCAAGTGGACACCAAAGTCCTCAAAAGTTCCCTTATATAATAGAGATAAGCTAGAATTAACCCTAAAGACTATACCTTTGTGGCGTAGGTCTGCTGCATGGACATTGGAGGAATCAATCTTTAGCCTTGTAAACGAGAATTCTTGAATGAAGATTGAAATAAGGAAGAATGAACATTCTTAAGCTTGAATGTGTTTGAATGTGGTCTAAATGTAGTAGCATGTAAAGAATGAAGATTCTTGTGAGGTTTTCTATGTTAATATTTGAGTTGTATTATATGAAAAGTTCGTCAAAAAATCGCATAAAATGGGGTATTTATTGTTCAAATATGACTAGAGTTCCGAAAATCATTGTCGCGGAAAAAAAGAGAAGACATGCGCCATATGCACGACACGTACGCCTCACTCAATGACCATGCGCCCATACAGACGACACGTCACGCGCATTGATGGTGCGTGCAGCGCAAATCCCTTATTGTTGCTGGATTTTGATTTCATCTCAAAATAATCATTTTGACTTATCTTTTGTTGAGATTTATGGTCGAATAAATTTTTTTGTTTCCCTATAAGGTTTTGATGATGACAATTAAACTTAAGTTCCTAATGTCTTTATTTGTAGCGTGTAGATTCGAATGAGAGTTCCTAAGTTCCTGAGTTGGAATAAGTTGGAATAAGCTGGAACGAGTTCCTGAGTTGGAACAAGATGAAGACACATGTTCCATTAAAAGACATGTTTTTGAAAGTGCAAGTTCAAGCCTAAATTATAAGAAGATCCACTACAAGTTACAAGTTACTAGAAGACCAATAGCATGAAGGAAGCTGTTAAGTTCCTAAGTATTTGTTGTTCAGAGTTACAAGAGTTTGGAATGAAGTGAAGCTACCGTTAAAAAGCTTCATCAAGAGGAACATTAAGACTAGAACTTAAGAGTTTAATTTTTAGGATTTATGTACATATTAGTATTTGGGAATTAAGAACACACGTATGAATAATTGGACATAAATTCTCTAAGTATCTGGTTTATAAAATAAAACGTGTTCTATTAAGTGAAAGAGTTTTAATAAAATAAAAGGAAAAGCGCTTTTGATGAAAAAATAAAAACATCTTTCTCGGATCCTATGTTTCTTTGAGATTAAGTTAGAATAATTGATTTCCTAAAAACTATAACACCTCCAAAAGCACTTTCCTGAAAAGGAAGTTGGAGGCATTACCGCCGCGGTGAAACGCAAGGCTATGTAATGAGCAAATATCTTTTGACTGAATAAATACAGTAAAATGTTGGAACATTTATAGTTACATGTGTCCGTTAGTTATATGTGATGATGTTACATCATGGAGTTGTGGAGTTTAGTGTAACATGATAAATAGAAGAAAACAAAGAATTTCGTAACAGGGTGTTTGGTGCACCTGCACCAAAGTTTATGTGAAACGAAAATGGGAGACAGAGGGTTTGGTGCACCCGCACCAGTCTAGACGCGTTTTTTCGCGTTTTGCTTTGTGACTCTTGGTGTGAAGAAACACATTGTTTGAGCCATTTCTTCTGTATATTTCTTATGGTATTTACTGTAGGATGTCACATATAGATAATTAGATTGCATCATTCTCATAATACTTGTTTTTGGAGAAGTTATTCTAGATTTCTACTCCTTGTTCTTAAGAAATCACAACCTTTAAATATTTGTAGAGTATAGAGTTTGTCATCAACCAATCTCTATAGTTTTTCATATGTGTAAACTGTGAACTTGTTTATCATGGTGGGTCGGTAAAATACTTATAGGAAAGCGTATATTACATGTTTGGAAGAACCATTGGTTACCTACAAATTTCAAACACATCTAACAATCTATAAGTATTTTATTCCTTTGTGATGCTTTTTCCTTGTAAGAGATGACTACGAATATTCAGAAATTGGAAAAGTTTGAAGGTTTTGGATACCGGCGTTGGCAAAAGAAGATGCATTTTATGTTGACAACTTTGAACGTGGTGTTTGTTCTTAGCACCCCCATGCCACCAACACCGAAGGAGCGAAAAGAAGAGACCCCAAAGGAGGTACACGGGAGAACGAAGTGGGAAAGTGATGACTATATTTGCCGTGGCCATATCTTGAACGCAATGTCGGATAATCTTTTTGATCTATATCAAATTGTTGAGAGGTCAAGGAACTTTGAGATTCTCTTAAATCGAAGTACATTGTAGAGGATGCATCAAGTAAGAAATTCTTAGTTAGCAATTTTATTTCGTACAAGATGATTGATGGTTGTTCTGTTATGGAACAATTTCATGAGGTTCAACATATGTTGGACCAAATAATACAACAAGGAATGTTGATGGATGAATCCTTTGCGGTTGATCCATCATTGAGAAATTACCCCCATCTTGGAAGGACACTCGAAATTCTTTGAAACACATGAAAGAGACGGTGTCCTTGGTAGATTTGGATCCCCATCTTCGTATTGAGGTGGGTATTCGGTCTCAAGATATTTATAAGGACCCCAAAGTGACCCGATTTACTCTATTAATGGGATGGAATAAGGGCAATCAGGTGGGACTAATAAGTCCATGAAACGCCTATGGAAGTCTTATAAAAATCACTGACAAAAAAAAGGCAAGGCCATGTCTTGTTGGGAGTGTGGTGGTTCTCACTTAAACAAGAATTGTCCCTCTTTGGAAAAGAAGAAGAATAAACAAAAAGATCAACCTAAGGTTTAATAAGTCCATGATTGTAGATTATACGATATGTGTAAAAATGGTTTAATAACCAATGTTAACATGAATTTAGAAAAGTGTAAAACAAGCATGTCAAACAAAATTACAAGAAATCATGTTCCCAATGTTGAAAGACAATCAAACAAGCTTGAATTGGTGCATAGTAATTTGTGTGACTCTCATAGTACACCATCTTCAGGGAATAAAAAGTATTTAATAACATTTATTGATGACTTTTTTTGGTATTGTTATGTGTACTTGTTGTTTTCTAAAGATTAGACACTTGATAAGTTTAAGATTTATAAGACCGAAGTGGAATTTCAAACTAATTTGTTGCTTAAACATTTTCGGACTAATAAGGGTGGGGAATATTATGATCCATATTATTTTTTATCAATTGGAGTAATTCATGGAATAACCGCACAATATTCTCCACAACAAAATAGTATTGCGGAGAGGAAAAATAGGACATTCCATGTTATCTAACTTGGGTTTGAGTCACGGTTTTTGGGGTAAAGCCATGCTAACGGCTTGCTATATTCTAAATAGAGTTCCAAATAAAAGGAACAAGGTTACCCAATATGAACTTTGGTTTGATAGGAGGCCTAATCTCAATTACCTTCGGGTTTGGGGTTGTAGGGCAATTGTTATGTTACCGGAACCTAAAAGAAAAGCCTTGGGTGATAAAGGGAATTATTGCATATTCATAGGTTATGCCTCTCTATTATCTCAGTAGTTGCTTTGTGTTAAGTAAATCTTTGGTGTATAAGTTTCTACTTCTTTACCCATGCTTTTTCTTGAACGGTATATGGACGATTCAATGGAGAACACTAAGCAGTAGGCAAACTTAAACAATCTTACATAATACACATGATGCTAAATTTCACATACGAACTCGAATCATTCTAATCATTGATCATCAACAACTCAACACAGATCATTTCCAAATAAAATATCATAATCAACAACAAAAACTCAAAATAATAACGAAAAAGAGTGAAAAAAAACTACCTCAGCAGCAAGGTACTCAAAATACGCTTAACATAATCAAAATACACAATTCTTGTAATCATTTACAACTGTTAATCAAAACATCACTTATTAAGAAGAAATATGCAATTATCAACATCATTCAATTACTAAACAATTGTGAAATCCAAACAACAATGAATATGAGAGGGAAAACTGAAAGTACTCACAAATTAACAACAGTGAATCGTTCCTCGTTCGTTTGATTTTCTATCAATCAATTCGATTTGAACTCTTATGAAAATTGAATATTACGTTTTTTTTCGTGAAATTGTAGGATTTTACCAAAACATACATACGAAGTTTGTTGAGTCAATTTTGGTGAGAAATCAAAATAAATTGAACAAATTGAGTGAAAAATTAAACGAAATGAAGCGAGAAATTAAGAAAATGTGAACGAAATTGAGAGAAAAAGTTGGATTTAGAGAGAATTTTTTTTAGTGAGAGAATGAACCTAATATTGGTTCTTTCGTGAGAGAAAATGCCTAGTCAAAAAAACCAAAAAGGGAAATGATTTTCTTTTAAAATGTTTATCAAATAAGGCAAATTTTAATGTTTTGTCTTGCTTGCTGTTTTTCAATTGACTAAAATAGGGAAAAATAATAATATTGTCCTCTTAAGTAATATAAAAAAGGGAAATAATATAATATTGTCCTCTTAGATGATATTATAGAGGGCAAACTTAAAATTGTCCTCTTAGGTGATATCAAAGAGGACAAAATTATAATATTGTCCTGTTAGTTAATATCAAAAAGGGGGTAATAAATTCTCCTTGTTGAGACTATTATAGAAGGCAATTATAGTTGCCCATTTTAATAAAAATTAGTTGCCCTCTTTGCTTGTGTTTCTTGTAGTGAAACACACTTCGACATACACTTTCAACTACGAAAATATACTTCAAACATATAATCAAACACTTCAAATTTCCATTCAACCTTCATTCAAGCTTCAAGATTGCTCTTCCTGCGGATCGTTATAAAAGACCCATGCAACAAATATATAATTCCTGAGGGTCAATTCAAATTTAATTCTTATTTTACTAACAATCTACGTTTCATGATGTGGATTCTTAAAGGAATTCATGCTCTTGTATATTCTTCTCTAAATCTCCCATTTTCTCTTTTCTATTGTTATATTTCATTGTTATATTCATATCTATGCATATGTATTATTTAGGAAAAATGGATGAGAATACCCCCAACTTTGGCCCGTCCGCTTTTAATACCCCCAACTATGGATTATTCCTGTATAATCCCAACTATTGGGTAGGTCCGCCACAAATGCACCGAGATGACTTGTAACCTGTTAGCAAGGTAATTTTTTTTATTTTTAATTTCTCTTTTATTTTTATTTTCAATTTCTAATCCCACCCTTCCTTCACCCCCACTACCACCCACTGCCACCTTCCCTCACCCCCATTACCACCCTTCCCACACCCCAACCTCCCTCCCCCACTGCCACCTTCCCTCACCCCCACTACCACCAGTTCACCACGCAGCCTTGCGCACCTTCAGCCATCATCACCAGATTTTCAACTTCGCAGCCACCGAGCAACACCAACTCCACCATCTCCCTCACCTTACTTGCTGCCAGCAACGCACCACCAACCAACCAAACCTAGCAGCCTCTTCACCAACGCAGCCATCCACCAAGCTCACTTAACCGTCACCCACACAACCATCCCACTAACAGCACTTCACGCACCTATCCACCATCAACCACTCGCAGCTCTCTTACTTGACTTTTGGGCTGAATTTTACTTGATTTTTCCAGCATATCACAATGAAAAAAGACTTCGTCTTTGGTGGAATAATCTTGATTGGAAGGGAATCGGGAAGACAGAGGTCGACGGGGGTTAGGGGAGGGGGTTCAACGGGGGTTGGGGGAGGGGGGTTTCGAAGGGGGTTAGGGGGAGGGGGGATTCGACGGGCCGTTGGCGTAGTTGGGGGGGAGGGCTGGCTGGGGGGTAGGGGAGGGGGGGTGTGTGGGAAGGGTGGTAGTAGTGGGGGAGGGAAGGTGGCAAGTGGGGGGGAAGGGGGGGTGTGGGAAGGGTGGTAGTGGGGGTGAGGGAAGTAGGGCTGGCAATGGGTCGGGTTGGGTCAAGATTAGGTTGGGTTGGCGGGTTAGCGGGTTGAGAACCCCTTGACCCAACCCGACCTGTTTACTTAAACGGGTTGGGAATTACAACCCAACCCAACCTTATGATAAACGGGTCAACCTTCAGGTCGACCCATTTAAACTTTTTTCGTGTTTTTTTCTAGAAAAAAAAAAATAAAACAAAGAATATGTTACAAAGCAACAGTAGGCAGCAACTTAGCATTAAGCCATTACATAACCATATGCTAGATATTGTTCAAAATCAACCCAACTTTTATACAAAATCAACACCATTACAACTCCATAATTAATTGTTCAACATTAACTGTAATGAGTTAAAATTTTTACTTTTTAACTTTCTATATGGGGTAGCCCAAATTTTTTTAGCTGTGAAATTAGTTAGGGTTTTTAGGTTGTTTCCATAAATGGGTTAAACGGGTTAAAATCAGGTTGAGATTTTCAACCTGACCCAACCCATTTAATTAAACGGGTTGGGTCAGGTCGACCCATTTAATTAAACGGGTTGAAAATTTCGACCCAACCCATTATTAATGGGTTAGGTTCGGGTCGGGTTGGCGGGTTGGGTAATATTTTGCCAGCTCTAGAGGGAAGGTGGTAGTGGGGGTGAGGGAAGGTGGCAGTGGGGGTGAGGGAAGGGTGGGATTAAAAAAAATAAAAAAATAAAATAATAATTGGTAATAAGCTAATGAAAGCATGACACGTAGCCTATTTACCGGTTAAATAGGTTTCCTTTAGGTCACGACGCATTTGTGGCTGACCTACCCAATAGTTGGGATTATACAGGAATAACCCATAGCTGGGAGTATTAAAAGCGGACGGGCCAAAGTTGGGGGTATTCTCATCCATTTTTCCTATTCTTTAATGCTTTCATTACTTCACATGTTTATTTATGCTAATCAAGACCTAAATAATTGTTCTAATGCTAATTTTAGATAATTTGGACAATTGGATTAGGTTACTAATATTTTTTATTGCTTAAATAACATATCACCAAAAATTAGTTTTTTTGTGTTTAATGAACCAACATTGATTAGTTTTTATATTGTATGAACATATTGCTTAGTTGTTTCTTTGCATAAAATTCGAACATGAATTACATTAAGTAGAGGTCAACAATGGGCGAATGTGATTCCAAATCATAATCGTACCCTCTCCTAAACTCTATCTTTGGTTCATTGACAAATTATGAAGTCATGACGAAAAAATCGACATTGGATAAGTCCCTAAATTGTCCCCATGGTTTCCCAAACATAATTAGGTTTACGAGTCTTCCTTTAAAGACTTGTTGACGACTTCTTTATTTCAAAACTACAATCTTTACAATAAGGTAGTCAAATACACCCCCATCCTGCGTAGGCAATAAAAACACGCCTACACACATGTACACGAATAGCAAGTTATGATATCAAAAAATCATTCTAAACAATCTAGATTTTAATATTATCAAATTAATGCGTACAATTAGGGGAAAAATTATACAATCAAGATCTGAATATCTAAATTTGACAATAACAATTATACACTTTCTAAGAATCAGATAATTTTTTGATCAAGATGATTTACATAATAGAACATTGATCACAACTTTTAAAACAATCAACTACAAAAGTTGGACTACAATTTAGATAAAAGGAGCAATTCAGCTAATGATTTAACACTTAATTATATTCAATGAATAATTGGTAATTATTTTTTACTCTAAAAATATATATTGTTTTGGTGAACAATTACAAATTTCAATGGCTTAAATAACTTTTATCAAAATATTTTCATAATAAAGGATTAATCGCAATTTTTAAAAAAAAATCAACTATAAGAGTTTGACCATAATTTACATAAAAAGGAGCAATTCAATTAATAATTTAATAATTTATTATATTCAATCAATGATTAATAATTAATTTTGATGTTTATCAATTATAAAATTTTTGTTAATATGAAAGTATAGTAATGTTAATAACTAACTAATCATCAAAAACCTTTATTTCTGTTTAATATCATAGGAATTTGCAAATTACACCACTAATAAACGAAAATTACAACAATATACGGACTCTCAAATTCCCGTCCAAGATAATGCTTCACAACTTCATTTGTAATTGGTGGACAATTTTCATCATTCAAGTTGATCTCTTGAGTAAATTGCTTAAATACTTTATGAGCCCCCAGACAACGCGAACGAAAGACGAACAAAACCATATTTTTCTCATCGAATAATGTTGATCAGAAATCCAATTTAGGTGCCATCACTTATTCACAACACATTGTGTTTATATTTTTTGTTTGAGGACCATTGTGTTTCTTGTTTCAGATATGAATTTTTGTCCAGTCCGACTACTGATAAGTGCGTTTCTAACGCACTTTACAGGCACTTTTAGTTTGGTTTGATCCTCTTTCCTCCCTCTTTCTTCTTCATTTCTTTCTCTATTTCATTCACTTGATCATTTTTTATCATAGTGACATTTTGCTATATTTTCGGTAAATGTTGACAGGATTTCTAGTACATTTACTTTCACCGTGTTTTCGCGTGCTTTGATTGCAGGTGTGACCTTTTCTGAGGTTGAAAGTTGGGAGATACGACATAAGACGGGAGTTTTGAGGAGCTTGCCCGCACGAAAAGAGAAAAAAAAGAGAATTTTGAGCACGGCCTCTGGTGTGTCCGCACAGCCCTATAGGTGCCCACACCATATTGGTGCGCCTGCACCTGCCACTATGGTGCGCCCGCACCATCCTGAATTTCGCGAGTTCCAAGATTAGAACGATTGGTGCGCCCGCACCAGCCATTGAGGTGTGCCCGCACCTATCTGGTGTGCCCGCACCTTTCGACGCATAGAGCTACTCTGAGATCAGAAAGATTGGTGCGCCCGCATCTGTCACTATGGTGCGCCCGCACCATTTACTTCCGTCATAAAATTTTGTAAGGCTCGTGCCTATTAAAAATAATAGAAGGTTTTTATTTTCGACTTAGGCTTTATTCTAGTTATTAGAGAGTTATTCTAGGGTTCCTCTTAGAGAGAAAAATTCATTGTTTATTCTTAGATTTGAGATTTAGATATTAAAGTTGTTGATTTCTACTCATTCAAGGTACTTTTTATTCAATCAAATTGCAAAATTTTAGTTTTTATTCTTCCTTTTCATTGTTATTCTTTTTTCTTCCATAGTATGAGATCTCTTTTAATATAGTTGCATAATTGCTTATTGCTATTAGATTAATCATTCCTTAATCATGTTTATCCCTAGATTAGTTATAAATTTCATAATTTTATGTTTAGATTTCATAATTAGTGAGTAGTCTCCTATTTAGGGTTAGGGTGAAAGTATGAATTAAGGTCTTCATGTATTGTTAATGTGATTGTGATGATCTAAAGACGATTATGCATTGATCTTGGTGTTTTGAGGCCTTATGATAGATTTTGATCACATTTATGCTTTGGTATTTTGATTTCAAATGTTCTTAGTCGAATTTTGAACGCTTTTATCATCCCCATGAATCAACTAAATTTCTAGGCCAAGATATTGGGTAGAAATTAAGGGAATCATTGTATTAGGGGTTTTCCATATTCATTGGATCTCTTAATCAATTGACTAAAGACCATTCGAGACAGGATTTAGTTGATTGATTAAGCGATCATTCTTGATGACCATTCGAGAGAGGACTCGAGTATTTTAGAGGAAAACTAAACCTTGTATAATTATCGCCTTTAAATCACAATTGCATTAATGATCGTTGTTTCGCTTTGATTCATACTAGTAACCTTAACTCTAGTGTCTTCCTTATTAATATTTTCATCTCGTATTATTTGCTAGTTCTTTGATAATAGTTAGCTATTAATTGTTACAAAAATCATTTAAAACCCCCAAAAATCCTTCAAGTAGGTAATCCAGACTGGTTAGACTTTGATTAATCCCAATTTCCCTGTGGATCGACTCTTGACTTGCCCTTACTACGTTCTTAGTAATTGCTTGTTAGGTGTTACAAATATTGTTAGAAAAGCGATTTTTGGTGCCTTAACGACACACTAAAAACCTCTTATCAAAATGGTGCCGTTGTCGGGGAAATTGTGCCATTGATTGAAGTTTATTTAAGTTTAGTGTTGCTTAGTTGATTTTTCTTTTATTTTATTTTTGATTGTGCTTGTTATCTGCTAATTCCCTCACTACTTGGGAGGAAGTCACATTTGCTTTTCTAAAGAAATACTTTCCAGAGTGGAAGACAACATAGATAAGGAGGAAAATCTCCTCATTTGAGCAAGAGAACAATGAGACACTTGCGGAAGCTTGGGAACGGTTCAAGGAGATGATATGTTCATGCCCTCACCATGAGTTCAACAAAAATCTACTCATGCGGTTCTTCTATGATGGCCTTGATCCTATGTCACTTGCCAACCTTGATGCCGGAGCAGGAGGTCAACATTCAAAGATCCCACAAGACCAACTTGAGTCCACAATTGAAGAAGTGACTAAGAATTATTCATGGGGTGGAAGAAGAAGAGGTGATCAACCTAAGAAGAGTGGTAAGTTTGAATTGGATCCCATGGATCAAATTTAAGATAAGATGGATCAACTTGACAAGAAGCTCTCCAAGATCAATCTCGCATCATCTAATCCATCATAGGTAAATTCTTTTTCTTGCGATATTTGTGGTGGTACTAACCACGATACATCTTATTATAGAGGTACCAATTCGGAGCATGTGGCGCAAATTCAGGAGGAGATGGTTATCAAGGAAACCAAGGGTGTAGAAGCAATCAACAAGGAGGTTGGAAACAACCTCAACAAGGCTACAATCAAGGCTTCAACCAACCTCAACAAGGATGAAATCAACCTCAACAAGGGTACAACCAAGCTCAAAACCAAGGATATGTGCAAAGGGTATAACCAAAACTATAACCAAGGTGGTTCATCCTCTCAAGGGTCTAATGTCTACCAAACTCCACATCAAAGAGCTAATTTCCAAAAGGCTCCTCCTAATCCTCCGTTCCCCAAACAAAATCCCGAACCTACTCCATCTCCCGAGCCAAACTCTCTCCAAATTCTCCAACAACTCCAATCCATGATCCAAATCCTCCAAAACCATGAGCAAAGGTTTCAAGAGCTTCAAGCCCATAACAAAATGCTTGAAACCCAAATTGCCTAAGTAGCTGAGAAAAACCCCTCTACTCCTACAAATCAACTTCCTGGCCAACCCATTCCTAACCCCAACCTTCACCAAGCCAAAGCTATCCATTTGAGGTCGGGCACAAGTTATGAGGGTCCCAAGATGCCTAATGAGAGTGAAGAAAAGAAAATTGAGGACGTAGAGAAAGACGTTGAAGTTGAGGAGGGTGAGAAAGAAGGAGAGAATGTGGAGAAAGAGGAGACACATGTTCAAGTTCGTGATAAAGCTTCATTGCCATCATCTCCACCAACTAAGACATATGTACCACCAGTTCCTTACCCTCAAAGGTTGGTGGAGAAAAATTGAGTGACAAGTTCACGAAGTTCCTCAATGTGATGAAAGGCCTTCAAATCAACATTCCTTTCCTTGAGGCTATGTCTCAAATGCCGGCCTATGCTAAGTTTTTGACGGAGATCCTCTCCAACAAACGGAAGCTTGAAGATGAGCTCATCACTTTTCCATACTAAGTAAGTGCTCTAGTGCAACGTGCTATGCCCAAGAAGCAAGGAGACCCCGGAAGCTTCACCTTGCCGGTGAAGATAGGTGATTTAGAGCCTAAGGGTGCATTTGCCGATTTAGGAGCAAGTGTGAGTTTGATGCCACTATCCATAGCTAAGCACCTTAACTTTCCTCTTCATCCCACACAGAAAACTATTCAATTGGCGGATCGAACTGTGAGAGTTCCACATGGTGAGTTAGAGGATGTGCAAATCCAAGTTGGGCATGTGCTTGTGTCTTTTGATTTTGTGGTGATGGATATGGAAGAAGATCCGGAGACTCCTCTCATTCTTGGAAGAGAAGCTCTTAAGACATTGGGTGCCGTGATAAACTGCAAAAATGATACAATTACGGTTGTGGTAGCCAATGAGCGGGTTGTGTTTGAGTTCTCTAAAACTTTGAAGAGGCCTATGATAGAGAGAATTTGTCGGGTCAGTCTAGTGGAGAGTGAGATGGAGAATCTTGAGATAGTTGTTCACACTGGGGATGAGTTGTATGCTTCTATTACAGATGCCCCGAGCTTGGACATGGAATTCCCCATGCTTCTTGACAGCACTACCATTAAGGAGACACAAGATGAAGCATTTGAGGTTCTTGCTACATCCACTGATAAAGAGGAGAGTTCTAAGCCTCCTCCCAAGGTAGAGTTCAAACCCCTTCCCTCCTCTCTTAAGTATGTTTTTCTTGATGATGCATGTACTTATCCTGTTGTTGTCAACTCAAGTCTTGATGACATCTCTATATCAAAATTGATTGAGATACTGCAAAGATATAAAGATGTCATTGGGTACTCGATTGATGACCTTAAGGGGATAAGCCCTTCTCTTGCTATGCATCGTATCCATCTCACCAATTGTAATGCCTCCTCCATTGAGCATTAGAGAAGGCTCAATCCCAACCTCAAAGAGGTTGTGAAAAAAAAGATTATGAAATTGCGTGACACGGGAATCATCTACGCTATCTCAGATAGCAATTGGGTAAGTACGATTCACGTGGTTCCTAAAAAGGGAGGCATGACTATTGTTGAGAATGAGAAAGGAGAAACAATTTCCACTAGAACTGTTATCGGGTGGAGGGTTTGCATTGATTACAGGAAGTTAAATATATCCACCCTCAAGGACCATTTCCCTCTCCCTTTCATTGATCAAATGTTGGAAAGGCTTGCTCGTCATTCACACTTTTGTTTTCTCGATGGTTATTCCGGATTCTTTCAAATCCCTATTCATCTGGATGACCAAGAGAAAACCACCTTTACTTGTTCGTATGGGACATTCGCATATCGAAGGATGCCCTTTCGTTTGTGTAATTCCCCATCTACTTTTCAAAGGTGTATGACAATAATCTTTTCTGACATGCTGGAGGATTCTATTGAGGTATTCATAAACGATTTTAGTATGAGTGGTTCGTCTTTTGACACATGTCTTGTTAATCTTGAGTGTATGTTGAAAAGGTGTCAAAAGACGAGCCTCGTCCTGAATTGGGAGAAGTGTCACTTTATGGTCAAGGAAGGTATTGTCCTTGGACATAAAGTGTCAAAGAAGGGCATTGAAGTGGATCCGGCAAAGGTTTCGGATTTTGAGAAGCTTCCGCCACCGAACTCGGTGACGGGAGTTCATGCTTTCCTTGGACATGCGGGTTTTTACTGGTGTTTTATCAAGAATTTTTCTCAAATAGCCAAACCATTGACGAATATACTTTAAAAGGATGTAGATTTTGAGTTTAATGAGTCTTGTATTAAGGCTTTTGAAACTTTGAAGAAGGCCCTCAATTCTGCCCCTATAGTCCAAGCTCCGGATTGGAGCTTGCCTTCTGAACTGATGTCTGATGCTAGTGCTTTTGCAGTGGGCGTTGTTCTTGGGCAATGCAAGGAAAGAAGGCTACATGTGATAGCCTATGCA
Source organism: Beta corolliflora (assembly GCA_947648045.1). NCBI lineage: Eukaryota > Viridiplantae > Streptophyta > Magnoliopsida > Caryophyllales > Amaranthaceae > Beta > Beta corolliflora. The sequence continues at coordinate 697,199 of CANSZD010003024.1, read as the reverse complement.
AGTAGGACCTTGGATGATGGCCAACGGAATTATGCCACTACGGAGGAACATATGTTAGTCGTAGTCTTTGCTTTTGACAAATTCCGGTCTTACATGACTTGCAACAAGGCTATTGTGTATACGGATCATTCTGCAGTCCGTTATTTGATGAGCAAGAAAGATGCAAAGCCTAGGCTTATTAAGTGGGTTCTACTTCTTCAAGAGTTCGACTTTGAGATGAAGGAAAAGAAGGGGATGGAAAATGTGGTAGCTGATCATCTTTCTTGTCTCCCTCTTGATGAGAAGGTTTTTGATCCTGACGAGACCCCTATTGAAGAAGACTTGAGAGAAGAAGCCTTATTTGCTATTATGAATAATGAGATTCCATGGTTCGCCGACATTGCGAACTACTTAGCTTGTGGATTGAACCTCATGGCTTCAATTCTCAACAAAGGAAGCGGTTTTTCAAGGAGGCTTCAAGGTTCTATTGGGATACCCTCTCTTGTTTAAGAAGTGCGCCGATGGTGTTTTTAGGAGATATATGCCTAATCATGAGATAACTTCGGTGATGAATCATTGCCATACCTTGGCATGTGGAGGGCATGGTGGAGCAAGCAAAACTGTTGCTAAGGTGCTCCAGTGTGGAATGTTTTGGCCTTCGATGCCCGTGAGTTTGTTTTGAGCTGCGATAGATGTCAAAGGAGTGGTGGCATCACGAAAAGACATGAGATGCCTCAACAAAATATTCTAGAGGATTAGCCCTTTGATGTATAGGGAGTTGATTTTATGGGTCCTTTTGTCCCCTCTTTGGGCAACATGTACATACTTGTGGCGGTTGATTACGTCACTAAATGGGTTGAAGCCATCGCCTCCCCCACCAATGACCACAAGGTTGTCACCAAACTTCTTAAGGAGATCATCTTCAGAAGATTTGGAGTACCCCGAATTGTGATAAGTGATGGCGGTTCACACTTCGCCAAGAAGCAATTGGAGGCACTTTTGAAGAAATATGGGGTGAATCACAAAGTTGGTATTCCCTATAATCCCCAAATCCACTACAAGAAAACGCCAAATCAACGACTGCTTCACTGCGGCGATTTGAATAACGGTCGCTATTCTTGCAATCAACGACTGTTTTAAGACGTCGTTGCCACCGACCGCTTTTAAAGTGGACAGCGACGGATAAACCGTCGTTGATTAATCAGCGACCGTTTAAAGCAGTCGTTGATTTTATTATTTTAAATTTTAATTTTTTTAGTTTAGGCGACTGTATTAAACGGTCGCTGATGAAAAAAAAGACAAAATAAGACCGCCTTACCAATTTAAAATCTTCTCACTCATCTCTCTCCTCACTCAACCCTAATCCCTCCTCTCTCTCTCCTCACTCAACGCCGTCTTCTTCTTCTTCTTCCTGCTGCGATTCCGGCAACATCACCAATTCTCCGGCGTCTTCTGTCGTCGATAAGGTTTCCGGTGAGAGACCCTCGAATTTGATTCGTCCTATCGAATTTCTTCCGGAAAACCCTAACGTTAATGCTGCTGCCAAAGCTAAAGGTTATCTATCTCCTTTTTCTTTCTTTTTTTAGAATTTGTGGTTGATTTTGCGAAAACCTGATATTTTACTTATACTTTGTGCTTTTGCTAATTTGAGATAGTTCATAAATAAAGTTTAATTTTGTTGTGATACGAAATTCATCACTATCGAAGCTTTAGAAGACATGTTTAATTAAATCATCCCGAGGTTTATCGGTATATCTGATTAGTTCTGCGTATGTTTTTATCAAATAGAGTCTCTACCACACCGATGATGTTCCTCAAGGTCCGTTTTTCTCTCTCCTAGGGTTTTGTTGATTTTGAGATTGATTCAATTTGAGTTTGATTTGGAAATTGTTGTTTTTTTTAGTGTAGATATGGTGGATAGAAGAGTTGAGGTTGTTGCGAGTTTTGGATTGGGTTATGAATTTATGAAGATTTTTGAAGGGGTGAAACATATACTGTTTGAGCTTGTCAATGTCTAGTTTGTTTTTTATGAACTCAATTGGTGTTACTTTATTATATATGAAATTTCGGTTAACAATAGTGCATTCATTGATAATATTTTGGATTGCATTATTTTCAGCTTGGAAACGCTTATGAGGAATTGAGGATTACATGGCTTGTCAACTGTAGAAAGAATTTTGGGTTGCTGAATTACGATTGCTATATTTTCCACATATTAGTGTTGTAAGATTGTTTTTCTCCTTAATAAATTTTATGAACGGCTTCTGGATTCTCATATTCTTGCTGAGCATATGCAATAATTGCTCATTCAGTTATGTAGCATGCCAACTTTTTATGTTCTGTTTAATGCTGGCAGTAATTTCTTGGCTATTGTTTCAGCTTTCCTGTTTAATTATTCTGGATTTGGGATAATTGGTAGGGTCTGTTCTGACAATGTTGTCATTTAAACTTCTCTTTAGCTTCTTTCCTGCTAACTGTGCTGAGAGCCTGAGACTTCTTGTGTAATCAACATCATCCTTATACCTCTGCATGACTTCCTCTGGGATAGAAGTCGGTGAAATCACTTATGAGTACTCAGTCAGTTGAAGATCTTTTAGACAGAGTGAACTTTAAGATACCTTGCAACTGCATTGTGAACTTTAATGAGGTATTAATTTGCATTTGACGGCTGTTGATCATGTCTTTGAATAACTTAATGTTCGTCACCTGATCAATGGAATAACCTAATATTCTCTTTTAATGGATCAATATTCAAGCTGTCGATTTTTATTAGAATTGTTGAAATAGTATGCAGATCATGTCTGGGCATTACGATATTCTTCAATACTTATCCTTGCTATCTATTCAAAGTTCCTTCATCTTATAAGGTTTCTTGGTGATGTTTTTGTTGCTTATTGGCAATGTATACTATATACCAATTGTTTAGTACGCTGGTGAGTTGTGGATTTTGTGCTCTTTGTGCTCTTTATGCATATAGAGACTTTCAACTGGCTATGACATTGTATGATGCTCAAGTATTAGGTGGTTGGCTCAAGTTGGTTATGTGTCATGATCTATGAATTAATCTAATTGTTCTCAGTTTTCATGTTCAATTCCTACTCTTTTATGGCTTCTTATAATAACTTCGTAGGTGTTTTCTTACCTCTTAATTGTGCTCTTCATCTTATATGGCTTCACTTCTATAATTCTTTTATGTGTTACTTCTTTACTTCTTCATGCTTTGAGGTTATTGACATTTTTTGTGTCTCTCTGGATTTCTCTAGATATGTGCCTTTTCGAACACTCCTCAAGTTCCTTCTGTCTATTAGATTATTCTGACACTTTACATTGGTGTGTTCAGGTGGGATGAAGGTGAAAGCTGACAGGGATGAATCTTCCCCGTATGCTGCTCTCCACATTAAGCTTCGTGCTACCGGAGGAAACAGAACCAAGACTCCCGGACCTGGTGCTCAGTCTGCTTTGAGAGCCCTTGCCCATTCAGGCATGAAAATTGGCCGTATTGGTAAGGCTCTTACATTGTTAATTGGAATGTTCGATAACGACATGTATTAGTAATACACTAAATTCTTTATTATAAGGAAGACAGCTTATTTATGAATAACTTCCCTATTGTTTTCTGTAACCTATCACCAAGTGGGGTTCAGAATCATTTGTTCTGAACCAATTGAATCTTGTTAACTGTTAGTGATGTGTCTCATTATAATTAACTTGTAGTTTCTTTGCAGAAATTTATTTTGTGGCATCCTTATCCAACCTTGTGTTTTAGTTTATTTTCCAATTCATTTTGTGTAACACTTTGTACAATCTTTTAATTAGTTCTTCGTGGTTGTAGTGCTGTATGATTGCGTCATGGAATGTTTCCTTGCGTATTTTGAGTTTCTTCTGTTTATCTATTCCAAGTATTTATGTCTGTGCTTTTGCTTGTACAGAGGACGTGACTCCCATCCCAACAGACAGTACCCGCAGAAAGGGAGGAAGAAGGGGAAGGAGGCTGTGAATTATCTTGGTCAAATACTGGTCATATTGTCGTATTTCTATGGCTTGAGTAGACTAGTTTGCTGTTAAAGTCTTTCCCTTTCATTTTTGAAGTCGAACTTATTGTAGTTTCGAATTGCCCTTGTGCATTATGGAGGTTTGTTTGAAAGATGCTATTTTGAAGATGTTTGAGATTAAATACAAATCTTTTATAGTTTAATGGATCATTTGGAAGTGTTGCAAAGCTCATCATTATTTGTTCTTTGGCATTGAGCCATTGAATTTCTGCTCCTTGGTTTGAGTCCCTCGTTCCTGGTGATAATATAACTATATAAGCGGACAAAAGATGTCATGGTACACTGCTGAGTGCTAAACTCAACAACAGAATCTATTCTTGTATTAAACTCTTGACGACTGTTGGTACAACGAATGTTTTAAACGGTCGTTGATAATCAACGACCGTTTTAAACCGTCGTTGATAATCAACGACCGCTTTAAACCGTCGTTGATACAAAGATTTTTAACATCGTCGTTGATTTAACGTCTGTTAACAACCGTCGTTATTTTAGCGACAGCTCGAAACGGTCGGTGGATTATTTTCAACGTTGGTATTAAAAACAGACGGTGATAAACAAGAAACCGTCGTTGATTTTGGTACCGACTGCCTGACGGTCATTGATTCCTAAGTCAGCGACCATCGATGCAACGACTGTCAGTCAACGACCGTTGACCGTCGTTGATGGTTTCTGTAATAGCCCAGGTTTTTAAGCATGTTTAATCAAAGTTAGTTATGTTTAGTAGTTTAATTAAGCTTTTATATCAATGAGAAATTACTTGGAAATTATTATTTAAATACAATTAAGTTAGTGTGGGTTTTATGAAATGATGTATTGAATAAATGATTTTAAGCTTAAAAAGAAAAAGAAAAAGAAAAAAACAAATCTCTCATTTCTCTTCCTCCCTTCGTGGCTTGTGTGGGAAGTGCCACATCCCTTGTTTTGCTGTCAAGTTCTCATTCTTCTTCAATGAGATAAAAGAAAAACCCCAATTTCTCATTTCTCTGTCCTCCTCGTGTCTTAAGTTCAGGAAGCCAAACCAATACCTCTTCCTAATTGTGTCAAGCAAGAGTTCTCTAAGATTTTGAGATTGTCAATTGCAATTATCTTAAAAAGCTTCTAATATCGCATATCAATTGCAGAAATTCAGCAACTTGATGATCCAAAATTCAACTGCACATTTGAATTGGTTGAAGAATCAAATTCTAAATTTGTTTTCTCTCTCTTCTGAGTTCGGGTTTGTTGTTTCTCTTGCTGCTGCTGGCAGTGTGCCGCCCTATTCGGTGTTGCCGCGGTGTCGCGATTAGCGCTGCCATTTTTGTTGTTGTTGTTGTTCTTCGTTTTTCCGTCCCTCTCCTCTGCTTTGTCTCCGGGACTGGTGCTCCGTAGCCATCATCCTGTTCTGCTGCTGTTGTTGTCGTTGGTTGTTGATGGCAGTCCGTCGCCGGAGGTGTTTTAATTATTGGTGAATGTTGATGATGATTCTATCTCCAAGGTACAAACCCAAAGCCTTCCTCTTTCTTATTCGATTAATAAAATCAGTTTGTTGTAGTTGTTAAAGTAAAAGAATGGATCTTTCCTCCTTTTTTTGAAGGTTGTCATCCAAGATTTGATTTTTCTCAAGTTAGTTTATAAGTTATGTTTCTATGAATTCGGTTTAAATATGATTTTCATTTTTACAATAAGAGTTGTAATTTTGTGAAATTGGGTAAATTAGAGTTAGCGCGTGTGGATTGGTATCTAGTGGAATAATATGAGTTAGATTGATGAACATGAAGTGTACTGAGGATGATTACTTCAAATGAATTTCCTGATTTCGATTCTAATAAAATTTATTTGTCCAAATTTGTTCTTAAGGAGGAATATGAAGGTATACTAAATCTCATTTATCTTTTGGGAGAATGGTGTATGGATGTTTAATCGAATTGGATAATCTGAGAATGGTTTTTAATAGTTGGTGTTGTTGTTGAGGAAATTGCTTCGGAGTTCGTACATTGGTTGGTGACCCAGAATAATTTGGAGTTGAGGAATATTTTGAGATCAAGAAAGGTACACATTGTCCTTCCACCTTGTGAGCTCAATTATGTTTCTACAATTGCAAACTGTATGAATCTCATGAGTTGTCAAATAAAAATTAGTTTTTTGACTTGAATTTGTTGTGGTTTTATAAACCTAAATTCTGTGTTGTTTGAAAATGTGATTCTCATATCTAAGTTGTTTGACTTCGTGAGTATATGACTTCACGCCAAAGTCAGGTGTTTCGGTTGTATAAGGATCAACATTGACTTCCCAATTTTGGTATGAGATATGTCTTATAAGTTCTTACTATGAAATTTAGTTTTAATCGAATATTTTGACGTAATCAACTTATGTTATATTAAGTCGATCTTGTCTTCGAATTCAAGTATATTTCAGCCTATGAGACTTAGTAGTATAATTATTCAGTGACTTGAGTTTTAAGTTATTATATAAAAGTTATGGGTGTCCGATTGTGAACATTTAAGGAAGTGTTCTCGATATATATTCCTCAATGTTATTATAAGTGTGGGTTTTGAATTGAGCGATCTCGTACAACTATGCTATAGATGATCAGCTAATTTTGTGGAATCCGATTTAAGTCTCTAATGAGATACGATCTAATACGGTTTCAAGTTTATGGAGTTTTAATGTTATAGTTTACTTTCAGTTAATGAGATTTCAACAATATTATTTTGTTGAGCGGTCTCTGAAGTAAAGAGTTGTATAGAGATTTTGGAAAATGCAATTATGAACTTCAAGGAGGAGGATTATTAGAAGTACTATTGTACTGTAAGTCGTATCGTGATTGTGTATTATTAAAGGGTGAATTATACCATTTAGAGTTTTTTCAGTGTGTTTGTTATTATTAGGATAACTATGATAAACTCGAAGGAGTAATTCAGTAAGTTTGATATGATTGGTGAGTTCTACTTTTGAATGATTGAAACCGGTATGGGAAATGTCTATATCTCCACTAAAATTTGTATTTTTAAACGTTTAGGGGATATGAAGAGTCTATTATACTCCAAGTTATTGGGAATTCGAGTAAATTGTGATTGACAAAAAGCTATTGAGCTTGGACTATATTTTCTTTAAAGTCCGTATTTGAAAGGGGATTTAGAAAATGAATTTTATAAAAGGTTGATTTATACCAAGTTACTAGAAACTCGAGTATATTATGCAAGCAATTTATTTGGTATATTAAATACCCGAAAGCAATTCTGTTATGAGAATTTGAGAATTATGAATCTGAGTTTTCGAAAATATGAAATTATGGATTATGTATTTTGATTTTGTTTTGTGAGGGGAAGAAGCTGCTAGAGCAGTGACGAACAACATTCTGTATTCTGTAATTCTGTATATTCAGTATTTTGGGGAAATGTCCTAAAAAGTCTTGCAAGCAGTACATAACGGAAGAGGGAGACGTCCCTTGTAAAAGTTTAGAGAATTTGCCTGGAAGGCAACTCTATTCGTGTTCTCTTCCCCAGTATATAAAATCTGATTTCTGAGAGAAAATAGAATTTGTATTTAAATATGCAAGCGGTTTCGTGGAAGTTATTTCAAACGTTACTTCCAAGTAATATAATCTTTACTCGTCCAAGTTTATAAAATCTCTGCACGGAATATGGGAATGACTTTCTAAGAAAGTCGCTAAGAGTTAATTAATTATGATGCACATATTTAGATTAGAGGTTATTCTTTTTGAGACACGGAAGTGAGAGATATTACTATGTCTTAGAATATGTCAGGATTAAAGTTGATTTGGGAGATCGTGTTAGATTCTATGGTTTCTCCAATTGAAAGTATATACTACTTATTCTGTGAGATATCAATTCAGACTATTATTTTAAACAAGTAACAATGTAAATTATGTTTAAGTACTTTGTTATATGATTATTCCATTATGACGTTTCTGTTGCATGATTTCAATTGTCTCATAAGATAAACTAAAATTTTTAAATACGTTTTAAGCCACCAAAAAGATTTTCTGGTTGGACAGTGTGTACTCAGTTTCGCTGATGTTGTTCTTGAACCTGTCCTGGTGGGGGCAGTGTTCAATGTTAGTTATTTTTGCAGGAAATGTTGAAGCTAACTCCAGTGTGGATAAAGGATCGTTATAAGAGATGATTGTCGGATGAGCAATGGTGGAGATTATATAGTTAATTTAAAGAACTCTTATGGTGTATTATTGTATTATTTTGGAAATTCGATTTGATCATTTCATGTGAATGTATTTAAGTTCTGGAATGTGGTTGTTGGGTCATAATTCCACCGATCCAGGATCGTACAAGATGGTTATGTTTCTACTGTAAGATAATGTAATTTGCGGTTCATTAAGTGTCGAAAGTGCGGGCTGTTACAGTTTCAGCGACGGATTTCTATTTTTCAGCGACGGCTTTATGCGGTCGTTGATTTGGCCTTTTCTTGTAGTGATCCAAGGTCAAGTTGAAGTTTCCAACCGCGAGGTAAAGAATGTCCTTGAGAGAGTGGTAAATAAGACAAGGAAATATTGGTTTTTGAAGCCTGATGATGCTCTTTGGGCTTTTCGCACGACTTTTAAGACACCTATAGGTACCACTCCCTACCGCCTCGTGTATGGCAAAGCTTGTCATTTGTCGGTTGAGCTCGAGCACAAAGCTTCGTGGGCAATAAAAGAGCTAAACATGAATCTTCATTTAGCGGGCGAAGCTCGAAAGGTTAAGCTAGTTGAGCTTGAGGAACTCTGATTTGATGCATACGAGAGTTCGAGATTGTACAAGGAGCAAACAAAGAAGTGGCACGATCACCAGATAAAACAAAGAGAATTCCGGGTTGGAGACAAAGTCTTGTTGTTTAACTCAAGGCTTAAGCTCTTCCCCGGAAAATTAAAATCCAAGTGGTCGGGGCCATTCCAAGTGGTGAAAATTACACCTTATTGAGCCTATGAAATTTTGGGCGAGAATGGTCCATTTTTGGTGAACGGTCAAAGATTGAAGCTCTACCACGATAATCATGTCATCGGTTCTGTTGGTTGTTTGATCCTTAGCTCACCCGAGCCCAGCCCTTGAGAGACATATCCTTTTAGTCAAGCTAATGACTTAAAACAAGCGCTAAACGGGAGGCAACCCGTTTCTCTTCATCTTTTCACTTTTTATTTTTTATTTTTATATTCATTTTTGATTTTTATATTTATTAAAAAAAAGAAAAAAAAGAGAGACGAAAAATATTAAAGCAGTCGAAAGAAAATTAATTTGCTAGGCAGTCTGTTTGGTGCGCCCGCACCTCGTAACGCGGTACGCTCGCACCAAACAGACAAATCCGCATATTTTTTCAGTAAGTTAGGTGCACCCGCACCGTTCAAAATTTTCCAAAAATATTTGAACAGTGCGCCCGCACCTCACCAAGCAGTGCGCCCGCACCATTCAGCCTGCACATTTTTCAGTCTGGAAGTAAGTTTGGTGCGCCTGCACCGTTAAAAAATTTCCAAATTTTTTTGAGCGGTGCCCGCACTTCCTTGCGAGGTGCGCCCGCACCTACCCCGACTGGGTGCTAAAACATGGGACATGTTTCTTTTTTTTTCGACTCTCATTCATTTTCTCTCAACTCCTTCGATTCTCTCTCATCTCTCACTCCCTCCTCTCTAGATCCGACGACGACACTTCTTTATGGCGACTTTCAGCCACCTCCTCACTGGAAACTTCAACATCTTCATCTCTACATCACTCAAGTTCAGCAATTTGGGGATTTTTGCAAGCTTTGGAATTCTAGGGTTTCTAAATTGGGGATTTTCATCTCCAAATTGGTAATATCTTTCCACACTCTTATTTTTCATTTACAATCTTGATGTTAGGATTATAAGTTGTTTTCTTTTTGCTTGCATGCTTGTTTTTCTTCTAATTGTGGGTTGCTCATGAATTTTTGCCCAAATTTGTGGTTTGTGCATGTTGAGATGAACTAGTGTAATTTTGGGTTCTTTATGGAAATCTTATAAATTATTTGATTTTTGTGAACTACATTGCACTAGTTGATGTGAATTGTTGCAAAATTGTTGATGAATATGTTGCTTGGATTGTTGAATGTGTGAGTTGATTAAGTTTATAAGATTTGTAGAAAATTTGGTGTAGGTACAAGTTCTTGATTGTTAGCAACTTTGTTGCTATTGATTGTGGGATTTGTTTGCTGGTATATATATTTTTAGGTTATTTTATGTGTTTATTAGTGTGGTGATTTAATTGTGAAGGGTCTTAATTTGTGCCATTGACAAGGTCGTGTCCCTGTTCTTCCCCGTTTGAAACGCAAACTTTGCAAAAATGTCTTTTGTTTTCAAAACAATACCATGGAAAAGAAAAGGGCCGATGAGGGTACTTCCCCCGGGCCTAAGAAAGCTAGTAAAGGGTCCTCCTCGCAGGCCCCTTCTTCTAGCTCTAATCCCCCACCCCTCTATACTCTAATATTCGCGAATGCATTACAACACACGATTTTTACACGGCTTACAAGCCGAACTCTTCGTTCAACGAAATTCTATGACTCTGGTACTTGCCGTCTCCTTTATATCGATTCGATAGTAAGGAAAATGGCAACTAATCTAGGGTTGTTGGACTTCCTTAACATACATGAGCCTACTTATGATCAACTAACTCTTGAATTTCTGAGTTCGTTGAACACAAGTAAGAATCCGGACTACGGTGCTATGACTATACAAGGTCGCCTTTTTAATAATGTCATAACACTATCCTTTGACGAAGTTTGTGATGCATTTGGGATGGATTCAAGTGCTCCGTGCTACTCTCCCTTAGGGGAGATTTGGGAGGGGTACGATGAGCAGGCGTGGTGGGCCAAGATAACTGATGGCACCACGCAGTTTAGGACGAATTCGTCCAGAGCCTCTGAAATCATCCATCTCGCCCTTCGCTATTTTCATCGGATGTTGGTTTATAACATCTTTCCTAAGCAAGAGGTGGGACAATTGAGGAAGGAAGAGCTTTTGGTTCTTTGATTGGCCACTGATGGGGCCTACCATGGAGCCCGGATTAGTTTTACCTATCTCTTCCTTCATCCATTGCAGGAAATTCGGGATGGTACTACGGTATTCGGGGAGATCGTTTGTGGTGGAATGATCACCTGGATAGCAGCGTACCTCAATTTGGGACAAGACCCGGCACGCTTAAAATCAAGTGTGCCTTCTGTTGGTCAGCCCAACTCCTTGGATGGTGCGGCTTTGCAGCAGATGAAATTTCTACGTGGTTTTAGGGGTCACTACATCTGGCTTATAGGTGGCAAACCCTATTGTTATAAAACAATGAGTTCATTTGGAACCCGCCCACTGATTGTCCTAACCGATGGTGGGTTCCTCCTACCCCCATTGACCCTCGGCATTGCTCCGAGTTGTCTTACCTTCAGTCCACCACTGTGGAGAAGGCCTAAGGGCTCCAAGGCCCGACCGCCACACTCCCGTGAGTGAGGAGGCCGAGCCTTCTTCCTCGCAGTCCTTCAATATGGCCTCCGTCATGGCCGCCATATCCCAGATGCAAGCCACTCAAGTGGCCAATCACCAGCAGGTCACTGATACTCTTCGGGGGTATGCAGACCGACCTATACCATGGTTCTAGGGTGGCTTGACAAACTCATCTTGCCAATGTCCAGTCCAGACATGAGCCACCCTTCCCTAACCACCCCCACAACCCTCCTGCATTTGACCCTCGTGAAGGGCCATTTAGGGAGCTGTAACAGGCTTATTTTTAAGAGTGTTTATTAAAGGCTAATTACAATTATTAAGTTAATTATGTTTCGAATATTCTTATTTTATTTGGGTTAAGAGTATGAATATATAATTTTGTCGTGTTTGTAATATATTTATTTGCTTAATTTTATGAAGTTATTATTATTAATATTACTATATATTTTGAATTTTAAGCATTTAACATTTAGTTGGGTGGTATTTAGCCAAAATGGGAAACAATGTCGGTTTCCATTTTCATTCTTATCCGTTTGGTTGTATTTGGAACTAAACCCCAATAAACCCCCCCATCTTGTCGGTTGAACAGATAAACTCAAACCCATTCCTTTAATATCTTTCTCTCCCGTGAAAATCCCAAATACCCCAAAAAAATCAAATTCTCTTTCGCCTCTCCCGGTGAAACCCGACCCCTCTCTCTCTTTCGCCTGCTGCGTCACCCCTTCCTCGCCGGATATTTCCCTCCCTTTTCTTGCGCCGCTGCTGCGCCGGTGGTGTTGTTGTCGGTCCCTTTTCCCTCCCCTGCCCCGTGTTTCTCTCTCCTCTATTCTTACCCGCGTGTTGTGCCTCGTCTGCCGCCGCGTGCTGGTTGGTGGTGGCTACTGCTCGTGTTCTTCCTTCCCCCTGCTTGCGCCGCTGCTGTTGTTTTACTGTTGTTCGAGTGTCGCCCCCTGCCGCTGTTCTTTCTCTCTCTTCTGGTCTGCGTTTATTGTCGCCGATGTGTTGTTGTTGTCCTGCCGCCTTGTCTTGGTGTTTCTGGAGGTACTTTCCCCCTTCTTATGCTGTGAGTTGTGTTGATGATGACGATGTTGATGTTGTTATTGTTATGTTGATGCCTGATTATGTATTGTTGTTGTGTTGTTGTTATTGGTTTCAATTCTAAGGCACTAAAGTATTAATTTGATTATTTGCAAAACATAATGAGTTTGCAGATTAGTTTGGGTATTGAAGCCTAGCTGGATTAAATCAATTGTATCTTCAAATAGTTGCCAAATCAGTTTCTTGTTGGTTGAATAAGGTTATTAAGCTAAGATCAGTTGGAATGATATGAGTTAGTAAGAGGTAGTCCAAATATCCTTAGTTCTAATTTTGATAGAAAGTTATTAATGTTTAAATATATTCATATTATCAAGTATAATAGTAGTTCGAGTTCATTGTTAATTATAAGCGAAGAATATTGCAATTAAGAAGTTAATAAATGTATAAGTTTGTTAGTGGGAAACAATTTAGCTAGACTCTAAGAATGAATTAGTTTTGTCACTTTACTTAACTAAAGTAATGAAAAAGATTTAGTTAAATGTTGATAATACCAAGATTGTTAGAAGTAGTTATTAATGGTTTCTAAAGTCCATTAGCGAGGTTAATCTGTGAAAATATTTGAGTTAATGTGACGAGGGAATACCCTATAAGCGGATTAGTATAGTAAAGTTAGAACACTATTTAAAGTGGACTATAAGGGTTAAGATGTTTATGTCTTTTAGTAATACTTACTAATTAGAGCTAATAGTTCAGGAACTACTTTCATGTTAATGAAATGTTCTAAAGTATAATATTATCTATTTCTTTATCAAATTATTAAGAGTTGACTTAATTAAAGTTAACTTGTGAGAGATTCAATTTAATTAACTCTTAAATAAAGGATGTGTTTAATGAAGGATTTCAGTTCAATAACTATAGATGGAGTAAAATAATAAAGTCGGATTATCTGATTAGTGTTCACTAAATTATATTAGTGCGTGAGTTCAACTACGTAGTAAATATAAGTTATGAAGTACCTTAAAGAAGCCTCGATTATATGTCTGGGTAGTACTCTAAGGACATGAGTTGGACTTGGCCTATGTAATTATGAGTATAGTATGTGAATGAGTTCATCGTTGATTATGTTAATTAGTGTCCAGCTAATAGTAATTACTTCATATCAATGTTGTTTATGAATCTCAAGCTGTGGAGTTTAAATTAACTCTCCTTAGTTAATTCTAAGAGAGAGACCTATTGCGAGTATTGTTGGTGCTTGATAATTATTATTATTATGGTTGAGGTGAATTGAGATTGATAATTATGGAGTGCAAAAGTGTATGAACTATTAATATGCAAAAGCATGCGTTGTGCGTAACTGATTTAGTAACTCTCGTTAGTCAATTCTAACTGAGAGACCTGGTGTTATTGTTGTTGGTATTTATCGAATGTAATTGCTTTTAAGAAGAAGTGGTTTATACGTTTTATGATTGAGATTGAATTGAATCTAAATGCATAAATATGATGGATTTGAAATACTTGTGAAGTTACTATGATAGATGAGTATAGTTCTCTAAAGTGAAGTTTTTTAATATGGTTGGTTGTTCAAAAGATGTTATGAATTACTAATACTATTGGATAAGTTATATGAATGATTTGATTGTGATATGAATGATAATCAAAAGGAATCTAAAGGGGAAAGTAGCCTCGTCTGAGTCGACGGACGAGGTGATACGAACATTACCCCATGGACTATGAACCTTGGGGGGCCCCACAGGGAAACCTGCCCATTGCTCTGTGGGGCGATAATCGGGCGATATATCAGGTAATGTGAAACATGTGGATGGCTGATTGAATCAGCGGGAAAATGTACTCCGGACTAGTCGCGGTTAATGGCCAAAAGTAAAGTGAATGGTTGGGTAACGACCCCCACTGTCGGAGTGTAAGTTTTGTCTCCTCCACCGCGTTCTCTTTCCCCCTAGTTAAAAGAAAGTTATTTCGAATTGTGAAAGTTGTTTTGATATTGGATTCCCGATAAGGAATCACATCGTGGTAAGTTGTTTCGATATTGGATTCTCGATAAGGAATCATATCATGTAAGTAATGAATGTTTATTCAGTATTTGAATATGAACATCGATATTGGTTTCCTGATAGGGAAGCATATCATGGTAAGTTATACTGATGTTGGATTCCCGATAAGGAATCGTATCATGTTATTGGATTCCCGATAAGGAATCGTTATAGTGAAAGTTGTTATGTTATTTATTGCCTGATAATGGTTTGTTTATGTAGACACATAATCGTGTCTCCCCATTTAAGGATCCAATGATGAAACATACCGCGGCATTAGTTGGCGCGACCCAACGGAAGAGCAATCTAAAGAACCATTCTAAAATGTGTTTCGAAATGATATTCTAAAGCCCAATTAATTGTTCTTGATGATTAATTGTATTTTAAGCCCATAAAATGTTTTAAATCTATTTTAAAAGCCCAATTAAATATTTAGTATTTTTAATAGATATTTTTTCATAAATATTTTATTATCTTTGATGAATAAATCAGATTTTTAATCCGTAAAATTCCATCTCCGGAATTTTAGGGATAAAAAAGTATCTTTGAAAGACGCGCAATGGAATATGCTCGAATATTCCAGAATATGCGTCGGACGCGGGGGTTGCGCTCAGCGCGCCACGTGCGTCCAGCACATAGGCCAGAACGCGTCAGGCGAGCCAATGAGCGCCTGACACGTAGATTTTGTGACTCACACAGAGTCCTGCGTCAGACGCAAGTCTTGTGTGAGACGCAACATACTTTTCTATCTTTTCAAAACGCGTTTACACATGTGCATCTCTGATTTGGCTGGCTGCGTCAGGCACACCAATGTGCGCCTGACGTGTGGCACTGCACCTGCCACGTAGGCTTGCGCCTGGCGCAAAGCTTGCGTGGAGCGCAAGTCTGCTTTTTCCTATAAATACCCGTATTTTCATGAATTACGGACGGTTTTTCAATTATTATTCACGAACACAAATATACTTACGAATACCTCTACAAAACACTTCGAATACTCAAACACTCAATCAATCAAATACTTTCAATACCTTCAATCAATTCTTCATCACTGCGTTCTTGG
Organism: Beta corolliflora; assembly: GCA_947648045.1. Lineage (NCBI taxonomy): Eukaryota > Viridiplantae > Streptophyta > Magnoliopsida > Caryophyllales > Amaranthaceae > Beta > Beta corolliflora. The sequence goes on along the minus strand of CANSZD010003024.1, from coordinate 681,590 downwards.
TTTCACGATTGCTCCTCCTAAAGATCGTTGCGCTCCTCAATCTAAGCCGCATAGGTATAATCCTGAGGGTCCTTGAATCAATTATTTTTATATTGAAGTTACTAATCGTTTGTTTCATGATGTAGATCTTTGGTATAAAATCGTTCTACTGTATATTCTAACCTCTTTTCTTTTTCTTTTATTTCATATTCATATTATATTTATTCATGCCTTTGTATATTATGCCTGCCTGATCATTCTAGGCATATTATATGATTATCCTGCTTTATTTCTTTTATCACCCACATGTTATTTTTGCTAATCAAAGACCTAAAGAACTGTTCTAACATTAATCAGATTAATTTGGATAACCTGCTAGGCTCCCTGTAAATTGATTGCATAATAACTTGTCACTAAAAGTTAGTCTTTTTATGTGTTTCCTGAATCAATTTAGACTAATTATTTTTAGGGTGCTTAAAACATTATTTGATTATTCTTTGGCATAAAACTGTAATGAATCGATATTTAGTAGAGCCCAACTTTGGACGAATGTGGTTCATTATGACAATATTCATACCCTCAGCCCCGAACTCAATCTTTGGTTCATTTTGACCATCTATGGAGTCAAGACGGGGAAATCTACATTGGATAATTTGTCCCTATGATTTTCCCATATCCAATTAGGTTTATGATTCTTCCTAAAAAGAATTATTGGCGACTTCTTTCAATACAAAACACTTTTTAATAAAGCCTTAACAGTGAAATAGTGAAATCTAATACGCGCTCACACCGCGTAGGCGAAATAAAAACACGCCTACAATTTAGCGACTTTACTGAGGAGGATTTTAGAAAATTAATTTTTTAAATGAGTGGGTGAAACTTGGAAAATACGGTTCATTCTTATTTTTATGCCTTTGAATAATATACTGTTTTGCATATGCATGGCTACTGTTCAGCCACCATAAGGACAATCTACATTGCCTCATTAGCACATGTTCTATGTGTGAGGTCACCCTCGGGGGGTTTGCGCTTTGTCCTTCCAAAAAGCTTCATGAGCGATAGTGTTGGATCTTAGTCATAAGCAAACCTACCAACCATGGCATTGTTCTCTTGTTCCTGACTTGAGACTGGAGTGCGTCTTACACGTGGCCACCTCTTTAAGCAGGGGTACGAAGCGTGGGATCAATCTCTTAGTCATGGACCAATAGTTGAATGTAGAACTGGACTTTAGGTTGAGAACTTTTGCATCCATGTTACCTGACATTTATGTGTGATTGCAATTATTGCCTGCTAATATGCTTTACGGCCGAAATTATTGCAACTCGCGTCTAAAACAAATCGTCGTTTTCGCCCGAACATTCGTTAATTTACCAACACGCGTGCCGCAGAGCATTGCGCCAAACGCATTAAGTTGCGCCTGGCGCAATGCACCTGCGCCAGACGCATTGGCTGTGTGCCGCGCGCAATATTTGCGTGGCACGCAACCTATTCGTCCCATGCTTATTGGTCTTTTGACCTTTATTCGAGTCTACGATAACAAGTTTGCATCGTATCATATTAAAAAAAAATCAATCTTTTATTGCAAGGTCGAGTCTGTCCTAAAAAAAATGCATCTAAAGTGGTCCTTATAGAGTTAGAGTTGTCATGCATGTCTACCTCTTCCCACCTTCTCCATGATGTTCAACTAATCTCCCCTGTCAATCCTACCTTACCATATTCACCAATTTCAAAAAACTTACATTTTTTAAAATCAATCCTACACCATATTCTATTCTACCTTTTTCAAAAATACTTACTAATCATCATCATCATACCACGATATTTCAATAAAAAAATACATTTTTCAAAATTAATCCATCATCTTTTCCTAACAAAAGATAAAACAAAGGGGTTCCTTCCAAAAACGAATTTTAAAAATTCTAAGCCCATTCTAAACACCTTCAATTCAATCCAATCCAATCCGATCCAATCCAATTAATCCAATTCACTTGCATTCATTCTAGGCCCATATGCATTAGAGTCCACTTTGCATTCATTTAGGCCCATGTGCATTTCAGTCCATACATTCACTAGCATTGAGTCGATCTTAGGCCCATATAAGTCTAGTTCATTTCAAAATCTAGGCCCATCTGTATCTTTATGTGAAGTCTAGTCCAAGTCTATCCTTAATCAATTCCAATCTAAGTCTAAGTCTAGTCAAATCCAATTCTTAGGTCCATTTAGGCCCAATTCATTCCCTAGGTCTAGTTTGTATTATATGCAAACCCTAGTCAGTCTATGGACTATAAAAGCCCAGTCTTAGGACTATAAAAGTCAGTCTACGGACTATAAAAGCTCAGTCTTAGGACTATAAAGTCAGTCTACGGACTATAAAAGCTCAGTCTTAGGACTATAAAGTCAGTCTACGGACTATAAAAGCTCAGTCTTAGGACTATAAAGTCAGTCTACAGACTATTAAAGCTCAGTCTTAGGACTATAAAGTCAGTCTACGGACTATAAAAGCCCAGTCTTCGGACAATAAAGTCAGTCTACGGACTATAAAAGCTCAGTCTTAGGACTATAAAGTCAGTCTACGGACTATAAAACCTTAGTCTTTGGACTATAAACTCAGTCTACAGACTCTAAAAGGCCAGTCTTAGGACTATAAAATTTCCCTACATCTAGTCTACATTATATAAGTTCAGTCTTAGGAATATAAAGTTTCCCTAAGTCTAGTTTGCATCATACATAAACCTTAGTCAGTCGACGGACTATAAAAGTCAAGTCTACAGACTATAAAAGTCATCTCCTAAGTCTAATCACACTAGTGAAAAAACCTTATCTGTCATTTAGTAACAGATTCGGTTTTTACAAAACCGCATCCGAAAACCATAAAAAAATGGGAGGGAAAGCTGGCCGGAAAATCTGATCCGGTCTTTTAGTGAACCGGATCAGATTTTAGAAATCGCTCCGGTTTTCTAAAATCTGATCCGGTTCACAAGACCGGATCAAATTTTTCGTTATTTTTTCTAAAGGAAAAACCCGCGTTTCAATTCTCCTTCACCCAATTTCATTTCTTCCCTCCCCTGTCTCTCTCTCTCACTCTTTTCTCTCCTCTCACGAACGAAGCTTGGTTCATCAGCGATCTTCAACTCGTCGTTCATCAGCGAAGACAAACAAAGCCATATCTTCCCCTCGTAGATCTCTCTCGAAACCTCGACGTTCATCTCGCCAGCAGTTCTCCTCTCCTCCCTCGTCGTTCATCTTCGTCGCTGCAGATCTCGAGGTTTTCGCTTAATTTCTCCATTTTTTCGTTTGATTTCTTTTTTATTTTCATTTATATCTTCGTTTTTAGTATTTTCGTTCAATTTAATTTTTGGTTGATTTTCTTTAAAGTATGGGCTTTGTAATTTATTTCGATTTTAGGTTTTATGTTACCGTAGAGGAGGAAGTCTTTGAAATAATGTTTTGTGCGATTTTTTAGGGTTTCGGGTTTCGTTTTGTGGAGATCTGAGTGGATTAATGTTGACTTTTAAGTTTATTTGATTTTAAGATGTTATTGACTTTTATGGTCTGATTTTGGAATTGTATGATGTATATGTTAAAAGTAGAGGAGAATAACAGAGATTCGAGTTAATAATGGTGGAACAATTGCTAAATACCGTAAGCCTGAATATTGAATAGAGTATTGCTTATTGCTGAGTTCAGATTTGGGATTTGCTGTTTCTTTGGATTGATTTTGGTGCAATTTCTTTGCTTTTGGAATCCTTGGTGCTGTTGGATTGTATGGTATCACTAACAGTCTTTACAATGTTGAAGGTGGTCATCGAGCCATTGTCTTCAACCGCGTTTACGGTGTTAAAGACAAGGTGAAAGTTCTGTCGAAGTGAAAGTTCTGTCGAAATTGTATCGCTTTAAGTTTTCAGAAACAATACATTTCATACTTGTATTCTGTGGCAATCTATGTTTTTTCCGTCTTTCAAGTTGTATAGATTCATATTTCCATTGTATCAACATGTAGGCTTGTGTAGTCAGCTATACTTTTTGATAATATCATGGCACATACGTTGCTCGCGTGAATTTTGTTGCAAGGGGAGCTTGTTTGAGAATTCTTAATCATATTGAAATTGGGACCTCTAATAACATCATCAACCTTAATAAGTTAGTTCATATACTTTATAGAAGTAATATTGTTGTATGTGGTCTATTATGGTCGTCAATTGGTCATAATTTCTGTGGGCTTGTTGTAAAAGTTGGTTTTCCATATATATATAATTATATATGCTTTGCAGAGTGTTTTTGGTTAAAAATTTAATAAACAATTGGATTGTTGTTCATAGATACAGATGGGAAAACTCAGAAATGTGAAGTGCAAAGTTTAGGTTGTGTGCCGCTGGTTGTGCTTATATGTTTCTGTTACTTGTTTTGCACTTTGATATATATTAGCTTGTGCTAAATGGTAAATTTTGAAAGCTTAGGTTGTGTGACTCAGGTTCAACTTTTATTTTGTCACTTGCTTTGCAATGCTATACAAGTTAGCTCTGTTGTTTTAATAGGACTATCAAGATATTGAGTGTATGGAGTGCACAATTGGAGTATGGTAGTTGAAAGTGGAGTATGTGGTAGTGTTCTACTATGAGATACTCAATGCTGCTGACAAAGCTTGTAGCATGGCCAAACAGGTAATTACATCTCTTCCATTGTTCATTAGTTAAATGTTCATCGTTTTTTTAAACATCTATGATGTTGCTAGGAGAATTTTCATCATTTGTGGAGTCTTTGTCTAATTTTTGTAAGTATTGAGGAGTTATAAATGATCATATCTTTTGTCTTCACACTGATAAACTTGTTCCCTTGAGTGTTGCATCTGATGTTCTGATGGCAAGGTGCTGTTGTGATATTTTGCTTTCCATTGTATAGGTTGGCACTTGTGTATTTGCATGGATTGTTTATGAGATAAATAGTTTTTGGATTCTATGGAGGAACGTGCCAAAGTTTCTAGTCATTTTGTTTGTCTATGAATTGTGGGATGTATTTGCGTAGTTGATAGTGAATGTTGATGTTCTCTATGACTGAAACTTCTCTGCATCATGAATTCATGATCACCAAATGCATGGAGCCAATTGCATTAAAGAATTCGATGAACATAGATATTAACCTTAGCTTGTTTGTGCTGCTTTTTCTATTTAAATTTGCTCCTGGAAATTCTCCTACCACGGCTGATATGCTAATTTATAACTTAGAATTTTAAATATGACCGTTCATGTGGTTGGGTGTGTCCAATAATTTGCTCAATTATTTGCAGGGATTTGAGGAAGCCATAGCGGAGCTGGATACATTGGGTGAATTTTAAATATAATTGGGATCTTTGAATTTTGGTGCCCCACCCCCTTTGTCGCCCCCCCCTCGTTGCCCCACCCCCTGCACCCCCTCTTCTTGCCCACCCCCTTGCACGCCCCCCCCACCCCGCCGCCCCCAGACCCCCCCTCCCCGCTTGCTCCCCGATGTGCCCCACCCCCTTGCCCCCCCAGCACCCTCCCCCCCCTTGCCCCCACCCCCTTGCTGCCCCCGATGTGCCCCCACCCCCTTGTTGCCCCCTTCTGTGCCCCACCCCCCTTGCCCCCTGCGGACCCCCCCTCCCCCTTGCTGCCCCACCCCCGCAGATCCCCCTTGCCGCCCCCACCCCCGTAGACCCCCCTTGCCCTTGCCCCGCCCCGCGACCCCGCTTGCACGGCCCCCCCTTTGCAGACCCCCTCCCCTTGCTGCCCCACCACTGTGTTCTTGTTAATAGATTAATTGGGCCTAGTTCTTTTGCTTTTCGTGTTCTTTATGTTTTTTTATCTATTTTTATTCAGTTCCCTTCCCTCTTGGCATGTTTGGTGCATTTTTCTTGTGTATCTAAGTATTAGTTCTGAGTTTGTGGTTATGCTTCTTTTCTTCTTCTGGTTTTCTGTACATTGAGTTTGTGATTTGATCCCACTCACATGGGAAAACAATTCAAGTAAAACAAACGTACTAATTTATAGTGATGAATTACTAGTAATCTTCTTTTTATACTTGTTTGCTTTGTTGCCTCATCACAATGACGAATTTGTTTACTTGCTAAATTATTTATCAGCATCATTTAAGTTTTGTCCTCTATCTATGGTAGATGACCACATATCTATCTGGAGTTGTCACTGTCTCAATGTTTACAAGTTTAGGTAAACAGATTTCCTGTTTATTTCGTTTTACCGTTCTGCTATCAGAATTTGGATTGCCAGGCTTGCAAAATAAATGTTGCTAAACTATTTATCAGCATCATTTAAGTTTTATCCTCACTTACTATCCTTTTATTTTGACGTTCAAAGTAAACTGCTTTCCCTCGTCATCTCTTACTAGGAGGGTAGTAGTCCTAGAGATTTTGCAAAAGTGGGGTATGTGTGTGTCAAAGTAACCGACTGTTTTAACTTCTGTTTCTCCTTGCAAATGCAATGACATCTGCTCCCATATCGATTTTCCATCCGCAAGATTATAATTGCATGTATTGCAAGCTTGAAGAAGCCTATGATAGCGAATGACTGTTAAATCTAATAGGAGGAGCCATTGAAGTATAAAATTATAATGTCATAGTTGTGTATGTTAATATTTTTATGTATTTAATTATTTATGCTTCAATTGGGCATAATATGCTTAATAAAATGAGTTTTTATATATATTATTGATTTTGTATTGATTAATAATGAAAAAATGCAAAAAAAAAAAAAAAAATTGGTTTTTGGGGGGGATTATCTGATCCGGTTAGTGAAAACCGGATCAGTTAACCTAGTTATCTGATCCGGTTTTTTTAAAATCGGATCAGATAATCTAGTTAACTGATCCAGTTTTGGACCGGATCAGTAAATATTTTGGATCTGCTGCGAGCCCATCCGATGCGGACCAAAATCGGATCAGTAAGTCTGGTTTTGACCGCATCGGATGAGCTTTTTTCCACTAGTGTCATTCAATAGTGTAGTCCAGTCCATGTCTGCATTTGCACATAGCTAGGCTCATGTCGCCGTCATAACCATCTCTAATTATTTCCCATCCTCTTTTCCATTTCCATTTCAATTCCCATTTCTCATCTCCATTTCTCATTTCGAAAACATTGTTTCTTAAAACTTACAAGAAAGATCCACTCGATTCTGTTCCTGACCGATCGAGAGATTACAACTTAGGAGTGACTAATGGAGAAACAAAAAGTTGAGCCTACTCTAAAGCTCATCAATCGCACTATCACCACCCCGACTTCATTTAGAGTCATGAAGATTACTTTTGACCGCCTTCACAATAGAGGCGCGATCACTTCCATAGGATCTACTGCCTTCACATTAGAGGTGTGATCGCTTCCATAAGGTCTACTCTGAACCTTGCACCTAAAGGATAATTCAAAAGGTGCAACCTACATTTCTACTGTGAATTCCAACAGAACAATGAATATCTGACATCTAGTGTCAAACACCATCAATGCGCTGCGAAACATGATCGATGACAATATACTACTAATACTTGCTACAACGAAAATCAGCGTCACCAACAACCCCTTCGGCGCAGTGCATCAACAATTCATCATGCTTAGTCTTTTATTTCTGGTTTCCTAGAATGAGTCAGAGAGTCCTTACCCTGAGCCATTTCTGTCCTTTCCCATCGAGTCTATGTCACTATAGGACTTCATCTATTATAGCCTTTACCCTTTCATTTCATTTTATTTTTATTTTTATTTTCATTGGCCTTCCATCATTTTATTTATGCTTCTAATTCAATGATGAAACTTAAATCACCTAATGAACTTGACTAATAATAAAAAAAAAACAGATCTGAAATAAAAAATGATAAAATAAAAAAAGAGGACACATACTATGGATCAGGAGTTATTCCCCTCTTCCTTCCATTACCTTTCATAAGCCATCCTCATACAACCAAGGAAAAACAAAAACCCTTTAAACCATCATCTCCATAAACCAAACAATCCCTTCAACATCGTCAAAGCTCCACAGATATCCTTCAAGCCTTCCAATACCCTCAACCAAACTTGTGTGCAAGCCCAACTACATAAAAATCAATGCCAGGCAAAATAAAATAGTGAAAAAAATTCAAAGTGCAAAAAAAATAAAAGTAAAAACGCACTGGGCAAAAAAAAAAGATTCAAAAAGAAAGAGCCAAAGGCAAATAAAAGTCAAGCTAGGGGGCTTGCACACAAGTTCTACCCCTCATTTAAATCCATTCGATTCATCAAACCTTTAATCCATATAATCCAAATTCATAATCCTTACATTAGCCTTTAACCTTTCATCAACCCTAACTCCTTTTTTCAAGATATGTCCAAGCCTGCTAGGTTGAAAACCCGAAAAGGCAGCCTAGGCAAAAGTTAGGGCACAAAAAAACAAAAACAAAAAAAAAATATTTATATATATAAGAAATCAGATCCGGAACTACGAATGGTCTGATTCCGCAAGGATACGTAGGAATCCTCATCTCGAGGTCCGACCGCTTCAATAAAACAAAATTAGTCATGGTCTAATGATTTGACTTTCTAGAATTTAGGAGCATAATCTCTTTTTAGATCCCGACATAGACTCGAGTCTGAACCTAGCCTCGTTAAAGCCTTTTCCCACCTACATTTATTTAAGTCATAAATTCAACCTTTTTATTTTTCAATCCAAGCTCTCCTTTTCCCCGAAGGACTCTCCGACAATTCCATGGTTTCTGGCGATATTTGACTTTGCCTATATCAATTTCCCAAAGAAGAATCCCCAGTACAATCCCTAGTGACAACTTTCAACGTTCAAGATATGTCAACTACATTTCAATATCAGATCAACTACATTGCAATATCAGATCATGTACAAAGCTCATAATGCCTAATTCAAGGCAAGCTCACCCAAAGTGGGGGCTTCCTATGTGTGGTGGTTCCTCTGATTCAAATCAAACTCCCGAAAAGTTTTAATCCTCGGACCTCGTTTGCGGACCCTAATTATTAACTAAAAAAGATTTTCAAAAATCATTCAATCTATTTCTAATCATCCTGCTCATTCTATCATAGAGGTGGCCAACAGTGCGGGCCTATCCAGCCCGCCCAGCCCAGCCCGTCTCGTGGGCCGTGCGGGCTTGGCCCGTGACCAGCCCGGTCCAAGCCCATAAGGCCCGTGAAAATGGTGGATGGTTCGTGGGCTGGAAAATTTTGGCCCAGCCCATTAAAGCCCGGAAAGAAAACCGTCCAGCCCGGTCCAAGTAACCAGCCCAGCCCACCTTCCAACCCACCCAGCCCAACCCACAAACCAACCCAGTTCATGGACCGGCCCAACCGAGACCGTGACCCAGCCCGTGGTCCAGACTAGCCCAGCCTGTGAAATTTTCCTAGCCCAATAGTTTTAATTGTTCACCCTGCATTCATGCATTAAATAAATCTTACTTGTAATTTTTCTGGCCCAATAATTGTAATTTTACTGGCCCATTACAGTTACTTGAACAAAACATAATAAGTTGGACATGCAAAAGTAATCTTATTACACTTATTCAGATTGTAATTGCATTAAGATTCCTGACCCAATTATTAAGAAAACATGGCAGTTGGCAAGCCCAACTTCTTTACTCCTCTCCTGATGTGGTGTGATTGTCAAAAGTAAATGCAACTTGGCATGGCAAGTAGCTCTTTTTTGTGCAGGCTTTAAGTCTTTAACTGATACCTCTTGCATGCTCTTCTTTCTTTGATTCTTTCACCTTATCCCTGAAACCTCCATTATAGTGAATTGTCAAATTAAATAGCAGATAAGTTGCATACTCAACAATTATCATTCAACAACAGCTAACAATATACTATACCGACAATATCTCCTAGCTTCCATGCCTTCCAATTTCAAAGTTATCAACTTTTGTAGGCTATTCACTGTAGTAGTGATATTTTTTCTTCAAATGCATTGATCAGTATTACAATAACGGATTGATTTCTCATGGAGATGGAGCTATAATTTTGAAAGTATGTGTAAATTTCAATTATTTTCCCTCCCATTTTTTCCTATAAATAGCACCTTAATTCTAACCATTTCACCACACCATCTCTCATCTCCTGTCTTCTAATTTCCCCACCGTTACGAACATCCCACCAATCATCTAGTTCCACCATGCCACCACCTCCACCACGCCGACCATCTCAAAACGAAGTTCAGCCGTCTAGTGGAGAAGGTACGTCATTAACATGTACTTAATTAGTATTAAGTTTATATTTATATACTTAATGAAAATATATAATGCATTAGTATTACTTTCGACATATGGAATAACCACACGTAATTTTGACATTTGCATAAATTAGCACACTTTGGACATTAGTAACTTTGATTCTAAATACTAAAGCCACATGTAGTTCATTTTCATTTTCAATAGAATCAATGTCATTTTCATTTTCATTAGTATTACTTTCGACATTAATATGAATTAGCATACTTTCGATAATGTTAGTATACATTAGTATTACAGGTCCTAGGTAAGACAATGTTAGTAGCAGTCCTAGGTAAGATAATGTTAGTAGCATAGTACCATATACACTATAACTAACCTTGCGCTATTGACAAAATTATACCATAAGCATAGTTACCATAAGCTGTCATTACTAGCATACTTCACTCAAAATTAAAACATGGTCACTTACTCAATATAGCCAAAAATCCAGATAATACAATTACAAACGTTAAATACCCAACATTAGCCATTCCATAACAGAGACAATAATGACACATGAAAAAAATTAAGATCACCTAACATGTAACAACCTTTCAAATGACCAAATCCATCCATTCCACTAAAATAAAAAAAAATTCCTTGTTTTTCTCTTGACATCTCTTTAAGATGTTACAGTAAATATTTACATGATAATCCACAAGTATATAGTATATACTAGAGGAAGCAAATATATAATATATGAACTAATACAAATCTGATTATTTCGCTAACTGTGATTAATAGCAAAATTCAGATTACTCACCGTGATTAAGGCAAAAAAACGCAGATCTAGGGCCCCAACAACCAGTTCATGACTTCATCCAATCCTTAATCCCAAGCCACAAAATTGAAACAAAATTTACATTAACTTAAGGCAAAAAAAACCCAAGCCACAAAAATTACACATTTAAAAAGCTATTAGATTGTTAAAAGTTAGATGACTTACAATTACAGGAAGTTTTAGTCTTGGAATTGCTGAATATTCCTTGAAGTAATTGGAGTTCCACTGTTCTTATCGAATTTGGCTTTTAGATCTGGAAATTTTGCCGTTTGGAATTCAGATTTGTCGATTTCGTCGAATCTAAAAATATACAAACTATACATTTGTTTTGAAAAAAAATATGTAGAAGAAAGGACTCGCCTTATGGGTGGTGATATAACAGAATGGTCGTTAAGGCGAATTAAATCGCTCTTACGACAAACAAGACCATGAAATCTTCGTCATCGTCCTTTGAAATTCAATTAAAAATCGACGAACATAAATTGAGAGAATTTGAGGAGAGAGAAAAACCCTTGCATGCGGATGAATTGGGGGAAACTGATGGAGGAGATTGTAATTGATGGGAATAATTAAGGTGGTGAGCAGTTTTATGGCGTGAAAAGATGGATTTTTAGGGTTTTTCTTTTTTTTCTTTGGGCTTTATGGGTTTTGAGGAGTTCGTTTGTGGCCCAAATTTTTTACATACTGTGATTAAGGGGTTTTAGTTTATCATAATTTAATTTTAATCTTTGTCTGACTTAGTCTATGTTTGGCATTTCCTTAATTTAATATAAGTTTAGACTTTGGACTAAGGAGTAATAAAGGATCTTTAAAACATATTTAAATATTCCGCATACTAGAAACTACATATTAAGGAATAAGGATCATTTAGATTTTTGGTTTTTTATGTGCAACCCTTAGCCCTTAGGTGTTAGGGCTGTATAATTATTTGGGATATCTTTATATTATAGTTATTAATTACTACTGTAAATATACTACTATAAATTTGTTTTGAATTGAAATATATACTAGTAAAATTAATACTATACTTTTATTTTTAAAATAGATGGAGAAGGAAGTCTACAAACTGAAACTAAAGGTAGAGGTGAAACTTCATGGGTATGGCCATATTATGAACGAATACTAGTTGCCGACCAACCTGATGGGCAAAATTTACACAAGTCATGCCATGCTTATTGCCTAGTGTGCAAGAATATGGGCAAACAACCAGTTCCTAAGTTCAAATGGAAACAAGGTGGTGGAACTGATACTCTGGGACGTCATTTGAAAGAAAAGCATGGTATGACAGCCGATAATGTTCATGTTGGTGGTGCAAGTGACAGCGTCCAAGGACAATTGCACGGGTATTTCAGTAAGGAACCCGGTGGAGGTAAGCCTTTCTTTTATAACAGAGATGTTATGATTGCTGGTTTTAGCAAATATGTTACTCTTGATGAATTGCCTTTTAATCATGGCGAGACGCCAAACTTTGAGGAGTGGAATAGAACATGTATGCAGCCCCAGTTTCGACGTATTCCAAGAAACACCCTTAAACGTCATACCCAACAAATTTACTATAAGTATAAAGGGCATTTGATTAAAATGTTTCGTACAATTGAGTGTCGGTTTAGTTTGACTTGTGATACGTGGACTTCTTTTTGTCATGAGCCATTTATTTGTGTCACCGCTCATTGGGTTGATGATGATTGGTATTTGCAAAAACGGATAATTTGTTTTGAAGCTATGGATGAGTCCCATAGTGGTTTCAATTTGAAAACTCGTATTATGACTTGTTTAAAAACTTTTAATTTGAACCACAAAGTATTTTCTTTGTCTCTTGATAATGCTACGGCTAACACAAAGTGTATCGAGTACTTGAAAGTTGATACTGAGCTTCCCTTGCTTATAGACGGTGCACTATTACATGTTCGTTGTTGTGCTCATATTCTGAATTTGTCTGTCCAAGAGGGTATGACTCAACTAGAACCTTTGTTAACACCCATTAGAACTGTTACCAGGTGGATTAGAGTTGCACGGAATGTTCAAAGACGTTAAATGGCCTTATGTAAGGAAAGAGGCCTAAAGAAGAGACGATGGTGTATTGACACACCAACCCGTTGGAGTTCAACCTATAAGTTACTAAATCAAGCTATAGATTATCGTGATGTGTTGACCATTATTTATAATGAGTCACAACAGGATCCTCAAGCCTTAATTACTAGTGAACATTGGACCAATGCCATTCTCATCCGTGATGTGTTGAAAGCTTTTGCTGACGCTATAAATGTGTTTTCTTATGTTTACCAGCCTAATTTGCATCTTGTTATTTTGGAATGTGTTAAGATTGTTAATGCAATCAATAGTAGTATAGATGTATTGTCAATCCGTAATATTCTTGATTCCATGAAGGTTAAATGGTACAAGTATTTTAGTGAATTCCCTGTCATTTATGGCTTAGCTGCTATTCTTGACCCGGGAGTCAAAGTTGAAGGTTTGAAGGATGTGCTTTAGTTCTATTACGATTGCTTAGGTATTCAATATGATATTGAGTCATATATTATATGTTGTAAACATGCTTTAGAGGCTCTCTATGATAATTATGTGATGCTTTACAATCCTGAAGGAACATATGTTGCAGAACCGAACAAGGCCAAAGGTAGGTACGGAGCATTAATTTCAAAAATTCTTAAAAAGCCACGAATGGCTGGTTCGTCATCCTCGTTACCATCTACTTACAAAGAGTTTAATGAATATTATGCTTTACAATATGACATTGACAATGACTTTGATATTCTTAAGTGGTGGAAACAACATTCTGGTTCCGGTGATTTTCCTATATTGGCAAGGATTGCAAGGGACATTCTTGCGGTCCCTGCTTCAACAATTGCTTCCGAATCAGCTTTTAGTGCAGGTAGACGAGTTCTCGATGAAAAAAGATCTCGACTATCCCCCGAAAGCATTGAGATATGCGTGTGCAAAAAGGATTGGGATCAAGCGGAGAAGAGAACACAAGGTATGAAGATAGAGGACGATGATGAGGATGACCCCTGGATGCAAATGACATTCGAATCTGGATTGGATGGTGGAACAAGTACCTCTCAGCCCATTGCTATTGACGGTGAAGGCGACGACATTCCTTGATCTGTGAAACCAGGTGCGTATGAGAACTACGTGTGGCTTTGATTCCTTCGGGATACGTAGGCAGCTTATTTTTAATCTCTTTAATTTAATTGTGAAATTAAATTAAAGTTTTTGAAAGTAAGTTCAAGTCCACCCCCCCAACAAACAAATCAACCATTCCGTGATCCGTGAAACCAGGTACGCATGAGAACTACGTGTGGCTTTGATTCCTTCGAGATACGTAGGCGGCTTATTTTTAATCTCTTTAATTTAATTGTGATATTAAATTAAAGTTTTTATAGAGTAAGTTCAAGTCCACCCCCCCAAACAAACAAATCAATATACATTAAATAATAAGAACTACGTTGGCTTTGATTCCTTATCAATTTAAGGATACGTAGGCATCTTAATTTTATATAAATAAAGAGCAAGCCATGAAATTTAGAATAAAAATCAATGTTATGACATATGAACTTTGAATATTTATATTTGTTTCTATTTAAATTATTATGAAAGTGTAAATTATATGGTCAATTATGAACTTTGAATATTTACCGTTTTCTATCTAATTTAGTATAAAAGTATACATTGTAAGAGTAAGATGTAATAATAAATAAATAAAACTAGTTATGATAAAATAAATGCTAATGATCATGAATATCATGTGCCGTTGTTAATTTATATGACTCACCATGTATTAAATACTCCCTCCGTCCCATAATATAAGTCCCCTTTCCTTTTAAAGTGTCCCAAAATATAAGTCATATTTCTATTTTCAATTAATAATTATGTCCAAAATACCCTCATGAAAATAATTTAATTCCCAAAAAGTTCTTATAATTTCAGCTTCCAATGCACCATTATTAATGATAAAATGGAATCTTTTACCCCATTCAACTCATCTACACATTAAACCATGCAACACTAATGTTCAGTTTTTATTTGTTGTTAAAAAGAAAAAAAACAATATAGGTGTTTCCCAATAAAAATGAATCTTTTTATTCAAATAAAACAAGATATCACTTTACCTTAATTCCCGTGTAAAAACGGAACCAGGACTTATATTATGGGACGGAGGGAGTATTTAGTATTATGGTTGTTTATTTATAGTTTTCGAATTTGGAATTGGCCCAATTCCAGGTACAAAAAAAAATTGGCCAAAATAAGAATTTCCAAATTCAGAGTAAAAAGCTGCCATTTCAAATTCCACTTATCTTCTCTATGAACAAGTCAACGCTCACTCCTCCTATTTCCAAATCTACAGTGCTCTCATCTTACCATCTCATAAACTTGAATCAAAATTGATCCTTTTACTAACACTTGCAATACAACTCCAACAACATCAATCAACTTCGCCATCTCAATTTTCATGGCTATATCTCAACCAATTTCAAATCAACAATCCCTGCTATTGTCATCATTCAACATAATCTCTCTACCCAAGTCATTTCTCCACTAATCAGAGCAACTAGAATTTCTAATAAACCCTCAAAATTGATCTGAAACTTCGAGATTGAGGAGCTCAGTCCGACGGCGTTTTTTCATCTCCGGTGAGCAACAGAGGTAATCCCATGGAAAATTATCGATCTCAAATTGATGGAGTTAGACAAGTCTAGATCTGGAATTGGGCTATAATTGATATGAGTTAGGCCTTAATTTATTTCTTTTGCTCTTACTCACTGCAATTTCATTATTTTGTTGTATGGTGTGGGTGGTCGGTGGTGCGTGTGTGGGTTTCTCTCTCCTAACCCATTTGGCGGTTTTGGCCCCCTGTTTCTCACTATGTTGATTTCCGGCACCATGAACCAGAACCAGCCAGCAAGCCTGGTCAACCCGTCCAGCCCGCATGAAACCGCTCCAGCCCGCTCCTAACCGTGAAACCCGTCAGCCCAGACCAGACCGCTCCACGAACCGTCAGAAACCGGTACGGACCGACGTGGGCCGACCTCCTTGGACCACCAACCCAGCCCGCCCAGCCCGTCTATTTCGCGGTCCGGTCATGGGCCCCGTCCCATCAGCCCAGCCCATCTAGCCCGCACCACTCGCCACCTCTATTCTATCATTCTACACATCATTCTAGCCTTGAAAAACCCTGACCTTGCATTGCATTTCATACATTTTAGTCTTGCATAACCCTGACCTTGCATGACGTGTCATCCCTTAGCTTTGCATAACCTTAATCCTTGCATAGCGTCTCATGCATCCTTAGAGAATCTAAGTTTGCATTACTGCATCACTATGTGCTTATGTGAGTTGTTTGCACCTATCTGCTAACATCTTCTTCTGCACGTAATCAGATTGCTTGTAGTTATTTTCCTGCATAGTAACTTTGTTTTGCAGAGACCGGCAGTTATAGATCAGTTCTAAACTGCATAGCGTTTAGAATCGTTCTCCGTCCCGACACCGTATACTTTGACTATCGGTTTCCTGAACCTCAGTCAAAGTGGGGGCTTCTGTAGACACATAACCGTGTCTCCCCATTTAAGGATCCAATGATGAAACATACCGCAACATTAGTTGGCGCGACCCAACGAAAGAGCAATATAAAGAACCATTCTAAAATGTGTTTCGAAATGATATTCTAAAGCCCAATTAATTGTTCATGATGATTAATTGTATTTCAAGCCCATAAAATGTTTTTAATCTATTTTAAAAGCCCAATCAAATATTTATTATTTTTAATAGATATTTTTTCATAAATTTTTTATTATCTTTGATGAATAAATCAGATTTTAAATCCGTAAAATTCCATCTCCAGAATTTTAGGGATAAAAAAGTATCTTTGAAAGACGCGCAATGGAATATGCTCGAATGTTCCAGAATATGCGCCGAACGCGGGGGCTGCGCTCCGCGCGCCACGTGCGTCCAGCACATAGGCCAGAACGCGTCAGGCGAGCCAATGAGCGCCTGACACGTAGATTTTGTGACTCACACAGAGTCCTGCGTCAGACGCAAGTCTTGTGTGAGACGCAACATACTTTTCTATCTTTTCAAAACGCGTTTACACATGTGCATCTCTGATTGGGCTGGCTGCGTCAGGCACACCAATGTGCGCCTGACGCGTGGCACTGCGCCTGCCACGTAGGCTTGCGCCTAGCGCAAAGCTTGCGTGGAGCGCAAGTCTGCTTTTTCCTATAAATACCCGTATTTTCATGAATTACGGACGGCTTTTCATTTATTATTGACGAACACATATATACTTACGAATACCTCTACAAAACACTTCGAATACTCAAACACTCAATCAATCAAATACTTTTGATACCTTCAATCAATTCTTCATCACTGCGTTCTTGGTTTCACGATTGCTCCGCCTAAAGATCGTTGCGCTCCTCAATTTAAGCCGCATAGGTATAATCCTGAGGGTCCTTGAATGAATTATTTTTATATTGAAGTTACTAATCGTTTGTTTCATGATGTAGATCTTTGGTATAAAATCGTTCTACTGTATATTCTAACCTCTTTTCTTTTTCTTTTATTTCATATTCATATTATATTTATTCATGCCTTTGTATATTATGCATGCCTGATCATTCTATGCATATTATATGATTGTCCAGCTTTATTTCTGTTATCACCCACATGTTATTTTTGCTAATCAAAGACCTAAAGAACTGTTCTAACATTAATCAAATTAATTTGGATAACTTGCTAGGTTCCCAGTAAATTGATTGCATAATAACTTATCACTAAAAGTTAGTCTTTTTATGTGTTTCCTGAACTAATTTAGACTAATTATTTTTGGGGTGCTTAAAACATTATTTGATTATTCTTTGGCATAAAATCTGTAATGATATGATATTTAGTAGAGGCCAACTTTCGGCGAATGTGGTTCATTATGACTATATTCGTACCCTCACCCCCGAACTCAATCTTTGGTTCATTTTGACCATATATGGAGTCAAGACGGGGAAATCTACATTGGATAATTTGTCCCTATGATTTTCCTATATCCAATTAGGTTTATGATACTTCCTAAAAAGAATTGTTGGCGACTTCTTTCAATACAAAACACTTTTTAATAAAACCTTAACAGTGGGGTAGTCAAATCTAATACGCGCTCACACCGCGTAGGCGAAATAAAAACACGCCTACAGTTTATAACAGTATAAGTAAATGATTGATAGAGTATGAAAGCATAAGTTTGGATTTCCGTTAAGAAATCGACTAAAGGAAATGAAGAATATTGTTATATCAAAGTTGGTGACCTCAAATTCCTTATAAGGGATCATGGTAAGTTGAAAGGTTGATTAAATGAGAATATATGGAACATGTCTCTGTTGGGAGTCACCTTATTGTGTTTGTTACTATGTGATTGATGGTGTATTATGAAACGAGGAATTGGATAAAAATATAATATGTATGTTCAACAAGAATTGCTGCTAAGCATGCTATGATGGATGTGATTGTTGAACTTATGTTGGTTGTGTGAGAGTCTTTTTCAAGTAAAAGCCACCAAAGCATGTGTTAATCTTATTTATGGGTTTAGTACTCAGCTTTGCTGATGTGTGTATGTTATTTTGTCATTTCAGTGGCCTGTCACTTGGTGGGTGGCAGTTTCCTTAAATGTTTTAGGTTGAAGTCTCAAGTTAATCTTTCTAAAATTGAAGCCGCTACATGTTGGAAGACTACTTATGTTGTACTGTTTTTTCGAAGCGAGGACGCTCGACTTTGTATTAGTTCTTTATTTTCTATTTCTATATTAAAGAGTCGATAGTACTCCTGATTCTCTATTGGTGTTGCTCCGCGAAAGCATTGAGGTTGTTGAGTTCTTGGAGTTGGATTTAATCGATATTGTGAACAAGTTTAAATTATTTCCCGATTTAGGGTTGTCCTATTTTCAAAGGAAACTCTACCGCATTTTCCAGAGAACTTTTTAGAATAGAGTTAGAGAATCAGGGCTTGTTGTAATAGTTAATTAATTTGAATAGAACTGGGAATTGAGTTCCATATTTTCCGATGTTGTTCGGTGAATGTGATGGTAATAGTCCGGGTTAACTCGACTAGAGTTTCTTTCGCTGTGCTTAATTATCTGTAAGTTGGTCGAGAGAATCCGGGCTGTTACAGGAGCCCATTTCCTACCCCAACCCCTACTACCCGCCTTACTACTAAGGTGGGTATTCGGGTGAGTTCTACCCTCCTAACCCCCCTCACGATGGGGGCGATGGTGGGTACTACTAGGTGCTCTTTTTGAACCCCCTCCCATTCCCTACTTTTGCAACTCCGTGCGCGGAGTTTTGCTTAAGCTTGGGGGACCTTGCATAGTTGCATGTATGCCTATGTTTTTGGGAGTTTGGGTTCCTAGGTGGTTAGTTATGTGGGCATCTATTGGTCTTGATTGTGAGGTTGGTGATTGGTTATTTTTTATGATTCCTAATGATTCTTTTTGGTCTTACCCCCTTTAATCTAAATCACCTTTGTATAGCTTGTTTTTATTTCTTTTCTTATTATTTGGTAGGTTTGCATAAAAAAAATAAAAAATCACAAAAAAAAATTCTTTTTTTTCTTCTTTCTTTTTTTGTATTTAGGGTACTTGGTTGCATGCATGATATGTTGCTAAGAGTGTTCATAACATGATTGGAAAACCTTCCTTGCATTTGACTTGATGGTTTTGGAAGCCGTGTTGTGACTTTAGGTGATATTTGAGATTGGTAACTTTTGGTAGAGTCTTTTTGAAATTAGGCTAGTTGGTTGATTGGATTGCCTCGCCCCTTGTGCGATGAACCCCTAAGAAGGGCCACGAACCTCGTAAGACTCATTTACAACCTTCACCATAAATCGCCTAACTTGTAACTTGCATTTTAACTCCACAATATTGCATATGACCGAGCTATTAGAAGGATGATTTATGGCGTTACATTTTGCTAGAATTAGGAGTTCAAAAGCCAAAAAGCCTTTTATTCTGGCATAATCATCCGCTTCTCAACCCATTTGAGCCTTTCTATCCTACTTTTCTTAACCCTCATAATAAGTCATGGCCAAACTTTCCTCAAAGTTGAGTACATGTCTAGTTTGTGTTGAGTTCAGTTGTTTTGATACTAAGTCTTTGGTTGAAAGTAAGTTAATGTGCTTGTATAATTGCAAAAGATGAAAAAAAAAATGCGAGAAAAGAAAAGGAATAAAAAGAAATAAAGAAAGCTCTTATTGTTTCATTTGGTTTACTATTGAAAGAAAAGAAAGAGAGAGCAAATTGATGATCAAAATGAAAATTATGTTCAAAAAGTGAAAATCAAAGTGAAAAAGAAAAGAAAAAGGTTGTGTTTGAGTTATCAAATTGAATTGGTGTTAGGACTAGCTTGGGGGAGTCTTTTTCCCCTAGTTTGTACTTCGCTTTACCCTTTTTGCACCACATTCCCAAATTGATATCCTCACCCCTATCCTAGCCCTGTTACAACCTTAATAAAGTCCCTTTTGACTTCAAGACTAGTCTTGGTCAATTTAGTAATGGCGGGTGAGATTTTGTGCAAGTCATGATAAGGGTCATCAAAATGTGGTAGTGGCGAGCAATTATGGTTGAGCATCCATAGGGGGGATTCAAACTCGGGACTTGGAAGTGGAGAGGAGTGAGAAATCACTCTTAGAAAGCCTAGTTTTCGAGGAGACTCGGTTGATCGGTGGATTGAATCTCTTAAGTCACTCTTGTGCTTCCTAGTCATCTTTCCTCTTGTGTTTGGTTGATCTCCTAAAACTTGTCATGAACTCATTTAGCTTGCATGTCATGTTAGTAGCTTTGCTTTTAGAGCATTTAGGGTAGTGTGTTGCATGATTTTTCCCTCTCTTCTTTTTCTCCTCTTTACTTTCTTCATTCTCATTCATGGTTTACTTGAGAACAAGTAAAATGCTAAGCTTAGGGCAGTTTGATAAGCGCGTTTCTAACGCACTTTACGGGCTCTTTTTAGCTTGATTTGATCCTCTTTCTCCCCTTTCCTCCCTCTTTCTTCTTCAATTCTTTCTCTATTTCATTCACTTGATCATTTGTTATCCTAGTGACATTTTGCTAGATTTTCGGTCAATTTTGACTGAATTTCTAGTACATTTGCTTTCACCGTGTTTTCGCGTGCTTTGATTCCAGGTGTGACCTTTTCAAAGGTTGAAAGTTTGGAGATACGACATAAGGCGGGAGTTTTAAGGAGCTTGCCTGCACGAAAAGCGAAAAAAAGAGAATTTTGAGCAGGGACTCTGGTGCCCCCGCACAACCCTATAGGTGCTCGCATCATATTGGTGCGCCCGCACTTGCCACTATGGTGCGCCCGCACCATCCTGAATTTCGTTAGATGAGAAAGATTGGTGCGCCCGCACCAGCCACAGAGGTACGCCCGCACCTATCTGGTGTGCCCGCACCTTTCGAAGCATAGAGCTACTCTGAGATCAGAAAGATTGGTGCGCCCGCACCTGTCACTATGGTGCGCCCGCACCATTTAATTCCGTCAGAAATTTTTGTAAGGCTCGTGCCTATTAAAAACAATAGAAGGTTTTTATTTTCGACTTAGGCTTTATTCTAGTTATTAGAGAGTTATTCTAGGGTTCCTCTTAGAGAGAAAAACTTATTGTTTATTCTTAGATTTGAGATTTAGATATTAAAGCTGTTGATTTCTACTCATTCAAGGTACTTTTTATTCAATCAAATTGCAAAGTTTTAGTTTTTATTCTTCCTTTTCATTGTTATTCTTTTTCCATAGTACTAGATCTCTTTTTACTATAGTTGCATAATTGCTTATTGTTATTAGATTAATCATCCCTTAATCATGTTTATCCCTAGATTAGTTATTAATTTCATATTTTTATGTTTAGATCTCATGATTAGTGAGTAGTCTCCTATCTAGGGTTATGGTGAAAGTATGAATTAAGATCTTCATGTATTGTTAATGTGATTGTGATGATCTAAAGACGATTATGCATTGATCTTGATGTTTTGAGGCCTTAGGATAGATTTTGATCACATTTATGCTTTGGTATTTTGATTTTAAATGTTCTTAGTCGAATTTTGAACTCTTTTATCATCCCCATGAATCAACTTAATTTCTAGGCCAAGATATTGGGTAGAAATTAAGGGGATCCTTGTATTAGGGGTTCTCTATATTCATTGGCTCTCTTAATCAATTGACTAAAGACCATTCAAGAGAGGATTTAGTTGATTGATTGCGATCATTTTTGAGGACCATTCGAGAAAGGACTCGAGTATTTTGGAGGAAAACTAAACTTTGCATAATTTTTAGGTGTTACAAATATTGTTTGAAAAGCGATTTTTGGTGCCTTAACGACACACTAAAAACCTCTTATCAATTATACTTTTTTTTGTAAAGTGAAAGATTGGAGTTTTAAACAAAACAAGTTGTTAACCCGGGTGATACCCGATCATTTACTAATGTGAATTTGAAGTGATAAACTATAATAGGAATGAATGATAATCAATATAACCCTTTGCTTCACTAGAGTACATATATATATAAATATATAATTAATTAGAAAAACTATAATACAATCTTGTTGTTGACCCGGGTGATGCCCGATCATTTACAAATGTGAATTTGAAGTGATAAATTATAATAGGAAGGAATTATAATCAATATAACCCTTGGCATTACGAGAGTATATATATATATATATAATTAGAAAGACTATAAATAATACAATCTTTTTTTTGAAATTTAGGTTAATGTGTAAGAACATAACAAATGCAATTAAATAGTGTAGTGGTGTAAATTAGGGAGGTTATAAAAATTATAAGAGCTTTTTTTAATATAAGAGTGTTGAAATGTAATCCCCCATAATTTTAAAGGATTTTATAAATATATTTTATCATTTATATATTTATATTTTAGTTGGAATGATTTTATTATTTAAAGAAGGTTGACTATTTTAATAGTCAAATGAAATTATTTTAAGAATTTAAGAAAGTTGGAAATATTTTAATTAGGCATGCTTTGAAAAGGTTTGAAATACGAATTTGATTTGGAAAAGAAGTTTAAGTGGACTCGAGGAGCCCAAATTCTAAGTAGATTAGGAAAGAGGAGTTATATTGATGCTAGGAGTTCTAATTTATCAATCCTAGTCGTCATCAAATTCTATTCAAACTCAATCTCATTTTCCTAAGCCCAAAAGAAAACCCTACTTATAAATACCTTAAGCCCAATTATTTTACCACACAAAGATTATTTTCTTTCTCCTCTCTCAAAACTCACGGCACACTATTCTATTTCCCTCCCTTCACTCGTTTTTTTTCTCTCACCCGAATCTGATTGTCCAGATTTCTCATAGTTCCATTTATTTTTAGCCAAAAATTCCTTCTGAGAAATTGTAGATCTCGAAAAGTTATTGAACTTAGGCTCAAGAATCACTCGATTCCGATTATTATTCTATCAGTTATGGCCTCTGCAAGTTTCGCAATTTTGCTGCCATATTTCACTCGCGATTTCGGTATTTCACTCTTTTTCTCCCTTTTTCTTTTGATTCTTTTCCTCGTTTTCTTATATATTGATTTCATATATATTGATCTAATATTTCAAAGTATTATTTTGTTAAATTATTGTTTAAAGATTGTATCTTTAATTATGTCAGATTATATGTTTCATATTATTAAGCAAAAAAAAAAAAAAAATTCAGATTTAATATTTTATGTTCAAGGAGAGATTTAAATATTAAAGTCTTGATTTTTGAGGTTTTAAAAGCCTATTTTAGTAGTATCATATTTTAGGGTTTGAAATATTTAATCTTTGGTGTCAAAAGAATTTTAGAAAAGGTTTTGACACGTTTTTAAGTGAAGTTTTATTGCTGTAAATTTATTGGTATATTGATATACCAATGTTTTGTATTTTGTTAGGCGGAGATTATTCCCTAGGCAACTTTTAGAGTAGAAAAGTGGCCTCTCAATTTGTCTACACAAGGTACGTACATACCTATGTGTTGATTGAGATAGTATCATGATTTAAGGAAGGAAAATTATGTAGTATCATGTATAGGAACTATGTTGAGTTCATATATGATATTGATTATGTTGGATTTTGTATGTTTTATGCTGTGGTGTAAACATGTTGATTATGAGATTATATTATGAGATTTATATCATGTTTGTATGGAAAATTGATACAAGCATGTTGGTTGGGAACTTTAATTTATTAATTCACATGGGAGAATTAATATATTTATTAGTGTTGGATCATGATTGATCATTGTTCCCTTTGAGTATTTCACTGCTTTATAAGGACCGAGGGCCTTATCTGGTAAGTTGATATTTTCTACCTATGAAAGGTAATTTCGTTGTTGGCTAGGTTCAACAAATAAGAAGGATTGAAATAAGAAGGAATTAATCTTGGATTGTAAGTTGTATGATCACTTATTTAATCCTAAGATAAAAAGGAGTTAAGTTGTGAATGTTTGATTATATGTTATTTGTATTGCTTGTGTGTCATAATAAGTAATAAATTGTAAATCACGTAAAGTGTAACTTGGATAGTAATAAACTTTGGACTGGTGCACATCTGAAGTTGGACAATCAGGAGTTGGGGTACATGGTGAGCGTGCCATGGCTTTTTCTGGGAATTGGATTGATCATCGTTCCTCTTTTTATTCAAAGGTTCCTCGATATCGCAGGTCATTATGGAATACGGAGTCGCGCCCGTATTTCGTCTTCCTAGGTGAAGGCTGGTTTTTAGTTAGACAACTCGGTCCAATAACTATTCCATTAAAGTAATAAAAAGATGTTTAGAGTTTAGTTCAGTAAAAGTTGTCTGCAGAATGTTATATGATTATATTATTATTTATCCCTGCATGTTATTTATTTAGTATCATGTTAGGAAAGTTTATGTATTATTATGTAGTACTCAGCTTTGCTGATTACGTGCTTTGTTTGTATGTGTTGATCATGGCTTTGCCTTATTGATCCTGTGATGACCCAATTTTGGTGAGCAAATTCCTCTGGGCAATTGACATTTACAGGTTCGCAGATGTAGCATCATTGGGAATCTGGGAATGGAGAGCTTGTGTAATTTAGTTTATCATGTTTCTGCATTAGTAGGAACATATTTTAATAAGTTTGTTTGAGTAGACATTTATAGAGTAATTGTTTTTGAAGTACTTAGTTATTCATTTATTTATGTTAATAAAGTATAAAGTTTGGTTAGATGTTTTCCGCCGCAAAATTACCGAATAAGCCGATACGTTATCACACGGGCGATAATACTTGGGTAATTCTCTAAGTTTTATATTATAAAGGTATTTCTGAAAAGAGAGAATTATCGGGGTGTTACAAAGTGGTATCAGAGCTTTAGGTTATTTTCAAAACTTTTAGGCGCCTAACTAACTTACTAGTTATTTGAATAAACTCTTAGAATTGCTCCTACTTGTTCGTTTTGAAAAACTTATAGGAATATATTATTATATGTATATTTCAGAGGACCAAATTTTTTTTTAGGGGTCCGATTTTTTTTATCATTGTCCGAAAATTTTATTTGCTCGAAATTTTCTGTTATTTCAATTTTTTTGTGACAATTCGAAAATTTTAGGATTCCGAAATTGTTTTTTTTAAGAAAAAAAAAATTTCGAATTGTTTTCCTCTTTCGGATTTTAGAAGTCTGAATTTTTTTTTATTTTTTTTAGTTCGACATTTAATTAGTACTATTTTATAAGGATGCCTGCATTATTTTCCATGCCTTCAAAGTTTTAATTGTTGCATTGTGAGAATGGGTAGTATAGGAAGGGCATATAGGATTGAAATATTATATGCCCGCATTGAATAGTTAGTTCAAGATGATTATTATTTTCTTCCCTGCTAACTATTCATGATTATTTTTTTTCTTCCCTGCAAATTGTTTGTATTTTTCTTGCCTGCTAAGTGTTATATTCTTGTGCCTATGATGTTAATGGCAACTTGTGTATTATTATTATTGAGAATGCGTACAGGGAGAGTACTAAGTATATCCATTGGAATAGGTTTAATTAATTTGTTATAGATCCCTAACCATGTCTGTCAGGCAAGTTAATAGAGTAGGAAGCCATCATAACCCAATTGTATTGAGTGATGATGAGAATGTTCGATGTCATGAGCCTGAAAGTGATAGCTACACTAGCTTAGAGAGAATTATGTGTTATGTGATAAAAGTAGGCATCCCTGTTAGCGATATATGAAGTAATTCAAGAGTTTGATCGTACTAGAGCGCAAACCTGAAAGAACATCTACAATGTTACTTGGAGACCTTATCTGAGCGATGTTAGTGATTTAGAAATGGATGAAAATGGACATCAACCCAAAAGGATTCGAAGATCTACTAGATCTAGGAATTCGAGTTATTATTATTATTATTATAGTGCGGACTCGGGAGACTTTGAAGATGAAATGTTTACTCCATAAAAGGATAAAGGAAATAAGGATAGGAATGATAATGTAACTCTATAAGAGTATTTATTTATGCTTTAAGATTAGTTGTTGGAAAGTAGTCAAGCTACAATGGTTTAAATTTCCTTCTTTAGCATCTTTATATTGTTGAGGAATAAGGTGGTTATTTTGGATTGGAAAATATTATTGTTATCGTTCGAAGAATAAAAGTTATTATTCAGTTATTTGAGTTGAGTGAGAATATATTTTAGTACGTGAAAAGGGGAAATATTTTATTTATTATGATTGGTTTCATTTGATCCTTATGTGATTATTTATGTGATTATTTATTCATGCATGAATATATGATTGTTATGGTTCATAATGTGTGAACTTAGTGTTATAGTAACTTCATGAGAAATTGTTTGTTGATGCGATCTTTATGGTCAAATCAAATGTTGTCTTCGTAGGAAATGGCAAGTAAGTGTGAATCGAAACCAAAGTAGAGTTACGTTAAATTTCAATCGCGAAGTAGAGTGTCAAACAACAATGATGCCTTAGCTTCTGCTATTCGCCTATTGGCAGAGAAATTGACTCACGAAAGAACTGAGAGTCCCGATTCTGATGGGGACATTTTTGAGAGATTAGCTAAGATTAAATCGTCGTACTATAAGGGGCAAGCTGACCCTACCTTCTTAAAGAGTGGATTAGGGAGTTTGAAAAGATTTTCAGGGCTGTGAACTGTCCTGAAGGTATGAAAGTTGGTCAAGTTGTACTGTATCTGAAAGATGAGGCTGACTTATGGTGGAAAGAAAATGGAAATAGACTTAGTGTTGTGGAAGAGTTTAATTGGGAATCCTTTATTGCTACTTTAAGGAAAAAAATTTACCCTGCTTTTATGAGAAAGAAAAGGCTCAGGAGTTCATAGACCTTAGGATGGGGAGCATGACCATCTCTGAGTATTATAGCAAATCCATAGCATTGTCTAGGTTTTTAGGTAGTAGCCACTGAGGAGTTAAAGGCTCAGTGATTTGAGTAAGGTTTGATTGAGGAAATTCAATTGGGGTTAGTAGATTATGAAGAAATTGATTTGTCTATCAGAATTCCTACTAGGGAGATCATAAGGTGTACCAAGCTGTTTAGAAATTTGCCTTTGAAGATAGGAGACTATGTTTTTCCAATCTGACTTAATAGAATTCAATTTGGGAGACCTAGATGTGATTCTTGGGATGAATTGGTTAAGTCTTTACAAGGCCAATATCGACTGTGAGATTCAGAAGGTAGGTTTAAGAAACTCTTTGGGAAAATTGACCTCCTATAGACGCTTTGGGAAACCTAAGAAGTTTGGAGTTATCTCGCTATGCAAGTAAGAAAGTTGATGAGAAAGGGGTGTGAGCTATTCTTCCGTAGTAAGATGTGAGTAAGGAAGTTGAAGTGAAGCTTCGAGGATGTTCCGATTGTGAACGGGTTTATGAACGTGTTTCCGAGTGAGATTTCGGGTATGCCGCCTGTTAGAGCTGTTGAGTTCACCATAGACTTAGTTCCTGGAACTGCACCTATATCTAAAGCACCCTATAGAATGGCACCTCCGGAAATGAGTGAGTTGAAGATGCAGTTGCAAGAATTGTTCGATAAGGGTTATATTAGACCTAGTGCATCACCTTGGGGAGCTCTTGTGTTGTTTGTGAAGAAAAAGGATGGAAGCATGAGGCTATGTATTGAATATAGGGAGTTGAATAATGTAACCATCAAGAA
The DNA here is from genome assembly GCA_947648045.1 of Beta corolliflora. Taxonomy (NCBI): domain Eukaryota; kingdom Viridiplantae; phylum Streptophyta; class Magnoliopsida; order Caryophyllales; family Amaranthaceae; genus Beta; species Beta corolliflora. Next base: position 653,451 of record CANSZD010003024.1, on the reverse strand, counting down.
CAAATGTTCTTTGCCTAGAATAGATGACCTATTCGACTAGTTGAATGGAGCGAGTGTGTTCTCAAAGATTGACTTACGTTCAGGATATCATCAATTGAGGGTAGCTGATAAGGATGTACCTAAGATTGCCTTTAGAACGCGTTATGGTCACTATGAGTTCACAGTAATGTCATTTGGGTTAACCAATGCTCCCGCTATATTTATGGACTTAATGAATAGGATCTTTCATGAGTTTCTAGATAAGTTTGTGGTAGTTTTCATTGATGACATACCGGTATATTCGAGGAATGAGGCCGAGCATGATAAGCACTTGAGGATCATTTTGGAGACATTGAGGAAAAACCAATTGTATGCGAAGTTCTCTAAGTGTGAGTTCCGTTTGGAGAAAGTAGTGTTTTTTGGGTCACTATGTGTCTAAGGAAGGAGTCTCAGTAGATCCTGCTAAGATTCAAGTTGTGAGTGAGTGGCCAATTCCAAAGAGCGTGTCAGATATTAGAAGTTTCTTAGTTCTAGCTGGCTATTATAGGAGATTTGTGAGAGATTTCTCGAAGATAGCAAGACCTCGTGACCAATTTGATGAAAAAGGAGTCAAAATTTGAGTGGAGTGAAAAGTGTGAAGAAGCCTTTCGATTTTGAAAGATCGTTTAACCTCTCGCACCTATTTTGACCCTACCCGATGGGAATGAGGGATTTGAGGTATATAGTGATGCTTCGAAGAATGGTTTGGGATGTGTCTTTGCCGTAAATGGGAAGGTGATTGCGTATGCGTCGCGTCGCTTGAAACCTTATGAGGCTAATTACCCTACCCATGACCTAGAGTTAGCTGCCATAGTGTTTGCATTGAAAATTTGGAGACATTACCTCTATGGAGCGACTTGTAAGATATTCACATACCATAAAAGCTTGAAGTACATTTTCACTCAAAAAGACCTGAACTGGAGTTGATTAAGGATTATGACCTAGACATCCAAGTATCATGAGGAGAAAGCAAATGTGGTTCTTGATGCCTTCAGCGAAAAATCGAGTCATAGCTTGAGTACCATGATAGTCCCTGAGGAGTTGTGTCGAGATATGCAAAGGCTGAGTCTAGAACTCTTAAATCCTGGGAACGTGAGGCAAGACTTAGCGCTCTATCTTTGGGTTTGTCAGTCTTCGATGAGATCAAAGAGGGTCAAGTTGGGGATGAGCACCTAGATAAGATCATGGAGAAAATTAGGCAAGGTAAGGAAGTTGACTTTAAGATTCATGATGATGGGAGTTTAAGGTTTAAAGGGATGTGGTGTGTACCACAAAAAATGTAATGACCTTAAGAGACGCCTTATGGATGAGGGGCATAATACTCCATATTCTGTGCACCCTGGGAGTGACAAGTTGTATAAGGACCTTAAGGGTATCTATTGGTGGCCAAATATGAAGCGAGAGGTAGCCGAGTATGTGTCTAAGTGCCTAACCTGTCAGAATGTGAGGATAGATCATAAGAGACCCATGGGGAAGGTTCAATCCTTACAGGTTCCTGGATGGAAGTGGGATTCTATTTCTATGGACTTTGTGACTGCCTTACCTAAAACGAGGAGTGGAAACGACACTATTTGGGTTATTGTGGATAGATTGACCAAATCCGCTGTGTTTATACCCATTAAGGAGACATGGAAAAAGAAGCAACTTGCTAAGACATACATTAGGCATGTGGTGAGACTACATGGAGTTCCAAAGGATATCATTTCTGACCGTGACTCTAGGTTTCTTTCGAAATTTTGGAAAAAGGTCCAATTAAATCTTGGGACAACATTGAAGATGAGTGCAGCCTTTCACCCTGCGACTGATGGTCAGACTGAGAGGACTAACCAGACTATGGAGGATATGTTGAGAGCATGTGTTATTGACTTTCAAGGTAGTTGGGGAGGACCAATAGACCTTGATTGAGTTTTCTTATAACAATAGTTATCATGCGAGCATTAAGATTGCACCTTTTGAGGCATTATATGGACGGAAGTGTAGAAGCCCCATTTGTTGGAATCACTTTAGTGAAAATATAGTCTTGTGGACAGAGTTTATTGAGGAAACTGTCAAGAATGTCAGACTAATTCAGGCTAGAATCCAAGCTGCGCAAGATAGGCAGAAGAGTTATGCTGATTTGAAACGACGCGAGGATGAGTTTGCTATAGGTGATAAGGTGTTCTTGAAAGTATCACCCACTAAGGGCGTCATGAGATTTGGGAAAAAGGGCAAGTTAAGTGCTAAGTATGTAGGCCCATATGAGATTTTAGAGCGAATTGGGAAAGTAACCTATAGATTGGCATTGGCAATAAAGTTTGAGAAGATGCATGATGTGTTCCATATTTCCCAACTCGAACGCTATATCCCTGATGAGCGTCATGTCCTAGAGCCTGAACGGATTCAGATCGATAGTAGCCTTACATATGAGGAAGACCTGTCAATATTCTCGACAGGAAAGTGCGTAGTACACGCAATAAGGACGTCCACATCGTGAAAGTACTTTGGTTTAACCACGAATCTGAAGAGGCAATGTGGGAAGCCGAAGATGAGATGACAAAGAAGTATCCAGACTTGTTCCTCGAGGTGAGTTACGAGGGCGTAACTCGTTTTCTTTAAGGGGGATAGAATGCGATAAATTTCGCGCTTTTTGTCTATTTTATGAGATTTTAATGCATATGTCCGCCTATGTTGGGCAATTTGCACATGTTAGTGCTAAAGAAGTAGATTCTCCGCGTAAGAAAGCGTGTTCATAAGTAACGCACGTGCTTAAAGTTAGCAAAAGTGTGCACAAGTAGCATGAATCTTTGTAAACTTTTGAAAAGAAGAGTTCAAGTTTTGAAAAATATATGAGATTTCGTGTCAAGTTTCGGGACGAAACTTCTTTTAAGGGGGGTAGACTGTAATCCCCCATAATTTTAAAGGATTTTATAAATATATTTTATCATTTATATATTTATATTTTAGTTGGAATGATTTTATTATTTAAAGAAGGTTGACTATTTTAATAGTCAAATGAAATTATTTTAAGAATTTAAGAAAGTTGGAAATATTTTAATTAGGCATGCTTTGAAAAGGTTTGAAATACGAATTTGATTTGGAAAAGAAGTTTAAGTGGACTCGAGGAGCCCAAATTCTAAGTAGATTAGGAAAGAGGAGTTATATTGATGCTAGGAGTTCTAATTTATCAATCCTAGTCGTCATCAAATTCTATTCAAACTCAATCTCATTTTCCTAAGCCCAAAAGAAAACCCTACTTATAAATACCTTAAGCCCAATTATTTTACCACACAAAGATTATTTTCTTTCTCCTCTCTCAAAACTCACGGCACACTATTCTATTTCCCTCCCTTCACTCGTTTTTTTTCTCTCACCCGAATCTGATTGTCCAGATTTCTCATAGTTCCATTTATTTTTAGCCAAAAATTCCTTCTGAGAAATTGTAGATCTCGAAAAGTTATTGAACTTAGGCTCAAGAATCACTCGATTCCGATTATTATTCTATCAGTTATGGCCTCTGCAAGTTTCTGCAATTTTGCTGCCATATTTCACTCGCGATTTCGGTATTTCACTCTTTTTCTCCCTTTTTCTTTTGATTCTTTTCCTCGTTTTCTTATATATTGATTTCATATATATTGATCTAATATTTCAAAGTATTATTTTGTTAAATTATTGTTTAAAGATTGTATCTTTAATTATGTCGATTATATGTTTCATATTATTAAGCAAAAAAAAAAAAAAAATTCAGATTTAATATTTTATGTTCAAGGAGAGATTTAAATATTAAAGTCTTGATTTTTGAGGTTTTAAAAGCCTATTTTGGTAGTACCATATTTTAGGGTTTGAAATATTTAATCTTTGGTGTCAAAAGAATTTTAGAAAAGGTTTTGACACGTTTTTAAGTGAAGTTTTATTGTTGTAAATTTATTGGTATATTGATATACCAATGTTTTGTATTTTGTTAGGCGGAGATTATTCCCTAGGCAACTTTTAGAGTAGAAAAGTGGCCTCTCAATTTGTCTACACAGCGTACGTACATACCTATGTGTTGATTGAGATAGTATCATGATTTAAGGAAGGAAAATTATGTAGTATCATGTATAGGAACTATGTTGAGTTCATATATGATATTGATTATGTTGGATTTTGTATGTTTTATGCTTGTGGTGTAAACATGTTGATTATGAGATTATATTATGAGATTTATATCATGTTTGTATGGAAAATTGATACAAGCATGTTGGTTGGGAACTTTAATTTATTAATTCACATGGGAGAATTAATATATTTATTAGTGTTGGATCATGATTGATCATTGTTCCCTTTGAGTATTTCATCGCTTTATAAGGACCGAGGGCCTTATCCGGTAAGTTGATATTTTCTACCTATGAAAGGTAATTTCGTTGTTGGCTAGGTTCAACAAATAAGAAGGATTGAAATAAGAAGGAATTAATCTTGGATTGTAAGTTGTATGATCACTTATTTAATCCTAAGATAAAAAGGAGTTAAGTTGTGAATGTTTGATTATATGTTATTTGTATTGCTTGTGTGTCATAATAAGTAATAAATTGTAAATCACGTAAAGTGTAACTTGGATAGTAATAAACTTTGGACTCGGTGCACATCCGAAGTTGGACAATCGGGAGTTGGAGTACATGGTGAGCGTGCCATGGCTTTTCTCGGGAATTGGATTGATCACCGTTCCTCTTTTTATTCAAAGGTTCCTCGATATCGCAGGTCATTATGGAATACGGAGTCGCGCCCGTATTTCGTCTTCCTAGGTGAAGGCTGGTTTTTAGTTAGACAACTCGGTCCAATAACTATTCCATTAAAGTAATAAAAAGATGTTTAGAGTTTAGTTCAGTAAAAGTTGTCTGCAAAATGTTATATGATTATATTATTATTTATCCCTGCATGTTATTTATTTAGTATCATGTTAGGAAAGTTTATGTATTATTATGTACTACTCAGCTTTGCTGATTACGTGCTTTGTTTGTATGTGTTGATCATGGCTTTGCCTTATTGATCCTGTGATGACCCAATTTTGGTGAGCAGATTCTCTAGAGCATTGACATTTACAGGTTCGCAGATGTAGCATCATTGGGAATCTGGGAATGGAGAGCTTGTGTAATTTAGTTTATCATGTTTCTGCATTAGTAGGAACATATTTTAATAAGTTTGTTTGAGTAGACATTTATAGAGTAATTGTTTTTGAAGTACTTAGTTATTCATTTATTTATGTTAATAAAGTATAAAGTTTGGTTAGATGTTTTCCGCTGCAAAATTCTGAATAAGCCGATACGTTATCACACGGGCGATAATACTTGGGTAATTCTCTAAGTTTTATATTATAAAGGTATTTCTGAAAAGAGAGAATTATCGGGGTGTTACATGAAAGGTAGGACAAGCTATTATTAGCATAAGATTAATGAGTATTAATATATACTTTTATATTTAATTATTTTAAAATGAGAAATATTATCTTGCCTTTAAATTCCCCCCCCCACCACAAAGACCAATATGATATTATAGATTAGTTGGTTAGTGCATTTGTATCTCAAATGAGAGGTTATGTGTTCGAGTCTTAACACAAATATTTTTATTATTTAATATGTCTCATTTGATTGTGTGAGGGAAGGGGGAGTACATGTGGCAACATGACATGATATATATATATATATATATATATATATATATATATATATATATATATATATATATATATATATATATATATATATATATATATATATATATATATATATATTTAAGAACATTAACATCCTTAGATAATAGTTAAGAAAATAAAAATTTCTTAACATCATCTAATATATAGGAAAACTTTTGATATTATTCTTGATTTAAAGATGAAAGAATCAATCAAATACACGTGGTATCAATTACCACATTAATTAATCCTTGATTTAAGGAATTACCATATATGAAGCTACAATACATTACCACTACACGTGGCATCAATTGGTCTAATGACACTTGGCATGAAAGTAGCAGTTTTAACATAATTTCGTTTAATCGCTTTTGTTCGTTGTTGATCGCCACGTGGTGAAAATTTTCTTGTTTTTATTAGTATACATATATGATATGATGATTGTGAGAGAAAATATGGTTGTGAGAGAGTGTAGAATTATGCGAGTCCAAATAGTGGGTAAAATAAAACAATTACCAAATAAGGAACAAAGTAAAACTAGAAAGATATTTTGAATGAGAGAGAAAGAAGTAGAGAGAGAAAGAGAGAAGAAAGAAGAAAAAAAGCCCCAATTCAAAAGCCATTGAAAATCCGAAAAAGTAGAAACCCTAGTCTCTCAAAAATTCCGCAATTTGGTTTTGTGAATTGCATATTCACTCAAAATGTAAAATCCTTCCAAATTTCAGGCATCACCCATCTTTTAGTGGTTCTAGTAGTAATCAAGGGAATCCAATTCTCAAATTTTAGCTTAGACCAGTCCAAAAATTTTCCCCAAGGTGAGTTTGTTTCACGAAAACAATTCATACTTTATGTGAAATTTATTCCTGTGGTCTTGAATTTCTCGCAGATTAATCCTTCTAGTCTCGTTGTAAGGATTCCGATCCAATATGTTAAGTGGATTAAAGGTTTCATTTTTCTGCCTTTCAAATTCAAATTGGGATTTCAGACTAGGGTTTTTCGAGTCCTGGCTTTCCTTTTGTGTTATGATTCAATTTGGGGGTCTCTTTCATTTTGGGGTGCGAATCTGTCGTCTTCTCTGAAGAGTCTTGGCTCGTTGCTACTCTTCTTTACTGCAGCTTTGATTGCTTCTATGTTCTCATGTTCCAAAGAAATTACAAAACCTTCTGCTGACTATTGTTGCTACTATGTCGGTCTTTGCTTTCCCTCTCTCTTTTACTCCTTCTCCTCCCCTCGTGGTGGCTCTCTTCTGTGTTGTTTTTATGGTGATACTGCCACTGTGTTTCGGGTTTCCACCGAAGTTTTAAAGCGTAGTGGCTCGTCCTTGCTCTTGCAAGGGAGTATGGTAGTTGCTATTATATTGTGGTGGTTTAGAGCCTATGTTGTAGACAACGGAATTGCAAAATCCAACCTTGGATGCTATAATGATCAATGTCATCAGGATTTTGCTCTCAATGATGGAAGTAAGGTATACTTATCATTTTCAGAAAGTTTATCAATAGTAGAATTCTCTTTAGAAGTTGGTGAGATTTTAATATCTCCTCCTTATGCTCTGGTTTCTTCTCTTACGTGCTTAAGTAGGAAATTATCTATCTCTTTTGTTATCTTTATAATTTTGGAAGCTAAGAAGGACTTTCAATTCCTTCAACAGGATATTTTAATTGAATATTCTTAGTTACATACATTTTTTATGAATCCACTTCTTTGGAAGTGGTTATATTTATGCTCAATTTCTAAGGTTACATTAGCCCTAAATTATAGTCATGTTAAGCTGGCAATCTATGACTTTGGAGTGGCTATCCATTTTTTGTCCAACTTAGCAAAATCCAAGCTAGACTACAGAAGTTATTGGATTGGATTTTGTTGGTTGTTTTGCAAGTTGTTTCTCTTAAATAAAAACTCTGATTTAGGCTACAGAAGCTATTGGATTGGAGAATTTTTGAACCCAGCATTCTCTCATTTTTTCCATTTTATGGCTCTATTGTGCCTAAAGCAGGCTTTCCAGATAATCTTTGTCATTCTGTTGAGGACATTGAATTTTTTGTGTTGTCTCTTCTTAAGAAAGTATCCTCTACTGAAAACTCCTATTATATGTATCTATATAAAAATAAAGGCTGATACTCATTCTATTGTGCTACTAGTTGTTTCTAATGTCATGGTTAAAGGGTGGCGGTGCCCTATTAGAGATCCTTGTCTCAGTATTATAAAAGGTACTTTAAAGCATTATTTCATGTTTTGCTATGTATGTTTCGGGAATTTTGATTTCTCTACCTATGCAAATAAGGTGTTTCGACGCCTTATCATAGTGTTGTTATTTCATCTGATTACTCTTGAGGAAGAATATTTTAAAAGATGGGAGAGACTCGTAACCTCCAAGGTTAGATGTTGTGATGGTCCTCTCTTTCAGAATTCCACATATAATGCGAGTATGCTTTGGTTGTCCGGTAATGTATCTTCATCCTGTGGCTTGTCGCTGCTCTTTAAAGGCAGTATTGTAGCAGTTGTGATATTGCTGCTACTAAAATCAAGCTGTAGATGTTTTAATGATCACCTCCATCAGGATTGTGCTCTAAATGTAAGAAGGTAATATCACTTGGCGTTACTGCAATACTTCTCTTAGTCAGGTTGTGTTTCAACTGCATTTTATTTGATAGTAAATCTGTATGGGTTTTGTCGATTTTTGTGCACTGTTGTCTTGTTCTGTTACATGCTATGATTGTCTTGGAAGATAGGAAGGAATTTCGGTTCCTTCAAAATGTTATAAAAATTGATTACTCTTGGTTAGATATTTTCTTTGTGAGTCCTCTTCTTTGGAATCGACTATGTGTTTGGCATATATTTATGTTTGTCCTAGTTCTCAATTATAGTCATGTTAAGCTTGAGAACTCAGAATTTCGAGTGGCTATCCGCTTTTTGCCCAAACTAGCGAAATCCAAGCTAGACAACATAAGTTATTGGATTAGATGTTGTTGGTTGTTTTACAACTATCTTCTCGTTAATAACAACTCCGATTTAGGCTATAGAAGCTATTGGATTGGAGATTTTTTAATCAAAATGCCAGAAGTGGCTTCCCATAATTTCTTAATTTACTCCATTCTAGGCCCCAGAAGCTATTGGAATGGAGAAGATTGTGTTGTTCATCTTCTGCCTATAGAAGGCGTTAATTACTATTTGTTTGAGATTTCTAAAAAGAATCTGCTTAATGAATTCTTACAAATCTCTGCTGAATATTGGACATCATCATATTATTATTATAACTGCCTTTTGGTATGTAAGAACAAGGTAAAGGATGTTCAATCCCTTGAGGACTCTGCATATTATGTGAGCAGCAAAGTGTTTAGTAAGCTCCGTACATTCCTGGTTCGTCTCCTCATTGTAATGTTTGTTATTTATCTGCTTCCTGTTAATAAAGAATTATTCAAAAGATGGGAGGGTCTCTCATCCCTCGAGTTCGGGTATGTCGAGGGGCAAGACTTAGCTCGCCTTTGCTTTGTCCTTCCGCATATATATTATGAATATTAGTTTTTGGAATATAAGAGGGTGTAGAAGGCATCTTGCTATGGAGGAGGTCAAAGAGTTTTGTAATCATAATAAAATTCATATAATGATGTTGTGTGAAACTAAAGTGCAATCCCCTCTCGTTGAGGGGAGTATTATGCACTGTGGGTTTCATCATTTTGATTTCCTCCCATCTTTTGGTATGGCGGGTGGGATTTGGTTGATGTGGAAAGACAATGCTAGTAATCCTTATAATTTATCAGTCATTCATAAATCTGATAGATTTATGGCATGTAATATAAGTATATTATCTATGAATTGTAGTTTCGTTGCTATCTTTATGTATGCTCCTCCTAGTCATGCCCTTAAATAAACTTTTTGGGAAGATTTGATTTCCTATCTTAAGTCGTTAAGTAGCCCATTTATTATATTGGGTGACTTTAATGAGCTTAGTTCTCATCTTGATAAGTTGGGAGGATCGGAATTTAGATTTTCTCGCTTAGCTTATATGAATTTGTTATTTGATTCAATTGAGTGTATATAATTTCCTTTTGAAGGTAATTCGTATACTTAGCGGAAAATATCCCGTGGTCCCAATAACATTCTTGAACGTTTAGATAAAGGAACTGTTAGTCTTGATTGGTTTAGTCTTTTCGCAAATTCTAAAGTATTTCACCATAATTTCACTTCATCTGATCATTGTCAAGTTTCAATTTCTTTAAATTTAAGTAAGTGTAGGAAAGCTCCTCCTTTTAGATTTAACAAATTATGGACAACCCGAAAAGACTTTGATTGTTTGATTAAAAAAACTTGGAGTACTCAATTCCAAGGTTCTCATATGTATTGTTTCACTAGAAAGTGTAAGTTCCTTAAAGGAAAAGCAAAAATATGGTCAACAACTCGTTTTGGAAATATTTTTAGACAACTTAGGATTGTGGAAGAAAAGCTAAAGTCTATCCAAAGTGATTTAGTACATAATGAGAATTGCCCACATCTAATAGCTTCGCAAAATAAATTTTGACAAAATAAGTTAAGGTATTACATTTTCAGGATTTGCATTGGAAGGTTAAAGCAAAATCAAATCATATTAAACTTAGTGATGCTAATACTAAGTATTATCACTCTTGTGCCTCTATTAGAAGAAATTGTAATTTAATTAACTCAATTCAAGATCCTCAAAATAAGTCGTATTGAAGAATGTATTACCAGTGCATTTAAATAACGCTTCCTGGCTAATCCGATATGCTCATTTGATGTCAACAATGATTTTGATTTACTAGATGAAATTATTTCGGAGGAAGATAACGTATATCTATGTATGGATGTTACTTTTGAAGAAGTTAAAACTGCGACATTTGACTTGGGCCCTGATAAAGAGCCTGGGCCAGATGGTTATCCACCTTTCTTTTTCCAGAAATAATGGACTTTAGTTGGTAGATCGGTCTTCAGAGCTATTAAAACTTTTTTCTATTCAGGAAAGATTTTAAAGGAGATTAGTCGCACATTTATTACCTTAATTTCAAAAATAGATAATCCTTCTAATCCTAACCATTTCAGACCTATTAGTCTTTGTTCTACAATCTATAAGATTATTTCTAAAATCATGGCTAATAGGTTAAAAGTTGTTCTAGGTAAAATTATTCATCCTTTATAGGGAGATTTTGTCCCTGAATGATTAATTCAAGATAATGTTCTCCTGGCTCATGAAGTTTTTCATTCTTTTGAAAATAAAAAAGGGTTGGAAGGATGGATAGCTTTGAAATTGGATATGGAAAAAGCGTATGATAGTTTAGAGTGGGATATCATCTTTATTACTTTTGAGAAATTGGGTTTCTGCTCTCGTTGGATAGAGTGGTTAAAACAATGTATTAATACTGTCTCCTTTTTAGTTTTAGTTAATGGTATTCCTGGTGAAACTTTTGTCCCGTCAAGAGGAATTCATCAAGGAGACCTTTTATCTCCTTATATCTTTATTTTATGTGCATAAATTTTAGCTCATCAATTGCATAGAGCTAGTTCTGTTGGCTCTAAATCTATAGGTGTTACATTAGGACACTCAAGGGTTAAATCCCCTTCCTAACTTTTGCAGATGATACTATGGTGTTTGCTAAAGCTACAGAGGATAGTTGTTATACTATCAAAATAAATTTTAGATAAATATTTTTCTATGTCAAGCCAACTTGTTAATTTTCCCAAGTCTGTAATTCAATGTACGCAAAATGTTTTAGAATTGGTTTTTGTTAATTTTGCTAATATCCTTCAAATGGAGAAATCCTTCTCGTTAGGTAAATATCTTGGTTGTCCAATTATTGATACCAAAGTAACAAATGCTACGTTTGCTGAAATTCAAGATAAAATGTCTTCTCAATTGACCAAATGGAAAGCTAACTCCTTATCTCAAGCAGGTAGGATCATTCTTATCCAATCTAATGTAGCAACGAAAGCCAATTATCAAATGCAAAGTTTTTCTTTGCCCCCTACAGTTCTTTCTTCCCTTGATAAATGTTATAGAAATTTCTTTTGGAATAAAGCCTCAGATGCTAAATCTCCGAATTTGATTGGGTGGGATAAGATCTGTAAACCCAAAAAATTTGGAGGTTTGGGTCTTAGGAAAGCTAAGACTGATAATATTGGCCTTCAGTTCAAGCTTCTTTGGAAGATTTTAGATTCTACTGACAATTTATGGGTTAATTTAGTTAAGAAAAAGTATTTAAAGGATGACGATTTGTTTTCTTATAAAGTCAAAGCTAATGTTTCCTGGCAATGGAGAAAGCTGATGGGGTTAAGAAGTTCTTTTAAGAAAGGGTTAAGATGGAATGTTGGAAATGGTTAGAATATTTCCTTTTGGTATGATAATTGAGTTTTTAGCTATCCCATTGCGGATATATGCCCTATTGTTAGTGGATCTGAAAGTATGAAAGTTAGTTACTTCATCAATTAGGATCGTCAATGGGATAAATCTCTTCTTATGCAGTTTATCCCTTTAGATATATCTAATTTAGTAACTAATTTATCTATTCCTAGTAATCAACTTTCTAACACAATGTTTTGGGGCCTCTTTCCTGATAGAAATTATTTTGTTAAGTCAGGTGTTGAGCTTATTCAAGGTCTAAACTCGCAAATGCCCGAGCCTACAATTTTTCATTGGATTTGGAAATTGAAGGTTTCCCCAAAAATAAATTTTTTTATTTGGAAAATTTGCCAAAATGGTCTTCCTACAAAGAAAAGGTTGGAATTAAGCCATGTTTTTCTTCCTATGGAGTGTGTCTTTTGTAATTATCACTCTGGGGATTCCTCTCATCTCTTTTCTAGTTGTCCTTTTGATATAGATGTGTTTGAGGATCTCAATAGCCATATGAACTGGAGTGCTCCTCCTGTTATTGTGAATGACTTTCCCTTTGTAGATCATTTGTTAAATTTGAAATCTTGTTTCTCGATCTCTCAAATTGAGATTTTTGCTATAACTTGGTGGTTTATTTGGTATAACCGCAATAGGGTAATTTTTTCGTCAGGAAAATTGTTCTCTAGTTAAAGTTAGTGCGATGATTACAGCTTATGTGCATAAGATTAGGATTCATGGAGCCACAGTTAATGAAATTAATGCTCAGTTTTCTCTACAGTCTATTCAGAAGAGTGGTGTTTCTTCTGGTAAGTCCAAGATTCGAGATCAGGTTAGTTGGTGCCCTCCTCCTTCCAATTATTATAAAGTTAATTTTGATGGTTCTAAACTTCCAAATGGACAAGCCTCTTTTGAGTTTGTTATTTGTGATTCAGAAGGGAAAGTTTTATTATGTGGTGTTGGTGCTTTAGATTCGTCGATTTTTATTCTTGTTGCTGAAGCTGTGGGCTTAAGAGAAGGTATTAGAGGGGCTATTTCCTTGGGAATTATAAATCTTAATATTGAGGGTGACAATCTGGTTGTTATCAACTCTATTAGAAATATTTGGAAGATTCCTTGGACTATTAACGCTATTATTTTAGATGCAGGTGAAGATTTGAAGCAATTTGAAGATGTCCACATTCGTATGCGTTTCGGGAGGCTTTGGATGACTCATCGCGGCCACATGACGACTAACATTACTTATTGGTTTGATGTTCCTGATTTCCCTTTTGCTGTAATCATCCGCAAGGATGCTTTAGTATGGCCCACCTTGGGATTCACCCTAGTTGTTTCTTTCCTTTAAAAAAAAAAAAAAAAAAAAGATATTTTGAAATATACTTAAACGAAAAGTAGATCTTTATAGAATGAAAGGAGTATATTGCAAAGTCTTTCTTCGTTATCTTGTTTTTTTTGTCCCTTTGTGAGTTAGTTTAGTGAATTACAATATCAAATAAAATTCATATTTATTTCAATTATTTACCTCATAAAAAATAAAAAATTTATTCCCACATCATGTGTTTTAGAATACTCACTCCTTTCCTTATCAATATTCCTAATACTTTGAATCTTGAAACTAATAAAATTATATAAAATATCTAACCTTGTTCCAATATATATGAAAAAAGTCAAGTGTAGTTTTTGTTGATTCGTTTTAATGAGTATTTTAATACTATCAATTTTTTATATTTTTTTACTAATAAGTAATTGTATATATCTATACAAATATATTAAAAGGCGTTCCTATCAAAGGAACGGTGCCACATGGCACTTTGCTAAAGGTTTTAATACATGTGTTTATAATCTCATTTAAAAATATTAACAATATGTAGTTACTAGGATTCGAACACATGACCTTTGAAATAAAATGTGAGTGTTTAACCACTAATCCACTACAATTTCAATGCTTAATGTTTCAAAGTAAAACATAATATATAAAGTCTTAGACAAGCTTTTTGATCTCTAATACTTTTATTAAGTAATAACATTCTCTTACCCTAATTCCATCGAAATTGTTATTTTTATTCCAATTCCTTAGAAGTTTTTTGAAAACAATTTAACTTGGCATAACGTCCATTTTTTCGATTTTGCACTAGATAGAATATTAAGAAAAACTAATAAAATCAAGTATGAGATTTATGAATAATAATATATTTGATAATTGTAACTGACCTGGGGCATCGCCCGGGCCAAAATACTAGTTAATATTGAAAGATGTGCATTGATAAATATCAAAGTCAAATGGAAACATTTATAAACAACTGATGAAGAAGTTAAATAGGATTTCAATGTGAAGATTCAAAATTATGTTATGCCCATGTTATAGCCTTATAGGGGGTTGATACATTAAGTTTTATTCTAATCTAATATTACCTAAGTTATAGGTAAACTAGAAAATCAAGTAGAATTATAGTGCACAATATACAAGACAATTCTTCCATAAAACAAAGTACAAGAAGGTAAAAATGGAAAATGAAACTACCAGGGCCTACGAATCCTCTCAGGGCTCCAATTATATTGCAATTTTAGTTTCTTCCATATATCTCTATGGAGAAGAATAAGTCTTTAAGATCCTTGTTTCTCTGATTATTTTTTTCCCATGAGAAGTTAAAAAAATTATAAATATTTTCTATAAAAATGCAAATGTAACTACCTTTTGATCTCTTATTTTTTCCTTTCAGTGGTTTTACAATTTATTCAATTATCAATCATTCTTATACAAATTTAAAATATATCTTCTCATACATAAATGGTTATCTAGAGTATTTAGCGGAACAGAAACTTTTGATATCAATTAAATTGGTAACCATGGCTCTAAGTTGTGAGTATTTGTGAGGATATTTGATCTATTTACATAGAAGATGGATAAAGAGAAGAAAAAGTTTCCAATTGGGAAACAACACTACACCTTATATGAGGAGGTAGGTGAAGGGGTTAGTGCATCGGTTTACCGTGCTCTATGTATTCCGAACAATGAGATTGTCGCCATCAAGATTCTTGACTTCGAACGCTGTAATAGTGATTTGGTAATTTCCATATCCTTCCTTAGTTTCATGAGTTTTACTTTTTGCAGTTTAGGGTGTACGTAATATTTTTCTTGATCTCCTATCATTCTATATAGACTAATCAAGATTACTTACATGTATAGGAAGCAATTCCTACGGAGTATAATATTTTGGCATTGGTTCTAGAAGATGTGTCTCTAATTTTTACATTTTTTTTTATACTTTCTACAGAAAAACATATCTAATGAAGCTCAAACAATGTTCTTGGTCGATCATGCTAATGTTCTAAAATCACATTGCTCATTTGTTAGTGACCATAATTTGTGGGTGGTCATGCCATACATGGCGGGGGGATCATGTCTTCATATATTAAAGGCTGCCCATCCAGATGGATTTGAAGAAGTGGTTATAGCCACTATATTACGTGAGGTTTTGAAAGGTTTAGAATATCTACATAATCATGGCCACATACACCGAGATGTGAAAGTAAGTAATTCATTCTTTTCTAGATAGTTATTAATTTTGGATTTGACTTAAAAAATCTCATGCTTGTTGAAGTATATAGGCAACATTGATTTTCCAAAGTGACCTAACAGTTTGAGTTCAATATATGAGGAGGCTCCCATTAGGATAACTTTATTCACCTAAAATCCTTAACATACCTTTTTTTAATTTGTAAGTCCTATAGATTTAAATTGTATGGTATTTTCTGATTTTGAGCATAATATTATTAGGCAATTCAAATATGCTTCCTTTTTTTTCAATAGGAAGTTAATATATTGGAAAAAAAGATTGAGGAAGTATTAATGCGTAAGAAAGTTTCAATATACAAAGTAAAGCAAATTGTTTAAAAAAAAAACTCAATCAACCAACAACTTTTTTTTTTACCAAGGAAAGAAAAACTAAGCCAACCCCCCTACCGCGGGGGCCAATCTAAAATGTCCTTACGGACCAATAAGGAAAATTCAATATCATAGGGAGGGAAGAAGATAGTAGGAGATGCGTAGCGGTGCCCCTTTGCAGCCATAAAGTCTGCCGCCTTGTTGCCTTCACGACCAATATGGCGAGAGCTGATCTCTTCGAAAGTCACACCATTCTTACCTATATCAGACACAATAGTATCAATACACCAAGGAGTCCTAATTTTACCTGACAAAGCATGGATGACTTGAACATTATCCTTTACAACTATAATTTTATTAAGATGAAGCCTCACAGCACACGAATAGCCAACCAACAACTTGAAAAGCAATGAAATGAAAATTATGTTTGTAAATTAAGTCAACTAAAGTGTACAAGTAAAAAAAAAATTGACTTGAAGAAAATTTGCATTAATTTAGACACAAAATACAAACTAGGGCTAAATAGTAAACAAACAACACACGAGTTTTACTAGCTCTTATAAACCATTTAAAGTTAAAACAACAAGTAAAACTACGGAGGAACTTCTTGCTATAAAGGCCTTTATTGTTTGGTGATTGAGTCATAACTCTGCTGGATGTGGCTGATAATCGCTTGACCATAGTAGCGATAACTGAAAAGACATTGTAGCTTCTTAGAGGAAGACAATATGCAATAAAAAGATATATCATACCTGCTAGAAGCGGTGGGACGAGCGTATTACTGTCACGATCCAAACAACTAACAACCAAAAGCCAGATTTGCATCTCGTAGCATGAGCAATCCGAGTGACCTTTTGTCACTTGGAACTCTTGGCTCATGATTCCTTGAAAAGTCACATTCCTTTGTGACTTAAGACTCTCTTGAGAGAGTATTTTGGATGTCTACTTTTGGTAAGAGAACCGCATTTGAGTTGACGTGTTGAAAACCACCAGGTTGAACTGGGGTACCCCTTCAGATTCGAATTTTTCAAGGCAAAGATCTTTAAGTTCCTTGCCGAGCTGAAATGAGAGCTAATCATTATTAGCTTTCGAACCCACCTCCGATTTCCAATACCTAAGAACATATGTCCAAACCATGAAACCCTTTCCCCTCCTTGTCGACACTCAGGCCCGTCCCTGACATTTTGGAAGCCCTGGGGCGAACTAAGAAAAATGGGCCCTCCCTAATGTCAACTTATATTCTTGACATATATGGATTTAAACATATTAATGGTTAAAGTTTGGTTGAATATGGGTTTCGTATCTCATGAAATCTGAATTCATTTTAACTTACATTTTTAATAAGGTACCCACTTTTTAACAATTCCACTTTGACATTTGGGTTTTTTATTAACATCTAATATATTTGACTATCATACTTTATTGATTCGTACAATTTTTGTAAAATAGAACATTTTAAATTTAATATACATTGAGATAAATTTAATAACATTTCATATTAACTTTTGTTCTTATACATTATTAACTTTATAATCGAACTAGAGCATACGAACAATATAAACATAAAAATTGAACAATTATATAAAATCGAAGGGTGTGTGAAAATCAAAAGCATGGTTACTCTATATGAGAAGGAAAAAAAACCACTGTTTAAAGATTAAATAGCTTTTTAAAACCAGTTAAGCTTAGATTTACAACACCTTGAACAAGTGAAGTGCTAAGATAAATCCGGCAGCGGCATTGCGGCAGCGGCACTATGGCAGCAACGAATTGCAATCAGCGACGCAGCAGGACAGCAAGCGAATTGCGATGGACTCCGGCAGGCGGCAACCAAGGACAACCTTCTGACCTTAAGCCGTCAGTAGAGGCAGAGCAATGCGGCGAAGTAACCCCAACAAAGTAACTCGACAATCACTCAGTCAGGCGAATCCCAATCGATGAAAAAATTCCCAAAACCCTTACTTACATTCTTAATTTCATAATATCTTAATAACTTCACTTGATTGAGACTAAATCTTATGAGTATTGCATTATATAAATCCAATTCATCCCTATTTAAATTGTAGAAAAAAATTCCCGTTGCCATATTTATGGGAAATTTAACAGCTAAATTTTTGGGAAATATGGAAAATTTCAACGAGTTTGATGGAGGTTAGAGAAAATTTTGGGAATTAAAAGAAGATTTTAATGTGGATCTTGGAAAGAGAGAGAGAAGAAGTGAAGTGAAAAACCGAAGAAGACGAGGAGTTTTTCAGTTTTTAGTGAGCGTCGTTCACTTGTTCACGCATGTTAGTTTTTTTTTCCTAGTTCTATTTTAAAACCTAGAGGATTGGGCCCCTTTTAGCCTTGGGCCCTTGGCCATTGCCCCTTCAAACACCCCTCAGGGCCGGGCCTGTCGACACTCACATTCTTATGAATAATCAATTAGGGGGTCCCTAAACTTTAGTTCCTACTTTCAACATTCATTTTTTCAAGTTACAACATAATCAAGAACTTATAAATATGCAATAATATTAATGAAGTATATTATTATCAACTATATCAAAAGTTTAAAGGAGATGTTGCATAATGTTAGAGATATTGTATAATGGTATAAGGAAATATATTAGTGTGATATATTTTCTACATATAGTATTATACAAATAATATCCTTAAGATTTTTTATGTTAAGATATCTTAGATATTATTTGCTAAATCATATATTCATATACTGACATAAATGACCTTCAATATATTATTTGGAGAATATTATATATGGAAAATATATCGTACTAATATATTTTCGTATATTACTAATATTTAATATCCCTAACACAAAACCATGTATCGCCACACGTAATAGTCATTCTATTTGTAATCGAAATTCAGTTACCAAGTGAGAAAACAATTCTTCGAATTTCAGTTGTATATCGAGAAGATAGAGAGCGTAGGAATACAAATTAAGTGCTTATTTGGTTGCAATGAGAATTAATTTCCCATAGGAATTTAAAATTTATGGGAATTTAATTCCCTTATTAAATTCCTAGGAATTAGTCTAACTTGTTTGGTAGTCATAAGGGAAGTTGTAATTCATAGGAATTTATGTAGGAATTGTGAGTGACCATGGGCGTAAGTAAATCAATTCTTACATTTTGTGGGAATTTCAAATTCCTATGAATTTTCATTGCCCCTGTTTTCCCCACTTTCTATCAACCAAACAACTACCAAAATTAGAAAATCATGGGAATTTCTATTGCCTACATAATTTCCTATATACCAAACAACCATTAAGTCTAAATGAACAATTACACCTTTATCTGCCCCTTAGTGAATCATTATATTAATAAGGTACATCTCAAATTCCACTGGAATTTTGATTTCCTAGGAAGTACAAAATAGGGTAGTTGTTTGGTATGCAAGAAATAGGAAACTCATGGGAAATAGAATTTCCTAGGAAATGGAAATTCCTATGTAGTGTAGGAAATTTATCACCAACCCCCTCCCCTTGGTGATTAGAATTTCCTGTGTCAATTACAAATTCTTATGCTCAACCAAACACCCAAAGCTATTTCCTAGAAAATAGACAAAGGAATTTACTTCCCATGAAATAAGACTTCTCATGGGACTTAAGTTCCAATGGTTACCAAATGAGGGTTAAAATGGAAATCAAATTGTCTCGTCACCAAATAAATCAAGGCCACCATCATATTGCCATAGATATTACTAACTGAAGTACAAATATTCAATTTTGTAATTATCATACTCGTTTTTTAAAATTTTCTGAAATTTCAATATCCCCTATCATGGTAAATGGAATTATTTTAATTACCTCATATATCTAGATATACAACTTTAAAATTTTTATAATATTCAAAGTTTATGTCAATCTTACAAAATATTTTAAATTCTTTTACAGTGACCTTTATTAAAAGGACCATGTATTCATTCCTCTAGGCTCTAGCGTCTAAGGCTCTAACCAAACATACCACATTAAGGACCTTATCGACAGGCCCGGTCCTTACCTTTTTGGGGCCCTAGGCAAAATAGTAGATTGGGGCCCCTTTAAAAAATACAATTTATAATAGAACAAAATAAAAACATTTGATAGTAGTTCTATGAAATAAATCCGTTGTTCAAGCGAATGCAAATTTGCAAATAAATTTATCAAAAAAAAAAAATGTTCAAGCAACTCATATGCCATCATCTAATACATGATAATAAAATATCATAAAAAACGGGTTCTACGAGCATTCCGAGATGCAAAATCATTAATGATAATATCATCGATGTTTTCCAAAAGTTCCTTCTCGATTGATAAAACTGCAAGACCATTTAACCGTTCTTGTGACATGGATGACCTCAAGTAGGTTTTGATCAACTTTAACTTTGAAAAACTTCTTTCACCGGAACTGTTAAAAAAATTCTATAAGCGATTGAAGTATTTGGATAGCAATCTGCAGATTTAATAAACTCAAGAATATCAGTGGCTGACATTAATTTATTTGGCAAAGTAGATTGTAACACTTTCAATTCTGAGTAAAGATCATTCAAATCCACATCAAATGAATCACCATGAGAAAAAGCAGAGTGAAAAATAACACAACATTCTCTCAATTCTTTTTCCTCCAATGACCTTAACTTGTTTGAATCAAACAAAAATCCAAAAATACTTTCAAAAGTTTTTAGTTGCTCAAATCTGCTTTTCAAAGAAGTAATTGCCATATCAACAACAACCAAAAAATACTCAAGTTTAAATAATTCCTCAGGAGACTGGTTTTGTTCATCCTCTTGATTATTTTCATCAAAATGTTTTTTTCTAATAACACGACGCTTTGTAGGAAGCGTAGGCTGTACATCCATATCAAGTGCAATACTTCTAGCAATATTCATACTAGAAGTGAAGCCTTCCTCTCTAAACTTTTCGAAATATGACATCATACCTTCAACTTGTTCTATGGTGGTGTCGATACACATGGACTGAGATTGCAATTTCTTGCTCACTTTATTTATAACAAATAGAATCTCATACCAAATAACCATACCAAGCAAAAATTCAAAACTCCCAAGTGCGTTATATAAAGACTCTGCTTCACTCTTTGACTTTGCATCATTACCACAAGAATCATATAAATTTGACAAAGCCAATCTTAATTGGGGAGCTTGAAATCTAATAGCTTTAACACTTTTTATTCGACTCTCCCAACGAGTATTAGATAAACATTTCAAAGTAAGATCGAAAACATTATCAAGCAAAATTTTCCATCTTTTTGTAGAACCAGAAAACAAATTATATATGCGTTGAACAATTCCAAAAAATGAAATAGCTCTAGTGCAAGAATGTGCCATGTCGCTAAGAGCAAGATTCAAACTATGACAAACACAAGGCATATATAATGCTCTCGGGTTTATTTCAAGTAAACGTTTTTGTACACCTTGGTGCTTCCCTTTCATATTGGAGCCATTATCATAACCTTGACCCCTTATATTATCAACATTAAGATCAAGAGACTTTAAAACATTTTGTAATTCAACTAAAAGTCCCAATCCCGATGTATCATTTACCTCCAAGAACTCTAAAAAGTACTCCTTAATTTTTATCTTTTTTGTTGCCATATTCACACATTGTATTATCAAAGTCATTTGTTCTTGATGAGCAATATCAGGAGTACAATCAAGAATTATGGAAAAATATTTTGCCTCTTTGATAGTCTTAATTATAGAACTCTTCACACTATTGGCTAAAAGGGAGATCAATTCATTTTGAATTTTATTCCCAAGATAATGATAATGAATTTCACGATTTTGAATGCGTCTAATATGATCTTGCATTATCACATCAAATTCCGCAATCATTTCAATCAATCCTAAGAAATTACCATTACTATCTTGATATAGTTTTTCATTGGATCCTCTAAAAGCCAAATTATGAGCAAAGAAGACATTTCACAAATTCGAAAATATTCTAAGTAAAACTTGCCTCCATCGATCTTTCTCTTTCATAATCGCTTCTTGCAAGTTTTTATCAATGGTTTCATTCTTATCTAGCCTTACTCTCATTTCATTCCAAGTAAACATATTATTCATATGCTCGGTACTATTTTCATGTTGTTTGAGTCTCTCACTAATACGCTTCCAATCACATAAACCCTTATTTGCTAACAAACTTTTGTTAGTAATAGACTTGAACAACTTGCAACAAAAACAAAATACTTTGTCAACATGTTTAGAATAAACCAACCATTTTCTATCACTAATCTCACCATTGTTCAACTTCCTAGAAAAATAAGCATATGAAAAATGCCTATTATTATCATCAAGAGGAAAGTCAAGATTTAATTCTCTTATAGGCCCCTTTTCAACTATAATGTCTCTTGTTTTGTTATCAAGGTTAGTCCAATTCCTAGGATCATAAATATCCACATAAGGAATTTCTTGTTCTTCATCAATACCATTATTAGTAGGAATTGGTTGTTCTTCATCAATGTCAATATCAACATTTGGCAAATTAGGCTCATTTAGAACATCAATAGGCTCGTTTGGAACATTTTCATTATTGTCATTGACTTCATCATGTAAATTTTCATTTGGTTGATCTAAATTTTCATGAACTACATTTCTAACAACAAATCTGTCAATAGCACCTTGCTGTGATTTTATTAACTCTTCAGCAATTTTTCTTTTTTTCACTTCCGGATAAATGTTTTTTAGGCAACATTGTAATTTGCAAATAAAATAAATCAAACACAGAATGACAGAATACTCAGATCATATTACAGAGAATAGAGATGGAATAACAACACCTTGAACAAGTGAATTGCTAGGATAATCCGGGCATCCGCAAGAAAGACTACTACAGCAGCCGAATTGCAATCGGTGACTCAAGACAAACGGGACATCAAGCGAATTGCGATGGACTCCGGCAGGCGGCAACCACCGACGACCTTCTGACCGTCAGGTGTCAGTAGAGGCAGAGCAAATGAGCAATCCGGCGAAGTAACTCGAAACTCGAAATTCACTCAGTCAGGCAAATCCCAATCGAAGAAAAAATTCCTAAAAGCCTTACTTATATTCTGAATTTCATAATATCTTAATAATTTTACTTGATTGAGACTAAATCTTATGAGTATTGCATTATAGAAATTCAATTTTTCCCTATTTAAATTGTAGAAAAAAATTCCCGTTGCTATATTTAAGGGAAATTTAACAGCTAATTTTTTGGGAAATATGGAAAATTTTAACGAGTTTAATGGAGGTTTGAGAAAATTTTGGAAATTAAAAGAAGATTTTAATGTGGATCTTGGAAAGAGAGAGAGAAGGAGTGAAGATTGAAGAACCGAAGAAGACGAGGAGTTTTTGAGCGTCGTTCACATTTCACGCGTGTTTAAGAATAGTTTTTTTTTCCTAGTTCTATTTTAAAACCTAGAGGATTGGGCCCCTTTTAGCCTTGGGCCCTTGGCCCTTGCCCCTCCAAACACCCCTCAGGGCCGGACCTGCTTATCGACAAGAACTCTTAAAATATGCACAAATTCTTGGGTGTAACTATTACACCATAATTTATGGTGTAACAACCCACACATCACCGTTTTTTTTTATTAAAAAAAATCAAATAATATGAAATAAATGACAAAATGACATGAAATTCATGTCATTTTTTGTATAGTCCATATCATTCTTGTTAAAGGTCTATGTCATTATGCATGTTACACAATAAGTTATGGTATAACATGTTACACCCTAGACGCACTATAAATTATGACAAAGGATACAAAAATGTAAAACTATCAACATCTTTTTTTTAAATAGGTAAGAAGAAATTATTTGGGTTACTCTCTCACAAGGCCTCCAACTAGAGGCCCATTACAAGCCACACACCCCCAACTCCCCTTTCCTCCTCCTCTAAATCTCAAGCATAAACCCTATACTTTTTTAAGGGAGATGGAAAAGCTCACCATTTAAGCCAATCCTAATTGCCAAAACTATCAGCATCTTGTATAATACTATATCTATATTAAGGAAAATGTCTTCTATTCACTTTTTTTTGGCGCCTGGATCTGGTAACTGGATGAATGGATTCTATCTAAATATTCATAGCCATAATACTTACACACTGCACTTGTTGACATGACTTTAACATAATTTTTTAATTTCGGTTAGAAGGGTTTTTTAACCCCCATGAATTCATGACAACAATCTAATGATTATAATACCAATTAATTCAAAATACTCAACCCCATATATTGGTTACATCAAATTGCATTGACACTTTTATTATCTTATAGAATTCTTCTAGTATTATAATTTTGCTCAACTTTTACTATGTATTACCTTTGTTTTCTAAGTTATACCATATTTATTTTTTGGCCTTTTAGAACTAATTGTACCATTTATTTCGTTACATGAGAATTTCAATAGTGTTAGTCATGTCCTTTTACAACTATCTTATATATGTTAATATGTCATATGTGTTGTTTTTTTGTGTACAACTAGAAAAATAACGGAGTAAGCAATTTTTTTTTTGCGTATAACTAAAAGAATAAAGGAGAAAGCATGTTATATTCTTAATTGCAATAAGATTGCTTGTAGTCCCCGTCAAAAAAACAAATTGCTTGTAGTCAGGGGTAAACATTTTTTCCAATTATTCCATGACCTTTTAGAGCATGTATAATGGGGTTCTTGAGAGGGATCTGCAACTAGCTTTCCAAGGAGAGAGAAAATGGAGAGTTACATCTCACCCAACAACGGCGCTTGGGTGTGTTTGAAATAGATCTTCCATGGAGACACTTTGAAAAGTGTCTCTTGGAGGATATACCATTTGGGAGAAATTAAAAATGGCTCTCCATTGGACCAACCAATCAATTGGTGGTGACACATGGCACAAAGGAATGGATTTCATTAATTGACATGGGGACCATTTTATAGTGAAAAATGAATAGAGAGCTCTATAAAGAGTTTTACTATTGTTGAATGTTTTTTAGATATAGTTTTTGAGAGTAGTTTAAAGAGAAAGAATAGTGGAGAGTTCATTGAAAAGTCATTACCATTGTACATGCTCTAAGTAGATTATCATGTTGGCAATAAAATACTCGTGTTACACCTTGCATATAAGAATCGAGACTTGTTTCCTTTCCCTAGGAATAATTCTTCCTATTTCTATGATCAAAGTGTGATAACTATTACCATTATACTCCTTTTTCGATCACTATCGCATATTCTCAACCCTCTGTAACTAGGTTTATAGTAAAACCACCTTGATAAAGGTAATAGTGGAACTTGTGGAAGCATAGTTTTATAATCTTCATCCCAAGGGCATGTTTGGATTGGTTGTAATTAATTAGGGGAGTAATAAAAGTAAAACCACCTTAATAAAGGAAAAATAAAAGTGAGTTGAGATTATTGCAAGGGGATGATGTAGTATTGTGTGATGGGAAGGGAGGAAAGAAGAAGCTACCCTCCAAATGAGGGTATCAATTACCCTGGGGGCATTTGATGGGTATCCCCATAATGCAAGTAACAATTCTCCCTTTCATTCTCTTTTCTTATTACCAACACTAACTTATCGTGTTTAATTATCACCACTTCTTCCCCTTCATAATCACCTCTAACCGCCTTATCTTTTCTTAGTTTGACTTTTGTTACCCCTTAATGTATCATCCTTAATCCAAACAATACCCTAATTGTTAATAAAAAGTTGCAAGTTATTAATTAATTTTCTCGATAGATCAAATTTTAAGAGAATTGGAACATTTATTAAAAATCTGTAATGCATTAGTTATTTCTCTTGATTATTGTTAGACTAGAATGAATATATATTAAGAAAAAATCTAGCTTATCCCAATTCAAAATTAGTATCTCTGTCCTTCTCACGTTTTTTTTCGGGGAAGATTCTTTTTGTTTTTCCTAATAGTTTCTTATTTAGTTTGATATAATATTCTATCATACGAATAATACTTATAATTCTAATTCAAATTTTAGAAATCTCATTCTTATGAGAGTTTTTTTTGTTGCTAAGTTTATTTGGATTCATATGTTGAAAGTTCAAAAAGAAAGTCCAAGAATTACAAGATCATGATGAGCAGAACAACAAAACTCCTTAATACAAGGAAGAATACTAATCACAAAGAGCCAAATCCTAGAGCAACTCGAAACTGAGTAGCACCAAACGAAGAATTTAGAATTTGTCCTCAAACCCTGCTTTGCTAGTGAATCTGCTACCGCATTTGAACCTCGACCCTTGTGAGAGATTGTGATGTTTAGCCAAGACTTTCTTGCATTTCAAATATAGTAAAGAAGAAAGTTTAAATTCCAAGGCCCAACCTTGTTACTATGCACCATTGAACCGCATTTGCTGAATCTGATTCCTGAACAAAATTATGATGCTTAATACTATCACAACACATTGAAAATTTGATGGCTCGGTATATTGCATAAACTTCAGCCGAGTTGATCTCAATATGGGGAATAGGGCTGGATAAGATACGGACAAAGTTGCCATTGTCCCTTCGAAGAACACCCCCAACCGCGGAACGGGGAAGGCGAGGGTCAAAGGAGGCGTCAACATTCCATTGGATTAAACCCGAATCCGGAGGAGACCAGGCAAGCTGTGCAGCTTTTACAAGATGGGGAGAGGTGAGAGCATTAGAACAATTCCATTTTAAGCACAAGGGGTTGTGCAAGGCATCTAAGGAGGCATAGGGAAAAGGATCATTCCAACCTTACATCCACCAGCTTAGCCCAAGAAGAACAAGATATTGGAGTTCTGATGAGGATAATGAGGAGTTATCAAAGATTCGCCCATTTCTCTCTTTCCACAAAGTCCATATGATGATGAAGAAAGCTACGACACTCCAATTTATTTTTGAAGAAAATACCATACCCACAAATACGCCATTGATGGAAAGCGTCATGAAGGGAAGATGGGAAGACCCAATGAACACCCCATAAATTTAGCCACCAATACCAAAGTGTTGGGTTCAGGGGCGAAACTACAAGGGGGCTGGTAGAGGCCCAACGCCTACAGCCACCTTCGCGGCCCATGTATTATAAGAGTATCCCCTGCAGGTTTTAAATATATATTATACTAAATTGCTTGTTATATCATATTAATGATCTTGCTTGAGCGGTAAAGTAGGTTCCCATAAGTAACGTTTTAACATGAGGTCATGGGATTAAAACTTGAAAAAAGTAATAGTTTTACTATTGAAAAATACCCAAGGAGAATAATTATCTTGCTATTGACGTTTTAAATCTCATTTGCTTCTTTTACCTTTATTCTTGTGAGACTTTGTGTTCCATGTTCAACTTCATGTCTTTCCTTTGGAGCTCTTAACTCTTAAGCCTTGGAAATTTTAAACTCTTTGTAAGATGAGGGACATAAAGAAGAATCTTGCCAATTTAATTTATAAGTATCATGATTCAATGGAAATGATATAGAGATCTATAAATATAGAGCCACATTGCACCGGGAATTTTCATATCCATACATCCTTTACACATTAGATGTGGTATAAATAAATCAGGCTTAACTACAAGATAAATAAATTTTGAACTTTCATATCTATACAACCTTTTCACTATTCCCTAGATGCCCCCTCTATTTAGAAGTTATAAGATGATTGCATTGATATTTGATGCACTGTTCTCGTCGATTTTATTTCAGCACTAACTGTGTGTTAGATAGACATGCACCATTGAAAAAAAGTTATGTGACCTAGATATTATTATGAAAAGTGGAAAAATATGGGTAGTGCATTAATACAAATGCAATGAAAAAATGAGCTCGAATAACTTGCAAGTTGAATCAGCTAATTTACACCCGTTTTATATAAGACATTGTTCGATCCCTAAAGAAATTAAAAAAATAATGGTCATCCGGCCCCACAACTAAAAAAATCCTAGCTTGGCCCCTAGTTGGGTTGTTTGGCCCAAATTCCATTAGGCCCAAATTATCAGCAAAATAACAAGAGATATTTCTCTAATCTCTACCTAAACTTGGAGATCATTTTCATGATTTCTCTAGAATAATTTGGAGCGTGCCAGCAAATTCATCAAGCTTAAGCATATAATGTCGGCAAATATGGGAGCATGTGGTAATTTATACACACTTCATCCGCCGGCATTGACATTCTATAAATAAGTGTTGGGCATACTTTGGGTATAATCAACCAACACCCAATATACTAGATTCCATACATACTACACTATTCTTCCTACAATTCCTCCTTGTATTATTAATTATTCTTCCTAATACACTAGGAAAAATTGACAAAAACAGGCCCAACTATGACTCCCAGTAGGCCTAGCTATGGCGCCCCTTCCATAATGGATCCCAACTTTTGAATACTCCACAGCGGTCCCAACTCTGAAAAATGATCCAAGTGGAAGGGTTACCGATTTAAGCGGTAATTTAAAAAAAAATCTTTTACACGTTTTGGGGGGGTATCAGGGCAAGGGGAAGGGTTTTTCACTTTTCTCGGACGGGGAGGGGGTGGTCGGGCGGGGAGGGGGGTTTAAGGGCGGGGAAGGCGTGGTGACGAAGGGGACGGACGGGGGAGGGGTTTCGGGACGGAGGAGGGTTTTATGGGGTAGGGGAGAGGGTGGCGGGGCGGGGAGAGGGTGGCGGGGGCAAGGGAGAGAATTTCATAAGCGGGGAGGGGGTGGCGGAGCAGGGGAGGGCTTTTCGAGGCGGGGTGGGGGGATGGCGGAGTAGGGAGGGAGGTTCTGGTAGCAGTGTGGGGCGCGCGGTAGGCTGCGTGGTGGTTGTGTAGCAGTAGACTAGGGGGAAGATAGAGAGAGAGTTGCGTGGGGAAAGGGGGAAAGAGGGACGCGAGAGAGGGAGGAGGCAGGGGGTCCATGCTGCACTGGCCAGTGGGAGGGTAGCCGAGCCTCGACGAGCCGGCGACAGGGTAGAGTATGGTGGTTCTAGAGCGAGGGAGGGGGAGGCAGGGTAGGGCAGGATATTTCGAGGGTGGGGAAAGGGATGGCAGTGTAGGGGAAGGGTGGCAGCCCTGGCAGGGGTGGCAAGGGTGATTGTTTAGGAGGTTTACCTGTTGTAGCAGGTTAGGTGACCTGCTAGGACCATTTTTGTAAAACAGCCCGCAAAGTTGGGACCGCTATGGATTATTCAAAAGTTGTGATCTATTATGGAAGGGAGGCCATAGTTGGGCCTGCTCTTGTCAATTTTTCCAATAGACTATTCTTCTTTGTATTACTCCTTAGTGAGTGATTATAGAGTAAGAGTTTTATTGTATTACTCACCCTAATAAATATTTAGAGTTCTTGTAGTCTCCTATATTTACATATAGTGGATTTTTGGGTAATCGTCGTTCGTGGGTTTTTCGTCTCTATTTGAGGAATTTTTCGACGTTAAATTGTGTCTCCATCTTTTACTTCTTTTCTTGCCATATTTCTAACTCTAGTTATTTTTGCTCAATCTCTACATCTTTAATTTGCTTCGATGCGCATTCAAAACCCTAACATAAAGTGATCTTGAAATATTACAATGGAGTAGAAGATGATCATGAGTCTCGCTTGCAATATTACATACAAAACAAGAGGATTATGCCATGGGGATAATACCAAGATGGCCAAGCTTTGCCTTTTGTATTGATGCGGCCTAAAATAGCTAGCATAGAGGAGTATTCTATACGGTATCCCTCTATTTTGGTACTAAATATTTGTTTTTGTAAGAAAAGAAAATAACAAGAAAACTTATTATATTTTTTAAGAGTATCTTCTAATATTCAAAGCCATATATTGTTTACAAATCTTAAAGTATCAATTCTAAAATGACATGCATTCGGAAAAATTAGTGTGTATCGCCCTTTTTATATTTTGTTTTTCATCATACATCACATTAGAAAGATAAATTATGAATAGTTTTTATACAAACTCATTCATTTTTGAGCTGACGATGATTATCGTTTCTTTTAGCACTTGAAATTTTATAAAAATGTTTTGTCTAGCTCAAAGGATTGATCAATATAATTTTTTGAAGTAGTGATGAGATGTGTTGTTCTAGTTGATACTTATAGGTCTTCTATCCATTAAGTATCACTATTTGAAGATCTATTCAATTTGTAATTCATAAATTTCTTTACAATTGGTACATAAAAAAGATAAAGTTAAAAGAAAATTGGTCAAAGATCATTATGAATGGTCCATCCCTTAAAAAATAAATTAGAAGTGACTAAAATAATATAACACTAGTTTTGAAGCCCGTGCGTTGCACGGGTTATTGTTTATTTATTTATTTTTAAAATTTTTTTGTTAACATTGTTGATTTTTTGTTGCTGTGAAATGAGATTTTCCAACATCATTGTATTTATGTAATTTTTCCATTATTTTTCTATTGCAACAATTACCACTTTGAAAGTTTCATCTATTGGAACCATTCCACTTTTGGTAAAAAAGCAACTATAGTAGACAACATCATCTTTACTTTATGTTAATAAAACCATCATTAATTACTCAAATTGCATCATAAAGTTGCGTTTAATTTATTAAGGATTTACTTATCCCCTACTCTAGTTAACCCTTCTATGTAAACAACCCATTTTTTATTTTATTAAAAACCATGCCCAAACCCATTGTTGCAGTAGAAAAAGACAGATAAGGATCTGGGCTCGTAAGTCGTAAGGCCGATGTTTTGAAAGATAATATGTTTAATCCTGTAAATTGGACATATGATAAAATATTATACTCACATATAGTACACTATAGTTATAGCTATTATTATATTTATCTAAAAGAAAGACTAAATAATGCCTTACCATTCATCTAGTTAAATATATTTACATGAGTTGTAAACCTATATTGTAAATGGATCTTATTTAAGCATATTTCAAGCACTCCCAAATGATAAAAAATTATAATGTTTTGAATTAGGTAGCAAATGTTATATTCAGTTTACCTAATATAATGATTTATGTCGTTTTTTCAAAACGAAACTCTAATTTCTCGTTATCCAAAACTTCTTTTATGTATTTAAAATATATGTAGAACTCTATTTTTTAAAATATTTAAAATAAAAATTAATGACATGACAATGCTATGTGGCGCTCTCTATTTCATAAGTTGTATAACTATATTGTAAATGTATCTTATTTCGGAGCATATTTCGAGCACTATCCAATGGAACAAAAATTATAATATTCCGAATTACATAGAAAAAGTTATACAAAATTTACATAATATATTAAATTAGGTTGTTCATTCATAATCAAACTCTAATTTTAGCTTATCTAGAACTCCTTATATGTATTTAAATATATGTAGAACTCTATTTTTGTAAAAAATAAAAATAAAATTTTATGACATGACAATCCTACGTGGTGCGCTCTATGGCCTCGAAATCTTGAGGAGCTCCCTATACTCCCGAAAAGTTCCTCCTTTATATATATATATTGATGATTGATTTGGTAATTGATTGTTTTGAAGGGATAATTTAATTGGTATTTTAATTGTCATTTACTTATTTGTGAAGAACTATAAAGATTTTTAGTTGGATATCAATGAAGAACCTTTTTATTATATGAGCAGGCAGGAAATATTCTTATCGGTTCACGTGGTGCAATTAAGTTAGGAGATCTGGGTGTTTCAGCATGCTTATTTGACTCAGGTGACAGACAACGAATGAGAAATACGTTTGTGGGGACTCCTTGTTGGTATATGATTTTCGTTACTAAATGCTTCATTTTTCACATCTTGAATTATGTTGTATACGCATGTAAACATTCTTAGTTTTATCATATTAATTAGAAATTTTAGTATACTGAGTTTTATCTTGAAAATTTATTTAGCAGACTTAGATTTTCAATTAAAGATAGTAAGACTGACTTAAGAAACTCATTTTATTGAGTTAACGAAATCAATTAAATTTGTTTTGTCCTAATATCTTTTTGACATGATTAACGTTACATACATGTTTCTATAATATCTATAGGATGGCACCAGAGGTCATGGAACAATTACGTGGGTATGATTTCAAGTAAGTGTCTTATTTATTGTTGTATTCCAATTATATTTTCACTTTGCTATACTATTGTAATAACAATCAATGACCTTATTTATAGAGCTGATGTATGGTCCTTCGGCATAACTGCTCTAGAACTAGCTCATGGACACGCTCCATTCTCAAAGTATCCTCCAATGAAGGTGCAAAAATCATTGAATCCTCATAGTATCTAGTTCATAATTCATATGTAATGATTACTATCTAATTTAAGTCATAACCTTTGATCTAATGGTTATTATAGACCAAGATTTTCTTTACAGGTTTTACTTATGACCTTACAAAATGCACCTCCTAGCCTTGATTACGAAAGAGATAAGAAGTTCTCTAAGGTATCATCAATTTCAAACATTAACACAATTGAAGTATAAAATAGCTTTTCATATTTACATATTGACATGCTTTATTTTGGATTCAGTCATTTAAGCAAATGATTGCCAGTTGTTTATTGAAAGATCCTCTAAAGAGGCCTTCAGTAAAAAAATTAATAAAGCATTCATTCTTTAAGCAAGCTAGATCAAATGATTACATAGTACGGACACTTTTGGATGGCTTGCCAACTCTTGGAGATCGAATAAAAGCACTTAAGGTTCATCATTTACGCTTAACCCTTTGATCATGTTAGTTAATTTCCATGTACTCTTCTAAATAAAATAATCTAAGTATGCATATTAATTCATAGTAATATATCCAATTAACAGAAAACAGAAGAGGATATGCTTGCGCAAAAGAAAATGCCTTATGGTGAGAAAGAGGAACTCTCTCAGGTTTGCGATTTCTACTTTATACATTATATAATTTTATATGTGATACTAAGTGAAAGGTGATAACTCTTTTTTCCTTATACTTTCTCCGTTTAGAATGCTTGAAACGTTTCTCTGCGCACTCTTACCTACGGATAAGTTTAATCATTAATATTTTAAATTCCTTATAAGTAAAAATTATAAAAACTTGATATTTTGAAACTATATGTCAAGATAATTTAACAAGATCCTGCATGGCCATTGTTTTCATTACGTTCAACTCGCAATTCGCAAAACACAAACGAAAGCAGGCGAATTGTGTAAAAGTCAAAACGTATCAAGTGTTTTCAAACGGAGGAAGTGTATATGATGCATTGCCACCAATACACACAAACTCACCCACAAACATAACCATATATGCTTATATGTATGCTTCTTTCAATATTGCAACAATTGTTTTTCAGAGATCAAGTGTTACATGCTTTGGCAGTACTTTTTCACTAATAAATATATTAAGCATATCATTATATTGAAATTTGTAAGAATCGTCACAATACGTGTTTTTGAAATATAAACCCTTATAATTTTTTTAATATG
This sequence comes from Beta corolliflora, assembly GCA_947648045.1. Classification (NCBI taxonomy): domain Eukaryota; kingdom Viridiplantae; phylum Streptophyta; class Magnoliopsida; order Caryophyllales; family Amaranthaceae; genus Beta; species Beta corolliflora. The sequence goes on along the minus strand of CANSZD010003024.1, from coordinate 620,241 downwards.
TAAGTAAAGGTATTAATAGGTAACATCTATACTAATATATTAAAAGGCGTTCCTAAGAATGTCTATGTGCCATGTAGCACTCTCCTCTAAAGCTATAATGCAAATGCTCTATTTTTGTGTCAAATCCCTCAACTAAAAAATTAATGTTGTGTAGTTACAAAGTATCGAACACGTGACCTTTGAAATGAAAAGTGAGAGCTTAACCATTGATCCAATATAACATCATTGTTTAGTATTTCAAAATAAAATATAATAAGGTTTTGTAATTATATCTCATTAAAAGACTTACACAAGTATTTAGATACCTAAACATTAATGGTAATGATAATAGACTATTGTAGACATAAACTCTTACTCGAATTTCTTGTATTTTTGAAATTATGACGTCAATTGTTTCCTCACAAGACAAAAATTTACGAAAAGAACACAACCCGGGGCATCGCCCGGGACACTCACTAGTTATACGTTAAAGTCTGTGAAAAAACAAATATTACAATTAATAAAAACTGACATAGTATATTACTAGAAATCTTTGATGTGAGCAATGAAAGAGTGTGAAGAGATAAATTAAGATAAAACTTTATACATGTACTTGCTCATTAATTATTATAATGAATATATTATGCAAATTAGTTCAGAATATGATTTCACATTGATTATAAACAAACTAACATTCTAGAATCAACACATTTTTTCAAGAATTCACTTTACAAATTAATGAAATATGGTACTTTAAATGTCATGAGTTTGATTATAGTGCAAATGCAGTTTTTTGAATGATACTAAATGTTTCATTTTTTCACTAAGCTATTTTCATTTTGTTGGTGAATACCAATGTAATTATAATTTCATTTCAGTATTCTTTTCAATCAATAAAAGGTTGAGAATTGATTTGTTCCATTATGGTTTTGATCAAAAATTATGCTTTAAAATATTTTGCTTGTCATTTGTTTATTCTTTTTATTGAATAATAACTCATTACTGGACTTTTTATGTGCTTTATGTTGTTTGCAGAGTGAATACAAAAGAGGGATTAGTAGTTGGAATTTCAATCTAGAAGATGTGAAAGCTCAAGCATCCTTGGTACTCTAGTGATATATTTCACTCAAGACGAAAATTTCATACTTATAATACTAAAAGTTTCATAATGCATTTGTTTTCTATAAGATAATACACAGCGTACCCATACGTTAATGTTGTTTTTATTGCAACCTTGTACTTTTAGAAAAACTTCAAATCCTTACTAATGGGTAAAAGTAATTGTAGCGATATGAAGTGCTGGGAACCTTGTGCATTACCTAATAGTAGTATAGAGCATATTATTAAATTCCCTCATCATGTTTTTTTTACAATTGTAATGTTTTTAGTGGAAATCTCTAATGCATGGTTTATGATATAGATACAAGATGATGAAAGTTTATTCGAAAAAGATCAGGGAGCCGTGGTCGATAGCTCCTCAGATTGTCATTCACAGATTTCAGAGATTGTATGTATGAACAACCTTTTAATAATATTATTTTTATGGCGGCATGTAATTGTTTTTCACATATTTTAATAATATATTTTGATTATTTCTTATTCGTAAATCATACATTTCTTGATATAGGAGGAGATCGACTTACCTAATAATCAGTCTCAAACTAGTATTCCATCAAATGAATCCACAAGCAAAGTTTTTAAGTATAACATCTAACCTTGAATCTAAAGAACATATATTTTTTTTTTGTTTTTTTCCTTCTTACTATTTAAGTTAAAAAATGACTTACACATAATTAATTTGATGATATTTTCAGTTCTATTTCTTTCAGGATTAAATGTGAGAAATCTGATGATGATTCAAGTGTAGCTAGTTCAAACAATGAAAAATCCACATCACAATGTTGTTCGCCTCATCAAGTTGAATATATCGAAAATAATATGGGTATAGTATCAAATGCAGAAGGTACGGGGAAAATGGTAGAGAATTCTTCGCTACCCTTGCACAGTAGAAGGCCAAGTGCATCAACATGTGCGTATTCATTAGATATACCGACCATCAGAGCAGATTGGTTAGTTTCTCGTCTAATATCTTGTTCCTCCTTTGAATGTTTATGGGATAATGCTATATTTCTTTGTTAATACAAGAAACATGTCTTCAATTATGAATTAGGGTGAAAATTAAGTAGAATAGGTTGCCCGGGCCACCTTAGGCATGTAAAAAATTCGTAATGGTTTAACATAACTTATACTTCCTCTTTTTCATATTACTCCCTCTAATTTTTTTTATTAGTTTACCCATTTTTATTTTCGAATCATCATTTATTAATTTACCCACTTCTTTTTTCTGTTTTTGGAATAGTCCTACTAATTTCATATTATTATATTTAAATAAAGTTTTTCTCATCTTCAATACACTTATTTTTGTTTATCTACACTTAACCGAATTTATTAAACCTTATTAGTTCTTATTAGACCTTATCAGAATTTATCTGAACTTATTAGACCTCATTATGTGAGAGTATCACACCTTATTTTTGATGAACCGAACTTATTTGAACTGATTAGACTCTATTAGTTTTTATTAGATCTTATCTGAACATATTTTTTCTGGTAAGGTAGGATAATAAGGTGAACATAACATACCCTAAATTAACACTTTTTCTTTCCTTCTATGACCCTCTCCTAAACATTGTGCCCAAATAAGTGGGTAAACTTTTTCCTTATGTAGAATTCACAAACTACGGTCAATTAAAATGAGTGTATGATTATATTTGTCATTATGTAGAATTCATTAAATACGTTCACATTAAGAGAGTGTATAAATAGTGTAAAAGTTAAAACGTTTCATGTATTTTGAAACAGAATTTGAATGATCTAGCAATTGACAGTAAATACTTCATTTGGAATAAATTTTCATTATACTATCTTGGGATGTCCACAAATAGATATATTGTTACTAATGCCATAAGATCAAGATCCATATACCAAGCTAAGCTTGGTTTAGTGGTAAGGAAAGAACCTTCTAACCTCAATGTTGGGGGTTCGATCCCCACTAGGGACACTTTGGGAGAGGGATTCCCCTTACCAACCCCCCGGCCACTCTCAAAGTGTCTGCCCGCAAACCCAGGCCGGGTTAACCTGCGAGAGGTTCCAGTCTGGCAGGACCCTTCATCTTACATGGGTTCCCGAGTGGGGGCCCTAAAAAAAAAGATCAAGATCCATATGTTGTGGGTCTCACATGAAAACTTTACACTAACTATGTTAATTTTTTACACTATCTAGCTAACATCCTACTATTTCTACCACTACTCTTAATATACGTGTCAAAATTTAAGTAAACATTTATTTGTGGATGGAAGAGGGATATTATGGGAGGATTATATATAATTAGTGATTCCCACACTTTCCATGTTGTTTTAAAGTTCATATTAAATTGTTATGTATGATTCACATATATATATGTAGTTTCTTTGAGAAAAGAGGGAAATGTAGCATCTATAATAGCTATCAAGTGTTAGACTCTTTAGTGAAATAAAGACAGCGAGTAATTCCAATAATATCGTATAATCTCAATGTGTATACGAGAAAACCATGAACCATGTATAATGTTTTATATCGCTTCCAGATCAAGAATTAACAAATGATAAATTTAAACTATTTACGAAATACTTCTTCAGTAGTTTCTTTTATTGTTTTCACTTGGAATATTCTAGTTAGAAACTTTTGACCATGTTTTAGTAATTATCATATATGGAAAAATGTAGTCATGTGGATCTTGTTGAATTCGTCTCTATTTATAGTTTTAGAATATAAAATTTAAATAATAATTAAAGATATTATATCTTATAGTTAAAAATGTGCATTAAAGACTGTACAAGTAAGAGAAAACGGAATAGGACTAAAAAATATGGGTGGTTGTTCATGTCTTAGATTTTGTCAATGTTTGTCTCATAGGCCGATAGGCACAATTCAATTCACTATCAATCCGGTTTTCAAAATTGATTTCCACGAGATAGGATAAATATTAAATTAAATTAAAAATGGGTTCTGTACAAAAAGTTAAATTAAAAATTATAATGACCAAGAAAAAAGAAAAAAAAAGAAAATAAGATTTTATAATTACCAATGAAAGAGTCACACGTGGCACATCTAACCGGTTAAATAAGTTAACAACATGTCATGACTGGTCAAAAAATTGATATTAAATCTAGGCTTATTCAGTGATAATTAAATCAATGACATATTTTTAGCAGACGGCTTAAAAGTTGACTTATTTATAACAATTTTTCCTAATAAATTCACTTTTATAATTTTTGCTAATATATCCCTTCGTTTTCTTTTATTGTTCCTATTTGTAATTGGGAAAGAAATCAATGCAACTTAAAAAATGGACAAGATTTCACTATTTTAAATAAAATTAAAAATAAAGATTGTACCCTTTGAGTTACTTTATGTTAGACAATCAATCAACCAAAAGTTTAAGGGGTAAAAGAGTAAAAAAGTGACTACTAAATAGTGTGAATACATTTATTGCAGCTTAAAACCGACGGGGAATTTAATTCATAAAAATTACACTGTGTATGAAAAGATTCAAATTAGGAATAGAATATTGAAATTTCTCAATGGAGAATAGAGGAACAATAAAAGAAAACAGAGGGAGTATTAATCTTTATTGGCAATTGTGCAAAGTGGAAACAAGGAGAACTTAATGAAGCGCAGGGAGTAATCAGTTATGCATAGGGGAGCTGAAAATCACGTTGTAATAATATAATTAGATTTCTAATGCAATTTATATTTTTCCTATAATATTAAGGTCTTACCTTTATTGTATGTAATTTCTTACTTGTAGTTATTTTAAAATTTAAATTACGTCAAACATAAAAATATAAATATAAGCAATTATATATGGATGATATTCTAAAACATATTTTAATTTCTTTTCTGTCGTATATAGATTATAAAGTTTTGAAGCATATATCAAAGATATATACATAATATTATCGGTTTTTTCACCATTAAGTCCGTTAGTCATTAATACCTGATTGATCTAACTATCACACTAATCCTAGATTACCTCCCTTAATCTCTCTCCTTTCTTCTCTCTCCCCTAATGCAATTAACCCAAGTTTCCCTCTCTCTCCTCCACCATTAACACCACCACAGGTTAATCTAGTCAAACCAGTGTTGCACACCTCCACCACCTTTCTCTCTCCTCTCACCATCTTTCAATTTTCCATTCTCTCTCCTACCAAACCCACCCCACCCCAACCCAATTCCCCTTCCATCTTCTTCATTCTCTATCCTACCAATACCACCCCGACCACCAGACAACCCACCACCACCCAATTCCCCTTCCCTTTATGCTCGTACTCTCGCCTGATCTTCTGCTCCTCCACTTCAACTAATTGCAACTTCTCAATGTTGAACTGTTGCAAAACAAAATCAATCAAAATTCAACTAATTAGTTTCTCGAATCAGAAATCCGAACCAAAATCAAACTCATAACAAACAAAACAATCAAAAACCTGTGTTTGTTTGTGGATGATTGGGTGAGAGAAAAATGGAGATGAGTTCTCTCCTTCAAGTGTCGATGAATGAATGATGAGAAAGAGACCAAAAAAAAAGTAATCTTCCTTTTCCTTTTCTCTAGTACTAATAGTAAATTATTGGAAGAAAAAAGTGGAGTGAGAATGTATACCTGGAACTGGAAGCCATTGTTGGCGGGACTCGTCGGCGGCGGCGGGAATTTCGAGAGGTTGTGGTTGTCGACTTGTCGTAGTGTACAAGGTGCTGGTGTTAATGGTGTTCGAGAGAGAGGGGAAGTCGGAATTCCCTAAGAAGGTTTTGAATTTTGGAGGGTTCTCTCAGCATCTGATGATGCGAAAATTTTGACGATAGAGGGTGGCGCGATAGGAGGAGTGGTGGTGGATGGAATAGAATTAGGAGTTCATGACTCTTAGTCATTTAGGGCATCATGTGGATTGTTTGAAAATTGAGGGGTATATGGTGAATTTTAAAACTTACAAGGGTATTTGGTGCAAAAAAAATTGAAAGAGTTATATGGTGAAAAAACCTTAATATTATTACTATTGATATCTTAGTAGTCTATTGAAAATAATTAAGCTCTTCTTTTATCTTATCCTAAATGTTATATATCTATACGAATCATTCTACTATTTTCATTCAATTTTAAATTTATTTAATGACATAACATAGCAATGTTTATACTCTTAAAAGTACCTAACTTGATTACATTGATAGTTAAATTGTAGAAAAGTCAATCACAAACCACTACTATTGATAGAAAGGTGACAATTGATTCCAAATATTCTAAATTGTTATATGTGACTATTATTATTTCTAGATATATATAAGAGTAAAAGACCAGCAACTTGTGCTTATTATGATGTGTAGAACGAATAATGGAGCATGCATTTTCAACTTTCTTATTACATAAAAATGTAGATTTTTAGTTTCGATATATATTGCAGCTTCAAGTCACCGAAGCAGAATGAAAATGTACTCACCAATGAAAGCACTAGAGATTCACAAGGACTGGAAGAAACTATGTCAGATCCAACTCCTAGAACTTCAAAGTCATCACCGGGTATACCCTTATACATCTATACCATGAAGAAGAACTGAATTGATCACTCATATATGTAAATTACTAATTCAAGTTTTGAATTTCATCTAGGGACAACTAATATTGAAGACACAGAAGCAAAAGTTTCAATAATACAACGAAAAGGGCGTTTTAAAGTTACTTCTGAAAATATCGACCACGAAAAGGTAAATGAGAGTATCGATTTTTTTATGTCATTTCTTGTATTGCACATTGTATATAGTGGGTAATATCTACATGAAGTTACACCAAGCACTACAAAGGCAGTGTATGCTTGACATGCACTGGTGCATGACACACTTGAAGCTCGTGCAAGTTGTGCACTGCTTGAGTGTACATACACGGATACACCTTTGTATTATATTTTCCTTATCTATTTCAGGTTACTCCATCTTCTACTACACTTCAAAAGAGTCGCAGTGCACAAGTAAGTAATATTATTTAAAATAGAACTGTACATATGGATAAAAATATGATGCATTTTTTTATTACACGGGTAAAACATGTAATATAGAACTACAAAAACGAAAGTTGGATTATATTATGAAACCAAAGGTGTACTTTTTCTTATGATAATTCCAAAAACTTACAATCTAAATTCTAAAATAAAGTACAAAAGGTACTTTCCACACCACAAGTTTCATTACATTGGAATGTGAATTAATACTTATTCTTTTTTTTATCCCATATTGACGATTGACACTATTCATATATTGTACTTTAACTTTTTTTTTTGAAAGGTATTGTACTTTAACTTTGTCCTACTATTTATACATATGGAAAAATATACTCATGTGATATCTTGTTAAATTTATCTCATTCTATAATTTCATAATACAGCTTATAATAATTTTTACTTACCTATAATAAAAAATATTAATGCACAAAATTATGTGTTGGCACACGTGCCAAGGCTTTTGGGTATAACTAAAAGCATCGGAGGGAATAATAGTTTTTTTTCAAATTAACACTACCAAATCCATGCCATGGTGGTATATGTGAAATTTATTTTCAGTATGTGATATTGCGAATACACGTATATGCTACGTGCATTTTTCTTACCTTCATATATGCAAATATTCTCAAAGAATTTTTTGTCAAATGCAGCCCTTTAAAGTGGTCACTTTGTTAGTTGCAACCATTTCATTTCAATCTCTTCAATTTCAGCCTAAAAAAACCAAACGCTTTTAAACTGTAGCCCAAAAGGCGTGAACATAGGTTGGAATTGTGCTGCAACTTGTTTGGTTTATTTGAGGCTGCAATTGAAGAGATTGAAATGAAAGGGATGTAATTAACAAAGTGACCAATTTAAAGGGCTGCATTTGGCAAAAAAATCCATTTTCAAAATCTTACTTCTATTTAATTGTACATGTCAAGTGATTTTTTTTTTATAAAAAAACATTGAGCAGTGAACACATGTTGCAAATAATAACATAATTATAGTATTGTTAATTTTTTTTTTCAATAGCTTACATTCTTATGCACAGCATTACTATACTGTTGGTGTAAAACTTATGATATAATGACAGATTACATGTGAAACTATAACTCATTATATAAGGAGAACTTACTATATGTATATTTTATTGAAAAATTTGATTCAATACTCCACCCTTTGGACCGTTCGCTCAAATTAATGGACATTTTGATTATTTTTTAATAATCCTACCTTTTAGCCTGATCTGCTTATTTTAAACCGTGAATTGTTGAAACAGGTTGGTGACCAGTAGAGGGTTAATTGGATACGTGTCTTGTTCAAATGCATTCTAATTTAATTAATCAATTTTAATTAATCAATTTTAATTTTAATTAATCAATTTTAATTTTAATTAACTTAACTAAAACTAATTTAACCACCAACCACACCACCCTCACGACCAAAAACCACCACCACTGCCAATAACACCACCACCAATTCCACCTCTCTCTGACTCCACCACCAACAAACTACCTTCACGAGCCTCCCTTTCTCTCTCCTCCCCACCACAAGCCAACACCCCAACGCCGACATAGCTCCACTCCACCGACAACAATCCACCTGAAACCCCAACTACCACCCAATAACTCCACAAATTCGTCCAGCAGTACACACACCACCACCACCCAACATCATCACCTCTTTCTCCATCCTTCGCAAGCCTTTACCATCGATCTCCTCTTTATCCCTCCTACGCAAGCCACCACGACCCATCACTAACCACACTAAGGAGTCAGAGTCCAAGTGAGATCAAGGGTGGGGGTAGGGCTGTGCAAAGACAGGATCGGACCGGAATCTGGACCGGACCGGACCGAAGATTCCGGTTCGGTCCTCGGTCTACAAAAAATCCCGATTCCGGGTTTCCGGTCCGGTCCGGTCCAAACCCTGAAACCGGTGGACCAGAATTTTTGATTTTTTAGTAAAAAGAAAGTTTATATGTTAAAAAAGTTTAAAAGGTAGTAGGAACTTAAAAACCTACTATTTATTATCTTTAGGAATATTTGTATATTAAAATTATTAAATTTTAATGTATCTAATTTATAAATATTTTGAAATCGAATAAAAAGATTTTTTTTAAAAAAATAAAGATTCCGGTCAAACAGATCCAAAACCGAACCGAACCGGAAAAATTCCAGTCCAGACCGGACCGGTCTAGATTCTGGTCCGATCCAGGTCAAAATTTTTTCCAGATTACGGTCCACCAGTCCAGTCCTGGATCGGTGCACACCCCTAGTTGGGGGTGGTTGCAGGGGGCTGTAAAGGTGGTTTCGAGGATAAGGGTGTTCATACTTCATAGAAGGTGGAGATTTAGGGTCGCAGGGGGGAGAGGTGGTCATATAGTGTGGTTGCAGGGGGTGGGGGTTATTAAATTTCTTGGTCTAGGCCTTTTAGAATTTTGGCAATGATATCCTCATTGTCCATAGGTTTTCCTATAAGAGAGAGTTGGATGGTGCAAGTCTTAATAGCTTCCATGTAATCGGTAATACTTTGGGTATTTTTAGTGATGAAATTAAGACGGTTTTTTATTTGAAGAAGATGGCCTCGTGATGGGTTAACATAGGTGGTGGCAAGGATGTTGGAAGCTCTATGAGAAGTAGTGGCTTGGATAATCCGAGGAGCAATGGTGGGTGATAAGGTGCCAATGAGAGCACCGACAATAAGTTTGTCTTGACGTTGCCAAGCGAGGAAGGTGGGGTTGGGTGTGGGTTGAGAGGAGGTAGTAAGGGTTTCGGGTGGTGCTTTGTAGGTGCCATCAAAATATTTTAGGAGATCACACCCAAAGAGTATGAAGTGAATTTGGGTTTTCCATGAGAGATAGTTGAGAGGGGTGAGTTTGATGCAATTGTTAAAATTGACAAGTATGAACGATATTAAGGGGTTGGAAGCATTGGGAATGTGGTGATCATTGTCGGCCATGGTGGAAGAGAGGTGGTGGGCGTGGGTGGGGAAAAAGAGGAGGAAATGGATCAAATTAAAGCTCTGATACCATGTAAAGTTTTGATATTTTTTTTAGTGAGTATTGTTAACAGAACTTAGGCAATTTATAGCCAATTGCAAGAGTAAGAGATTTACATCTAAACTAGAATATACAATGAATATTCTTAGGCAATTTATAGCCAATTACAAGAGTAAGAGATTTACTTCTAAACTAGAATATAC